>JAWWNI010000458.1:0-655937 GCA_034642065.1 Darevskia nairensis | reverse complement strand
GCCTAGGGCTTGCCGATCAGAAGGTCGGCGGTTCGAATCCCCGTGACGGGGTGAGCTTCCATTGCTCGGTCCCTGCTCCTGCCAACCTAGCAGTTCGAAAGCACGTCAAAGTACAAGTAGATAAATAGGTACCACTCAGGCAGGAAGGTAAACGGCGTTTCCGTGCGCTGCTCTGGTTCGCCGGATGCTGGTCACATGACCCGGAAGCTGTACGCCGGCTCCCTTGGCCAATAAAGCGAGATGAGCGCTGCAACCCCAAAGTCGGTCACGGCTGGACCTAATGGTCAGGGTCCCTTGACCTTTACATCTGGTGAAATAGACCACACCTGCACAAAACAGTGACCAGCCGAGTCAAACACATGCCACAGAGCCGTGCAAGGCAGCCCACAGCACCTCTGAGAAGTTAGCAAGAGCCTTGCATTGTGGCTTATGGACTGAATCTGTCAAAAATAGCTTCCCCTGATAAAAGAGCACTGAAATATTTATCACAATCTCATTGTAATAAATACTTTTGCAGAATTCCATTATGTATTTTTTTTTTCTTCCTCACATTCGTGATCATTATGGAACTACATATTGGTCCCATCTGGCTGATCACTTGGGGCTTCACAGGAGTCAGCAAACTTTTTCAGCAGGGGGCCGGTCCACCTTCCCTCAGACCTTGTGGGGGGCACGGACTGTATTTTGAAAAATAAATAAAAATGAACGAATTCCTATGCCCCACAAATAACCCAGAGATGCATTTTAAATAAAAGGACACATTCTACTCATGTAAAAACACGCTGATTCCTGGACCGTCCGTGGGCCGGATTTTGAAGGCGATTGGGCCGCATCCGGCCCCCGGGCCTTAGTTTGCCTACCCATGTCATAAGACATGTCCTTCATAGGGAAGCATCAAGGTCAAACAAACATTGGGGGAGGGGGTCATTTGTATTGGAGAACTGGCATGGGGAGAAGGGGTCGTTTAACCCCTTCTGCACTCACCAATTCTCCTTTTAAACCCCCTTTGCTCCCAGAAGTCGAGCATATTTCCGGTTTTGGAGCCCAACTGATTTAAACACGGGGGTGGTGGTGGTAGAGGGGGGAAGTTGTGGGAGAATCAAATACTCCCTCTTACCCCCAGTTCTACCGTACAAGCGCTCTCCTGCATTTGCACACTTGCATTTTATAAGTGTAAGAACTGAAGCTTGTTAAAATTGGATGTTAGCAGGGTGGATAAAAATCAATGATTTTTAAAAAAAAAAAATCAAAAAAATCAGATTTTTTTGATTTAAATCAGATTTTTTTTTATTTAAATCGGATTTTTTTGATTTAAATTGGATTTTTAAAATAAAATGCTTTTGGAGGAAAAATCTTTCTAAATATAGTCTTCTATTTAAGTTACATTGTAGTCCAAAGGCTATTCATCAGGAAATAAGGATTTGTTTTAAGTTTATCAAGTGTGCTAAAACTCAGTATAAGTTTTTTTTTTAAATGTTTAACCACATCAGTTAACAAACATGGATACATATGCTATCATGTTATTGTTTTAGTTAAATAAATTGTTTAAATGGTTATTCTCCTTCCAATAAAGTACAGCAGAAAAGTTGTCCAAATGTAAACAGTTAACTTATTAAACCTCACCATAATTTCATAATTATCTGTCTATGTATTTCTAGTAGTATAACCAAATCAGTAATTTTGGATATAACTGTAAAAACTACGGTACTCTGAAATTTTATTATTCCAAAAATGAAACCTTCATATGGTTGTAAATATTAAGATTATACCAGCAAGAATGAGTCTTTCTGTAAAAAAAAAATATTTAAATCAAGCCTTACCGACTAGTGATTTAAATCAAGCCTTACTGACTAGTGATTTAAATCGTGATTTAAATCGTGATTTAAATCAATTTGATTTAAATCAAATCCACCCTGGATGTTAGCATAAACTTCCTACAAAAGAGAAGGGTGTGGAGGAACATGACAAGCCTCTCCCTAAGAGAAGGGGTGGGGGCTACATAACAATCAGAGAGAGCAGAAGCAGGTGGACCCCCGCCCCCCGAATTCCACATGTTGGGACCAGCCACTGGAATCGCCTGCAGGGACAGTTAGGAGGTATGTAGAGAAGAGTGTGTAACTAGAATTCCCGTTCTAAAAAATGAGTTGGGGTAGATTTTGACAGCCGAGAGAAGCCTGAAACAAGGCAGATAGTTCTGCATGCTTATGTAAATATAGCTATGCAACACAACCACCCAGTTTTGATCAATCCTGTATTAACTGTGCAGCCTACAGATGACAGAGCTCAGTAGCAGAAGTGGTTTGTGAAGAGGACGGCAGGCGTTGATGAAAGGGATAAGTGAGTCAGATCAAAAGGAGCACAGAGTGTTCTTTTTAAAATTAAAAAGTAGCATTTATCTAAATATTCAAGAGTATGTTAAAGGCTTTAGTCACAACTAAGTTATCAAATAATATAGAAGACGACTGGAAGAGATCCAGGCTTGCTGTTTCCAATAGGCGAAGGATTCTATTGAAGAAACATGCACAAAAAATGCTACTATTTTTAAATATAGCTGGCTTTGAAGATCTAATTGCTTTTAATTCACTTGGATTTTTCAAGGAGAGAAAGGGGGAAATCATGAAGTACCTTTGAAACAGTTTCAAGAGCACAGTGTGACACACACACACAAATAGCAAGGTATTTTAAAGATTACATTTTCATTCAAGATAGCAGAAATGGAAAGGTATCTGATGTTTATTTAAAAGCTTACTTCCTTCCCTAAGAGAGATTAAAAACACCATAACATGCCTGTTTATCATCCTGAAGCAAGCAGGGGGTGTACTTGAAAACAAACCAAAGACAAGCTTTTCACACTCTGGTTGCTTCCAGACAGATCTGTTTACTGAACATTCATCCTGATTTGTCTGCATATCGGCTGTTTCTTGGGCATTCATTCCCATTTTCTTTGAAGGGAGGCTACACAATGTTACACCAAGGAATTCTCACCCCACACTTTCCAGTGCATTTTCCTGTCACTTTCCTAACTGCAAGAAGTCAAGGGTGGTGGTTGTTTGGAGGCCGGGTTGGGGGGGGGGACAGGTTTGTTGTGCAAAAGCACCACATCCACTTTAATTTTACAACCTGAATTTGCCAGCATGTTATTGAATTCCCCCCCCCAAAAAAAACCCCAGTGACAGTATGAAAGCTGCCTCTGTTTCAAAAGACGCAAAGGAAAAAGAAAACCTTCCACAGATCCACGAGGGGCAGAAGAATCCAGTGAGTAAAAGGAAGCAAAATGTCCACGAGTTGCCACACCAGAATGGAATACATAGTGTCTTCAGGAGTATTTTATATGATTTAATTGACATAAAGCAGTGGTGTCCAAACTTTTTTCAAAGAGGGCCAGATTTGATGAAGTAAAGGGCTGTGGGGTCCCGACCAAAGTTGTTGACCTTTTTTTAGGGTTGGAGTTGTTGAGGTTTTTTTTTAGGATTTTACCCCAGGAAATAAACTGCCACAGGGGCAGTCCAAAAAGTGGACTTTGGACATGCCTGACATAAAAAAAACACACCATGGGAACATCAAGAAGGTGTGTGTTGGACTTCCCCAGTATGTTCTTAGTTGGTGAGCTTTTTTCAGGATTGAAGTTGGTGAGGTTTTTTTAGGATTTTAGCTAACTTTTCGTCAGCTAACTTTTCATGGTCAAAGTGTACCAATGTGTCTTCTGTGTCACAGGAACACACGGAAGACACATCGGTACACTTTGACCATGAAAATTTAGCTGACGAAGAATTAGCGAAACAGGGCCTTGTCCTGGAACAGGAATTTATTTCAACTGGAATTTGTTGCAATACTATAATATTGAAACTGTTTGAAGATTCAAAAACTGATCTACTGCCTGGCCAGAGTTCTTGCATTCTACAATTTTGACTAAGCCATCATTGTTGGCAAAACTTCCCATGATTTCCCAACACACACCTCAAACCAAAAAGCCAAGCCACCCATGTTGTCCTGCATATAATATCGACACAGCCATGTTTGGATCATATCGTGACTTAAGGAGAGATCAGCACAAGCTGTTTTTCTTCCTTCGCAATGCTCAAGAAGTATCTAATTAACCATATCTTCCCATCTGAACTGGAAAACTATGGTTACCAGCTTGGGGATCTTAAAATTACTTTAAACGGATCAAAAGAGGGAGAGAGGAAGGCATGATAGAATCATAAAATTGTAGAGTTGGGAGGTACCTGAGAGTCATCTGGGCTAGGCTTCCTCAACCTCGGCCCCCCCCCCCCCCAGATGTTTTGAGACTACAATTCCCATCATCCCTGACCACTGGTCCTGCTAGCTAGGGATCATGGGAGTTGTAGGCCAAAAACACCTGGAGGGCCGAGTTTGAGGAAGCCTGACCTAGCCCAACCCCCTGCAATGCAGTAATCTCAACACACAGCCCCCTACCCAACTTGAAACCAGACCAAACCCTGCTTAAGCTTTGCAAATGTGCTAGCAGTTCTAGGAGGAGACAGGTGTGTGTGCTGCTTCTTTTTCTTGTACCTTCCTGAGTCTTCTTCCTCCCTTAAAGTCGGGTGGTGGTTGCTATATTAGTATCTGGACCCCTAGGAACATCCCTGGTTTCACTTGAGCTATGTCCTCTTGTCTGGCAATATCGCTCAATCTCCGGGAGATTGCAGTTCTAGCTTGATTATATGTCATGGACTCCAGGTAGAGGTGTGACAATCCACAGGACTGCACCTCTTTTATGACCTCCCTTTCCCATGATGACTGGAAATCATCCCTCAATGTCAAGGGGGCGATGCCCACTGGTTTAAAACAAAGCTTGAGCCATAGCCAAAGCTTCGTCTTCAAGGCCACATATCGTAAAGCTTGCCAGCCGACCTCAAGTCTCATAACCGCGCCCGCCACCGAGGGGGGGACCCTAAGGATGGCTCTAAGAAAGTGCGTTTGGATAGAGTCCAATTTCAGGAAATCCCTACGGGAGCCTAAGGAGATGCCCACCAAAAGAAGAGGGAGGACTTTCATTTGGAAAAGTCTCAAGGCTACTTTCACTGATTGGGCCTGGTTCTTAGCATATAGAGATCTAATCGGTATAGCGGCTTTAGATGCATTAGCAGTTATATAGTCTCTATGGGCCAAAAAGGATCTGTTTGATCGAAGTACCTCTCATGCATCTCTACATGTCTGTCTCCTTATCTGCTCCTCTTGGCTGTGCTGCTTGAATGAGGAAGCGAGTCTCTTGTCTTTCTGACATCATGTATGGAGGCAGAGTTTCTATGTGCATTTATAGGCGCCCTGTTGCATCCGCTGCAAAAGGAGAAGTAGCGAAGGGGGGCTTGCATTTGCATTTGAACTCTCTAACATGAATTCACAGATTTCCCTTGAAGCTCTGCAAAACAGGCAGAAGCTTTCTAGAATTTCTCCTGTAAATCTACAGGCAATTTTGACCTGTGACTTGGATCGTTTTGGGTGACTAGTCCAGCCAGTTAAGATATTTTCACTCAGGGTCTGAATGGCGAAGGGTTTTTTCAGGGTGGGAGATAGGGAGATGGGACAGAAGAGGCAGTGGATATTCTGGATACGGAGCTCAAACGAGATTGCTAGATAATGAATTTCAAAAAATTCAACCCTTAGTATTGCTCGCCGGCCTCTCTGGGGCTGCCGCCGCATCATGGACTGATGCCTAACTACATATATGATTTGGTCACACCTTTATATCGCAGAGTATTTATGCTGGCCCATTTAAATGCCTTTCCGTCTTCCGTGCTATTCGGAAGGTTCAAAGGCATTCCCTACCAGAACAGACTCTGCCCTTGTGGACAGAAAGTGTCGGACTCTATGGCCCACATGATACTGGATTGCCCTCTTTCTAACATTTTTGATTTTGGCCCTCCGATATCCTTTAGGGCCCTCTTCAATAAACAACTTGCGGTCCAGCTCCTGTTGAGGGACGACTCTCCTGAACTCACCAGAATTATGGCTCACTATTTGACTAGGATCTATGGAATTAAAGCCAGTACATCTGGACTTCCTAACAATGACTGATGAGGATTCCTTATTTACAGGGGGTTTGTATGTTTTTGTTTTATTTTATATATGCCAATAAAGGTGTTGATTGATTGATTGATTGATATTCTGGATGTTGGGTTGGGTGAGTGGATGGTTCCCTGCATTTCTCTTACTGCTTGACTAACCAAACAGACACCACACTGTCCCAGGAATTTCTAAAGGAGAGCGGTGAAGGGATTTCTGTGATTAACTGAATGTAAACAGCTGCAAACACAACTTCTGTATGCAATTCTAAGGATCCCAAATCGAATACGTTTAAATGCTTCAGTTCTGATCTATATCCAATTCCTTCTCTTCCTAGTTTTTCTAAGTAAAGAAATTTATCTCTTGAAACAAATCAGGTATATAAATAGACAGAAACTTTAGCATTTCCTGGGCACCATGAATCAATTTGGATGAATGTCCCCTTTGAATGTAAAAAGCTAAGTACCCAGATTTAAGCCAGTTCTAAGAGTGGGTTCACTTTTAATAGCCTTTTTGAAAATGCATATCATAGGTAAGGTTTCAGTGGAACAGTCAGGTTTATGAAAGAGAAACCTAAAAATAATAGTCTAATAATACTTCAGATGATAAATGCCATAGATTAGGGAACAATACTTAGAGGTCACCTTTTTACCTAGAAATTGAAGTAGAAAGTCTCAGTCTCTGTGGTTATGTGGGAAGCTGATCTGGTGACCCCATTACAAAACCTACTTATAAAAATATAAGAAGGTTTTTTGTGAAGCCAGATGCCATAAAGTGCTATCTCCAGTACCAGTTTTGAGCACCAGTCCTATCAGCTAATCAATGTAGGTAACATTTGTGTGTGTATTAACACTGGCAAATTCGCAATACCCTGTCAGCACCCTTTGCTCCTTTCAATAGGTTCACAGGTGGAAGTACATCTCTCAGGAACTGAATTTAGGTGTGGGTTCTACAACACCCAACTTTTACCAAGTTAAAAAGAAAGAAACACAATTTTATCCACTGATTTACCAAGGTTGTTGAAAAGCAATTGTGCTCCTAGAATTATTCTGAGGAGGCCTTTCAAAAACTTAACATCTTAAAGTTAGGAGTGAACTTTAAGTTAAAGGTAAAGGTAAAGGGACCCCTGACCATTAGGTCCAGTCGTGTCCGACTCTGGGGTTGCGGCGCTCATCTCGCTTTAGTGGCCGAGGGAGCCGGCGTACAGCTTCCAGGTCATGTGGCCAACATGACTAAGCCGCTTCTGGCAAACCAGAGCAGCGCACGGAAACGCCGTTTACCTTCCCGCCAGAGAGGTACCTATTTATCTACTTGCACTTGGACGTGCTTTCGAACTGCTAGGTTGGCAGCAGCAGGGACCGAGCAACGGGAGCTCACCCCATCACGGGGATTCGAACCACTGACCTTCTGATCAGCAAGCCCTAGGCTCTGTGGTTTAACCCACAGCGCCACCCGCGTCCCGTGAACTTTAAGTTGGCCTAACCCAAAAGATACTCCACTTTCCCTCATCTAATAACCAAGGCAGAGATAACACATTTTATAAAAAATAAAGGAGGAAACATTAAACTTCAGCCTTTACGGTAAAACAGATCAACTAGAACATGATGGGTTTTAACAAAGCAGTTTCCACCAATAAAATGCAAGATCTAGCCAATGCCAGCAAAAAAAAATTAAAAATCCTCACACAAGCAGCAAGGTAATGAAAAGAATAAATTGTGAAGCCCATGTGTGCAACTGAATGCTTCAATGTACAGCATTAATGTACAGAATAATAAATAAATCATACAATTTAAACTAGAAGCTACATGTTCAGAATCCCAAGGCTTCAAAATAAGGTTTGTAACATCCAGTGCTGCTCCCATAAACCCAAATTCAAATTTAAGAAACTGGCACTGAGGATTAAAGAGACCGAAGCATAAATAAAACCAGTGAGTGATTGAAGTTGGATCCTATGATATAGAGTCATACTTCCGTTTACGTAACCCTCTGGTTATGTAAACTTCAGGATGCGAGTACGGCAAACCCGGAAGTAGTTTACCGGGTTTCGCCGCGCGCACATGCGCAGAAGCAGCCTGCGCATTCGCAGAAGCGGTCCATCAGGTTGTGGAAACCTCGGGATCTGACCGGACTTCTGGAACGGAACCTATCCGCAACCGGAAATAACACTGTACAATGATGCCCTAATCTACATATTTGGAAATTCCTTTGAAATCAATATTGTGATAGTAGATAGTATCCAAAGAGCTGAGTATTGAGGAATTTATTTAAACAGTATGTTAAGGGAGTAGTACCTCTGGTGCGGGTGGCACTGTGGGTTAAACCACAGAGCCTAGGGCTTGCCGATCCCCGCAACGGGGTGAGCTCCCATTGCTCGGTCCCAGCTCCTGCCAACCTAGCAGTTCGAAAGCACAAAGTGCAAGTAGATAAATAGGTACTGCTGCAGCAGGAAGGTAAACGGCGTTTCCGTGCGCTGCTCTGGTTCGCCAGAAGCGGCATTGTCATGCTAGCCACATGACCTGGAAGCTGTACACCGGCTCCCTCGGCCAATAATGCGAGATGAGCGCCGCAACCCTAGAGTCGGATACGACTGGACCTAATGGTCAGGGGTCCCTACCTTTTTACCTCTGGTGCGGGGTACGTTGCGCTCCTTCTGGGGTAGTTTGTGCACCTTTGGTCCCCACCCTGCACTCAGATCTCACCTGTACTCCTCTAAGTTGTCAGCGTGCAACAGCGGCCACACCCCAGGAACTGCTTTGATTGGCCGACTAAACCAGGTGAGGGTAGACATGGTTCTGGAACTGTTGGTGAGTTAGGGACTTCCTGTGTATGTGAAGACAGCTTCTGACAGACTGAGAGGACACTTCCTATTCTTTGCTCTAGGAAATGCCTTCTAGAATACTACATCCAGTGTTCTGGGCACCACAGTTCAGAAGGATACTGACAAGCTGGAATGTGTCCAGAGGAGGGCAACCAAAATGGTCAAAGGCCTGGAAACGATGCCTTATGAGGAACGGCTTAGGGAGCTGGGTATGTTTAGCCTGGAGAAGAGAAGGTTAAGGTGTGATATGATAGCCATGTTCAAATATATAAAAGGATGTCATATAGAGGAGGGAGAAAAGTTGTTTTCTGCTGCTCCTGAGAAGAGGACACAGAGCAATGGATTCAAACTACAAGAAAGAAGATTCCACCTAAACATTAGGAAGAACTTCCTGACAGCTGTTCGACAGTGGAACTTGCTGCCAAGGAGTGTGGTGGAGTCTCCTTCTTTGGAGGTCTTTAAGCAGAGGCTTGACAGCCACCTGTCAGGAATGCTTTGATGGTGTTTCCTGCTTGGCAGGGGGTTGGACTGGATGGCCCTTGTGGTCTCTTCCAACTCTAGGATTCTATGAATCCAGGGAGAGGAAAAACAGACGACAAATGTAAGCAGCTAACCAACCAGCAAAGTTTTGGGTTAGTCGAACACACATAATTCTTCCCCCAAAACGTGCACTATCCCAGGAAGAACCTAGGCCCATAGCATTTGTGTGTTCACAAAGAGCTTCATATGCGCTTCATGTACATGCATGAATTTGTAAGTCAGAACTGCACCGTTGGGGCCACCACAAGGTCATGTGGCCCCCAACCCCTGGCTTCCCTTGTGAACAAGAACCCCAGCAGCGCAGGGTTTTAGCTCATGTGACATTGGGGCAGGCCCAAAGGGCTGCATACGACCCTGGGGTGGGGCCAAAAGCCCCTTACTATGTGTGATTCCCCCTCCCCCCAGATGCACGTAAGGTTTTCCCTCAGCAATCTATTCAGCAACCCAGTAATGTTGCTCGGTATCATCATAGCCATATAGCAGATAGCGTGGTGGTGCTGATAGATGTGCTTAGCATCACAGCTTAAGCTAATGGTCCCTAAAGGTAAAGGACCCCTGACCGTTAAGTCCAGTCGCGGACGACTCTGGTGTTGCGGCGCTCATCTCGCTTTACTGGCCAAGGGAGCCGACGTTTGTCCGCAGACGGTTTTTCCGAGTCATGTGGCCAGCATGACTAAGCCGCTTCTGGCGAAACCAAAGCAGCGCGCGGAAACGCCGTTCACCTTCCCGCCGGGGTGGTACCTATTTATCTACTTGCACTTTTTGACGTGCTTTTGGACTGCCGGGTTGGCATCGCAGGGATTTGAACCGCTGACCTTCCGATCGGCAAGCCCAAGGCTCAGTGGTTTACACCACAGTGCCACCCGCGGCCCGGTGGTGCGAGAAGGTAAGGCTAAAAAGGGAGAAGGTGGTCTGTGACCATGCAGAGAGTTCATGTGGGAGCCAAGAGCTGAACTAGGGCATTCCTAGCAAACTGCACAAACACACCTGATGCCCAGCTTCTGCCTCTGTTGTTCCTGCCTGTTCCTACAGCTGCTGGCATGTGGATTCCACCCCCCCTTGCCTTCCACTAATGATTAACACTTTTCAGGTAAATATACAAAAGCTCTCCTATACATTTTTCCTGCATCTACTGGCAATGACACCGTATCAGGCACAAACATGCCCCTGGAATTAGTTTTGCCTGAACTATTTTACTTGAGCACATAGCCCGTAAGCTAACTCTTGGGGGTACCATCTGACGTCTACTAAACACAATCCATCTGAAAAGCCATTTCCCCAGGGGAAAGCACTGGCGGGGCAGAAAGGATCCATTGTGTCTTCTTCTGTGTGCCTTAGGAGAAAGGGGGGGGGGGGAGAAGAGACTGCGAAATTGTGGGAGTTTTCGGGACCGCGATTCTGTTGTGAAGTCTGCCACTCATTTCATTCCTGTTTCATTGCCTAGATTGTGCTTTTGTGTGATGTCCTTTTTGTGCATTGGAAGCAGGGCGGATTTGATTTAAATCACTAGTCAGTAAGGCTCAGGGTGGATAAAAATCAACGTTTTTAAAAAATAATTTAAAAAATCAGATTTTTAAAAATTTAAATCGGATTTTTTTTTATTTTTTTTTTAAAAATCGTTGATTTTTATCCACCCTGAGCCTTACTGACTAGTGATTTAAATCAGTTTGATTTAAATCAAATCCACCCTGAATGGAAGTCACCATAAATAATTAACACCACCAATAAAAATAAAATAAATGAAAGATTAGAGTGCTGAGCCGTTGGGCCTGACACAATACAGAGGAAATTCCTTTCCTTTGCAGCACTGCGCTTACTCTTAGAAGGAGATGGTGGCAGATTTCAAGTTACTACAGCATTTGTAGCTCAGTGTATCCTGCCACCTTTATGTACCCTATAGCAGTGTTTCCCAACCTTGGGCCTCCAGCTGTTTTTGGACTACAGTTCCCATCATCCTTGACCACTGGTCTCGCTAGCTAGGGATGATGGGAGTTGTAGTCCAAAAACAGCTGGAGGCCCAAGGTTGGGAAACACTGCCCTATAGAACAGGCATAGGCAAACTCCGGCCCTCCAGATGTTTGGGACTACAATTCCCATCATCCCTGACCACTGGTCCTGTTAGCTAGGGATGATGGGAATTGTAGTCCCAAACATTTGGAGGGCCGGAGTTTGCCTATGCCTGCTATAGACCATGGGTAAGCAAACTAAGGCCCAGGGGCCAGATCTGACCCAATCGCCTTCTCAGTCTAGCCCACAGTCCAGGAATCAGTGTGTTTTTACATGAGTAGAATGTGTCCTTTTATTTAAAATGAATCTTTGGGTTATTTGTGGGGCCTGCCTGGTGTTTTTACATGAGTAGAATGTGTGCTTTTATTTAAAATGCATCTTTGGGTTATTTGTGGGGCCTGCCTGGTGTTTTTACATGAGTAGAATGTGTCCTTTTATTTAAAATGCATCTTTGGGTTATTTGTGGGGCCTGCCTGGTGTTTTTACATGAGTAGAATGTGTGCTTTTATTTAAAATGCATCTTTGGGTTATTTGTGGGCCTGCCTGGTGTTTTTACATGAGTAGAATGTGTGCTTTTATTTAAAATGCATCTCTGGGTTATTTGTGGGGCATAGGAATTCGTTCATTTCTCCCCACCCCAAAAAAAGTATAGTCCGGCCTCCCACGAGGTCTGAGGGACAGTGGACCGGCCCCCTGCTGAAAAATTTGCTGACCCCTGCTATAGACGACTAGTCTGTGACTCACAAGTATTTGCATAGTCAAGGTACCACACAGTGACAACTTGGAATGGAGATGGGGCTCAGGTGGGCAGTGACTGGTAAGATGTAGAAGCAAATGCACACTTCTCCTGGGAGGTCTACAGGGCTACACTACACATTACCTGCTTCAATATTCTGCCAAAGTTCTCCCAAGCAGTATGCACTCCTGCATTGGTGCATGCATGCATTAGGGCTGCAATTCTTACATTTGGAAAAGGGATGGGGAGGAGAGAGGAACCAGAAGTTTTAGAAACAAACTGTTGATTAATGTGAAGCCTTTTAAACCCAGGGATTCTTTCCACACAGAGAAAAGAGGGACTCGGTATAATCTTTTGCCAACACGATGCACTCATAGAATCATAGAATCATAGAGTTGGAAGAGACCACAAGGGCCATCCAGTCCAACCCCCTGCCAAGCAGGAAACACCATCAAAGCATTCCTGACAGGTGGCTGTCAAGCCTCTGCTTAAAGACCTCCAAAGAAGGAGACTCCACCACACTCCTTGGCAGCAAATTCCACTGTCGAACAGCTCTTACTGTCAAGAAATTCTTCCTAATGTTTAGGTGGAATCTTCTTTCTTGTAGTTTGAATCCATTGCTCCGTGTCCGCTTCTCTGGAGCAGCAGAAAACAACCTTTCTCCCTCCTCTATATGACATCCTTTTATATATTTGAACATGGCTATCATATCACCCCTTAACCTTCTCTTCTCCAGGCTAAACATACCCAGCTCCCTAAGCCATTCCTCATAAGGCATCGTTTCCAGGCCTTTCACCATTTTGGTTGCCCTCCTCTGGACACGTTCCAGCTTGTCAGTATCCTTCTTGAACTGTGGTGCCCAGAACTGGACACAGTATTCCAGGTGAGGTCTGACCAGAGCGGAATACAGTGGTACTATTACTTCCCTTGATCTAGATGCTATACTCCTATTGATGCAGCCCAGAATTGCATTGGCTTTTTTAGCTGCTGCATCACACTGTTGACTCATGTCAAGTTTGTGGTCTACCAAGACTCCTAGATCCTTTTCACATGTACTGCTCTCAAGCCAGGTGTCACCCATCCTGTATTTGTGCCTTTCATTTTTTTTGCCCAAGTGTAGTACTTTACATTTCTCCCTGTTAAAATTCATCCTGTTTGCCTTGGCCCAGTTCTCTAATCTGTTAAGGTCATTTTGAAGTGTGATCCTGTCCTCTGGGGTATTAGCCACCCCTCCCAATTTGGTGTCATCTGCAAACTTGATCAGGATGCCCTCAAGCCCATCATCTAAGTCATTGATAAAGATATACCTCAGTATACCTGAAGGAGCGTCTCCACCCCCATCATTCTGCCCGGACACTGAGGTCCAGTGCCGGATACTGAGGTCCAGCGCCGAGGGCCTTCTGGCGGTTCCCTCACTGCGAGAAGCCAAGTTACAGGGAACCAGGCAGAGGGCCTTCTCGGTAGTGGCACCCGCCCTGTGGAACGCCCTCCCTTCAGATGTCAAAGAGAACAACAACTACCAGACCTTTAGAAGACATCTGAAGGCAGCCCTGTTTAGGGAGGCTTTTAATGTTTAATAGATTATTGTATTTTAATGTTGTGTTGGAAGCCGCCCAGAGTGGCTGGGGAAACCCAGCCAGATGGGCGAGGTATAAATAATAATAATAATTATTATTATTACTACTCACAAGAATTTGTCAGCCACAAACACAGCAGTGATGAACTTGCAGTCCACACACAGTATAGTTCATGGGTAGGCAAACTAAGGCCCGGTGGGGGGGGGGCGAATCTGGCCCAATCGCCTTCTCAATCCAGCCCGCGGACGGCCTGGAAATCAGTGTGTTGTTACATGAGTAGAATGTGTCCTTCTATTTAAAATGCATCTCTGGGTTATTTGTGGGGCATAGGAATTTGTTCATCCCCCCCAAAAAATATAGTCCAGCCCCCCACAAGGTATGAGGGACAGTGGACCGGCCCCTTGCTGAAAAAGTTTGCTGACCCCTGGTATAGTTCATGCCAATGTCAAACTTTAGACAAGAGGACAATTTTTAAGAATAATCAGGTGAATAATCACGGGTACCAGCAGGACTAAGAAGGCAGGTAAAGGTAAGGTAAAGGTACCCCTGACCGTTAGGTCCAGTCGTGTCCGACTCTGGGGTTGTACACTCATCTCGCATTATTGGCCAAGGGAGCCGGCGTACAGCTTCCAGGTCATGTGGCCAGCATGACTAAGCCGCTTGTGGCGAACCAGAGCAGCGCACGGAAACGCCATTAACCTTCCCACTGGAGCGGTACCTATTGATCTACTTCCACTTTGACGTGCTTTCGAACTGCTAGGTGGGCAGGAGCTGGGACTGAACAACGGGAGCTCACCCCGTCGCGGGGATTCGAACCGCCAACCTTCTGATCAGCAAGCCCTAGGCTCAGTGGTTTAGACCACAGCGCAGTTATCTATAAACCAAGACAACTTGCAGACTACTCTCGCTTCCAAGATTAACATCCTTTGGCTTCTTTGTTCATGCCCTGGAGCACCACGCAAGGAATTTAGTAGTCACTCAGAAATTCATTACACGCCCCAGCACTGTTTAAATTTGACTATATACTGTACAGAGGGATGCTACAAAACATCATGTCTAGACATGATGCTGGCAAGCTTTTCTGTAACAGTAAAAGAAAAGGATTCATTATCAAAGCTGTTCTCTTTGCACCTTTTCCAAAATGCTGGTTTTGTTTTGGCTGTTTTATACGATACAAGGCAAAGATCCCACAAATCTATCCAAAGCATCCATTTTTATATTTATGTTAAAGCGAACAAACAACTGAGGGTGAAATCCAATGTTGTGCAAGCGCCCTTCTACTTATTATGGGGCTTTCCCTTCCCAAATGCATTCTAGAGGCCGCCCCCCACCTCCAGAGCAGGGTGGATTTGATTTAAATCACGATTTAAATCACTAGTCAGTAAGGCTTGATTTAAATCACTAGTCAGTAAGACTTGATTCAAATATTTTTTTTACAGAAAGAACTAACCCGCCCAGCTACAAAAGGGATGTCTGGAAGGCCCCCACCGCAACACGTGCTCTCCAATAAGGAGAACACGCTTTCTTTCTTAATATTTACAACCATATGAAGGTTTCATTTTTGGAATAATAAATTTTCAGAGTAGTTTTTACAGTTATATCAAAAATTACTGATTTGGTTATACTACTAGAAATACATAGACAGATAATTATGAAATTATGGTGAGGTTTAATAAGTTAACTGTTTATATTTGGACAACTTTTCTGCTGTACTTTATTGGAAGGAGAAAAATAATCATTTCCTTAATAACCATTTAAACAATTTATTTAACTAAAACAATAACATGATAGCATATGTATACATGTTTGTTAACTGATGTGGTTAAACATTTTTTAAAAAAAACTTAGACTGAGTTTTAGCACACTTGATAAACTTAAAACAAATCCTTATTTCCTGATGAATAGCCTTTGGACTACAATGTAACTTAAATAGAAGACTATATTTAGAAAGATTTTTCCTGAAAAAGCATTTTATTTTAAAAATCCGATTTAAATCAAAAAAATCCGATTTAAATTTTAAAAAATCTGATTTTTTCTTTCTTTTTTTAAATCATTGATTTTTATCCACCCTGCTCCAGAGCAGACTGAGGGGGGCATGGGTGCTGCAGTACAAAAGAGAGGGAGGGGAAGTCGCATACACATGTCCCCTTGTAGAGTGGTCCCTGAATACTTTTGCCTACCTGAAGGAGGAAAGAACAGGGTTGCTAGTCCCGTCCCCCTGCCATATGCCATTATCTCCCCCAAGCATAAAAACAACTGCTTTTGGGACTTTTCTGCAAGTGACTAAGAGCATCTTCACCCACCAGAAAAACCATCCATTTTTCAACAAGATTATGAACTGCATGGTGCTGCAGCCAATCAGAGTGCATCTGGAACATCGAACAATTTGGGGGGGGAGCATTAAAAATGTGCACAGTCATTAACACTAAAAGAAAAGCCCTAAAAGAATCAGTTACTCAAGCATTTTAACTGCAGTTTTTCCTTAGTTGTGACTGTTTATTCCCCGCAGGTGACTGACGTCCTGTTTTGCGCTGTCGAGTTTTGCATTGTTGCTTTAACATTTTAATCACTTACGGCATGCCAAGCAAGACAGATAAAGATAAGTATCGTTCAAAGGGATCAGGAAAATCCCCTCTATTCCAGCAAATTTTCTGCAAACTGCAGAGAACTCAGAAGGAGAGATCAGATACAGTGGTACGTTGGTTTGCAACCGCTTTTGATTACAACCGTTTTGGATTACAACCACGTCAAACCCGGAAATGCGTGTCCCTTTTTTTTTTTTATTACAACCCCCCCCTTTGGATTACAACCCATTTTGGGGGGGAGGCCCCATTGGCGAAAGCGCGCCTTGGGTTACAACCTGTTTTGGTTTACAACCGGACCTCCGGAACGGATTATGGTTGTAAACTAAGGTACCACTGTACTCACTTCTACTGCTAAATTCTCATTTGCTTCTTGCTAGGCTCTAGGGAAGTAGTAAGTTCAAGTGTGTTTTTGATCAAATCCCTCCTCCAGGTTCTCTGAGCATGGCAGGTGACTCTTGGGAAGAGATCTATGACAACCACAAATAACGGCTGGCTGCTAGGCCAAACCAAAATCTGTGGATCCCCTTTTATCCAATCACCAGTCTCTTCTGCTCCAGGTTACATTCCCACAATCATTTGAGGTCCAAATCTCAACCCACCTCCAAAGAAAGAAAGAGTCCATAAAGTAAAAGCAACAAATAATTCTTGTGGCATCTTAAAAGACCAGAAAAATGTAGTAAAGAGACGTACTGTACAAAATTTTACTCATAGTTACACTATCAGGATGGTCTTGCCTTTTCCCCCTTGATGCACTCCAATTTGTTTCTCTTTCCCCCCCCCAATAAATTTATTGGGTTTTACAATTTTTAAAAGCACAAAACATACATGGTGGTTAAATTTCCATACTTCCCCCCTCTCACCGTGGGAAGCCAAGATCCATCCCCCCCTCTCACAAGGGTATATTCATTGTACATTTAACCTTACTATTATTTTTACTAACATTGCTTAGGCCTGGCCCAGTTCCTGGGCCAGATTTTATCTTCCTCCATTACATATTTCGGTTGACTTCCTCAGGTCCCCCTCTATTGAATTCATTTTAAATCTTCTTTCACAGATTGGTACAACTATTTTTATAACAACATGAAATACAAAGATACATTTCCTTATTAATCCTAACTTCAACCTAGTACTTCCGCTCTTTCCCTAGGTTCTTATCATCTGTCTATATTATACTATACTAATTTTTTTTAAAAAAAATAATTCAATTAACACTTCCCCCCCTTCCTCCCTTTGCTCTCAGAGTTTTTAGCCATATTCCCTTCTTTTTCTAATCATTTTAAATTATTAATCATTAATAATCACTCTGCCAGTCACCATTTCCATAAATCATCATCCTTAATGCCAGAAAAGTAGTCCAAATCAAATATAGTTCTTGTTCAGCCCACACCCTCCCTCGCGGCAGTCCAACCCCATTGGTTTTCCCGCCCCAATGCACTCCAATTTGAGGGGGGAGTAAGTAGAATCATATCATAGGATCATAGAGTTGGAAAAGATCCAAGGATCATCTAGTCCGTACACACACACACACACACACACACACACACACAGAGCAATACAAGAATCTCAGCTAAAGCATCCATGACAGATGGCGGTCCAACCTCTGCTTTAAAACCTCCAAGGAGAGTCCACAAACACCCGAGGGAGACCATTCCACTGTCAAACAGCTCTGACTGCCAGAAAGTTTCCCCTTATGTTTAGTAGGAATCTCCTTTCTTGTAACTTGAAGCCATCGGTTCGAGTCCTACCCTCCAGAGCAGGAGAATACAAGCATACTCCATCTTCCATGTGACACCTCTTGAGATATATATCTCCTCTTTTCCAGGCTAAACATACCCAGCTCCTTCAAGCGCTGCTCATAAGGCTTGGTTTCCAGACCCCTGATCATCTTGGTTGCCCTCCTCTACGCACATTCCAGCTTGTCAACATCCTTCTTAAATTGTGGTGTCCCGAATTGGACAAGGTGTGGTCTGATCAAGGCAGAATAGAGCAATACTATTACTTCTCTTGATCTGAACACTATTATTTCAGTTGATGCAGCCTAGAAAAGCATTAGCCTTTTTTGCTGTTGCGTCACACTGTTGACTCAAGTTAAGCTTGTGGTCCACCAAGACCCCTAGATCCTTTTTACATGTAAGCCAGGTGTCCCCCATCCATAGCTTTCAACTTTTGGATTTGAAAATAAGGGATGCCACAAGGGTGGTGCAATGGCACCAAGTAGCCTCGCCACCCTGCGCTCCAGAGGCTGCGCGCGAACGGGTGAGCGAAAGAGCGAGCACATAGACGGCAGGCAGGCTGTCTGTCTGGTTGGGCATGAGGGTCTGGCTGCACAAGGCATGCAAGCTCCGCCCCCAGTCGGTCTCAGACTCCTTATTGGCAGCCGAGCAACGCAGCTGAGGAGCCTCCCTGGCCGGCAGGGAGGGAGAGGAGCTGCTTCCTTTGAAATCCGGGAAATTTAAGGGATATCAACAATCCGGGATAGCAGCGGGAAACGGCATTGGAATAAGGGAGTTATTAAAAAAAGGAGGGTTGACAGCTATGCCCCCATCATATATTTGTGCATCTGGTTCTTCCTGCCCAAGTGCAGAACCTTACGTTCGTCCCTATTGAAATTGATGTTGTTAGCGTGGGTCCAGTTCTCCAACCTGTTACGGTCATTTTGAATTCTGAATCTGTCTTCTGACAGTCATATCCTAGTGCTCATTGGCACAGAATTGGGCAGTTTAGATCGGCAAATTCACTGACTTTTGAGTCCAAGAGCCTTTCCCCTTTGATCTTGTAAATAACCCATGTTGCCATTTTTCTGTCTATTGGTAACAGAGGCTCTTGCTGATATATATAACCAATGTGCAAATTGTGTCATGCAGCGGAAGAAGAGTTTACTTTTAAAAATTGTTCTGCTCTATTTGACTTCAAATACTTTGCCACTTTAGTCACATCTGCTTTGGGGAATTGCAAATCATGTCATAAACAGTGGATATCAAGTTCTTGTCAGATACTATTCACAGCAGTACCTGTAACATGCAAGTGAGGTACATTTTGGAGATGGCATTTTGGAGGTGGCAAGTAAACCACTCCTACTGATAAATCCAGAAAGGATAATCTGTACTGATAACAGACTCAGTCAACATCAGATCTGACGTAATACCCATGAAAGTATGTTGTATGCAAGTATTATTCTTATAGAACTAGTGATATGAGGTACTTTCCCTTGTGGTGCATGGGTGATTTCTATGACCAGTTGTTGCCAAAGGAACTAACCACCATTGATGATAAACCACACAGGCATTCCCAGTCCAGACAAAAGTGGTTACATACATGGTGTTCAAATCCAGGACAGTAGGCCTGGGCAATGTATCGATACATCGTCCAAGATCGGTATGAGGGCCAAACTGCAATGGTTGCTTCACCCAGCAGTATATCATGGGTGAAACAGAAGCTGCTCCTGAGTCCCTCTGCCACCATAAGGTCATATGGAAAAGTCATTGTAAGTGTTGAATTCAACGCATGGGAAAGAATTCTGCTATGGTTGTGTTCTTCACAATGGTATAACCCAATACCATAAATCCTTCTGGTATTCCCTCCACCCAAACATTTTAATTTTCCTCATAGTTTTGCAATACATTTCTTCTATGTCGTTTCGCTCTCCCCTCCTTGACTCTTGATTCATGCTACTTTGGATTGGTTTGGTTAGCAAGGCACTTGAGTCTCCTCTACATTCCCCAACCTCTCAAAGAAGATTAACCATTTAAACTGCTTTAAATTGATGAGTTTTGCCCCCATTGCTCCAGGCAGCACTAGAAGTACTCTGATTCTACTCTGTTTGTTGGCAGACAATGCAAAGGAGAGAAGCAGAGATTGTGTTATGACTTCTTTTTGTTGTAAAAGTTATTGATTTGGGGTAACATCCAATTATGTCCACCCACATATGCCATGGACCTCCAGTTCCTTTTTACACACACCCTCCAGAGCAGATTTAGGGGGTAAAAGAGCAGCTAAAGGGGGTGGAGAGGAAGGACTCAGACCATGCTGGATTCCACCATTGGGGCTTATCTGTGTTCAGTGTTGCTGGGGTATTGGCAATGGCCAGGTTGATTTCTATTTTTTTTTTTTTAAATAATTTTTATTAGATTTTCCAATTTTTGTCCAGCCCCGATTCAGGCCGGATCACATACATTTTATACATTCTCTGATGTCTTCCTCACGCCCCCCCCTCATTGTTTTCATTTATCATTATTCACGTTCTTACCAGGTTTCTACTTCCATATCTTTAACATTTCCATAGTTCATTAATTCCAAACCGCTTATCAACCACTCACATCTTTTATAATCTTATCTTTTACTTTAAACATATTCCTGCTCCCCCCCCCCCAGTCCCCGGCGCAGACTATTTCAGCATCATAATTACTTATCACAACTTATCATGCAAAATACCTATCAATGTTAAATCCTTATTATCAATCTTCATTTTCACTCTTATATCTTTATCAATCTTATATCACTATCTTCATTATCAGTCTTGTATCATTAATTTTCTAAAATCATACTATAATCATATCCTCCAATCCAGATTCAAAAACCAGTAATCCACAAAACAGTTACTTTGTATAAATGTTCATCCTATTCCAGCAGAATCCCACTTTGGAACCCAATGTCTTTGCTGCAGGGTGACATCCAAAACAGTGTCCATAAAGATTCTTGGCCTTCCCTTCCACTTTTGGTCCAAATTGTCACGACTTCCTCTCCGCTGCTTTTCACTGAGCTGTAGTTTGTTGTCCATTCTCCTAGTAATTCTCTTTTTCCTGATGATGGTGACAGCTCTTGGCTTGAAATGTATGCGTCTTTTACGTCCTTTGCAGCTGGTTGTCTTCTGGGTAGGCTTCCTTTGTTTGGGCACATCAAATATACTGTTCACAGAGTTGAATTGTAAGTCCTGACCAGTCAGACCATTGTTTGTATTTTGCTTTATCTCAGTCACAGTGCTGTTCCCAGCAGCAGCCAGTTCAGCTCTCAGTACTTTCACTCCAGCTTTGTAATCCAGTCTGAGTTCTTTCAGTTTCTCCAACAATGTTTTCAAATCCACATCCTGTTTCACCGCCATCTTTAGCAAACAGTTCTTTTCTAATTTTTCTGACTTTTCCAAACTTTTAGAAATTTTTCAAAAGTTCCAAAGCTCCAAAATGCTTCTCTTACTCTTAGCAATTAAATTTACTCCATCTGCCCCCTAGGACCGGGGGGGGGGATCGCAAGGGTTAAATCTCCAAAACAAAGTGTCAAATTCCAAGCATAACTTCTCAATCTGTGCAACAATGCCCTGTCGTTGTTACACAATGGCAAGGGACGGACCTCCGTAATTTCGCCCTCAAGCCAGGTTCCAAATGAAGCAAAAATTTAAAAGTTCTTTCTTGTAGGTTACTTACAGTTCCGAATTAGAATTAGGAGGAATCAGCGCGCTCGGCTGTGGCAGTCTTGCAGCTTCGCCAGACGGGGCTGTAAGCGGACCCTGGAGCTCCGCCGTCCGATCGCCCGAGAGCTCCGCTGGGAGCTCCCTGGGACCGGGACCGGCATCCGAGCTCTTGCGGGTCCTCCAGGTCCCGGGACGCCCTTCCCGGGGGTTTTGGGGGTCGCGGCGCTGGCGCGAGCACCCCTTTGCCCGGTCTGGCGGGGGAAAGTCAGGAGCGACTTGTCCCCCCGACCGCCATCACCGGCGCGCCGACCGGAAGTCATGGCCAGGTTGATTTCTAACTGGTATTTGCATAGTTTTAGAGATATCTCAGCTCTTGACAGTAGTAACTATGCTAACACTAGAGAACAGGATTCTAAAATAATTGGTAAGGAAAAAACCTGCAACTGAACCAGGTTTGAAGAGTGTACGAATTTTCGTTTTTTAACCAAACTGTATTTATGGGTGGTTTTCGCTGATTTTATTCTTAATAATAATAATTTTTAAATATATACCCCCGTCCTTCTGGCTGGGTTGCCCCAGACACTCTGGGCAGCTTCCAACACATATAAACGCACAATAAAACATCAAACATTAATAATAACAATCTGATCCAAGGCAAAACGTCACAACAACTTTGAAATAAACAACTTGTATCAAATAAAGCAATAGTCAATAATCCATTAGAATCTAATAGCAAACAGTAAAATTAAAGATCAGCAAATAATAATTACATGGTTTACACTTATCAATTACAATAAAGGATTACTAATCTGTAATCAATAAAAATAATGGCAAGTCTCAAGGCATAAAATACCACAAAACATGCAAACCATGTAAAAGGATCAAAATGAGAAACAAGGACACACAACTTACAAAATTACTTTTAAAATGATATGTTGCATATCATATTCTTATAAGATGCATACGACCATGATATATTTTTATGAAAAGTGCTGATTATAAATACAGAAACAAATGCATACATACACACACACACACAAAGAGAGAGAGAGAGAGAGAGAGAGAGAGAGAGAGAGAGAGAGAGAGAGAGAGAGAAAATGAATATTGGCAAGAACCAGGGTGGATAAAAATCAATGATTTTTTTAAAAAAATCAAAAAAAATCAGATTTTTTTGATTTAAATCGGATTTTTAAAATAAAATGCTTTTGGAGGAAAAATCTTTCTAAATATAGTCTTCTATTTAAGTTACATTGTAGTCCAAAGGCTTTTCATCAGGAAATAAGGATTTGTTTTAAGTTTATCAAGTGTGCTAAAACTCAGTATAAGTTTTTTTTAAAAAATGTTTAACCACATCAGTTAACAAACATGGATACATATGCTATCTCATGTTATTGTTTTAGTTAAATAAATTGTTTAAATGGTTATTAAGGAAATGATTATTTTTCTCCTTCCAATAAAGTACAGCAAAAAAGTTGTCCAAATACAGTTAACTTATTAAACCTCACCATAATTTCATAATTATCTGTCTATGTATTTCTAGTAGTATAACCAAATCAGTAATTTGATATAACTGTAAAAACTACTCTGAAAATTTATTATTCCAAAAATGAAACCTTCATATGGTTGTAAATATTAAGATTATACCATCAAGAATGAGTCTTTCTGTAAAAAAAATATTTAAATCAAGTCTTACTGATTAGTGATTTAAATCAAGCCTTACTGACTAGTGATTTAAATTGTGATTTAAATCAATTTGATTTAAATCGTGATTTAAATCAATTTGACTTAAATCAAATCCACCCTGGCAAGAACAGAATGCAGAGCTGAATTATACATACTCTGGCAGAGTGAGAAGGTAGCTTATTATCAGCCCTAGAGAAAGCGTGTAAAGTTCATCTACAAATGCAACTGCTCTTATTTATTTTAGAGATAAAACCGAAGCACTTCCTTTGCACATGGGCCAGCAGCAGGTTAATAACTCTTCCCAATCACATTTAGTGGTGCCTTTGGATTCTTGGGTTATCACAACAGCCTGCAACCCCTGCTGGTCAAGTCCTCTCACCAAGGCATCTCAGACCACAGGTCAAATTCTTAGGATGTAACTACTTAGTGTAAAGTTACCACAGGCTTCCCTATCTCTTCTGATAAACTTATATGCCAGTATAACCTTACGCTTCAGTGTAACATTATATGAACTGCACTCCCGTTCCACTCAGTATTGCTTGTATTTCTCACACACCATTAAAATGAAAGATTTCACTGTGCATTTTTTTCCAGTGAAAAAAAACCTGCCCTATTGGAGACAGATCAGGAGATGTAGGAAAGCAAGCTGCAAACTGCTTAGAAGGAAAAGACACACGCAGAATTCCTAGGCACAACCAGTGCATAGGACTGAACAGTTTCAGATTTCCGAGCAGTAAAGGACATTTCATGAACCACATAAAAGCCCTTTTTCCCACAAAGTGAATAAAAGACAGAACACACTCATAACCAAGCCTAAGACTAACTCCCTTTACATGGTGCCATTGCACACGCACAGAGTTCAGTGTTCACCATTTTTGTGTGTGGTTCTAAAACATGGGTGCGGTAGTCATTTTTCTGCTTTCAAAACTACTTTCAAAGTGAAGAATAATAATCCCTCCAGAACAGCCAGTGTGCTGGCTTTTGGAACACAAGAGCGCATCATCGAGACATAAACCTACATAGATACAAGTTAAGAACTTGCAAAAACATGAATTGGCTTGACTAATGGCTCTGGGGGAGCTGTTGGATAGAACAGGTGTTTAGGAATAAACTTGAATCCCTGTCCCCCAGGACATACTGGGAGACACTACAATTAGCTCCTTTATCCACTGCAGGAACTGGGGAAGGGATGTGGGTCCCCCTGGAGAAAAAGCTTGCTTGACACAATGCACTTAGAATCATAGAATCATAGAAGAGTTGGAAGAGACCACAAGGGCCATCCAGTCCAACCCCCTGCCAAGCAGGAAACACTTATCAAAGCATTCCTGACAGGTGGCTGTCAAGCCTCTGCTTAAAGACCTCCAAAGAAGGAGACTCCACCACACTCCTTGGCAGCAAATTCCACTGTCGAAAAGCTCTTACTGTCAGGAAGTTCTTTCTAATGTTTAGGTGGAATCTTCTTTCTTGTAGTTTGAATCCATTGCTCCGTGTCCGCTTCTCTGGAGCAGCAGAAAACAACTTTTCTCCCTCCTCTATATGACATCCTTTTATATATTTGAACATGGCTATCATATCACCCCTTAACCTTCTCTTCTCCAGGCTAAACATACCCAGCTCCCTAAGCCGTTCCTCATAAGGCATCGTTTCCAGGCCTTTGACCATTTTGGTTGCCCTCCTCTGGACACGTTCCAGCTTGTCAGTATCCTTCTTGAACTGTGGTGCCCAGAACTGGACACAGTATTCCAGGTGAGGTCTGACCAGAGTGGAATACAGTGGTACTAATTCTTCCCTTGATCTAGATGCTATACTCCTATTGATGCAGCCCAGAAGATGGAAACCCCGGGTTGCAGGTACCGGTATGTGCAGGCGGACTGTGACTATTTCAATCCTTCCGCATATGCAAAGACATTTTCATTTCAAGATCAAAGCGCAGAATTAAGACCTTGGAACAGGCAACGGGGGTGAACTTCAAATCCAGCTCTGACATGACGTCTTAAACACAGGCAGCAGTCACAGTGATTGCTTCCCACCTGCCAGCCTACCCACCGATGCCTGGACTAAGGAGGCTGCTTCCCTTTCAGTTTTCTGGATTTGGGAACAGAGTGAACAAAGTGAACCACAAAGTCAGCCACATGAGCAGCACTCTGCCATGGAAACAGGCTGCATTGCCATGGAAACTGCCTGTTCCAGTGGCATGCAGTCGGTGGAGGGAAAGGTGGGCAGTGATAGCATCTCCATTCTTTAAAAAGGTACAAGACTGCGCCACACCAGAGTGGTGAGAGCTAATGTTTGGGAAGGGGGGGAAAGGAAGCAATATGGGGTCAAATCACCAAATAATCCCATTTGAAGGTATCCACTGATTTGATGCCTAGTGATGGGAGGACAGGAATTTCTTGAGGCAAAACAGATTTCACAGCCCTTTGAATATCTGGCTCCTAAACAAGTGTTCCATGATCACTTCAGATGGTGACAGCAGTCATGAAGTTAGAAGACGCCTGCTTCTTGGGAGAAAAGCAATGACAAACCTAGACAGCATCTTAAAAAGCAGAGACATCACCTTGCCGACAAAGGTCCGTATAGTTAAAGCTATGGTTTTCCCAGTAGTAATGTACGGAAGTGAGAGCTAGACCATAAAGAAGGCTGATCGCCGAAGAATTGATGCTTTTGAATTATGGTGCTGGAGGAGACTCTTGAGAGTCCCATGGACTGCAAGAAGATCAAACCTATCCATTCTGAAGGAAATCAGCCCTGAGTGCTCACTGGAAGGACAGATCCTGAAGTTGAGGCTCCAGTACTTTGGCCACCTCATGAGAAGAGAAGACTCCCTAGAAAAGACCCTGATGTTGGGAAAGGTTGAGGGCACAAGGAGAAGGGGACGACAGAGGATGAGATGGTAGTTCTCTATGGACAGCTGACTTCCAGCAATTTGGGGGGGGGGGGGAGAGAAAACTGGTATAGTTACCATAAAGTCTTCCTATGGAAATTTGGGTGATTTTCACTGGAAATTTTCCTGGCGCCCTAGAGTGTGATCTAACTCAATGTGTTTAGTTTACTTGAATTTTAGTAAACACAAGTCTGAAAGATTGGAACGGCCAAGCTTGTCTGATATTGCAATTGGCAGGCATTCACAGTTAGCAATGGACTTATGAAATGGGGGAAGAAATGGTTGCTGAAGAATAAGCACTTGAAAAATGTTATGCCCCGCAACATTGCCAACTTGACCTCAGGATATATGCAACTGTACGCCACACCTCAGTCTTTAAAATTTGTAAATAAAACAAAGAACGACCAGCATTAAAGGCCCTTTGCAAGAGGTATTTTATTCAAGACTATTAACAACAACAACAACAACATTTTATTTGTATCCTGACCATCTGACTGGGTTGTCCCAGCCACTCTGGGTAGCTTCCAACATATATAAAAACATAATAAAACATTACACATTAAAATGCTTCCATATACAATCATACCCCGGGTTGTGCAAGTAATTCGTTCCAGGGTGCCGTTCACACCCCAAACTGTGTGCAACACGGGCAGCGCTTTTGCGCATGCGCGAGATCACGCTTCTGCGCATGCATGAACTGCGCAGAATGCTTCTGCGCATCCACGGACTGCGCGGACATGCGCAGAAGTGTCCACATGGCGAACTGTACTTTCGGGTTGCCGCCGTTCGCATCCTGAACATACGCAACACAGAGCGTACGCAACCCAGGGTATGACTGTACAGGACTGCCTTCAGATGTCTTCTAACGGTTTTATAGTTACTCATCTCCTTGACATCTGATGGGAGGGCGTTCCACAGGGTGGGCACCACTACCAAGAAGGCCCTCTGCCTGGTTCTATGTAACTTCATTTCTCGCAGTGAGGGAACTGCCAGAAAGCCCTCGGAGCTGGACCTCAGAGTCCAGGCTGAACGATGGAGGTGGAGACGCTCCTTCAGGTTTACAGGGCCAATGCTGTTTAGGGCTTTAAAGGACAGCACCAACACTTTGAATTGTGCTCGGAAACATACTGGGAGCCAGTATACATCCTTTAGGACCGGTATTATATGATCCTGGTGCCCTCTCCCAATCATCAGTCTAGCTGCTGCATTCTGGGTTACTTGTAGTTTCTGAGTCACCTTCAAAGGTAGCCCACACAGAGTGCATTGCAGTAGTCCGAGACAAGTCATGGTGTATTGGTTTACAGTTATATCTCCTCTAGGGCACTGTTAGAAACTAGGCACCAAATGGCTCCTTAAGCCAATGTGACAGTCGCCAAAATAGAATGTCTAGTTGCCATTTTGGCTCTAAAGTCTTGTTTTTCAAATGACTGTGCTCGATTATCAGTTAAACATCTGGCTAGTTCAGATGACTACCTTCAGCTAGGTTAAGAGTTCTGAGAACTTAAAGAAGAAAAGTCATTTCATCCAGGGGCAGTCCACCTCTTTTTCTTAATGGTGACATGGACCATTCATAACGTAAGACTATTCTTCACAACTGTGAGCAGGGCAGTGGAGTGGGGTAAGTGAAAACAAGCTACAACAATTAACTATAATGTTGTTCACTGCTCCTGCGCAGGCTGCACAGAAAAAGCATTTCAGTTCCTGAAATTCATTCTGTTTGTGCAGATAAAATCCTGGTGCCCAGGCATCTTCACTTGGTCACAAGTGACCACAAGTGCCTGGGCTAACTTCAAACACTGCTCGAAGGCACAGTGCAACTTACCGGTATTATTGCTCTGCATCCACCAGAAGATATGGGAGCTCTGTTCACAATGGCTCTTGACTGTATTCTCTGGCAATTTTACAATAAGGTTATCTCCATTTTGGAACAGAAGTTCACATGGAAATCCTTGCCAAGGAATGGGGGAATCCCAATCTGAAGGTTCACTCACTGCGAGAAGTGAGGTTACAGGGAACCAGGCAAAGGGCCTTCTCAATAGTTGTGCCTGCCCCAGGGTGGATTTGATTTAAATCAAATTGATTTAAATCACGATTTAAATCACTAGTCAGTAAGACTTGATTTAATTTTTTTTTTTTTTTTTACAGAAAGACTCATTCTTGCTGGTATAATCTTAATATTTACAACCATATGAAGGTTTCATTTTTGGAATAATAAATTTTCAGAGTAGTTTTTACAGTTATATCAAAAATTACTGATTTGGTTATACTACTAGAAATACATAGACAGATAATTTTGAAATTATGGTGAGGTTTAATAAGTTAACTGTTTATATTTGGACAACTTTTCTGCTGTACTTTATTGGAAGGAGAAAAATAATCATTTCCTTAATAACCATTTAAATACCGGTAATTTATTTAACTAAAACAATAACATGATAGCATATGTATCCATGTTTGTTAACTGATGTGGTTAAACATTTTTTTAAAAAAAACTTAGACTGAGTTTTAGCACACTTGATAAACTTAAAACAAATCCTTATTTCCTGATGAATAGCCTTTGGACTACAATGTAACTTAAATAGAAGACTATATTTGGAAAGATTTTTCCTCCAAAAGCATTTTATTTTAAAAATCCGATTTAAATAAAAAACAACCGATTTTTCAATTTTTTTTTTTAAATCATTGCTTTTTATCCACCCTGCTTTGGGGCCCCATAGAGTTGGTGTGTATGAGTTGATGCATTCTATCGGACATCGTGATACATAAAAATAATTAGGATTTAGCTGGTGATATATCGCAATGTTGAGAACCAGGTATTGCCCAGCCCATTATGTAGGCTGGGCTACAAATCCTGATTGCACTGTTGTGTCTGAAAATGCAGGGATAATATTAGAGCTGCCCATTTCACCCATCTGGTGGCGAGAATCCCCATTGCCTCTGGTATCACATCCAATGCAAAAACGGCTTCCAAAATCAATCACCCATTCCCACCACCCCTCTGAGTAATACCCCTCCCCACCCACTCACTATATATAAGGGTCTGGTGACTTCTGTTTCAGTGTATCTGAAGAAGTGTGCATGCACACGAAAGCTCATACCAAGAACAAACTTAGTTGGTCTCTAAGGTGCTACTGGAAGGAATTTTTTTATTTTGTTTCCAAAATGAACACATCAAAACCCCATCGAGATTGCACTAGATCCTGATTTAAAGTATGTACTGCTATAGATTTCCATAGAGCATTGTGCTTCCTTTTGCTGGAAGGTGAACTGTAATGATTATGCTCTGAAATGCAAAGTATCTGCTAACTCTAGATGCACATTGGAAGGAAAGCCATGAAAATGCACCTCCCCCATTTAAAATTTCAGGTGAGGCCAGCAGAGCTTCACATTTCACATCACAAGCCTAGCAATTATTCACACAGAAGACTTCTGAAAATGCCGTCTGATTAGTCCATTAATCCCAAAAAATTGCATCCGAAATGTTGCCTATTCATGATATTGGTGGATGAGATAATGAAATACAATTGAAATGTTCTAACTTCCCAATTTTATGGCTCACCTCCCGTCTTCTGGTTCTGAAAATCACATCTCTTAAGATGTGTCAGAACAAATCAGAGTTATCTGCATAGAAGTTCCCTCAACAAAGTAACTGGAAATAAGACAAGCTTTCCAAGAACTAAGCATGATGAATCAGATCAGCGCAAGGCAACTCTTCTCCGTTTGCAAGATATCATATCACCCATTGTGCCATTTAAAATAACTTTGCTAAATCTGAGTTGCTAAACAATGTGGTTCTGATGTCTCAGCAGTTAAAGTTTAGCAAAGTTAGCTATTAATTCTTTGATTTCAAGATATACAGAGGATACCTACCTGTTTCCCCTATTTTAAGAAGTAGACATAAAATAAGCCATAACAGGATTTTTTCGCATTTGCGAAATATAAGCTGTACCCCCAAAATAAGCCATAGTAATAGGCACAGTTCTGGAGGGCGCCAAGGAAAAGGCTGGGCTGGGCGTCCAGTCCTGCCACCAAAACCAGTCAGCCCCAGAAGCAGCGCTCAGGAACTCTGCAGAGCAGGGTGCACAGGAAGGGGCAGCGGGCGCGACAAAGGCACTCCGAAGGTCTCTTCGCCCGCGCACTCACCCAACTCCGCTTGGCGCAGACCGCACGGGGTGGCCGCCGTGGCGGAGAGGGAAGGCGGTACGGGCTTTCCCTGCTCGCCGCCACGACGAAATCCCCCGAGCTGCCCCACACGTCGCCCAAGAGGCCCCTTGGAAAACTTTCTGTCGAGTTTCGAGGAGGGAAGGTGGTGGTGGAGGAACAGGAGAGAGTGCCCAGCGAAAGCGGGTCTCTCTGGTGCCCGTTTCCTCAAAGCTCAGCTTGGATTCTCCCCCCCCCCCCCCGCTGCCAGCAAGCAAACAAAGAGCTCCGCGCCCGTCCCATCCTTCGCAGCCCCAGAACTCGAGCGTGGCCTTGCCAAGGCGTGCTTACGTAATAAAAATGTCTCCCCTCAAAATAAGCCATAGTGCGTTTTCTTGAGGGGGGAAATTTTTTAAGAGTGTCTTAAAATAGGGGAAACACGGTAGGCTTCGAAAGTACAAAACAGAGAAAAGTACTAAATGTAAATTGCTTAACCTGAGAAGCCAGTTGCAGCCAACACCCAACGTACATTTCAGGGCAAATGTAAGAATATACAAATGAGCTCACCAACTATCCACTTTGATTTTCTTGACTGTCAAAAACAGGGACATAGCCTTAGATTTCAAGGTCAGAAGATGATGTTTAGTTGCTCTCCTTTTAGATTCTCAACAGACTGCTGTTATGAACATTGTGCAAGCTATAAATCCCATTCCTTTTCCCACAATGGGAACATGGGAGGAATACAAGGTTAAGAGAACTTGTATTCCCAACAGAGGGTAAAGTATCAGCTCCATACATTCCAAGTACTCGAAGATGAACTGTTTTTATCCTTCTAAAATTCATCATATGGGGAAAAAATAGATTGGATTCACAAATACACTCATTTTCAAACCTAGAATCAAAAGCCATAAAGGAATGACTGGGGGCCTGCTCTATTGAACACCACACATCTCAGAATTTTCCTCACTACTTGTAATAAGAAATCAGGTAAGATGCCTGCAACGTTTTGGATTTTTAAATACATACTGAGATGGCAAGGGTTCAGGCTGATTGCATGATTTCATTAAGTATCAGGTCCATAGCCAGAAGACAAGGGATAAGAAAACACACACAAACACACACACGAGTCCCAGCCTCCCACCCACTCTGGCATTTGAGCATTAGTGTATTCATAGCATTTATGTGCTTTGCTTCAACTTGAGATTCACGTTTGTGTGTGTACGCGCGCGCGCGCGCGCACACACACACGCACACACACACTCCTTCATATGTTCCAACTTGAATTTTTCATAACCTAGATCAGCTCCAGGGCATAACTTTTTACTCACAGCCTATATAAACAGGCAGAAGATTCCTTACCAAGTGTTAAAATACAAGCACAGAACCTTCCCCCTCTCCCATCTTAACAGTTCTAAAATTACACTGTTAAAACATGTTTGTGGAAAATATAGGCTGAAAGCAGGACTTAACTATGCAGTCTCTAGGTGGCCATTCCCCTGAATGCCTTTAAAGAAACAGAGAGAATGGGAGGCGGCAATGAAGAAAGAAGCTGCTCTAATTTAACTGCCCTTATTTGAGGAGACCATTTTGACTTGCTTTATGTTCTGCGCCCCGTCTTTGTTCTACACTGGAAATACTGTCAACTGCGCCAGCCAACCCAATTTCTCAAGATCCTGAGAGATGTGACTAAAGCATAGCTGTCAACTTTCGGATTTGAAAATAAGGGATTTTTTCAAACTTTCGGATTTGAAAATAAGGGATGCCGCGAAGGCGGTGCAATGGCACCAAGTAGCCTCGCCACCCTGCACTCCAGAGGCTGTGCGTGAATGGGTGAGCGAAAGAGTGAGCACATAGACGGCAGGCAGGCTGTCTGTCTGGTTGGGCGTGAGGGTCTGGCTGCACAAGGCATGCAAGCTCCGCCCCCAGTCGGTCTCAGACTCCTTATTGGCAGCCGAGCAACGCAGCTGAGGAGCCTCCCTGGCCGGCAGGGAGGGAGAGGAGCTGCTTCCTTTGAAATCTGGGAAATTTAAGGGCTATCAACAATCTGGGATAACAGTGGGAAACGACATTGGAATAAGGGAGCTTCCCACAAAAAAAGGGAGGGTTGACAGCTATGGACTAAAGGTGGTCATCCATGATGAGACCAAGTCTGAATCTAAGTCATAGAGGAATTAAAGGAATGTGCAACTTATGCTCCACTTCAGAATTATACAATGAAGTACTTAAAGACAACAGTAAATGTCATTATCCTATTTCACAAATAAACACTCCCCAATCACATACTTTGCTTTTGGGGTAAAACAAGGGATCACTAATGTGCAAAGAAAAGGGCACACCACACAATCTCCTATGTCCCAGTGCAAGACACACCTCCAAAAAGGTGAGATGCTGCTCTAATGGAAGCAGAGAACCAACTTTACTGCAGTTTTATCTGTGTACCATAAACACTTCATTCACAAACCGAGAACTTTCACAACTTCTGCCATAATTGTATTTCATTTGCTGTTTCTCCGTGTACTTGGTCCAAATATATGCAAAGCCAACCTCTGCAACTTCCATTAACCAGCTAAAGGACACACACCAAAAAAATTAAGAATGGGTAGCATTTGACCAAAGAAGGAAGAAAACTTTAACTCTATATTCAATTTTATTTACCTTTATATTTTCAGTACTAAGCTTAAAAAAAGATTGAAAATATTTCAAAATTTCCTGGTTCTACAAAGGTCTGAGTGCCTGGATACCCAAGATCATGGGATATTTGCAGCTCTCTCATCTAGTATAAAGAGGCTTGCACTGAATTAACAGGGAATAAAAATTACTAAGTGGGAACAGAGGTATTCAGTTTCTTAAATATTCTCAAATTCCAGAATGTTCTAAATTGCTGCATATAATGCCAGCAGGGTTAGAGACAAGTTGTACAATGTTGTATATTTTGCGAATCTAATTTGCATTCAAAGATCTGCTGCATATGTATTCAGCATCTGTCAAGCCCTCTTGTTGCACAATAAATTCATTGGCTCAGTTATTACTAATCCCAACAGCTAGATTAGTATTCCTTATTCCTCAGATACCAGAATCACAACTGGATTAAGTTAAGTAGTTAGAATTGCTCCAGCTCACAGAATCATAGAACTATAGAGTTGGAAGGGGCACCAAGGGTCATCTAATCCAACCTCCCGCAATGCAGGCATTTCAGCTAAAGCATCCATGATAGATGGCCATGCAACCTCTGCTTCAAAACCTTCAAGGAAGGAGAGTCCACAATGTTGAACAGCTCTTACTGTCTGAAAGCTTTTCCAGATTTGGACTGCAGAGAGGTTGGGTGTGGGATAAATAAGAACATTGTATACTCAAATGGATTGATTTTACTGGTTAAACACAATGTTTATAAATATGGTTATAGGCTTGAGCAATGAATAAGGTTATTTGAATTGCGTAAATGATAAGTACAGGATGATACAAAGGCTAAATATTCTGAGACCAAGGGAAAGGAGGGGAGATAAAGTGGGTCAGAACATAGGGGAACAGAAGTAACCAAATGCCAAGGCAGGAATTTAGGATTGATAAGTAAAACTACCTATGTTTTTGACAATACATTTAAAGATGATGTTTGAACAACATGTTTTTGATAATATATTTAAGGATGATATAGAAACCTGATAAGGAGAAACTACTAGGAAATCAACAGTGGGGACGTGAGGAAGTCAAGTGGAACAAGAAATTGAGAAATTAGCAACACCTGGCCTACAAATGGGGCCAGGACAAGCGATGTTATGAAATGGTTAAAGTAAGGTTAAATGTATAAGATATGAGATACCTCTGTGAGAGGGGGGAATGAATAGGTCTTCTCTTGGTGAGAGGGGAGAAGAATGAAGTTTAACCGATATGTTATGTGCTTAAAAAACTGTAAAACCTAATAAAAATTATTATTAAAAAAAAGAAAGAAAGAAAGCTTTTCCATATGTTTAGTTGGAATCTCCTTTCTTGGAGCTTGAAGCCATTGGTTTGAATCCTACCCAGGGTGGATTTGATTTAAATCAAATTGATTTAAATCACGATTTAAATCACTAGTCAGTAAGACTTGATTTAATTTATTTATTTATTTTACAGAAAGACTCATTCTTGCTGGTATAATCTTAATATTTACAACCATATGAAGGTTTCATTTTTGGAATAATAAATTTTCAGAGTAGTTTTTACAGTTATATCAAAAATTACTGATTTGGTTATACTACTAGAAATACATAGACAGATAATTATGAAATTATGGTGAGGTTTAATAAGTTAACTGTTTATATTTGGACAACTTTTCTGCTGTACTTTATTGGAAGGAGAAAAATAAACTTAATACAAATCCTTATTTCCTGATGAATAGCCTTTGGACTACAATGTAACTTAAATAGAAGACTATATTTAGAAAGATTTTTCCTCCAAAAGCATTTTATTTAAAAATCCAATTTAAATAAAAAAAAATCCGATTTTTTTTATTTTTATGCACCCTGATCCTACCCTCCAGAGCAGGAGGAAACAAGCTTGTTCCCTCTTCCATGTTCCTCTGAAGCAGAAGAGGGGAATTGCTAGCCCAGGGGTAGGCAACCTAAGGCCCGTGAGCTGGATGCGGCCCAATCGCCTTCTCAAACAGGCCCGCGGATGGTCCGGGAATCAGCGTGTTTTTACATGAGTAGAATGTGTCCTTTTATTTAAAATACATCTCTGGGTTATTTGTGGGGCATAGGAATTCGTTCCTATGTTTTTTTCCAAAATATAGTCTGGCCCCCCCACACGGTCTGAGGGACAGTGGGCCGGCCTACGGCTAAAAAAGGTTGCTGACCCCTGTGCTAGCCCATGACCAGATGTGGCCCACAGCACCATCCCTCCTTGTCCCTTTCCATGTGACAACCATGCTTAAAGAGAAAGAACAAGCCTTCTATCGACTCCAATAACTGTTTTGACTAATTGCTATGGCCATGTGGGAGGGTGAATTGGCCGGGTTATATGACCACCCTGCCAAAGATCTCCCTTGTGGAGCAATTAGGCATTTAAAAACAAAGAAACAAAAATCAAAAACCACCATTCCCATTGGCTCAAGTGGGAGGCTACCTTCCAACTCTTAAGTGGTGCACAGGAAGGGTCGGAGAGAATCCCACACCTGGAGAGGGAAGGATTAGGCCTCCATTACCTGTGATCTCTGTCATCCAATCAATCAATAATATTTATTGCATTAGCCATCTGGCCATAGCACATAATAAGAAACCAGGCGGAAGCCTGTCAAAAATATACATAAAATATAACAGATACATTTTGTACATTTTGTACAGGTGCATATAAAACTTTGGGTATAAAATCATGCTAAGTGAAACAGATAGAATAAAAAGCGATGGCAGAGCGTGTCGACAGTGTCTATGTCAGGAAGTAACTTAGATCTAGTGCTAAGGCAAATTAGCCAAGAAGGTGGCCCTAAGTTTCAGTGCCTGGAGTATGTAGATAGCCACTCCTCTTGTGACCAGATGGTTGGCATCTACCAATAGGTATTTCATGCGGTCGTCGTCCAGGGCGATGGTCGGCGGGATTAGGAGGAAAAGCCTAGGTCTAACTGTAGCATATAGAGGACAGTAGAAGAAAAAGTGGATAAAATCCTCTATCTTTCCCTTGTTGCAAGGGCAGAGTCGAAGATCCAGGGGGGTATTGGAATATGCGCCCTGTAGGAGTGCTATAGGGATGACGTGGAATCGAGCGAGTGTGAAGGCCCTTCTTAGCGTGGGGTTCATCAGGTCACTTAGATAATGTGCCAGAGTTCTGACTGCTTTCACGCGAGGAAACCACGTGGATAGTCTGGCCGCGTTCGATAGAGCTAGGTCGAGGGCTTCGTCCCTTGCTAAAACCCATTCACGAATTTTGTCTTTGTCCCATAAGGACAGGGCGGCAAAATCTGGAAGGGAGTAGCGATTGCAGATGGTCTCCATGCCCTTTGACCAGGTACGGCTGCCAATAAAGGCTGTGAAGGCTTGTTTCGCTAGTAGAGAGTTTGGACTTTCTACCAGCGATTTGTAGTAAGTGATTATCCTGATATGGGCTTTTGCTACAATGGATGGTAGGCCCAATTCCATTCTCAGCTGGGTGGCCATTGTCCCTTTGGGGAGGCCCAAGATCTTTCTTGCCAGAAGATTTTGCATTGGAGGAATGCTTTTTTTCAGGTCAAGTTGCCTGGTGTCAAGGTGTGAATATACACGTGCACACACACATATACACCACGGACTGCAGCGCTGCAATAACACTGTTAACTAGATAAAGTTATGTCTCTCTGGCTTACACGTTCCTTACTATGCAACTTCAAAAAGGCCTTACATACAGAAGTTAAAACATTTCAACTTTGAAGGCAGGTATACTGCTAAAATCACCTGTTTAAACCCTCTCCTTGCCCAGTGCCCACTATTTAAACTGAAACGAGCTTGATTTTTCTGCTTTGGATGCAAGGCACTGGAATGCGGGTGGTGCTGTGGCCTAAACCACAAAGCCTAGGGCTTGCCGATCAGAAGGTCGGCAGTTTGAATCCTGGCAACGGGGTGAGCTCCCGTTGCTTGGTCCCTGCTCCTGCCAACCTAGCAGTTCGAAAGCACGTCAAAGTGCAAGTAGATAAATAGGTACGGCTCTGGCGGGAAGGTAAATGGCATTTCCGTGAGCTGCTCTGGTTCGCCAGAAGCGGCTTAGTCATGCTGGCCACATGACCCAGAAGCTCCTTGCCCAGTGCCCACTATTTAAACTGAAAGGAGCTTGATTTTTTTGTTTTGGATGCAAGGAACTGGAACAATTGTCATGCTTATATTTCCCAGGACAGCATTTCCTGCCTTAAAAGTGCATGCTGATGTCATGACAGGAGAACACAACAGGGGTCCATCTGCACAGCCAGTACTCCCTGAGGATAAATACAGTTGGGTAATTACTGTTACTACAAAGCCATTGATAATATTTCATAGGAAGGGGCTGCCTGGGAGAGAGAGATAGAACTAACTTCACACAGAGCAATCTTTTGGGAGTCCTCTGAAGCAAAGCAACGTTATATTCAGATTTGTTGCGCTTGTTCTCACTGCTATCCACGGACGCTTGGTTCCAGAGCTCAAAGAACAAAAGCAGCACATGAAATGTTCTCTTGCTCAGGAAACATACAAACAACAACAACAGTCATTGAGAAGCAACTGCAGCAGCCTATGTCCTCCCACCCACGCAGCAGCAAAAATCATGCATTAAAGGCACATTAACATTCGGGGGTTTTAAAGCTGTTGAAGGAGCTGATGGAACAGCTGTGCTGGCTGGGAGTTGTAGTTCAAAACATCTGGAGGGCAACAGGCTGGGCAAGGCCAACGCAATAATTAATCAAGCGGGCAACAGGATTTTATTTATGGAACAAAACTGATGTACTGTAATACTGTACTGTAAAGTGATGTACTGTAACTGTAATAAAATCTCTAAGAGGTTTCCAATAAATACTAGAACTAATTTTTTTTTTTAAGTAAAATTAACTCAACTCAACACCTTTATTGGCATACATAAAAAGGGGACATACAAACCATCTATTTATATAATATTTCTATATGATATAATATTGCTGAAAGCATGCAATAAATAGAAAAAGATAAAAGGATCCTCATTAGTCACTATTGGACAGGCTAGATATACTGGCCTTAATTTCAAAAACCCTAGTCAGATATTGAGCCATAGCTCTAGTGAGGGCAGAGGAATCATCCCTCAGCAGGAACTGGATCGTAAGTTGGTTATTGAAAAGGGCACTAGGCCACATTGAGGACATTGAAGGGCCAAATCGGAAGATATTAGAGAGGGGACAATCCAGGATCATGTGGTCCATAGAGTCCGGCACATTCTGGCCACAAGGGCAGAGTCTGTCCTGGTAAGGGATATCGCTGAGTCTTCCGGAAAACACGGTAGACGGAAAGGCATTTGGACGAGCCAACATAAATACTCTGCGATGTAATGGCGTAACCAAATGTAGAAATAATTAGGCATCGTTCCATGATGGGGTTGCAGCCCTAGAGAGGCAGGAGAGCATACTAAGGGCTGGGAGGGATAGAGTTTTTGAAATTCATTATCCAGCAGCCTCTGCTTTATTAGTGCAAAGATGTGTGATTCCTCAAATGACGAGAGGGAATCTACAGTAAATCCTATTTGCCTGAGTTTAAGAATAATATTAGAGGACCAGATAAAATTATGCTTGTCTTTTAGTAAAAAGGATAATAAGCTTCCTGGTTCTGTGTTAAAATGAATTTTCAACCAGTATTTAAAAGTAATGATCCAACCTCTTGTTTCGAGGAGATGCTGGCCCAACTCTGCACATATAGCCAAATATGGCACACATTTTGGTACTCCTAGGATTTGGCGCAGAAAGGATGCCTGGACACCCTCAACTTTGCTATTATAGTTGGTCATCCAACTATAAATTAACAGTAAGAGACATTGAAATGCAAGTGGGATATTCTTCCCTCAGCCCCCATCAGCAATTTTGGAATAAGAGTGGCCTAGGCTGTTCTTAAGGATCACTGAGGTAGCACATGACACAGGCTAAACAAGTTAAAGTCCTGGGGGAAACTCCATATATTATCATTGGCTAACTACTTTTAATAACTACTTTTAAAAAGTAGTTATTATTGGCTAACTACCGGTACTTAAAAAAAAATCAAAAAGGGCATATCCAGACACAGGTCTGTTTCTTACCCAGTGTTTGAAATTAGCCAGGTGCCAGGCGCATTTTGCACCTGGCTTTCAACCACTTGCGACCAAGTGATGATGCCTGGGCGCCGGGATGGCACCCAACATCTCCACCATGGAGGTGCATGCCTGGGGATAATTGACTCTGGACTGTTTTCGCAAGCTAATACCACATCCTGTAGAATTCTATCAGTTATATTTTATCTGCACAATCAGAATGAATTCTGGAACCAAAATGCTTTTTCTGTGCAGCCTGAGCAGGAACAGTCACCATTAAGAAAAAGAGGCCGGAGTACGCCAATATATATGTGGACTGTCCCTGGTTCATGGGACTTTTCTTCTTTATGTTTTCAAGGTTCTTAACCTAGCGCAAGGTAGTCATCTGAACTAGCCAGATGCTTAACTAAGAATCAATCACGGTCAGTCCATCATTTGGAAAATAAGACTTTAGAGCTGTCTTGCCCAAAAATGGCAACTAGACATTCCATTTTGGTGACTGTAACCTTTGCTTAGGTGGGACCCAGTGGCGCTATGGGTTAAACCACAGAGCCTAGGGCTTGCCGATCAGAAGGAAGGTCGGCGGTTCGAATCCCCGCGACGGGGTGAGCTCCCGTTGCTCGGTCCCTGCTCCTGCCCACCTAGCAGTTCGAAAGCACGTCAAAGTGCAAGTAGATAAATAGGTACCGCTCCGGCAGGAAGGTAAACGGCGTTTCTGTGCACTGCTCTGGTTCGCTAGAAGTGGCTGTCATGCTGGCCACATGACCTGGAAGCTGTACGTCGGTTCTCGGCCAATAAAGCGAGATGAGCACCGCAACCCCAGAGTCGGACACGACTGGACCTAATGGTCCCTTTACCTTTAACCTTGGCTTAAGAAGCCATTTTGCGCCTGGCTTATACACCCGAGTTTCTAACACTGTTCTTACCCCGGGCTTCTCACAGAATGTGTCATTACTAACACAAGTACCGAAATATCACAAAGCAATTCCTGTCATCGGACCAGGAAAACAGACATGCTGGCTTTGCTTACTCATAGGAACCTTGACAAAGCGGCTGCCGCTCTCCAAGGTTTCAGAAAGGGGTATATCACCATCCCACTTGGGAGTTGTCAGGAATTAAAACTGGGGCCTTCTGCATGCATATGCCCTTCCCATCATTGCAGGCTCATCAGGCAACCAACACTGACCCCTCCCCTTGAGGTCATGTTTCTCCCTCACACTGGGCTTTTTGTGGGAGTTATAATAATAACTAGTTGAAGTTAGCCCGTTAAATAACGGGTGCTAGAGGAGGAGGAGGCAGGAGGAGGCAGAGCCCCAGGAGGAGGAGGCGAGGAGGCCCGGGTTGAAATCCCGCCAGAGGGGCTCCCTCCCCCTTCTTATTTTTCCCCGGGGGCGGCTGCAGCGGCGGCGAGGATGGGTCAGCCCTCCTTGGCTTCAGGAGCACCGGCGCTCCGATTGGGCTCTATGTCCGTGCGAGGCAGCGGCGCTGGCGCAACTGACAACGCGCGTGCGCCGCCGCTGCCTCTCGGACACGCCCCCCTCTCCGCCCGCTCCAATCCCTGCGTCCGTGTGGGACATGGACATGCGCAGTAGCGCAATTCCGTGACAAACGGACTGGACGCAGGGACACAGCAACTTTATTATATAGGATAATAATAATAATAATAATAATAATAATAATAATAATAATAATTTATTATTTATACCCCGCCAGATGGGTGGGGTACAAATAATAAATTATTATTGTTGTTATTGTTGTTATTGTTATAATTATTTATTATTATTATTATTATTATTATTATTATTATTATTATTATTACATAGGAAACATTCATCTACAAGCAGCATTCTATGGCAGGGACATGGAGTTTTCACCCAGTCGGTGAGCCTTAGACAAACAACAAAACCAAACCATATTATGTTGTCCCATACAGAGGCGTGCATCTGTTTCATTCCAATTTGACCCTGTTCTTCCAAGGAGCTCAGGGACGCTTACATTCGATTCCCAAGTGGCCTCCCACCCAGGCAATTTCAGACTCAAACCAGCTAAGCTTCAGCCTTCAGCTTCCTGGCCTCCCGTGCTTCTTTCCTATTACACCGGAAATTCCCTTGAGCAAGAACCTTCTTAACCACAAAACAGAAGGCCTACACCAGGCAGTTTTACAACCTATAAAACAGGAATCTAAAGCAGGTAAGGATTACAGGGATGTTGCAATGGGTCCAGTGGAGGCAGATCTGACACACTTGCCTGCTCTGCCCTCAGTGGACTGATCTGCAGCAAACCCAACACTGCTACTAGGTGGGCAGCTAGCAAGGAAAAGAAGCACTTTTATTATTCTTAATTATCAGTTATATCCTTGGTGCACTCCCATGAGCTCTTGCTATTTATCTATGGTTTTTTTACCTATTTATCTACTTGCACTTTGAGGTGCTTTCGAACTGCTAGGTTGGCAGGAGCAGGGACCAAGCAACGGGAGCTCACCCCGTCGCAGGGATTCGAACCGCCAACCTTCTGATCGGCAAGCCCTAGGCTCTGTGACTTAACCAACAGCGCCACCCGCGTCCATAGGGGTGCCAATTTGTCGCATGAGGCTATTATCCAATTGGGAGCTCTGGAGTGTTACTGATATGGGATATGGCCTGCTGAGATGAAAAGGTTCCCTGAACTGCAATCTAACATCTGATCTTGCAATCTAACATCTAAGTTCTGCTGAACTGCAATCTAACATCTGATCTTGCAATGGAAGGGGTGGAAAGGCACCTCCAAACAAAATTAACGAAACTGTGAAGGTCAGCTTACAAATGACCAGCTTCACTTAAAAGCATGGTTTACACTACCAGTGCTGTCCAAACTTTTTTCAAAGAGGGCCAGATTTGATGAAGTGAAGGGCTGTGGGGGCCGACCGAAATTGTTGACCTTTTTTTCAGGATTTTACTCCAGCAAATAAACTGCCACAGGGGCCGGATTAAACCGACCGGCGGGCCAGATTAGGCCCCCAAAACGGACTTTGGACATGCCTGCACTAGACCAAAGGATGTCTAGTGTAGCACTGCAGGGCAAGGGGAGGAGGATCCAACTTCCAAGGAAAAAATATCCTGTAATTCCAGAGTTTTCATAGAATTGTAGAATAGGAAGGAATATGTAGCTGTCCCATATGGGAATCGAACCTGCATTATCAGCACCACACTCTAACCAACTGAGCTATCCAGATGTTTTATATACATCTCTCTTGCTTCAGAATACATCTTCTTTCAAACTTTATACCTTAGGCCCCTTCCATACATTTTGTCTGCAAAGGAAGTTCTGCTCAGGGTGGATAAAAATCAATGATTTTTTTAAAAAAATAAAAAAAAATCGGATTTTTTTTAATTTAAATTGGATTTTTAAAATAAAGCTTTTGGAGGAAAAATCTTTCTAAATATAGTCTTCTGTTTAAGTTACATTGTAGTCCAAAGGCTATTCATCAGGAAATAAGGATTTGTTTTAAATTTATCAAGTGTGCTAAAACTCAGTCTGAGTTTTTTTTTTAAATGTTTAACCACATCAGTTAACAAACATGGATACATATGCTATCATGTTATTGTTTTAGTTAAATAAATTATTTAAATGGTTATTAAAGAAATGATTATTTTTCTCCTTCTAATAAAGTACAGCAGAAAAGTTGTCCAAATATAAACAGTTAACTTATTAAACCTCACCATAATTTCATAATTATCTGTCTATGTATTTCTAGTAGTATAACCAAATCAGTAATTTTTGATATAACTGTAAAAACTACTCTGAAAGTTTATTATTCCAAAAATGAAACCTTCATATGGTTGTAAATATTAAGATTATACCAGCAAGAATGAGTCTTTCTGTAAAAAAAATATTTAAATCAAGTCTTACTGACTAGTGATTTAAATCAAGCCTTACTGACTAGTGATTTAAATCGTGATTTAAATCATGATTTAAATCAATTTGATTTAAATCAAATCCACCCTGGTTCTGGATATTGCAGAAGATTCTGAGGAGCGTTCCAGAGTTCACATTCATTTCATGTGCATTGCTGTGGCAAGGTCTCATCCAACATGGTAAATGCAACCTAGAACGCACACCCAATCCTCCTTCTTTGGGTAATGTTAACCAAACCACTCTTCCAATGAATCATAGAATCCTAGAGTTGGAAGAGACCCAAGGGTCATCTAGTCCAACCCCCTGCAATGCAGAAATCTCAGCTAAAGCATCCATGACAAATGGCCATATCCAACCTCTACTTAAAAACCTCCAAGGAAGGAGAATCCACAACCTCCCACAGGAGACTGTTCCACAGTCAAACAGCTCTTACTGTCAGAAACCTTTCCCTGTAGCTTGTCAGATCATCTTCTGGAAGATCCCCTCCCCCAACCCCACAATAAGCCTTCAAGGAACCTCCAACGTCCCTTGAAATCGTTTCAGAAAAACCTCTCAGTGGAAGAAGAAAAACAGTTCCTTCTTTTCTGGAAGTCTTGTGAGTATTTTCAGTACATTAAAAGATCAAACCAGGCAGATTGAGGCAAAATTGAATGAGGCAGAAGTTTAAAATATGCAGTTCACCAATATCTTCTTCAGAATGCATCAATAGTGGCAGTGTGTTTAGCAATTTTTATTGTTATTGTTGCTTAGGCAGGCTGCAGTCCTATTTGTGAAATAACCACTTCTATGTAAAATAAAATAAAAAAATTCCTTCCAGTAGCACCTTAGAAACCAACTAAGTTTGTTCTTGGTATGAGCTTTCGTGTGCATGCACACTTCTTCCGATACCACACGATATCTTCAGATATTCTTCAGATTATTCTTCAGATGCACACGAAAGCTCATACCAAGAACAAACTTAGTTGGTCTCTAAGGTGCTACTGGAAGGAATTTTTTTATTTTATTTTGCTTTGACTATGACAGACCAACACGGCTATCTACCTTTAACCACTTCTATGTAGATATGCATTTCATTAATGATTTTGTGTGTGGTAGTCTTAAGAACAGGGGTAGGCAACCTAAGGCCCGGGGCCAGATGTGGCCCAATCACCTTCTCAATCCGGCCCACCGACAGTCCAGGAATCAGCGTGTTTTTACATGAGTAGAATGTGTCCTTTTATTTAAAATGCATCTCTGGGTTATTTGTGGGGCATAGGAATTCGTTCATTATTATTTTTCCAAAATATAGTCCTGCCCACCACATGGTCTGAGGGACGGTAGAACGGCCCACGGCTGAAAAAGGTTGCTGACCCCTGCTTAAGAATATGGATTTTGGGAGTTGTTCTTTGACAATGCATTTCCACAACTGTAAACCTTTGGAAATAATAGTGTTATAGTGTTACCCTTTAGCAATGCTTTAGCAATCGTACTTTTTACAATGTTAGCATACCAGGCTAGCTGGCTGTAACACCAGCTTACCATGCTTTGTCGATACAAGCAGTATATCACACCCTAAGAATTTATATGCCGGCACAAAATATCTTTATATCAGATCATATCCGTAAGATTTTAGGTAGTGTCTCCATTGGTAATCAGTGATAAGTTACTTTTAAAGATTGTTTCTAATAGGAAATGAAACTAAAGCTTAACAGTAATCAGTTAATTGAACATTTACAAGAAAGTACATTAAAATCATTGGAGAACTTCAGTCCCACCCCCACCCCCCCCAGCTGCTATTTAAATGGTGTATCGCTAACAGAAAGCTGCATGTAAAAAGACTTAATACTTCCATTCCCGTTCAACCTTAGTTAACATAATGCACCGAAGGGAAATGTCTTGCACACTTAACTGTCGATTAATGTACTGGGATACAGGAAGTTACCTAGGTTAGTATTCAAGTGCACGGAATCCCGTAACAAATGTAAATATTCATGCAAATGGCCTAGAATCTCTGCCATCAATAATGGTATTGGCTAAATCAAAGGGGGTGGGGAGAAAGACTATAACAAGACATTTCTCCCTGTTGTGCAAAGTCAAGATGTCTGAACAAGGCGGAATGTGCTGGAAAGACACCATTCGGTTTCTGAAGAAGAATTCGTCACAGGCATGTCCCTGATAAACAGATTAGAGCTCTAGCAGACAATATGCAGCCCCCACCCAGCATTTACAAAACTAAATCCTCATGCATCCAAAATATAAGTGATGGCAAAAATGGCATCAATGAAAGCAGGGAAAGAAACACAAATTTGATATTTCCATTTTCAGGGCTAACAAATCTCTTGCATTAATATTAAAATACAACTATTGGAAGGAAAAATGACAACATGCCTGGCACTTGCCAGGCCAAAAAATAATATTTGGAGCATACAGTTACATTTATCCTACGAATTAGCTGTGGCCCTCTGGTTCATTATACATTGTCAATGTGGCCCTCTGGGCCATTCCATGAAAAATGAGCCTGATAAGAAAAAAATTATTTTTTTCTTCCATGATTCCAAACATGCAGTCTAACCATTTTTTTAAAGCTAAAGACAAAAGAAGTTTAGTTTATGGACCTTCTTTTCAAAAGTCCACCCACGTAGCCTTCACAGAAGTGTTCAAGTTAAAAGTTTTCTGATGATTGTCCCACCCGTGACAGCATTTTTTCCTTAATTTTGTATCGTTAAATTTCTTAAACTTAATTTCTGATTGCATAGTTGTAACCAATAAACATTGATTTAAACAGATATGCTGAGTTTATCATTGATTCACCTCCCAACTCACAGAGTTTTTCCATAAATCAAACTTATCTCAAGCTCCGTGTCCTTTTTTTGTCTCACCCGTGACAATACTTTAACATTTAATAAAATTGTCAAAAATATCCATAAAAATAAAAAAAAAATTGTAAAATGTTCACTATCTTATTAAGAACATAGTTTAAATTTTGGTTGTTAATTTTTATGTATATTTACATTGTTACACATGTGTGAATACCAAAAAACATGGTCCAAGTGTCCCACCCGTGACAATGGAATGGCCCCTCTGTGCTGGAAAGGGTTGGCTATCCTGATTTACAGCTACCTGGTTTTGCAGCCATCTGTAAGAAGGAAGGATTTTTGTTTTGAGTATTGCACATTCCATACTGTAAAATCAATGATGGGAAGCCTGAGGTCTTAGAGATATTGTTGGAACCACCAGCCCCAGCCAGCATGGTCCATAGTCAGGGGTGATGGGAGCTTAGCCCAGCAACATCTGCAGGGCCACACTTTCCCCAACCCTGCTATAAATGAATGCTAAAAATGGTTGCTTATAGCAGACAAATCCCCCACCCCTGCCAAAACTAAAATAGCCACTGCCATTGGTAGAGAGGACTAGGCAACTGTTTTTATCATCCTTGTACCCATGCCAAATAAGTTTGCATCAGACTGCTTACTATAAAAGGGACGGAGATTCTGCAACAACTGAGTGTTGGTCTCACAGAATAAAGGGCATTTCTAGATGTTGCTCTAATCAGTTGTTGGTGCTGAAACAGTAAGTGCGATGTAAGGTATCTCACAGTTAGGTGCCCCACAGATAAGGCGACTAGTTACAAATGCCCACTGGATTCTAGCTTTGAGCTATTCCTTTGGATTGCATGTGGACATATGCAAGTGGACTGATCATCAGCTTGGAGGAGAGCAAAACGAGCAGCTATAACTAAATTTTAATGGGATCTGCCTTTGCTGCAGCAGAGTAATTACTGGTAGTTCAAAACAGCTACAAACATAAAGCTATGATGTGAGAGCCAGCCATTTTTTCCTAGTTGCAACCCTCATACCAAATCTACAACATGGGGAATACAGCTCTGAAGTACATTACAAAGCTGTTCTGAGTTACTCTCCCACAAAATATGGTCATACAGAATCTCTCAGGCTTGTCTACTGTCCCTACTTTGCAGCATGGTTTTACTCCTAATGCCCAGTTTATTTATTTCTCTCACAGTGTAAGAAGTGTTTGCAGAGCGTTTTTTAAAAAAGCTCCCAAGTTCAGATCGTTCCCGCAAGAGCAATGAATTTCTCTCTTACTTCTTGGGGTGAGAACACAGCACTAACCTGCCAAATCATTGCAGGGCCCATGATTTCTACACTGTCTGTCGCCCAGGAGCAGTTTTCATTTTGCCACCCTAAGAAGGGGCTTCTCCATGAAAAGAGAGAATCAGGCGAGCCAGTGTAAAAACTTTCACTCTGGCCCTTTCCCCATCTGCACAGCAGCAACCTGTCAAGGTGAGGAGTTTAAGGCTTGATCAGAAGAACAATAGACCTTAGGAACACAGTCGCTTCAATTCAGGGCCCAGCAACAAACCACAGCCGGTATTCAAAGCAGCCTTGGAAGCAAAGCCACGAGCAAGAGGGATGTTGAAGCAGCCTTCCTTCTACCTTTGCAAGGCCCAGAAGGCCGAGAGGATTTTGCAGTAGTCAAATGCAGCTATATAATATTTGGAGGACCTTCTGAGTCTCTTAGAAACATCTTAGCTAAGCTGAATTTACTAGTCCTGTGTGGATGACAAGTCCATTCCTTGAAGAAACAGCGTGTGAAACGGGAGTATACGAAGCTGGCCACCCGTCGGAAAACATACCTACACGGTTGATGGACTTGGATCAATCATATTTCACACTGAAATGATAGACTCTATGTCGGAACTTTGCACAACCATCTTTATTACCTTATATTGCACTTTATACCAGAACTCTGACCGTTTTGAAACAGAAGAAGGCTTTTGCCTCTGAGGAGAGATCTATATATATATATATATATTTGGCATAATTGTTTCGTTGTAGTTTGTTATTTATTATCGTTCACGGTTTTGTATTTTACCTTTCATATCGTTTACCGTGACGGTCTGTTGTATTTTCTTTGTGCTCTTTATATAATATTTTAGCGGCAGCTACAGATCACAAACTATGCAGCGGACGATTCACAATACTGCTAAGCCTCTCTCTTGTCAAACTCAAGCTAGAAATGGGCAAGGGCGATTTATGTAAGAACTGCTCTTCCCCTCCAGCCCTCCCCATTTCCACAAAGCTGAATTAGCAACAGCAACATCCTCTCCACGGATGTGCGCTTCAAACCTTCGACCATCAAACGTTGCATTAAGGAGGAGGGGGGAGGAAAGGGGGGGGAGAGAGAAAGTGACTCACTTCCCATTTCCAGCATGGAAACGAGGCCCCTTTCTGGTGCCAATAAGGACTATTTTGACTAAGGTGCCTATTTCCTAATTCTACAGGGTTGCCTTTTTTCTCTCTCTGCCCCCCCCCCTCAACACACACCAACACACACACGCACGCGCCGTCACCCCTGTTTCTCTCTCCCTATTCAGGAAAAGGGCAAGGCAGCAACGGCAGCGAGTCCGTGAATGAACGAAGGCTGAAGGTTACCGGATTTATGAATGTCACGATCATGTGACAATAACGGGAACCCGTCTTATTCACAAAAAAACACATGCAGAGGAGGGAAAGTGCCGCGGTGCGGAGGAAAAGCTGCCGAACCCGAGAGAGAGAGAGAGGTGTGTCCCCGAGGCAAGTCACCTTTAACCACTACTAGCCTCAGCAGCCCCGCCCAGACACTTCGCAAAACTAAAGCCGTGCCTTCCAGGAGAGGTGCGGTTGGCACGGAGATCACGCGCGGGCTTCAGGTACCTTTGGAGGGATCCGCCTGGAAATTAGAAAGCTTTCGAGGGAAAAGGCGGCTTGAAATTAATTAATACACCCCCCTCCTTTTTTTTGCATGCACGCTCCCGCGCTTACACACACACACACACGAGATCCGCTGCAACGCTAACCATGAGCTCAGAACAGCGCCTGGGGGCCCGAGGCTGCCTCGCCTTGTGCTATTCATTTTTTATTTCAATTCCTATACCGCCTTTCGCCCGAGGAGCGCAGGGCGGCTTGCAATATAAAAGCTCAAAAATGCGTGGCATAGTAACAAACGCCGCCCCCGACACAGCTTCTTCCCAGGCCGTCGGGAGCTGCCGCCCACCCGCTTCCCCCACCCCACCCCCGGTGCAGCTTCGGCGCCGGCCCAGGCCCAGACGGGGGGCCCTCGCTCGCCGCTCGGAAGGGCCTCGCTTTCTCCCCTCGGCGGGGCCCGGATCCGCCCAGCAGCAGAAGCCCGGCCTCCCACCCCCGCCGCGAGTTTGCTTTCTCCTGCGACTCCTGGCCTCCGAGGGCGGCTTTCTCTCTCCCCCCCTCTTTTTTATGAATGGAAACGCGTTATGCAAATGAGCGCGATTCAAGAGGGGGGGGGAAACACACGACGCAGCAATGGCGGACGCGAGGGCTGCGAAAACGCGAAGGGGGCGTGAGGGGAGGGCGAAGCCCGAAAGACTCTCGGGGGGGGGGGCGAAGAAGCGAGGGCGCCGCGGGGCATTTGCCCAAAGCACATCCGGCGAAGGAAGCGCAAGTGGTGCTCTTAACCGCCCCCCCGGCCACTTCTCAGAGGGGGGGGGGCGCTGTGCAACATCTCTCCACCCCCCCCCACCACCAAAAAGCGCCGCCGGGCTGCTCCGCCAAAGCCAGGCGAGGGGGACCCAGCATCGCTTCGAGGGGGCGGCGTCGGGGGGGGGGAGGGAAAAGATGCCACGGCAAAAGCGCCCGGGCGAGCAGCGCGCGCTCTCGCGCTCCAGATGTCCCCCCGCCAGATGTTCCCCTCCCTCGGCCCCCTTTCCGCGCTCCCGCCCGGCCACTTACTCGTCGGGGTGGGCTTCTTCGGTCATCTTCTCCCCGTCAGAGCTCATCCCCCTCCGCGAGCCGCCGGGCTGCGCCTCTTCATCATCTTCCCGGGGCTTCACATCGCCGGGAGAGATGCGCGGGGGAGCGCGAGAGAGAGGAGAGCGGGCTGCGGGGAAGGCCGCCTGGGGGGCAGGGATGGAGAGGGAAGGCAGGCAAGCAGGCGGCCGGTCGCCCGCCTGCCCGCCCGCCCGCGAAGGCCTCGTCGGGGCAGGCGAGGAAGCGAGGGCCGCGGGCGGGCGCTCAGCGCGCGGGGAGGCAGCGCGGCGCCGCGCCGTCCGGTGCGCCCGGGCGCCTTAGCAGCAGCAGCAGCAGCAACCGGCGGCCCCGTCCGAGCCCCATCGCTGCCTTTACTCCATGTTGGATTCTTGCAGCCGCCAACAGGAGGAGGAAGCTGGGCGGAAGCGATGACGTGATCCGAGCCCAGCTGCTGTCGGGGAGGGAGAGGGAGGCAGGCAGGCCGGCCCCGCGCCAGCTTCGCTTCCCTCCCGCGCTCCCGGGACTCAAGATGGTCGGGAGCGAGCCAGGCAGAGAGCGGCGGCGGCGGCGGCCTGGGGCAAGCGCGGCTCCGCTTCCCGCCCCGCCCTCCGGGTCCCAAGCGCAGGCGGGATCTCCGGGGCCCCAGGGGATGAGACGGGGCGACCCCTTGGCCCGCGGGTGGGTGTGTAAGGAGCAACCTTCTCCTCCCCCCACCCCACGAACTTCCAGGGTTCCCCGCACGTGCGACGGGGCTTTTCTGAGCATGTGCAGAATGCTCCGCGAACCGCTCGCATATTTTTGGGGTGGCCGAGGGAACCAGGCCAGGGCGTCTCGGAGGCTCCAGGGCTGAGCCCAACACAGACCTCGCGCTCCTTTTGAATGAAATGCGAAGTGCTAGCTTGGTAGTTAGGAGGATTTCCTCACGCGATCGTGCTGGGAGGAAAGGAGGCGAAATTATTCGACAGATAGCTAATGGCATCTTCCAAGAGATCCACAACGGAAACGTGGCCCCTTTGCAATTTTCTCCACTCCAAGCAATACACAAATTATTGTTATTATTATTAATTGGCCTGCTATGATCGTAATATTTCTTTTTAAAATTCATTTTGCTTTTATTTTAAGGGTACTCAACACACAATTATACATTGGTTACATTTCACAGTCAAATAAATGCGGGGGGGGGGGTATATGGAAAATCTCACCCTACCTACAATAAACCTAACAAGAGTTTCCCTATTTCACACTTAACATGTTAGAAACATTTCATATTACCATGCAGCTTATTCATATATCATTAGTATCCAACACCCTTTCTTCAATACGTCACAGTTTTACACAATCTAATACTCTAGTTTCCATCTTCAATCAACCTTCCCTCAACATTCAAGGCAAGCAGCTCACTCTTAGCTGCATTAACCTTAGAACCTTAGATTTTTGCACTTCTGTTTAGCTCCTCCACTGATTCCTTTGCTGATTCCTCTTATGTTAAGAAATATAACCAGATTGTCAGCATACCAGTTTATATGCCTTCAATATGTATGTCACCTCATTTCATCTTCTGATAAGGTATTCTGGTGCTTGTAGCTCAACAGTAAAGCTCCTGCTTTTTGCCCACAAGGCCCCAAGTATAAACTTTGCATTTCCAGTTAAAACAGTCTTCCAAAAGACTCTTGTCATGGACATTGGGGAGTGTTGCTAGTCAGAGTATGGACTAAGATGTACAAATGATATGACTGAGTTTGAGGCAGAAACTGTTGGACATCAGTTCATAGCTGTCAACTTTCGGATTTGAAAATAAGGGATTTTCCCCAAACTTTTGGATTTGAAAATAAGGGATGCCGCAAGGGCGGTCCAATGGCACCAAGTAGCCTCGCCACCCTGCGCTCCAGAGGTTGCGTGCAAACGGGTGAGAGAAAGAGCGAGCGCATAGACGGCAGGCAGGCTGTCTGTCTGTCTGGTTGGGCGTGAGGGTCTGGCTGCACAAGGCATGCAAGCTCCGCCCCCAGTCGGTCTCAGACTCCTTATTGGCAGCCGAGCAACGCAGCTGAGGAGCCTCCCTGGCCAGCAGGGAGGGAGAGGAGCTGCTGCCTTTGAAATCCGGAAAATTTAAGGGATATCAACAATCTGGGATAGCAGCAGGAAACAGCATTGGAATAAGGGAGTTTCCCGCAAAAAAAAGGGAGGGTTGACAGCTATGCATCAGTTCATTTCATTTCAAGTTTAATTTGTATACCACCTTTCTATAGTTCTATACACAAGGCAGTTTACAAGCGGGGGGGGGGGAGAAACAATGAAATATACAACAAAGGTCACACATAAAAAATTGATCCATAAAAAGAATCCTAGAAGCATAACCATAAAATAGTATAACATCAACTCCCATTAGCCCCACTTAGTATGGCCAATGGTCAAGAACAGGCATAGGCAACCTTAGCTCTCCAGATGTTTTGGAACTACAACTCCCATGATCCCTAGCTAACAGGGCCAGTGGTCAGGGATGATGGGAATTGTAGTCCCAAAACATCTGGAGGGCCAAGGTTGCCTATGCATGGTCAAGAATGATGGGAGTTGTAGTCCAGCATCACTGGGAGACCACAGGTTAGCCATCCCTGCAGTAAATATATCCTTCCTACAGTGAACTTCACACACTGTTCAAAAATATTAATAACCTTCACGCACAGTTTATGGCCTTGTTTTTAGTAGGGGTTTCTTCCTCATTCAATAAGGTCAATAGACCAGGTGTTGGGAACCTTTGGACCTCCAGCTTGCTGGGGTTCAAGAGAGCTGTAGTTCAGCAACAACTGGAGGGACAAAAGTTCCCTACACCTGTAATAGAAATGTGAGCAGTCTAGAAGGAAGTGCCAGAGAGTGGCATGACACACATGTTGTGAACCAAAACAATGCAATATATTGAAGATGTTTTGGGCCACAGACTATAACGGCCAGTTCGAACTCTAGATTTGAAGCAGCATAGTACATTGCTGATGATTGGTGAGCTCATGATGTTTCCCTGCTGCACATAAGAAAGGGAACGTCTTGCTCAACATGCAGCACATAAGTCAAAATTTGTACAGTGGTACCTCCGTTTACGAACTTAATCTGTTCCAGAAGTTTGTTCTGAAACCAAGGCGTGCTTTCCCATAGAAAGTAATGGAAAATGGATTAATCAGTTCCAGACGATGAAAAACAACCCCTAAAACAGCAATTTAACATGAATTTTACTAACAAGACCATTAATCCATAAAATGAAGGCAATAATCAATGTACTGTACTATATAATAAATAAGACAGTATTGTAGATGATAAAAATTCAAGTCCAACTGAGTCAGCAACAAGTCTGCCCTTGATGTGGCAAAATAGACGTGGATTGCTAGATGGCTTCAGAATAACACAACAGTACAGCTCCTAGCACACTGTTGGTGCTGAACAATTAAAAAAAAATTATAATAGGGGCCATAATTTAGTGGTTGAGCACATGATTTGCGTACAGAAAGCTTTGCGTACAGAAAGTCACTGGCGTCTTCAAGTAGAGCTGGGTTAGCTCTGGAACCTAAAGAGCTGCAATCTGTATAAGGCAACTTCCTAATAACCTGTACATACCCTATATACTCGAGTATAAGCCTAGTTTTTCAGCACATTTTTTGTGCTGAAAAAGCCGCCCTCGGCTTATACTCGAGTGAGGCAGGCAGTGGCTCCTATGAAGCTTTCCCAGGTTTTTTGTGGTAAAATTGGGTGCCTCGGCTTATATTCGGGTCGGCTTATACTCGAGTATATACGGTATTTTAAATCTGTTTGCGTTTACCATTTCCAGTGCTAAGTCAGAAGCACGGGGCATCTCTGTTGGTAGACTGTTTTTTATCTCTTTCCCTAGTGGTTGTTTTCATAAGTCATTTTATTGCCCGCTTATATAAAGTGCCTTCCCCTAAGGCATGCTGTAAACACAATCCCATGTAATAAGTCATGATTGCTATGTATTTTAAGTGCGCAGCATGAATACCTATTATCCTATAATACTTAATGGGCAATTCTGCAGAACCTCACATGAATGTACAGTGGTGCCAACTGCGAGTAGCCGCATGGGAGTCGGTGGCAGTGACTGCTAGGCATAAACAGCCTAGCCAGCACATGTGTCTACAGGATATGAGAAGTCATCATTACTTTTCCGATTCGAGATGCTGTATTATTGCCTTAATATGTTCAGTGGATCCCTGGAATAGTTCCATCACGAAAACGCTGTTTTGAAAGGCATTGCTCCGTATTTCTCTTCTGTCCCAGACCTCATGGCTGACTTCAGGCGATTTAGTGACGGTCAGTGAAATGTGTTGGGCTTGCTCTTCAGAGTGCAAAGCGATGGAGGTTGTGCTCTGACACTCCCCAGCCTTTGATAACCTGGCGCCTTCCAATTGTTTTGGTCTGCAATTTGCACCAGCACCAGCCAGGACAGCCATGCTGTCCTTCCTGAGCATAGCTATCAACTTTCGGATTTGAAAATAAGGGATTTTCCCAAACTTTCGGATTTGAAAATAAGGGATGCCGCCAGGGCGGTGCAATGGCACCAAGTAGCCTCGCCACCCTGCGCTCCAGAGGCTGCGCGCGAACGGGTGAGCGAAAGAGTGAGCGCGTAGACGGCAGGCAGGCTGTCTGTCTGGTTGGGCGTGAGGGTCTGGCTGCACAAGGCATGCAAGCTCCGCCCCCAGTCGGTCTCAGACTCCTTATTGGCAGCCGGTCAACGCAGCTGAGGAGCCTCCCTGGCCGGCAGGAAGGGAGAGGAGCTGCTTCCTTTGAAATCTGGGAAAATTAAGGGATATCAACAATCCGGGATAGCAGCGGGAAACGGCATTGGAATAAGGGAGTTTCCCGCAAAAAAGGGAGGGTTGACAGCTATGTTCCTGAGGCTGATGAGAGTTGTAGGCCAAAGCAACCAGAGCTGCAAGAATGAGTCTATTTGCCACTGGAACCTTAACAATGTGGTCCCTGGGTTGCTAGAAAGGTCAGGAAGTCAATTTATCCTACCCCCCCATTTAGTATTGTGCTTGAGGCTCAGCAACTACTTCATCCCACTCCCTTTATTTCTGATGAGAACAAACAGCTACCTAGTTCTACCTAGATAATGGGTAGGCAACCTAAGGCCCAGGGGCCGGATCTGGCCCAATTGCCTTCTAAATCTGGCCCGGAGACGGTCCGGGAATCAGTGTGTTTTTACATGAGTATAGCTTAGGGCCCCACTCTCTTGGGGCCTCCCAAAAAATTTAAAGGAAAAAAGCCGCTGGATGTACATTTCCAAAATATAAGATTATAAAACAAATAAAATAAAACCTACATACAGCAACAGTGGCAAATGGCTTTAGATACCTATTAGGTCCATAAATTACCATATAGCATATATTCAACACAAAAAACAGCGACAATTTGTTGTTGACAAAGGACAACTGGACATATAAAGGGCCCCATTACCTTCAGTAGCTTAGGGCCTCATCAAACCTAAATCTGGCCCTGTTTGTAGCGCCTAATATACAAGAGAAGACAGTATGTAAATGACTTAAAGCAGGGGTATGTCTGTCCCCATTTGCATGTTTCCATCTGGAGGAAGAGGAGGAGGAGGAGGAGAAGAAGAAGAAGAGGAGGAGGAGTTTGGATTTGATATCCCGCTTTATCACTACCTGAAGGAGTCTCAAAGCGGCTCACATTCTCCTTTCCCTTCCTCCCCCACAACAAACACTCTGTGAGGTGAGTGGGGCTGAGAGACTTCAGAGAAGTGTGACTAGCCCAAGGTCACCCAGCAGCTGCATGTGGAGGAGCGGGGAATCAAACCCGGTTCACCAGATTACGAGTCTACCGCTCTCAACCACTACACCACACTGGCTCTCATAGAAAGAGCGCAACGTCCTTCAGTTGATGTCTCCTATCAGCTGGGAATGATGAGGTTTGTTTGTTTGTTTGTTTGTTTGTCAGTTGCCTTGATATCACACTTTTCCCCCCAAGGCATCTCAACTCTGTGAGGTAAGTTAGACTGAGAGTGAGTGACTGCCTCAAGGTCACCCAATGAGCTGAGGCAACCCAGTCAGATGGGTGGCCTATGATCATGTGGCCGAGCAGGGATTTGAACCCTGGTCTCCCAGGTCCTAGTCCAAAACATCTGGAGGCACCAGGCTGGGAAGGTTTGTGGGAAATATAGCACCGCAGGGAAAGACTCTGAAGACAAACTCAAAGATGATGGCTGATTTTACCTTTTGTAAATCTCTTGACATTTTTATTTTTTAATTTTGGTATGTTTGTAACTCTTACTGTTTTATGGTTTTTGTTGTTTTATTGTTTTGATTTGTTTTTGTATAGGTTTTACGGTAATTTGATTTTAAGGGGAGGGGTCAGGGCTGCCTGGGAGTGGGTCCCAGCCAACAAAATGGCTGGGGCAGGTTCCACATGGGGGGGGGGTGTGCACTGGGAGGGCCTTCTGGCGGTTCCCTCACTGCGAGAAGCCAAGTTACAGGGAACCAGGCAGGGGGCCTTCTCAGTAGTGGCACCCGCCCTGTGGAACGCCCTCCCACCAGATGTCAAAGAGAAAAACAACTACCAGACTTTTAGAAGACATCTGAAGGCAGCCCTGTTTAGGGAAGCTTTTAATGTTTGACTTACTATTATATTATAATATTTTGTTCGAAGCCGCCCAGAGTGGCTGGGGAAACCCAGCCAGATGGGCGGGGTATAAATAATAAATTATTATTATTATTATTATTAGAAATAATCAACCGTTAAAAGCAACAACACTAAAAGTAAAGAACACTAATTATAAAGCTGCAAGAGTGTGCGTTGTAAGGGATCCAACTCTTAATCTAATATATTTTGACATAACAACTTTAAGGGATGAAATCTTACACAGAGGTGGGTGGGAGCGATGTGAGGAGTAAGAGAAATTGTTAACTGATCTCTGACGGTGCAATCCCATGAGTGTTTAGTCAGAAGTACATGTCACTGATTTCCGTGGGGTTCATTCCCCCAGAAACTTTGAATAGCATTGAAGCTGTGGTGCTATTCTGAGTGTCACAAGATCACGTCCTTAGGAGTATTGCTAACAGGATGTAATAAAGTGCATTTGTAGTTCAGTGAAGCACACCGCTTTATCTCTAATTATTGATTTGCGCAGGATCAGCCATTGCTGCATTTCTTCAAGGCAGCAGGTTCTGCTTAGTCATCTTTGGCATGATACATGAGTTCCTCTCCTTATAGAGGAAAGTTTACGCTGCAAATATATAGTGTTTACAGCTTTTTTAATGCAGTGTATTCTGTTGCAGTTAGTGAAAACGCATCAAGTTTTTCAAATGGATTTTGCTGGCTCCAATAGAATCATAGAGTTGGAAGAGACCACAAGGGCCATCCAGTCCAACCCCCTGCCAAGCAGGAAACACCATCAGAGCATTCCTGACAGGTGGCTGTCAAGCCTCTGCTTAAAGACCTCCAAAGAAGGAGACTCCACCACACTCCTTGGCAGCAAATCCCACTGTTGAACAGCTCTTACTGTCAAGAAATTCTTCCTAATGTTTAGGTGGAATCTTCTTTCTTGTAGTTTGAATCCATTGCTCCGTGTCCGCTTCTCAGGAGCAGCAGAAAACAACCTTTCTCCCTCCTCTATATGACATCCTTTTATATATTTGAACATGGCTATCATATCACCCCTTAACCTTCTCTTCTCCAGGCTAAACATACCCAGTCAACATAGGTTAAATGCAGGCACTTTCATGATCACCAGATAAGGTAATTTGCCAAGAGCTGTCATGACATCCAATTTGAGAGAATTTATAAGAGACAATGGAAAGCATGCAGTTGATAACGTAACCCAGGAAACACGTTGTGGGGATCGGAAGTCATATTGGAATCTGTGGTGTATGAACTTAATTTTTTCTTTTGTAATTTGCATTGATCTTGGATTTATTTGTTCTGAGTTCCTGAGTTTCAGGAGGTGAGGAGGCAGTCTGCTGAGAGACTTCAAAGAAGTGTGACTAGCCCAAAGTCACCCAGCAGCTGCATGTGGAGGAGCGGAGACGCGAACCCGGTTCCCCAGATTACGAGTCTCCAACTCTTAACCACTACACCACACTGGCTCTCAAAAGCCTTAAACTTCTTGGGCCCCCAAAAATTGGGTGGGGGGGGATACTGAGAGCCAGTGTGGTGTAGTGGTTAAGAGTGGTAGTCTCGTAATCTGGTGAACTGGGTTCGATTCCCCGCTCCTCCACATGCAGCTGCTGGGTGACCTTGGGCTAGTCACACTTCTCTGAAGTCTCTCAGCCCCACTCACCCCACAGAGTGTTTGTTGTGGGGGAGGAAGGGAAAGGAGAATGTGAGCCGCTTTGAGACTCCTTCGGGTAGTGATAAAGCGGGATATCAAATCCAAACTCTTCTTCTTCTCTTCTTCTACTCCTTTCCTGCACACATTCTCAGGTATTAATATTTGCACATTTCACCTGTAGTTCCACCACATTTAGAAGTTTGCAGGGGGGGGCATTCTGTGTGGCAGCCCCTCAGTTTTGGCATTCCCTCTGGGACATTCATTGTGTAGTTTTCATCACATGCTGAAGACACACTTTTTTACCCTGGCCTTTGACACCTGAGATGTCTGTTTAGAACCCACCCTGCTCTCTTGATATGTTGTAACTGCTTTTAATACTATATATTTAAATTATTGCAAGCCTCACCAGGACTTCATGGTTAGGATGGGGTAACAGATCTAAGTACTACACACACACCACAAGATTTGTGTGTGTCAGAGACAGCTCTGTGAGGTGCATCACCCTTTGTCAGATGCACCAAGTGTAATCCTCAGCTGACAGCAGGGGCGTAGCAAGGGGGGCGGTCCGCCCTGGGTTCCACCCCAGAGGGGGGGTGACACTTTAAAAAAAAATTTTTTTTAATTTTTTTTTTAATTTTAACTTCATTGGAAAAAAAGAGATAATAGACACACACACACACAACCCCCACACCTCACAAAGTGGCACCATCAGAGGGGGGTGACACTTTTTATTTTTATTTTTTTACATTATTATTATTATTATTATTATTATTATTATTATTTTAACTTTATTGAAAAAAAAGAGATAATAGACACACACACACAAAACCCCCACACCTTGCAAAGTGGCACCATCAGAGGGGGGGTGACACTTTTTAATTTTTTTTAATTTTTTTTAAATTAAAGTTGGGGGGGGTGACAAAAAAAATTCCGCCCCGGGTACCACCTGGGCTTGCTACGCCTCTGGCTGACAGAGGTGTCTGTGTGCCGTGTTGCTTTTCATTATAATCTGGGACCAGGAAGCTCACAGTGGAAGAGATAGCCATGTCCCATTACCTTGCAGAATCAAATGCAAACAAAGTCCACTGAAAAAGATAAAGGATGCAATCAGACTGGGTGTGACTCTCTCCCAACCCATAATGAATTGGCAAAGCAACGATGAATAGGAAAAACCAAGGGAGGAATACTTACTGGTATTTCTGTAGCAGGCTTGCCACTCCCAGTCTCTATTCAGTCCAAAGCTGATATTTTCCAATTTGCACATGGACTTCAAGCAGCAGCTTTTGTTTTGCTGAAGTATAGCAACTTTCAAGTCTTGCTTTATATCTGTTTTTTTAAAACAATAGTACAGTAATTTCCCTTCCATCTCATTTACAGCAGCCACTATGGAGAAATCATCTTGATACTGAATGCTTGTGGATGTGAGCTTAATCTGAAATGTAAAAGGTTTTCCAAGTCTGTTTTGATGCATACAAGACATGCACATGTATTTGTTTTATTAGAGGGGCAAAGAGACCTTGGATCCTATGATGTGGAATGGCCTTTACTTGGTTGGGAGAAAACCTCACTTAGTTCAGTAGGGTTTGTATGCAAGAAAGCATGCATGGAGCCATGTTGCAATAAATGCATTCTATGAAAGACCAGTTATTGTGCTTCAGAATGCTGTTGGAGTCATGGTAAAGGCATTGTGTTGCTTCCACATGAATGTATCACTTGCTTTCTCTTCACATAAAGGTAAATGACCCCTGACAGTTAAGTCCAGTCATGAACGACTCTGGGGTTGCGGCACTCATCTCGCTTTACTGGCCGAGGGAGCCGGCGTACAGCTTCTGGGTCATGTGGCCAGCATGACTAAGCCGCTTCTGGCGAACCAGAGCAGTGCACAGAAATGCCGTTTACCTTCCCGCCGGAGTGGTACCTATTTATCTACTTCCACTTTGAAGTGCTTTTGAACTGCTAGGTGGGTAGGAGCAGGGACTGAGCAACGGGAGCTCACCCCGTCGCGGGGATTCGAACCACCGACCTTCCGATCGGCAAGCCCTAGGCTCAGTGGTTTAGACCACAGCGCCACCCGCGTCCCTCTCTTTACATATGTGTGTATTAATCCTGGCTTTGCAATACCTTTTCTTTTGTAAATATCTTCATTAGACGCTTGCCTGGTTGTCATAGCAATCCCTTCAAATGCCTGGAACCCTCCACTTTCCTTTCAGGTTTCTGCAGGCAGCAACCAGTCTCTTATTGTCATTAGCTAATCTCCTAGCAGCATTTAGCCTTTTCATTGTTGTTGCTGTTGTTGTTCTGTTTTTATCTCTGAACCCTGTCGGCTTTGCTTGGCTTACATTCCTCCAAAGAACCCAGGTCAAAACAGGTTTGGCTTTGCTCTGACTCTACAGAAGAACAACAGCCACCCCACCATTTTGTACTACATGGGCAGATTTGCCATTGTACTTGTTGGGGGCTGAAACGTCGACGTTAATGTGTGGCTGTCATATGTCATTGGATGTTGAGGAATGTCTGAAGAGCCAGACATGTTAGCTTCAACAGGTTGCTTCTATTTTCTTCTCAGTCTTTGTCAATGGGATGGGGGTGGCACTACCACTTCTAAATCCAGCTTGGCCAACCCACCGAACCCCTCTGAGAGCCAGTGTGGTGTAGTGGTTAAGAGTGGTAGACTCGTAATCTGGTGAACCGGGTTCGCGTCTCCGCTCCTCCACATGCAGCTGCTGGGTGACCTTGGGCTAGTCCCACTTCTTTAAAGTCTCTCAGCCCCTCGCCTCACAGAGTGTTTGTTGTGGGGGAGGAAGGGAAAGGAGAATGTGAGCTGCTTTGAGACTCCTTCAGGTAGTGATAAAGCGGGATATCAAATCCAAACTCTTCTTCTTCTTCTTCTTCTCTGCCATGCAGCGGGTGCTTGGATCATTACGGTGACTGGGACACAGGCTCAGACCTCATCCACCTGCCTTCTTACTTGCAACTGACTCAGAAGATGGTACTGGCTGTCAACATCGATTAGAGGCAGCAACTTTGCCGTTTTGGAGCAGCCATTTTGTGAAGATGCTCCATGAACCCTTAGTGTAAACATAACAGTAGATGTATACAGAAACTTTGATATATTCTAAGGCAAATTATAGTCACAAAAATATATATATACTGTATTTTTTGCTCCATAAGTCTCACTTTTTTCCTCCTAAAAAAATAAGGGGAAATGTCTGTGCGTCTTATGGAGCGAATGTGTGGTCGATCGCTGGCTCCCTTTCCGGCCCTGCCCCCTTGCCCAGGCCTCCATTGTTGAATGTTCTGCAGACGGAGGCTGTTTGTTTCCTCAGCGACATGTGACTGGCTGATTAGATTATCTGTCTGGAAACTGTAGAAGCGTCTCCCTTTCCTTTCCTAAAGAAGCTGCAGAACTGTGAGTTGAACCCCATAAAAACAGGATTTTTTCCCCTTTGCAAAGTAAGCTGCACAACTGTGAGCTGATCCCCACACCCAAAACAGGGCTTTCCCCCTTTCCTCCTCTAAAAACTAGCTGCGTCTTATGGTCAGGTGCATCTTATGGCGCGAAAAATATGGCAATTTGGGGGGTAGGTAGGGTGGCCATCTTTCAAAAAGTGAAAATCTGAGCTCAAAAGTTGTTGAGTTTTTTTGGCAAGGTTGTTGAGCTTTTTTTTTAACTTTTGCCCAAAGTTTTGGCTATTTCCGGGGGGGGGGGGGCACATTGCCGACATGGCTTGCCGAGACATTTTGCTGATTTCCGCCCAGACACTGCTTCCGACTGCAGTATTCTGCATATATCCAGAACTCAGTCTCATAGTTATGCTTTGTAGGTGAAGGGAATCAGTACCCAACTATAGGTTAATGAAGGGAGGTAAAAACTGGGTGGGTGGCATCTTCTTACTGCCCCATTCTTTTCAAGGCACCTCTATTTTTCTTGGTAGAGACCAGTGCCTTTCATTTCCTGTTCTTCTTTCATTCTGTTATTTTTAATAATAATAATATTAATTTTTTTATTTGTACCCTGCCCATCTGGCCGGGTCTCCCCAGCCACTCTGGGCGGCCTCCAACAGATATTAAAATACATTAAACTATCACAGGTTAAAAACTTCCCTAAACAGGGCTGCCTTCAGGTATTTTCTGAATGTCAGATAGTTGTTTATCGCTTTGACCTCTGATGGGAGGGCGTTCCACAGGGCGGGCGCCACTACCGAGAAGGCCCTCTGCCTGGTTCCCTGTAGCTTTGCTTCTCGCAGTGAGGGAACCGCAGAAGGCCCTTGGCGCTGGATCTCAGTGTCCGGGCTGAACGATGGGGGTGGAGACGCTCCTTCAGGTATACAGGACCGAGGCCGTTTAGAGCTTTAAAGGTCAGCACCAACACTTTGAATTGTGCTCGGAAATGTACTGGGATTTTTCTTCTTTCCTGTCTCTTTCTCTGCTAGTTCTTAAGTTTCTCTAACCTCTTTCATATTTTTTCTTTTAGTTACCAAAATTTTGGGGCAGCACAGTGTGCTGGCTACTCGTGCAGGGGGTGGGGGCCGTATCCGGCCCCCAGGCCTTAGGTTGCCTACCACTGCTCTAGTCTAGATGTTCAGCCAGCACTAATGGGAGCTGCAGTCGAACAACCTCTGGGGGGCACTAGGTTGGGGAAGAGTGTCCATTGTAGTGTATTCAGCCTTTTTAATCTTGCAAAAAGACATTCCAGATGTTCCAAATGAATATGTCTTCAAACAATTAATTCAGCTGTGTTTATCGTGCATTAACAGAACAGTTAAGTCTGCATTAGCTGAGAAGTACTTCAGCTGAAGTGGAGGTCTTTAGGGAAATATCTCTCACCAGGGGGTAACTATTTGACTGGATGTAATTATATATGGAGAAGTAATCTCATCATCTTCTCTGTGTGGAAGATTTCGACATAAGGAAAGTGTTGCTATCATCATGCTTTTTTTCTTCTTCTTAAAGGGCTCTTGAGAGCAAAAGCCGGTTAACTTTTCAAAAGATGTAGAAACCAGTGGAAAAGATGGAAACAAAATGTTCTGGAATTTAGATTTTTCTGCTCCTATGCGGCACTGGAATGTTTAGTGCCAGGCATTTAAATATTCTGTACATAGCTGTCAACCCTCCCTTTTTTTGTGGGAAACTCCCTTATTCCAATGCTGTTTCCCGCTGCTATCCCGGATTGTTGATATCCCTTAAATTTCCCGGATTTCAAAGGAAGCAGCTCCTCTCCCTCCCTGCTGGCCAGGGAGACTCTTCAGCTGCGTTTCTCGGCTGCCAATAAGGAGTCTGAGACCGACTGGGGGTGGAGCTTGCATGCCTTGTGCAGCCAGACCCTCACGCCCAACCAGACAGACAGCCTGCCTGCTGTCTACGCGCTCTCTCTTTCGCTCTCCCGTTCGCGCGCAGCCTCTGGAGCGCAGGGTGGTGAGGCTACTTGGTGCCATTGGACCGCCCTGGCGGCATCCCTTATTTTCAAATCCGAAAGTTTGGGGGAAAATCCCTTATTTTCAAATCCGAAAGTTGACAGCTATGCCTATGCGGCACTGGAATGTTTAGTGCCAGGCATTTCAATATTCTGTAGGTGCAAAAGGTTGTTACAGACGTACTGTTGAGGTGTGTCTTCCCACACACAGATACGAAAATGGATCATCCCAATTGCCTTTTCCTGACCTATGTCATAGGAGGATTCTAGTGCAGTGGGAAACATTACTGGGTGGTATCGCTTGAGAGTTACAGAGTGTATTATCTATTGATCTATTAAAACCATCAACTTGGGTGGAAAAATGCTTCATGGATTCAGCGGCGTAGTGTCAGTTGCCTGAACCCAGGGTGGGCGCATGTACTGAGTGGGTGGGCTTCAGCCCAGTCCTCGCCCCCAGAGCCCCCAACCCCCACTGGAGCAAAGTGGGGCCACACTCCCATGCAGGGGGGAGCCAGGCGAGCTGACAGAAACCTTGTTGGGCAGAAAGCAGCAATGGGCCAGGCGCACCTACTTTAAAAAAAGGTAAAGGACCCCTGACCGTTAAGTCCAGTCGCAGACGACTCTGGGGTTGTGGCGCTCATCTCGCTTTACAGGCCGAGGGAGTTTGTCCGCAGACAATTTTTCCGGGTCATGTGGCCAGCATGACTAAGCCGCTTCTGGCGAAACCAGAGCAGCGCATGGAAACACCGTTCACCTTCCCGCCAGAGCGGTACCTATTTATCTACTTGCACTTTGATGTGCTTTCGAACTGCTAGGTTGGCAGGAGCTGGGACCGAGTAACGGGAGCTCACCCCGTAGTGGGGATTCAAACCGCCGACCTTCTGATCGGCAAGCCCAAGAGGCTTGGTGGTTTAGGCCACAGCGCCACCCGTGTCCCCTCCTTTGCGCCCCCTCAAAAATTGTGTGCCCGAGGCCCTGCATAGATTTCAGAGGAAAGAAGCCCTGGCAGAAGTTTTGTGCCCCCTGCTAGAAAGTTTGCTCAGACTTCCCACAATGAGGTGAACTGGGAGCATCACACATAAGGTACATCTTTACAGGGAAATTAAAGTTCCATGCTTTCTGTCAATCCTTAAGAAGCCTTGCTGTCCATGGTGGTTGAGTGCTGTAACTCTATGTGGGGCTGCCTTGAAAGACAGCTTGGAAACCTCAGTTGGTGCATTAACACTTTTATTTGCAGAAGGAAAATAAACGATAGAAGATTGGCAAATGAAATTGATGGACTATATGGAACTGGCCGAACTGACAGCGAAACTACGCAGCCAGGAGGAAGAGGTGGTGCAAGAAGATTGGAAGAAATTTAGAATTTATCTTAAAAAATATTGTTTTATTTAAATTTTATTATTCCCTATGGAAGTAAGAAATAGTTCTCGGCTGAATGTTTGGTAGGGATTAAAGTAGATATTAGAAAGATATGATTAGGATTGACTTTAAATATTATATTGCCAAATTAGATAAACAGTGAAATTCAGAAGGAGGAGATCCAGGGAAGTCACAGCAGAATGTTAAGAATTAAGGTTTTAAGGATAATAATTTTTATTTTGTGTTCTATTAGGTATATTTGTTATGTTGTTTTTTGGTGTGTTGTATTTTTTTGTAATTGTGTTATTGTTGTGGGGAAATGAATAAAAAATAATTTTTTAAAAAAAGAAAGACACATTGGAAGCAGGGTGGATTTGATCTAAATCAAACTGATTTAAATCACGATTTAAATCACTAGCAGGGTGGATAAAAATCAATGATTTTTTTTAAAAAAAATAAAAAAAATCAGATTTAAATTTTAAAAAATCTGATTTTTTTTTTAAATCGTTGATTTTTATCCACCCTGCTAGTGATTAAAATCGTGATTTAAATCAGTTTGATTTAAATCAAATCCACCATGTTTGGAAGCCTCAGTTGGTGCATTTACACTTTTACCGGTATTTGCAGAAGGAAAATAGTTCAGAAAACTTCTGCCCACTTGTGTACCAAAACAACACAAGGTGCCATCAGTCTCACTATCGGTGTTGCATATCTCTCCACCCACTTAAAGCAAATTTAACTCTTTTTTACTTCTCACTTCCTGTGCATAACAAGTAGGTTATCTTTTTGCTGTGGTAGTGATTGAATTCTCCTTATTCAAGTCTTGGGTGATAGTGACACCTTGTGATCATTCTTTTAATTGCACATGAACACTTAAATGGCTTCCGCAGTTTCTTGTGGCAAAAAGTGAACATAAACGATCCCTTCGCGATTTATCGCTTGCGATCTGGGATGTTCTAATTTATTTGGGATGGATCCAGGCGCTTGTTTTAAAAGGAGGGAAGCTACATTCAAGAACACACTCCCCCCGTGCCCATTTCCTATTGCACCAGGGTAAGTGTTCTTGAAGCTACTAACATGAGTTTGGCCAAACTGCGAGAGGCAGTGAAGGATAGGCGTGCCTGGCGTGCTCTGGTCCATGGGGTCACGAAGAGTCGGACACGACTGAACGACTGAACAACAACAACAACAACAACAACAACAACAACAACAACAATGGCTCTCAAGACTTCCTTTGGGCTCATGACGCTGTTGGGGCAGCTCCAATACTGGTTTCGCCTGCAAAAGTTTTGGAGTGGTCACATGGTCCTGAATAGGGTAACTGTGCCCCTGAAGGACCAGGTGCACATCCTGGGAGTCATTTTGGACTCACAGCTGTCCATGGAGGCGCAGGTTAATTCTGTGTCCAGGGCGGCTGTTTATCAGCTCCATCTGGTACGCAGGCTGAGACCCTACCTGCCCGCAGACTGTCTTGCTAGAGTGGTGCATGCTCTGGTTATCTCTCGCTTGGACTACTGCAATGCGCTCTACGTGGGGCTACCTTTGAAGGTGACCCGGAAACTACAACTAATCCAGAATGCGGCAGCTAGCCTGGTGATTGGGAGCGGCTGCCAAGACCACATAACACCGGTCCTGAGAGATATACATTGGCTCTCAGTACGTTTCTGAGCACAATTCAAAGTGTTGGTGCTGACCATTAAAGCTCTAAACGGCCTCGGTCCAGTATACCTGAAGGAGCGTCTCCACCCCCATTGTTCTGCCCGGACACTGAGGTCCAGCGCCGAGGGCCTTCTGGCGGTTCCCTCACTGCGAGAAGGATATTTAGTTTAACCTTTCCTACTGGGACGCGGGTGGCGCTGTGGTCTAAACCACAGAGCCTAGGGCTTGCTGATCAGAAGGTCGGTGGTTCAAATCCCCATCAAAGTGCAAGTTGATAAATAGGTACCGCTCTGGCGCCGCAACCCCAGAGTCGTTCACAACTGGATCTAATGGTCAGGGGTCCCTTTACCTTTACCTTACTGCATAATACATCCACCCACCCTTTGTTCCACATTTTCCATTTCTGGCATCTAACTTAAAAAGTATGTGTTTCTGATTATGACAGTTTTGAAGTTCTCCACCCTTATACATATCCTAGCACATGCTCAAGACACGTTTCAGTAAAATGCTTTGTTCCTTGACATCCACTTGCAAAGATGCCACAGTTTGCATCTGAGATAGATAAGGGGTTTTTTTTTTTTAATGCCAGGAAGAATGAGAAAGCAAAGAGTCCCACCTGTCTCCCTCTCTGCACACACTCTTTGATCTATAATGAATCATAGACAGAAAAGTATGCCGGCTAGAAACTTTTGATGTTATATATATTTGAATGAGAAAGTTGTTCCCAGGGACTTCTACAATATGGCGCGCGCACACTCTGAATATTCAAATAAAAAAAAGAGTATTGGACAGGTATTCAAAATAATAGCCTACGGGTAAAAAATATGTCCTTAGTTAACTGCAGGACACAGCACTGCTGTCACTGGGAACCAGGAGTGTATCCCCTGCATCTCACAGTCAAGATTGTTAGCATGACAAAAAAGGGAACTCTTAAAAAAGGAAACTTCACTAATGTGTTAATACTCCCTTGCAGCAGAATACTGCTGTTCATCATATTAATGATAGCCAGTTTTGGGGGCTTTGGACCACCCACCATGTAGCCTTTCTGGTATGCTGTAGCATCTTGTCCCCTAGGGGGCATGGGCAGACTGTAAGAGGCAGCTCAGTCAAGTTGCCTTACCGAGGTGATGGACTCATGGCTGGAGCTGCTCCTCTATGAAAAAAAGTAAAGTATCTCCTCCACATCGAACAACGTGGTGAAGGGCAATAGTACAGCTGCTTCACATGCAGAAGGTCTTGGGTTCACATCATAGCTGTCAACTTTCGGATTTGAAAATAAGGGATGCCGTGAGGGCAGTGCAATGGCACCAAGTAGCCTCGCCACCCTGTGCTCCAGAGGCTGCGCGCGAACAAGAGAGCGAAAGAGCGAGCGCGTAGATGGCTGGCAGGCTGTCTGTCTGGTTGGGCGTGAGGGTCTGGCTGCACAAGGCATGCAAGCTCCGCCCCCAGTCGGTCTCAGACTCCTTATTGGCAGCCGAGCAACGCAGCTGAGGAGCCTCCCTGACCAGCAGGGAGGGAGAGGAGCTGCTTCCTTTGAAATCCGGGAAATCTAAGGGATATCAACAATCTGGGATAGCAGCGGGAAACGGCATTGGAATAAGGGAGTTTCCCCGCAAAAAAAGGGAGGGTTGACAGCTATGGTTCACATCTCCAGATAGAGCAAGGAAACTCAAGTCAGTGCAGAGCAGCGGTTCTCAAACTTTCCTCTCTGGGCTATACTTTCATTATAAAAATTTGCTCGTACCACACCAAATATTTTATTGATAAGACATTTTCCCCTCTACCAAGGTCCAGCAATATGCATGGAAGGGACAAAACCCCAACCTCCCAGTTTTCTTTCCTGGGAGTCGATATGGGTGGGTGGGTCTCCTGTCCTGAATTGGAAACTTTAGCAAATGGCCATAGCCCCTGCCCACTATGCTACCAGTAGGCACCCAATCTGGATTGGAGGGTTGTGTACTGTCAATTTACATTTTTTAAAAAACTTGCATTTAGGTTGCAATTTGATGCATACTTCCTTGGGCATAGGTCCAATTGGATTCAGTGGGGTTTTCTTCTGAGCACATGCATAGGATTGTGCTGTCAAGGCCACACAAATATGGAGCTGGCATGTGCTCCAACTTTGGCCCCGACAACCTCGAGAGCCGTTGCCATTAAGAGCAGACGAATGCTGAGCTGGGTGGACAAATCTTCTGATTCGGGACGAGGCAGCTTACTGTGCTAAAGATTCATAAGGTCTCATGTTGCCATACACAGGCCTGTAAATTGGCTCTAAGGAGATGTGCAAATGTTTCCCTGTGAAAATGTGATGCAATGGAAACGTGATAGAAACCAATCATCTGAATAAGCATATTTGCAACGAAGCATGCAAAAGTTCTTTAATGACATTAAAGACAGTATGGTTTTTTTTACATGTGTTTGCGAAAGATCTATGGAAGTGTGTCTGAGCTACATTTGTCCCTTGTATTTCAGTCGGAGAACGATCCTGAATCTGTGTAAATAAGACTAGATTGTTTGCAGGGATAGGCAAGTCCGTTTGTGGGCCGCGTTCTCTCCTGGGAAACCTCCTGAGACCCACATGCCCATGGTGGGTTGGGCCAGGGGCAAAAGCGGACGGAACAACAAAAATAAATTTTACATTTGTACAGTAGGCTAGTTTCTACATGCATTCACTCAAGCCTGTCTAGCCTCAATTCAGGCAAGCAAGCGGCATTATCAGAGTTGAAGGGCACATTCCAGCTAGGCAAGAACAAAGCAGAGGGTGTGTGTGTGTGGGGGGGAGAGGCCTGCATTTGGCCTCTGGGTCTGAAGTTCCCCACTCCTGCTCTACACACTTACCTGGGAGTAAGCCCCATGGAGCTCAAGGGACTTTCTTCTGCATAGACATGCATAGGATTGCATCTGGTAAGCACCTCTCAGCAAGGAATTTCTTCATTTTAATTATGACAGCATGCCTGGGCATATTTATTATTATTACTTATTGAATTTATATACCGTTCTGGTGTGTGTGTATGATATACAATGCCCAGACTCTTTATATTCAAAAGAGCTTTACTTTTATCAACATATAACTGAGAAGAATAAATTTTCAATTTCATGCTTCTTCACTTTGTTCCTTATAGAGAGCTCCTGCACAGGTTTCTCCCTATTAACATTTAGGGATCTTTCTCTGTCTTGTTTCACTGTCCTCAGCAGTATCCAGAGAAGCCTCTCTCAGCAGCCATTCTCTCCCTCTCCCTCTCTCTCTCTCTCTCTCTCTCTCTCTCTGACACACACACACACACACACACACAGAGAGAGAGAGAGAGAGAGAGAGAGAGAGGCAGAAAACAGTTAAAAACGACAGTTACTTGAATAACAATCACAACAGAATGTAATGGCTCCCTCATGTGTCTCACAGTCAGCCAATCATATGAGAGCTACTGTCAAAGGAAAAAAAAACCCCATTTAAAAATACACAGTAATTTAACACAAGTAAACATTCTCATTTCAGGAAATTAAACCATTATCCTTAACTCGCTCTTCATCCAAAAACTGTAATACCTCAAGTACTGCCTCTCCTCATAGGAACCAACCTGGACGGTGCGAGGCCCTTCTTCCTGTGTCTCCTTCATGTGAGGTCTGGAGGGTGGCAACACAAGAACGGACCTGTTCTGCAGTGGCTCCCTGTTTGTGGGATTCTCTACTCAGGAAGGCTTGCCTGACACCTTCATTATACATATTTAGGCGCCGGCCAAAAACATTAATCTTCTCCCAGGCCTTTGGCTAAATAAACAATCTATGGCCTTCTAGGCTGCGTGCATCTGCGAGGGGCTATTATTTTTGTTTGTTACTATGGTATGGATTCTCATATAGTAAACCATCCTATGATCCTCAGATGAAGGGCAGTATGGAAATTAAATAAATCACCACCACCACCGGGCAGTTTACAATATTGTTGTTGTTGTTCAGTCGTTCAGCCGTGTCCGACTCTTCGTGACCCCATGGACCAGAGCACGCCAGGCACGCCTATCCTTCACTGCCTCTCGCAGTTTGGCCAAACTCATGTTAGTAGCTTCGAGAACACTGTCCAACCATCTCATCCTCTGTCGTCCCCTTCTCCTTGTGCCCTCCATCTTTCCCAACATCAGGGTCTTTTCTAGGGAGTCTTCTCTTCTCATGAGGTGGCCAAAGTACTGGAGCCTAACACAAAATACATAAAACAACAACAACAACAACAACAACAACAACACATATTTAACCAAGCATGTGTGACACAATATAATCAAGGGTTTTGCTGAATGTGGGCCTCGCTGTCTGTCACGGCATGTGCTGTATGAGCTTCATTGCATATTATGGGTTATTTGCAAGTTGGCCTATGGAACGCATCAGTCTCAAAAGCATTTTAATGGTTTCCAGTCTGCTTTTGACCTAATTCAAGGTGGTGGTTTTAACAGTCCCCTTTATAAATGGCTTAGGGACACAATACTGCAAGGGCCACCTCTTTCCATGTGAACATGCCCAACTATGGAGATCTTAATTTATTCATTTCCATAAAATTTATATACTGCTTGATTGTAAACAAACAAACAAACCCCGCACAAAATCTCAAAGTGGGTCTCTGCACTGAGTGTGGCAATGTGAGATATGACTCAGGATATGAGCTTGAAACAAAATTAAAAAATTCCTTCCAGTAGCACCTTAGAGACCAACTAAGTTTGTTATTGGTATGAGCTTTCGTGTGCATGCACACTTCTTCAGATACACAGATATGAGCTTGGTTTCATCTCTCTTATCTTTTTGGTTCTAGGTATGGTGGCTTATGAGAAGAGAAGACTCCCTGGAAAAGACCCTGATGTTGAGAAAGATGGAGGGCACAAGGAGAAGGGGACGACAGAGGACGAGATGGCTGGACAGTGTTCTCGAAGCTACTAACATGAGTTTGACCAAACTGCGGGAGGCAGTGGAAGACAGGAGTGCCTGGCGTGCTCTGGTCCATGGGGTCACAAAGAGTCGGACACGACTAAGCGACTAAACAACAACAACAACACGCCAGCATCTTTAAGAGCATCAAAGGAGGTTGGGGTGGACACCTCTGGGAAAGAGCTGGAAGAGGCTTCTCTGGCTCCAGGCATGGATGATGCTGGGCTCAGCTTAGCCTTGAAAACACCACAACCTAGTCAGCTTCATTCATGCGTTCCTTTCCTGTCCTTTACATTAAATGGTGGCCAGGCAAATAAAGGAGTTAGGTATCCTGTACCTTTGCTATCTGCACAGAAGAGGCCCACCTGCTGAAATCCACTCCTCTACACAACTCTCAAGGTGCAAGAGACCACTTGTCCTCTTCTACACCTTTCCCCCCACCTAGGTGGTTTGGGATGTTTAGTTTAGTTCAGGGATGGGTCAGGTCCAGAGGGGAAAAGTGGGTGAGACAAAAGATGTGATGCTTGACTGTTCTGCCCGGACACTGAGGTCCAGTGCCGAGGGTCTTCTGGCGGTTCCCTCACTACGAGAAGCCAAGTTACAGGGAACCAGGCAGAGGGCCTTCTCGGTAGTGGCACCCGCCCTGTGGAACATCCTTCAGATGTCAAAGAGAACAACTACCAGACCTTTAGAAGACATCTGAAGGCAGCCCTGTTTAGGGAGGCTTTTAATGTTTAATATATTACTGTATTTTAATGTTCTGTTGAAAGCCGCCCAGAGTGGCTGGGGAGGCCCGGCCAGATGGGTGGGGTATAAATAATAAATTATTATTATTATTATTATTTGTACATTGAAGTCATGCAAACTTCATGGGTTTCTACATTCACATCTCTCTGCCCAGGCATGAAAGTAAAGCTGGTCAGATCATGGGGCATGGTAGGGATCCAGAGGGCCAAGCAGTGGGGCACACATGGGGCGGTTTACCAACCACCTACACTTGCTCCATGGCTGGTTCCCTTAAAACATCTGAAACTCACAGCACCAGGTAGTCATCCAGCAGCACTCCAAATGGGTGTATAATAAATCACATGCAATAATTATTATGTTTCAGCCTTCCCTTTTATATAATTGGAGATTTCTCAGTGTGCACTAGTAACATATAGCAAGCAGTGCATTTAAAGGGACAGGTGAGCCCAGAGAGAGTATAAATCAAAGGCACACTATTGCAGTTAAGATGATAGATTTATTTTTAAGGAAATAATTGCATTCACGCATAAAATAAAATAATTTGGGCCTGAGAGAAGATGGAAACTGATAGAAATCATAGTTAATCTAGGCCTGGTTCATAACAGGCAGGAGGAAAAAAAAACCAAACCAGGGCAGGAGGTGCATTTGGTGTGCAGCAAGAATGGGGAACTTGTTTATAACGAAATTAAAAAGATCTTTAGATATAATTTCAAGAAGAAGCCGGAGGCCATCCTTTTGGGAATGGTGGGGGAGGATATAAGGAAAGAGGACGAAAAAATATTTTTGTATGCAGTGACGGGGGCCAGAATATTACTGGCTCAAGTTTGGAAACAGCCGTTAATTCCAACAATCGAAGAATGGAGACAAAAGATGATTGAATACATGAGAATAGCCGAAATCACTGCTAGAATCCGACAACAGGGAGAGGACAGATTTGAAAGAGAATAGGGAAAATTTGTGAGATATATTAACAAAGAGTATGGTATATAAATTACTGGTAGAATGGAACGAGACTCAAAGCTGGACGTATGTAAATTCTTTATTGAAAATATATAGTGACATATACAATTTGGTTAGCAGATATAAAATAATGAACAATGGGGAGATAATTGGAATGGAGTAGAATTAAAGGACTGAAAATGGACGATTACATTAAATATAAAAATTAAGATACAACATGACGAATTGTATAAAGAATATATAAACCGTGTAAATAAAAGGGTACATAAGGATAACAGGAGAAGGCAGGGGGGAAGTCATGATAAATAAGTGTAGGGGTTGTTCTGAAGGGGGGTGCTGGAGGATGTTTGGCAGATGTGGGTGGATGTTTTGGGGTGAGGGGGGAAGGGTGGGGGTGGGGATGAGGTGGGAGGGAGGTTAGGTTGATTGCTGTGGATGCCTTTTTTCTTTTTTCTTGTTGTATCTGTGGTTGTGTGTCTTTTTGTTTTGGGATTAATAAACATCTGTGGAAAAAGAGGAAGAGAAACAATATGTAAAATCAGATGAGAACTGAAGACTTGTAATATATATGTGTATAACTCTGTGGAAAATTTAATAAAAATTATTAAAAAAGAAAGAAAGAATGGGGAACTTGTTGACGCACCTCTGGTGTGTAACATCCTTTCAGATGTTGTTGGATTCCAACTCTCCTCAGTGCCAGCAAACATACCCAACAGCAGGGGTAGTTCAATACCATTTCGAAGGCACAGGCTTCCCGTCCGTGGTATGTAGAAGTTTGCGCAGCCAGTGTGTGAAATGTTTTGTAAATTGTATATGCTTTGCATGTTTCTTTGTTCTTAGTGTTCTGTGCTTATAGTTAAAAATGAGTGAAGAGTCTCATTCTTTTGGAAGGTCACTGGAATATGCATCAGTAGCAATCACCTCAGCTCATAGCTGTCAACTTTCGGATTTGAAAATAAGGGATGCCGCCAGGGCGGTACAATGGCACCAAGTAGCCTCGCCACCCTGCGCTCCAGAGGCTGCGCGCGAACAGGTGAGCAAAAGAGCGAGCGCGTTGACGGCAGGCAGGCTGGCTGTCTGGTTGGGCATGAGGGTCTGGCTGCACAAGGCATGCAAGCTCCGCCCCCAGTCGGTCTCAGACTCCTTATTGGCAGCCGAGCAACGCAGCTGAGGAGCCTCCCTGGCCGGCAGGGAGGGAGAGGAGCTGCTTCCTTTGAAATCCGGGAAATTTAAGGGATATCAACAATCCGGGATAGCAGCGGGAAACGGCATTGGAAAAAGGGAGTTTCCCGCAAAAAAAGGGAGGGTTGACAGCTATGCCTCAGCAGCCCTCCCAGGATGTGGCTCAGGAAGATGTCAAGGGCTTCCTCCTCCTCCTCCTCCTCCTCCTCCTCCTCCTCCTCCTCCTCTTCTTCTTCTTCTTCTTCTTCTTCTTCTTCTTCTTCTTCTTCTTCCTTTTCTCCTCTGCTTTAAACTGTGACCAAATGTGTAGAACTTAAGCAAACTGGAAACTGATAGAAATCATAGTTAATCTAAGCCTGGTTCATCACAGGTGTGTGTGTGTGTGGGGGGAACACCAGGACAGGAGGTGCTGTGTTTCTGCACATCAGGCTGATGCTTGTGCTCCTGACTGTGGTTTTATTATATAGGTGTTCATGCCCTGTGACAGCACTGGCAGGGCCAATCGCTTCCAGCGCCATTCATGGCAGCTCCAACATGTCTCACATTGCGGAGCATCATTTTCCAGGAATATCCTTGTGAACTCCCTGCATGTGTCGGAGGGTAACAGTCATTTGGTACCAATGATGTTTATTTTCTGTCCTTGCCTGTTATAGCTCAACAATGATAAGATGCTGACTAGCTTGAAGCCACGCTAAACAGAAAAAGGTTTACCATCTTGGCTCTACTGGGCAACACAGAATAAGGTGGAGAGATTTGATGGCGAGTGTCTGTGAGTGAGCTCTTTTGCTAAAAACATCCCATTATTTCTTGAGTTACAGTTCCCTTTAATGTTGTCAACTACCATGAAGATATTAAATATGAATACATGTATGATGAATTACGTATATCTAAGATGCTTCTAGTAGCCTTTAAATTTTCTTGGATAAAATACACTTTTTAAAATGGGAATTGATTTTGATATCTTCCAAAGATTTAGGTTAAAAGCTTATTCAGAGTTTTGATACTATTGATGGTCGCTATTAAAAATGATCAATAACCATGTTCTTGATAGGAAACATCATCGTTTGACATGATACAGATGCAAGTGAGATAAATGTATTAAATTTCAGTGTAAAAATCATTTATTTTACACTGAATTCTATTAGATTTATCTAGCATTCCTGTGCATCATATTGACTGAAGACTGAGAAGACTGTTAATTCTTACCATGTGGTAATAAACCATAAGACTGCATTAGTGACGGGAAAATATTTTATTTACAAGGAGATTCAGAATGAGGTATGGATTAGCTGACAGACAACAATTCAGAAATTCACGTACCTTCATGACCATAGCAGTCTAAAAATAAATGAAGTAATGTGGAAACCCGGGGGACCCAGGTGGCGCTGTGGGTTAAACCACAGAGCCTAGGGCTCGCTGATCAGAAGGTCGGCGGTTCGAATCCCCACGACGGGGTGAGCTCCCGTTGCTCGGTCCCTGCTCCTGCCAACCTAGCAGTTCGAAAGCACGTCAAAGTGCAAGTAGATAAATAGGAACCGCTCAGGCAGGAAGGTAAATGGCGTTTCCATGCGCTGCTCTGGTTCGCCAGAAGCGGCTTTGTCATGCTGGCCACATGACCCGGAAGCTGTATGCTGGCTCTCGGCCAATAAAGCGAGATTAGAATAGCTGTCAAGTTTCGGATTTGAAAATAAGGGATTTTCCCAAACTTTCGGATTTGAAAATAAGGGATGCTGCGAGGGTGGTGCAATGGCACCAAGTAGCCTCGCCGCCCTGCGCTCCAGAGGCTGTGCGCGAACAGGATAGCGAAAGAGCGAACGCATAGACAGCAGGCAGGCTGTCTGTCTGGTTGGGCGTGAGGGTCTGGCTGCACAAGGCATGCAAGCTCCGCCTCCAGTCGGTCTCAGACTCCTTATTGGCAGCCGAGCAACGCAGCTGAGGAGCCTGCTTTGAAATCTGGGAAATTTAAGGGATATCAACAATCTGGGATAGCAGCGGGAAACGGCATTGGAATAAGGGAGTTTCCCGCAAAAAAAAGGGAGGGTTGACAGCTATGGAGATGAGCGCCGCAACCCCAGAGTCGGACACGACTGGACCTAATGGTCAGGGGTCCCTTTACTTAATGTGGAAAAATATATTTGAGCAAAATAGTACTGCTCAGACCAGTACCCAATTATCCTGATTATGACAGGGGAGGCAAACATATAGATGATGTATGGGCAAACATATAGATGATTACAGCAGCAGTAATTAATTAACAGTAGTACAAAACCAGAAAATATTAGTTTAGACCCATTTTTTTCACCAGTTACTTTATCCTCTAGCAGTTCTGAGTAAGCAAGGATAGCCATGCTTACAAATACTTGCCTTTTAAAGGATCTATTTCCCCACTCTCTTATATTGTACAATCCTTTGACAGTGAAGTCTAATGCCTAGGGAGTAGGGATCATAAAGGAGTCGTATCTAAACCTCTATGATTTTTATAAAGGTGGTTTTTTTTAAAGGGTTTGTATCCATCAAAGTCATCATGTTAGTGCAAGAACTTTCACTTCTGGATCATCTGGAACTATCTGCTTGCATGGACTTTATTTAGAGCCTCCTCGCCCTCCCCCCCCCCCAGTTAGGGGTTAGGGGCACGTTTGACCCTGGATTGTGTTGGCTCTTCTGTTATTCTCTAGACCAGTGTTTCCCAACCTAATCTAGGCAACGGCACACTTGAATCAATGAAAAAATCTCGCGGCACATCGCTCCTCCCCCACCCGGCTGCGCCGGGTCTCCTGACCCAGAGTTACCTCTGGGATCAGCTGTAGCGCGGCGCGCGCGAGGCTTCCGGTCGGGATTCTCGCGCGAGGCTGCTGTTGCTGCTGCTGCAGCAGCCAAGGGAGCAGCGCCGCCCTGGCTTCCGCTTCGCTGCCGGGCTCCAGCAGCGCCGCCGCCACGGTCCTGTGCAGCCCTGGGCTGCAGGTCCCTTTTTCCGCGGCACATCAGCCGGTGTCTCGCGGCACACTAGTGTGCCGCGGCACACCGGTTGGGAAACGCTGCTCTAGACCATTATTCTAGACTGCCAGGCTCTGTCCCAAGCTCCACCCAAATGCACATGCCTTTCATTAATGAAATGTTGGAGGTTATTGTCTTAAGAAGTGCATGTTGAATGCTTTTGGGGTACACCTACTAACATTGATGTGTGTTTACAAACACCTGTATCATTGCAAAAACATGGGCCAGGGAGCCACAGTTGACTGCAGTTTCTTGCTTTTCCAGATAGGTAAAGGTAAAGGGACCCCTGACCATTAGGTCCAGTTGTGTCCGACTCTGGGGTTGTGGCACTCATCTCGCTTTATTGGCCGAGAGCCAGCATACAGCTTCCAGGTCATGTGGCCAGCATGACAAAGCCGCTTCTGGAGAACCAGAGCAGCACATGGAAACGCCGTTTACCTTCCCGCCAGAGCGGTTCCTATTTATCTACTTGCACTTTGAAGTGCTTTCGAACTGCTAGGTGGGCAGGAGCTGGGACCGAGCAACAGGAGCTCACCCCGTCGCAGGGATTCGAACCGCCGACCTTCTGATCAGCAAGCCCTAGGCTCAGTGGTTTAACCCACAGCGCCACCTGGGTCCCTATTTTCCAGATAGGCTAATGTGAAAAGCATGCTGGTCACTGTCAAACGGGTCATAAAGGTAAAGGTAAAGGGACCCCTGACCATTAGGTCCAGACGCGGACGACTCTGGGGTTGCGGTGTTCATCTCGCTTTACTGGCCGAGGGAGCCAGCGTACAGCTTCCAGGTCATGTGGCCAGCATGACTAAGCCGCTTCTGGCAAACCAGAGCAGCGCACGGAAACACTGTTTACCTTCCCGCTGGAGCGGTACCTATTTATCTACTTGCACTTCGTGCTTTCGAACTGCTAGGTGAGCAGGAGCAGGGACCGAGCAACGGGAGCTCACCCCGTCGCGGGGATTCGAACCGCCGACCTTCCAATCGGCAAGCCCTAGGCTCTGTGGTTTAACCCACAGTGCCACCTGCGTCAAACGGGTCATAGGCAGTGCTTTCTTTCCTAGAAAAATGGGTGCCAGTACTCACCATGAGTGCCACACTTTTTAACAAAAAAAGAGAGAGGTGCCGGTATGGCATACCCTTGAGTACCCGCTAAAAAAAAGCACTGCTCTGTCTTCTTATAGGGCTCTAGTTACAGGTAGGTAGCCGTGTTGGTCTGCCGTAGTCGAAACAAAATAAAAAAATTCCTTCCAGTAGCACCTTAGAGACCAACTAAGTTTGTTATTGGTATGAGCTTTCGTGTGCATGCACACTTCTTCAGAGTCTTCGTATCTGAATAAGTGTGCATGCACACGAAAGCTCATACCAATAACAAACTTAGTTGGTCTCTAAGGTGCTACTGGAAGGAATTTTTTTAATCTTGCAGGGCATTATGGAGTATCATTGGAACTTTATAAAAACAGACTCTCTATCCTCACCTATGTGCTATTGGGAAAGGACTAATGATTTTTTAAAAGGGCAAGGGCTGTGGATCCCTGTTCTGCCAGTTCATCAAGCTTGTTTAATTATACTTCTCAATATCATTCCTTTTTTTTTTAATGAACAAGATAGGACTTAGTTGAAACCCCGAAGCACCTTTTAGCTGTACTGTATTTATAATCCGTTGTTTAGGGTCCTTGAGCCAATTTACCTACCACATTACACTCTAAGCTGAATTTAATTATATGATTGAGATTTCAGGCATAAAGCACTTTTGCTGAAAATGGTATTTTTTCATGGCCATGGCAGTTGTAAACAGAATGAAGGGGTAATATGGATTTGTTCTGCTTTCATGAACAAATATTCATCTGATACAAAAATACTTTCAAAAATACAGATTTCTGCAGTCTCCTATCAAGATCAGAGAGTGCACAGTGCTCAGGGCCGGCTTTACCCGGGGGTGAAATGGGTGCGGGGCACCCAGTTGCCGAATTTGGGGGGGGGGGCTCCAGGTGCCCGCCGCTGAAGCCACCTAAGCTCTTAACTATCTACCTGTTATTAAATAATAAATAATTTTGATCAAGCTAGAAAAACAAAATACATATATATGAAATGTATACCTACTGTTTCACTGTGCGCTCATTTACCTATGGCGGTGCTTGACTCAACGATGGCGCTTGTCATTCTCAACGGTGCCGTGCATGCGAAATTAACTCTTACAACATAATAAAAGTTAATTTGTGGGCTAAACTAAATTTGGGGGTGCTGGGTGGAACTTTGCACCCAGCGGCGCATATGCTAAAGACTGCGCTGACAGTGCTTTTAAGAAAGTAACCATCACCATCAACAAAACAAATAGAATAATCAATTGTGGCTCATACTGGTGATCCAGTGGCAAAAAACTTACTATTGCGTAGTTTAAATGTGACATATCTTTTTGATCTCTGACTCATCTGGTTTGAATCCAGAGCAAATCTATTGTAGTCTGGGGAATTGTGTGAGCCACAACCTCAGTTGCTTTCTCACTTAGATTTTATTTATATTAGCTATTCTGTTAAGAAATGGGGAATTATTAGGGATGGACCAATGACCTCAATATTTGCCTAGAGGCTTAGATGCTGAGTTCAAGCCTTAAAGGCAACAGTATGTGTTTCAGAGTTATTACGGAAATACTGGGATTGCTATTATCTCTGATTGGGCCTGTGAAAAGCTTGCAAAATACCTGTGGAGCTGCATGGATTGGCACAGCCTTTGGTTAATACGTGCCTTTTAAAATGTTTATCCAGGCAGTACTGTTTTGGAATTTTGCCACTTCACATGATACAGAGTAACTCAATATAACTCCTGCAACAAGTGGGGGCATGATGCAAATATTAACTAGAAAAGTGTGTTACGTAGGGCAGAATAAGGTCAGTCAACAAGGGCAGGCATCTTAAATAACCGAACAAGATTATTAAGCATTAGTGTTCTTTGTAAATGGACTCTATAAACAGATTACTATCTAGCCGTGGAAGCAGTATATTTAATTGCAGGGATTAAATACTTAATGGGTTTTCAAAACCACTTAATCTGGACATTACCAAGGCAGTGGTAGCCAAAATGGTGCACTTGAGATGGTGTTGGACTACAACTCCCATCACCCCTGACCATTGGCCATGTTGGCTAGGGATGATAGGAATTGGAGACACCTGGCTTTAGTGGCTCAGTGTCTTTTATGAGCTTCATGTGCTATGACAGCTATGGTCATTCCTGGATAGGGACAACCTGACCTCTGCCGTTCCATCAAGATTGGATTACGCCTACACTGTCAGGGTTGCACCAGATGAGCAGGAGTGGTGGCAAGTCCCCCTAGGAGAAGCGGCAACCACGGAAGAGTCCAGAGAAATGGAGGGATTCTTACCTGAAGAAGACTGGTGGCGACACTCCTCAGAAGAGGAAGAAGCAGATGGGGAAGAGGGAAGGCCAGAACAGGAGGAGGAAGAAATTGAGCCAGAATCAGGCCCTTGTGAGGAGAGGAGCTGGAGGGCCCCCTCCCCTCCTCCCATCTCAGCTGTAGAGCATAGAGCTGAGAAACGGAGGGAGCAATTGGAGGCAGTTGCAGCTCATAAAAGGCGTGGTGATGAGCTGGCTACTTAAGGAAGGCCGGCTGCTTCCCTCACCAGCACCTGCAACTGCTGTGCTGAAGCACATAGTTGTGCCTGCTCATCCTGTTCCTGGTTCCTGTGTTCCTGTGTTCCTGACTTCGGCTTCCTCCTGACCTCGGCTTTGTGACTTCGGCTTCCTGACTCCTGGCTTCCTCCTGACCTCAGTTTTGTGACTTCTGGCTTGAACTGACTTTGGCTGGCTTCTGACCCAGACTGTTTAACCTCGGCTTTATCAGACTGACTGCTGCTCTTCAGCGCGCCATCTTGTTGGCGTCCTAACATACACACTCTATGTAGGGCTGCCGTTGGCTCTGGCCTGGAAGCTTCAGCTCTTGTGATACTAGACTTGTGATGGGAACATGCTAGTGTTAAGAGATGACTCTGGTGTTAAAGATCTGCACTGCTTTCCTTTCTGCTACCAGACCAAGTTCTAGATTTGTGTCTTGTTGCACTTATATCCCACCATTTTGTCCAAGGAGCTCAAGCTGGATTACACGACTATGCCCGTCCCTGCCATGGGCAACACTACGCACATCATTCAACCAAAGAGCGTTACCATGTGAGTGAAGACCCTGATTTGGCCAGAGGTCCTCCTTGCATGGAAAATCTTTACATATATAGTAATGTGTGCACACAGAACCCCTTCACAGGACAGCCCAAAGTAGAGGTAGGGCTAACCTGCCTGCACCCATGATGCCTTTGAGAATTCCTCTTGCCATAGATAATTCACTACCAGTGGCCTAGGGTGAGGGGTAACAGAAGGGCTGTCACCCAGGACTCAATTTTTGAGGGAGAACAAACCAGGCGACCACATACCATAGCTGTCAACTTTCGGATTTGAAAATAAGGTAGCAGCAGCCTCACCTGTCCCGGGGACAGTCTACAGTTCTCAGGGACAGTCCACGCCGCGGTAATCCCCCCAGGCTACAAATTAATTTACACCAGGCTACACACCATCATCTTTCCCCACCTCAGGGTCTCTTTTCAGGGAGTCTTCTCTTCTCATGCGATGCTTCAGGATCTGTCCTTCCGGTGAGCAGCCAGGGCCGATGTCCTTCAGAATGGATAGGTGTGATCATGGGGGGATTGATCAGGTTCACTCTTTTGGCTCTCTGGCATCCATTAATGACTTCTTATACAAACGTGTTGCAGGCTTTGCATCCTTTAACACTCTTTTGGAAGGAGTGTATTTGTGGGCTGGGCCAGAGTGGTTGATTTTACATGCAAGCAAAGCACAAACAGTGCTGTTTGCCTAATGACATCCTATTCTCTGTAACTATTGGTGAGCAATGCAGCTGAGGAGCCTCCCTGGCCGGCAGGGAGGGAGAGGAGCTGCTTCCTTTGAAATCCAGGAAATTTATGGGATATCTAACAATCCGGGATAGCAGCGGGAAACGGCGCTGGAATAAGGGAATTTCCCACCAAAAAGGGGAAACAGCGTGGAACAGTGCTGGAATAAGGGAGTTTCCTGCAAAAAAAGGGAAGGTTGACAGCTATGCCACATACAGGTGTTAGGATTTTTATATATCCTCTGCTGCTGCAGCAGGACTGTTATGATGTTATGTTTGGTACAAATCACATGAGTCTGAGAGAGTGTGAGAAAGGAAGTCTGCTTTATCTCTTCCTCCCAAGTGTTGTTATTGTAATGTTAGTTTCACTTCTGCCATTGTCATAGTTCTGCACTCTTGCATGGAGAACACAGACGTGATTATGGAGTCTCTGTATGTAGACTGTAAATAAACATAGTTAAGAGCTACAGATGAGTCTTTCTTCTTGCTACGTGATGCTGGAAGACCTGCGTGCTCTTTTCATGAGAGAAGGGTCGCAGATTACTGGCTCTCTGGACTGAAGGGATGTTCCAGTCAGAGAGGCCCACCGGGAGGACGCTCCGGAGTCTTGGAGTTTGCTGTGCTCCTCTCCGCCGGCGTCAGGGGGATTTGGCTGTCGGGGCTCCCCTCTGTGCGGGTGGGCAGGAGGCTCAGCGTGGCCCCACTTTACTCCAGTGGAGGTAGAGTCCCGTGTGGGCTTGCTGGAGTCCCCAGGGTGCTCCCACAACAGGCTCTTTCACTAAGCCGGAGCTGCGGGGAGGCAAGCTGCGCCCGGCCAGGCCTTTGTGGCTGGGGTGGTGGCAGCGCCTCCTTCTCCTTGTGGTCAGCTAAGGGATGCCTGGGCGTGCCAATCCAGGGAAGGAGGAGGAAGAGGGAACGCTTGGTACACCTCCCTGCCTGGACCTCCCCCAGGTGAAGCATGAGAGGCACCCTCCATGTACTGAGTTTGGGAATAATGGGGGAAAAGTCATGTTGTGATGCTTTTTACTCATCATAAGAGGTTGTATACGAAGACTCTGAAGAAGTGTGCATGCACACGAAAGCTCATACCAATAACAAACTTAGTTGGTCTCTAAGGTGCTACTGGAAGGAATTTTTTTATTCTGTTTCGACTATGGCATACCAACACGGCTACCTACCTGTAACTAGAGCCCTGCAAGAAGACAGAGCTATGACCAGTGCTTTTGTTTTAGCGGGTACTCAAGGGTATGCCATACCGGCACCTCTCTCTTTTTTTGTTAAAAAGTGTGGTACTCGTGGTGAGTACTGGCACCCATTTTTCTAGGAAAAAAAGCACTGCCTATGACCCATTTGATGCGGGTGGCGCTGTGGGTTAAACCACAGAGCCTAGGGCTTGCTGATCAGAAGGTTGGAGGTTCGAATCACCGCAATGGGGTGAGCTCCCATTGTTCAGTCCCAGCTCCTGCCAACCTACCGGTAGCAGTTTGAAAGCACGTCAAAGTGCAAGTAGATAAATAGGTACCGCTCCAGCAGGAAGGTAAACGGCGTTTCCGTGCGCTGCTCTGGTTCGCCAGAAGCGGCTTAGTCATGCTGGCCACATGACCCGGAAGCTGTACGCCGGCTCCCTCGGCCAGTAAAGCGAGATGAGCACCGCAACCCCCGAGTCGTCCGCGACTGGACCTAATGGTCAGGGGTCCTTTTACCTTTAAGAGGTTGTATAAACCCATATTAATTACTCAGCAGCACAATTTACTCTTGCAACAGCCAAAGCCAAGAAAATGCAAAGTCCGTGCAAAAGCTGAAACTCATGAACATGAAAACTCTAAATTATAAACTTGAATTAGTCTCTCCTATTCCTTACCCCTCCCCCCCCACTATCACATGAATCATACTGGGTGGATCAGTTAATTACCTTAGATTGCCCTTCATGTTCAAACAGCTACCTTCTGAAGCTGTCTTCTATCAAGCAGCAACTGCCAGTGCGATGACCTATATCACACAGCTAGGTGACCTCTTCCAGTTGAGAGACTGCAAAGTCGTTCCCTGCTTGTAGGACTCGGACGTGTGACCACAGTAATTAGCAGGGGGTTGCTGGGAGCCGGGCGCAGCACATTTAACGCTGGGGAGATTCTTGGCGGCATTTGACCTTGGAGTGTCAAGAGTAAAGATTGTAGGACAGGAGTTTGGGAAAGGGAGAGGGCTCTTTGGTTTTTGTTTAAAGAGACTGGCGGTGCTGAGCTTGATGGCAGGTTGGAAATGATGGTCCTGACCCTCACAGGAAGCCTCACTAAAAGGGGCTGTTGACAAATTGAGCCGTACGAGTTAAAGGGGACCAAATTTCCTGCTTCAGTGAAAGTTAATGTTCCTAATGTTACGAAGGAAGCAAGTGTTACAACAGTTGTTCTTCCCCAGGTTGCAGTGATATAATTACTAGCAGTTGTACAATTTATGGGGGAGAAATGTGCAATGCAGTTAAGGAGGATAAAGGTGAACAGTGGGGGAAATTATGCTCTCTAAGTGCCCATCTACTGTACCTCCAAGGCAAATGCTAGGTTTCACCTCCGCCCCCTTTAGTGTGCTGTGCTTGTATTAGTCACACCCATTTATTTCTGGCATAATTTGTGTGCTATTTCAAACTTGGCAAGAGTGCAGGTGTTGCATCCAACATTTGGTCTTGCTTCAGAAGTTTCTATGAATATGAATGCCTGAAGTTTTTACAGGCTTACGGTATCACTATAGCAACATGTTAGGCGCTTGCAGATTTAAGGCAAAAATCTGTAAATTGAACTCTTAGTCAATGGGATGCATGTTGCTGGCTTCTTTTGAATATCTGTAATCTAGTTTGATTTGTTTTGAGTTACTGGAGATAAAAAAATACTTTGTTTGAGGAACCCAAATGAAGCTTGGGTGTCCTCATCTGAGACCCTCAATTCACACTGAGGTCAATTAGTGTTGAGGGTCCTCAGAAAGTAGTGTGTTATTGAACCAACAGCAACAACAATGACTATTATATGTAAAGTATAATAAACCTGGCAGGAGCTGGGACCCAGGTGGCGCTGTGGGTTAAACCACAGAGCCTAGGGCTTGCTGATCAGAAGGTCGGCGGTTCGAATCCCTGCGACAGGGTGAGCTCCCGTTGCTCGGTCCCTGCTCCTGCCAACCTAGCAGTTCGAAAGCACGTCAAAGTGCAAGTAGATAAATAGGTACAGCTCCGGTGGGAAGGTAAATGGTGTTTCCGTGCGCTGCTCTGGTTCGCCAGAAGCGGCTTTGTCATGCTAGCCACATGACCCGGAAACTGTACGCCGGCTCCCTCGGCCATTAATGGGAGATGAGTGCCGCAACCCCAGAGTCGATCACAACTGGACCTAATGGTCAGGGGTCCCTTTATCTTTTATAATAAACCTGTATGAAATACCATCTTCTAGGCAGTCAATGAAGAACATAAAACGATTCAAATGCTTTCCTCATTTTTCTTTTTTCCAGGTGCTTTCTAAAGATAAAAAGGGGGGGGGGACAGAGATTGATATCTGAAATGAGCCTTTTTGTTGTTGCTGAAGGCCCTGCCATAGCAAAGATCCTGTTCCAAATTTGACAGGTGGGCAAAACCATCCACCTGTCAATCACCTGACATTGCAATGACATCAGGGGATAAGCTTTTCTGGGGAAAAAAACATGCATTCAATGCACCCTCCAAGAAACTTGTTCCAGGGTTATGAAGTAGTTTCTACTGAAGCCCCCGCTAAACCAGGTTTTCAATACAAACCCCTTCGCGATCCTGGAGCAAGGCATGCTTCCACCACCCATCAACTGATGGTTTTAGGGAGCATGCCTCACTTCAGCAAAGGAACAGCCGGGAGCTCACTTTAAGATCCTGATTGTTCATTTAATGCCACATCTATACCTGCCCCACACCTGATGTCACACCTGATGCCAGGTGTGGCACAGGTGGATGTAGTTGGTCCATTGGCCAGAGGTTCCCCACTCCTGGTCCACCATGAGGCTTTGTAGAATAAAGTCCTTTGGAAATATAAATGGATAAATAATGATGATAATAATAATTATTATTATAATAATTTTATTATTTGTAAACCTCCCATCTGGCTGGGTTGCCCCAGCCGCTCTGGGTGGCTTCAAACAAATATAAAAGCATAATAAAACATAAGAGATTAAAAATGTCCCTATGCAGGGCTGGTCCTGCTAGCTAGGGATCATGGGAGTTGTAGGCCAAAAACATCTGGAGGGCTGAGGTTGAGGAAACCTGGGTTAGTGTGTATGTAGCCTTATGCTTCATGCACCCTGTATCCTTAAGCGCATTCCCCCCCATAGCTGTCAACCCTCCCTTTTTTTGGCGGGAAACTCCCTTATTCCAATGCCGTTTCCCGCTGCTATTCCAGATTGTTGAGATCCCTTAAATTTCCCGGATTTCAAAGGAAGCAGCTCCTCTCCCTCCCTGCCGGCCAGGGAGGCTCCTCAGCTGCGTTGCTCGGCTGCCAATAAGGAGTCTGAGACCGACTGGGGGCGGAGCTTGCATGCCTTGTGCAGCCAGACCCTCACGCCCAACCAGCCAGCCAGCCTGCCTGCCGTCTATGCGCTCTCTTTTTCGCTCACCCGTTTGTGTGCAGCCTTTGGAGCAAAAGGTGGCGAGGCTACTTGGTGCCATTGCACTGCCCTCGCGGCATCCCTTATTTTCAAATCCGAAAGTTGACAGCTATGATTCCCCCCTCAAGGTATTCTGGGCACTATCGTTTGCTAAGAACTGCAACTGCATGAGCAATAAACTACAGTGCCCAGAATTCTTTGAGGGGACTAATTTGCTGCCCAGAAGTTACAAGGTCTGAAGCTAACATAGTTTCTCTGTGGTGGCTGCATGACTACAAACTGCCTTTGTGTAGCTCGGTGTGTTGCATTGTGGTTTCGGTAATTCTTGTGGCTTTCACCTCTGGAACACAGTGGAATGATCTCTGGCCACAGAATCCTCCGCTTTCTTCCCTCCCTTCCCCCTGTTAATTCCTCAAACAGCCTGGAAGGATCCCTGCATTAAAATCCAGCTCCCTGGGCAGCATTTATCTACAATAAATGTTCATCCCACATGATCCTCACGGGCCCAAGAAACGAACGCTTTTCAACTGCTCCACTGGATGTCACTGTAAGGCTCTACAGAAATTCGACTATAGAGACACACAGAGAAGCTTGTTTGGATATGCAAATTCCTGGAAGTTAGCTGGACTCTTAAGAGTATTTTCGTAGTCAAGGTTTCCACCGCCTTTCAGCCTTTCTGTAGCTACCGGTGCAAATGTCTAATTATGCAGAGGAAGAAAAGTAAAAGGCAATTAGCATTCTGGCCAATTTAGTGTTCACACTAAGAAACCCAACAGAAGTGATAGCTACTTTAAGCCGCCTGTGTAGTCACTGGTCTGAACAGTTTTGCCTCCCCCCCCCATTCCACCCCCCCCCCCAAATCCCTTCTCTTTAAGTGCTAAATCAGAACAAATGACAACCTACAGAAAACCCAGTCCAGGTCAGGTTTTATTTAGGATCAAAAGCCAAAATAAAGGTGATACGGGTAGCTGAGGAGGGGTACCCCCCCTTCTTGCTGTCTTTCCCCTCTGCTTGCCGCAGAGACAGCAGCAGCCAGTGCAGGACCCTCTTTCGCCCGGGTCTCTTCCCCCCCCCTTCTCTAGTTTTCCCCTTCACCCCACAAGTTGTAATACAAGCACACACACAAACCCTCGCGAAACTCAGTTTCAAGTGTTTATTAATACTATTTGGATATATTGTATCAAGTTGAACTCTGAACATGTACAGAGCCTTAGAAATTCATTTAAAATCACAGCCTCCACGGATTTTCTCTCTGTTTCCGCCATTCTACTCTGGCTGCCCTTGTCCTCCATAATCCCCTAAGCAGAACACCACGTACACACCAGGTGCTAGAGGAAATGCCCCACCTGGGTAATCCTTTCTCAAGCACCCATCCTCAGGTTCCAAGGTGCCAGACAACTCCCAAGGTGCTTCCCATTGTTTTCCATGGAAGATACTCAAAATGTATAGCAGACCCACCCAAGGGCCATTTACTTGTTCCTGTAACCCATCACCTGTATGTTAATTCTGTTTACCCATATGTTAATCTTGTTGTACCCTCCTACTCTCCACCCTTTCTTGACGTTTTAGTGACATAGCTGTGATGTATTTCGAACTGTATTCTGGGTTATAGCGGGAAGTTTTAAAAGTCCTTGTCACCCTGTGTTCAGGGTTCAGTCTCTGTTACTCGAACCTGTTGCGCAATACAGTGACTTTGTCATTTGCTCCAGTTGCTGGTTGGTCTCATCTTTAGCTCCGTAGTACCACGGACCTCCTGTCCGAAGGGCCAGGTTGCTGAGAGGACTCGTGCCTGGGAATTTTTTCCGTAACAAAGGAGAGATAGAAATGGGGTTGCCACCTGTCCTTCAAAATACAGATTTGTTTCTTTTTTTGGGGGGGGCACAGACTCCCCTGTTCTGTTTGGGATGCCTTTTGTCACGTTTTTGAAGTCATTTAAAAAAATAAATAAATACAAGTTTGTGCACTCACCCTAACATGCTTGTGTCATGCAGCTTAGTTTGCTAGGGCCCTTAGAAGTTGAGCCCGCCTTCCAAAGCTGGCTGATTGACACTCCAGGCTAGCCAATAGAGCTCGCCAGCCAGCCGGCTCTTCTGGGTTGGGTGGGTGTGATTCCCTCCTCACACAGGTGTATCTAATGCCGCCATTGTATAGCTTCCATCACATATTGAAGACGTACAACCCTGGCCTTTGGTAGCTGAGCTACATTTTTTAAAGCAGCTATCCTATTTCTTCCAATTGTAAATAGTTTTAACTGGTTTTAATCTTGTATAGTTGACACCTTCTTGGAAACCTTATGGTGAAGAGTGGGTATATTATTATTATTATTATTATTATTTTATTTCAACCCGAGAAGGTAGAAGTCTGCTGTCCAGGCACATTGTACATTTGTCTTCACTTAAAAACACCTCACACATGACTCAAGTCTCTTCCTCAACATTGTGAATGCAGTTTGGGAGGCCCATTAGCCCACATTCAGAATAAAAAATCTGAGAAACAAGGAGTTAAAATAATAAATGAGGCATTGCGCACCAGTCCTGTTACAAGATCAGTCTGGCTTTGGTGTATGCTTGCTTTGGTCAGTCTGGCTTTGGTGTATGCTTGGTCAGTCTGGCTTTGGTGTATGCTTGCTCTTCCTTAAATCATGATGCATTTGTGAATCTGGATAATAAATGAGCAATGCCTCTCTCTTAAGAGGCAACTCCTAGGTCCCTTCAACCCCCCTAAAATATTTGAGGGGGCCACCTCCCCAAATTGATGGGCATTGGCATTCCAATGGTGTGCTTGTGCTCCCCATATTTTATTCAAGTTGGCACCCCTGGGTATTGCTCAGGGTTTAGAATGTTGCCAGAGTCCAGGGAGCCCCTGAAGTGATATCCTAAATAATAAAGTGCAAGTGTCTCTGCGTCCAGTCCCTGTGTCCCTGGGATTGCGCTACTGCGCATGTGCCCCACAGACAGCCGTTGGGACTTGGAGCGCAGAGGTGGGTCACGTGCGAGGCTGCGATTGGCCGAAGAAAGCACTTGCTGGCGCCAATCAGAGAGCGCCGTTCTGAGCGGCGATTGCTGAGGCGAAAGACATGGAGACGGGCTGGGGGCTTTTCCTGCGGGCGTCGGCGTGGCTCTGCTTGGCCGGGACAGCCTCTGCCTTGGCGCCCCCTCAGCACTACACCCCCGACTGGCCCAGCTTGGACGGTCGGCCGCTGCTGGGCTGGTTCGACGCCGCCAAGGTCGGCGTGTGCGTCCACTGGGGGGTCTGTACCGGCCTGGGGCTCCGAGTGGTTCTGGTGGCACTGGCGAGGCGAGAAGCAGCCCGACTTCGACCGCTTTGTCCAGGCGCGTATGTTCTAGCGCCCGTTAATTTAACGGGCTAAATGTCTACTAGTTATATATAATCTCCATGCCTCTTCTTGATTCGAGTTCTGAAGATCCTTTACTGGATTCTCTGGATATTCTGTGAAAACTAGAGGGCCAATTGAAGAGCCATCTGACGGTTCATTTGGAAGTTGAGTTCCGTGTTAATCTTCAGTTCAGAATCTTCAAATTCTGAATCTTTTTTTAAAAAAAGTATTCCCCCCCCCATGTAATATTTTTGCAAATCAGTTTCATTTGTTGAGACATTAGGAAGAAAAGGGGGAAAGAGGTGGGCAGGGGAAAAGATGGGTGGGGTCGGGTGACGATGTTTCTATTTTACTTAATATATGTAGGGTTTGATGTCAGCGTTGCTTGTGCAGGTTCTTTGTTGTTCGTTTGTGTTCCTTTGATGGTGAGAGAGGTTGGGGTTGGCCTAGGGTGTGGTTGTTCATTTGTAGTTGGCTGAGGTGGTCTTTGTTTTCATGTGTGAGTGGGGTGGGTGGATGTTTTGGATCAGGTTAGCCATATTGATTTGTACGCTGTTGGTGGATTTATGTCATTGTCTAGTTGGGCTGTGTGTGTGATAAAGGGGAGCCATACCGGGGTGAAGGCGTCTTCTTCTATTTGTCCCCGTGTCAGTTTCAGCTTATTGGTTAATTTTCAAATTCTGAATCTTGATCTTGGGACAAATGATTGATGTAGGGTCACTGGGCAAAGCACCCTTGCTGGTCCCCTCAGCATTGAAGTGTTCACTGCACACCCTGTTGGGCTTAAAACTGTGTAATAGGATGTGCAGCAAGAGTGTGGACAGGAGTACTGAGTGGCCACAGCATAGCTGTCAACCCTCCCTTTTTTTGCGGGAAACTCCCTTATTCCAATGCCGTTTCCCGCTGCTATCCCGGATTGTTGATATCCCTTAAATTCCCCGGATTTCAAAGGAAGCAGCTCCTCTCCCTCCCTGCCGGCCAGGGAGGCTCCTCAGCTGCGTTGCTCGGCTGCCAATAAGGAGTCTGAGACGGACTGGGGGCGGAGCTTGCATGCCTTGTGCAGCCAGACCCTCACGCCCAACCAGACAGACAGCCTGCCTGCCGTCTACGCGCTCGCTCTTTCGCTCACCCGTTTGCACGCAGCCTCTGGAGCGCAGGGTGGCGAGGCTACTTGGTTCCATTGCACCGCCCTCGTGGCATCCCTTATTTTCAAATCCGAAAGTTTGGGAAAATCCCTTATTTTCAAATCCGAAAGTTGACAGCTATGGGTCACAGGGAACCGGCAAGCTGCCATGTTACACCTCCCCCCCCCCCCCGCAAAAATAATGCTCCTGAGTATCATTGCTTCAAAATAATGCTACACTAGGGAGCGGTTAAAATGTAGCTGCAGGTGTGAGGTGCTGGGAAGTGATGATAATGATATTGATGATAATGATAAAACTGAACGATAAAACAGGGATGGATCCTGCCAGGGCTCTTGTATTTAAGGTACCTGATGACGAAGTACATCGATGTGATGAGGTTTCTGCAAGAACATGAGCAGCTGTAAACACAGGGAGAGGGGATATTTTTCTTCAGACATGTTTACTACCCAACTTGGGGGGTGGGTGGGCAGGGGAGGCAGGCAGCAGAGGCTCTTCTCAGAATAGTTGCAGCGAGCCACATTGTAGATGACAAACTGGAGCCAAACTAGAGATTACGTTGCTACCGTTGCTCTGAAAATGTGATCTGATCTGAAGGGAACACAAGAGTGTGGTGCAAACTCTTGTTCTATACCCAGGAACAGCACTTACGTATGCAAATCGCTTTGCAGCTTCAAAGCACTTTACAAGCATCAACTAATCCTCATAAAACCTTTGATACAGTGAACAAGGTATTATTATCCTCCATTTACAAATAGGAAAATGGAAACGAAGTTCTTAAATATGTTCCCTAAGGCCAAGGAGGCTGGTTTAGAAAGCCTGACGCTTTCACCTGCAGAGCTAAGATTCAAGACAGTAGCTTCAGAAGGTAGTGGTGGCCAAGGCAGTTGGTGTGGCCAAAGAGAATCATAAGACCCAGAAACCTTATTCAGAAGATGGTGGGCGTATTATTGCCACGGGGAACTTACTTGGCCAGCTTCACTATAATTCTAATTATAGTGTTTTGGACCCCTTCCTTTTTGAAGTGGAGTATTGCGGGGAGAGGATGCTAAAATGCCTCTCACCCACGGGAAGACCCTTAAAGTGAATTTCCCATATTGGTCTGTTAATCTAGAACCAGGAGTGTTTCCAAGATGTGAAACTGCTGTGTATAGTGTACAGTACAGATGTGTATAGTAACCCCCCAACAATTGTTATATTCCAAAATATCCTTTTAATGTGTGACCACAACAGCCTCATGCTTACTTAAACTTATTGACAGCCCCTAGTATTTTGTACTAGGATGTCAAAGTCACGATACAGAATGTGCAAAAGTACAAGTTTTAATCAGCCCTCATTGCCTGTGGATTTTTCTGCATGGTATGTTAAAAAAAAAAATTTCATCTGTTCGTGGTGGAGGTTTCTGGATTTCAGCAAAGGCTCATAACTGCTTGTTTGCATTATACTTTTAAAGTGCTTTCAAAATTATGAAAATATGCAGGATCCTAAATAAATCCTTTCGCATCAAAGGGTACAGAATGGTAAGGATGACTGAAAACAAAGAATGTGGCAATCTGAAATGGCTTAGTCTCTCTCTGTGTGTGTTTTTAAGGGGCTAACAAAATCCATCAAAGCCATTAAAGCATAAACTCACAGATTTTGCAAAAAGTGAGAGTGGAATTTTGTTTATCATGGTGTGCAAACGCAGTTCAAATGAGGGTGGAACAAAAGCTTGCCCAATTGCAGTTTTTAGCGGAGCCTTATTGCAGCGAAAGGGGGCAAAAATTGCTTGCTGCGATACCAATTAGAAGAACAAGAAGCATGACGTTGCAAATCTCCAGCATTAAAGATGTAAATCCAAAGGCCAAGGGTGCCTGAAACTCAAGCCAAGGAGTTGGAGGAGAGAACGCATCAAGCGATAAGAAGAGGCAGGATTCAAACGCCATGCCCTGATTATCTCCCTGGCTTTGTGCTGTTGACCATACCAGGGCAGCAGAAGCAATGTAGGCAAAAGAGGCCTTGGAGGTCTGGAGTTACAGCTTTACAGAGATTGGGAATTTTGCTTCATGACAAACTACAAAGGCTGCAATAATGGCAGACCATGTAAGCAAGAGCAGATGTGAGAAGAAATAATGGGGATTTTAGCAATAGGGGAATCTAATGCATCCTTTCTCCCTCTTCATCTCCCATATGATATATATACCAAAAGTTTACATCAATAGAAAAATCATAACGTATATAACTGCACATGTGGTAGCTTCTCAGTCCCAATTCACACTTTTTTGATGTGGTAATGTGGTCACTATGCAACATCATTTTCATGTGTGGAGGCATTTGTGTGTAGTAATCTCCATATGACAAATCCGAAGTTACCACATTGGGGGCGGGGAGAAGGCTTGGAAAGTAATGTTTATCTTAGTTTTCATATGGGGAAGTTTTTTTTCCTTTCTTATTTCAGATTTTGGGTTTTTGTCCCCCCCCCCCCCCATGGAGGGTACTATTTCATACAGATGTCTCTGTAGGCTGAAGTTATGTGGTATAGCCACCATGGGAAGACTTTACCACATATAAAACAAAAAGAAATGGGTTTGATTTTATTTCTAACATGAAAAAAGTAACCACGGTGTAACCCCCAGCCAGATTTTTTATTAAAGCACATTTCAGTGCAGGATCCAGGTGGTGCTGTGGGTTAAACCACAGAGCCTAGGGCTTGCTGATCAGAAGGTCGGCGGTTCGAATCCCTGCGACGGGGTGAGCTCCCGTTGCTCGGTCCCAGCTCCTGCCAACCTAGCAGTTTGAAAGCACGTCAAAGTGCAAGTAGATAAATAGGTACAGCTCCGGCGGGAAGGTAAACGGCGTTTCCGTGCGCTGCTCTGGTTCGCCAGAAACGGCTTAGTCCTGCTGGCCACATGACCCGGAAGCTGTACGCCGGCTCTCGGCCAATAAAGCGAGATGAGTGCCGCAACCCCAGAGTCGGACACGACTGGACCTAATGGTCAGGGGTCCCTTTACCTTTACCTTACATTTCAGTGCAGGTTTATTTATTTTTTTACAGTATATTTTTTAATGTAGCATCAGATTAAAGCTAAAATTATGTTCTTCCACCTGGTGATAGGATTCCGACTATCAGATTTGACTATCTGTCCCTATTCCTAAAGTGAAATATTTTCTCCGTGTTTCTGCTTTGTGAAAATGCAGCACCAGTATCTCTGGGGTTCTCACTATATATCTTAAAAAAACCAAATGTACTGACGGGGATAAGAAAAGGAGGCTATTGAAAACCTGGAATCATGCCCAAACATCCTTATAAGGATTGCCAAAGAATAATGTTATAAATTTGTGGGTGTCAGACACCCCTAATTCCTGAATTTAGTAAATTTATAAATTTGTTGGCGTCAGACACCCGTAATTCCTGGATTTACTAAGTGTTAGAACAGGCATAGGCAAACTCGGACCTCCAGATGTTTTGGGACTACAACTCCCATCATCCCTGACCACTGGTCCTGTTAGCTAGGGATGATGGGAGTTGTAGTGCCAAAACATCTGGAGGGCCGAGTTTGCCTATGCCTGTGTTAGAATGTAATAATTGCTTGGAGAGTCAGGCTCTTAATAGCTGGATTCAGCTCCCCATGTTCAGGAAATCACCTGAGAGATGGACCATTAGCAGAGAACAAACACAGGGAGATGGGCCAGCTAGCAAATGGAGGAAGCCCCTCCCTGGGCTCTGAGACTGATAGTCAGAAGACAATGCCAGAATTCATGTTAGGAAGAAGTTTTAGGGTTTCAGTTGGCTGTGGCCTAATCAAAGGGAAGAGGGGTCAGTCTGTTAAACACAGCAAGCTACTCTGTCAGTAACTTCTGTACCATGTACTCATTTCAAATGTGTTTTGAGAACCACACATGTAGGCAAGTTATATATTCAAAACGTAGGCAAGTTATATATTTTTATAGTATGTGTGATGAAGGTAAAAATGAAAACTGTGAAGTCTGAAACCACCCTGAGTAATCTCGAGTAACCTTGATGCATCTGGGGTTAGGGTGATACTTCAGGATACTTCAGGAGACCTGAGCACCAGCCTTTGCACAGGATGAGACAAAGATGCTCCAAGAGGCTGATGAGACATATGACACCCCTTGAGATATTTGAAGATGGCTAAACATGCCCAGTTCCTTCAAGCGCTCCTCATAAGGCTTAGTTTCCAAACCCTTGATCATCTTGGTTGCCCTCCTCTGCACACGTTCCAGTTTGTCGACACCTTTCCTAAATTGTGGTGCCCAGAATTGGACACAGTATTCCAGGTGTGGTCTGACTAAGGCAGAATAGAGTGGTACTATTACCGGTACTTCCTTTGATCTGGACACTATGCTTCTGTAGATGCAGCCTAGAATAGCATTAAAAGTACTTCTTGTAATAATAATAATAATAATAATAGTAATAATAATTTATTATTTATACCCCGCCCATCTGGCTGGGTTTCCCCAGCCACTCTGGGCGGCTTTCAACAGAGCATTAAAATACAATAATCTATAAAACATTAAAAGCCTCCCTAAACAGGGCTGCCTTCAGATGTCTTATAAAGGACACACAGCATCTCAGGGCTCTCCAAAACCAACAAGTCCTATTTGGATGTTCAAATTGCCCACACAATTAGAATTGCCTGCAGTGACTAGGATGGTGTGTACTTTTTGATGTGTTTTATTTATTGTTTATGACTACTTTAGTAATTATGTAAATTTTTCATGTTGTAAGCTGCCTTGAGCATGGTTTTAACTATGGAGAGGTGGCATACAAATAAAATAATGATGATGATCCTAAAATAGCATGAAGTAGAGGAGGCTCTGTTTGTACTGCAAGCATTCAACTGATGGAGGGGGTAGAAATGGTACACATGTCTCCATTGTCTCTCATATGATTTTAAGATTAGGAAATGAAGGAAGACAGAACATTAGTATGGGATATTCTGAAATAGTTAATGTATAGAGGGTGGAGACGCTCCCTCTGTGCCAGTGTGGTGTAGTGGTTAAGAGCGGTAGACTCGTAATCTGGGGAACCGGGTTCACATCTCCGCTCCTCCACATGCAGCTGCTGGGTGACCTTGGGCTAGTCACACTTCTTTGAAGTCTCTCAGCCCCACTCACCTCACAGAGTGTTTGTTGTGGGGGAGGAAGGGAAAGGAGAATGTGAGCCTCTTTGAGACTCCTTCGGGGAGTGATAAAGCGGGATATCAAATCCAAACTCTTCTTCTCTTCTTATCAGTGTCAACAGAAGTCTTTGGCAGGAAATATTCAAGTACATTTTGTTCTAGCTTGTTAGATCTCACCAACCAGACAAAATGGAAATGTTTGAGCTAAGGTATGGAAGTGAGAGCTGGACCATAAAGAAGTCTGATCGCCGAAGAATTGATGCTTTTGAATTATGGTGCTGGAGGAGACTCTTGGGAGTCCCATGGACTGCAAGAAGATCAAACCTATCCACTCTGAAGGAAATCAGCCCTGAGTGCTCACTGGAAGGACAGATCCTGAAGCTGAGGCTCCAATACTTTGGCCACCTCATGAGAAGAGAAGACTCCCTGGAAAAGACCCTGATGTTGGGAAAGATGGAGGGCACAAGGAGAAGGGGATGACAGAGGATGAGATGGTTGGACAGTGTTCTCGAAGCTACCAACATGAGTCTGACCAAACTGCGGGAGGCAGTGGAAGACAGGAGTGCCTGGCGTGCTCTGGTCCATGGGGCCACGAAGAGTCGGACACGACTAAACGACTAAACAACAACAAACAACAACCAAGGGAGCACCAAATGGAGGCAGCTGGTGTTCTCTGGCAACATAGTTGTATTGGTAGTAGCAGTAAGGATAATACTGTACGGTACTAGGAGGAGGAGGAAGCTATCAGAAGAGCAGTACTAATGAAGTCTGCAGTGCCAGAGAAAGAGCCCAGCAATCGCACTATTTTGTAGCGGTGCTTTTTGTTGCTAGTAGGCACAAAACTGGTGATTGTTTCTAAGTTGGGCTAAAAGGGCCAATCAGCTAAGTAGTATATCTAACTGATTTTGTAAGTTTAATAAAATTATAGTAGCTTTAAACTTTTGTCTAAATGTGAAAGAGAGTTTCTAGTCATCTCTGAAAAGCACCAGTGGTGCATGTGCTCTCACCCAGACTGGCTCCCTCTGAGGAAGGAGAGTTAAGCAGGGGAAAGTGAATGAAAACATTGAGAAGAAGCAGTTCAAATAGGATATGAGAAGAAAGAGGGAGCCACTGTAGGGAATTGGAAAGAAGTAACACAATCAGAATGACATGCAGACTAGATTAGGTGAGCTGAAGAATTCAAGATTGAGGCAAAAGGCAGAAAGACACTGCAAGAAAAATGTTGTAACAGTCAATGCAAGAAGTGATGAGGGGATGAAAAGACAGAAAAGGGTGGATTTTATAACTAACCACATTCAAACTGCTTCAAACTGGTCATGCCCAGAAGTTTTATTTATTTCATATAATGAAATAAATTTAAATAAGTTAACTGTGTATATATATATATATATATATATATATATATATATATATATATATATATATATATAAAATTGCCCGACACTTTAGTAATGCCTGCAAATATACGCCTTTTCGTTTTGCTTTTGTACAAAATAAATTTTGTTCACTTGGCTGGACGTTTAAAAGAATGTTCGACCTGGTCAAAATCAGCAACAGAGAGCCTAATTAACAATGTTCTCTGGAGCACAGTCAAATATTCCAGCTCAGTTATTCTTAGCTTGTTTGATAGTAGAAATGGCAGGATTCCTAGCTGAAGAGCCAAAACTGTCACTTATCAGTACTAATGGAGGTGAATTTATAGGCTGATTAACATTTCCTGTTTATCCTTTTTTGTAGTTGCATTTCTGGGGAGAGAAATCCCCCCCCCACCCCCCAAAAGGGTGTAATATATACACATTCTTCATGCTGACCATTAGAGGGAGGAAGCAGTCAAGGTAAGAATTGCCTTTCTTGATTGTGTGTGTGGAGGGGGGAGTACCTGTTGACAGCTGTGAAATGACACCCCCCCCACACGCCTTGAGTCTTCTTTGGTGTCTCTTTCGCACAAAAAGGTATCATTGGGAGTCTCACCCTATTGTGGTTAACCCTTTGCATTCCGCCAGTTAAAACTAAGCAATATAATGCTTAGATCGTAATAATATCTAGCATTTATGAATCGCATTTCAAGGGTTCAGAGCATTTCACATACATTGTCACGACAATCCTTACAATTGTTTCATCAAGTGCGACGATTCCTGCACATGGAGAGTGCTGGATCTGAGCTAGCTAGTGGGCATATGAACCAGCTAGTGGGCATATGACTGAGATGAGAATATAACTAGCCGCTTCACCACTGTTTGGAGAGAAAGAGGAGGGTAGCCGTGGGTTGTTCTTCTCTTTAGCTTCTCCTCTCGAATGACACTATGTTATGCTCTGCTTGTGGCCTTGCTGGGAAATCTAGCTGGGCATAACTGTAAACAGGATATTGGACTAGGTGGACCTGATTAATCAGTAGCGCTCTTCTTATGTTTTGATGGGTGAGCTGCATTCAGTCTTGCCTGGCTTACTACAATTCCTGTAGTCTATAAATCATTTTAAAATTTACAAGAGTATATGCTCAGGGTTTCTTATCAGTTAAGACCTAACTGATCGGTACTATATAGTTGCACGCCACCCCAATCTCTGAGCGGTGTGAGATTCCGGGGGTTCCAAGCGCTCAATAATTTTTGAATGAGGGACAGTGGAGACTGTGGTGTCTTTATGGTAGGTAGAGGTAAAGGGACCCCTGACCATTAGGTCCAGTCGTGTCCGACTCTGGGGTTGTGGCGCTCATCTCGCTTTATTGGCCGAGAGCCGGCGTACAGCTTCCGGGTCATGTGGCCAGCATGACTAAGTCGCTTCTGGCGAACCAGAGCAGCGCACGGAAACGCTGTTTACCTTCCCGCCAGAGCGGTTCCTATTTATCTACTTGCACTTTGACGTGCTTTCGAACTGCTAGGTGGGCAGGAGCTGGGACCGAGCAACGGGAGCTCACCCCGTCGCAGGGATTCGAACCGCCGACCTTCTGATCAGCAAGCCCTAGGCTCTGTGGTTTAACCCACAGCGCCACCTGTGTCCCCGTCTTTATGGTACATAGTTTGTTTACACATGCATACAAACTGAGCCTACAGTGGAGGGGCTCACAGCATTAACACCCCAAGTGTTCTTGCTTCTTCCCACAGTCTTGAGAGCCACAGCCTTGGATTCTAGTATAACCCAAGCACGGCTCTCACTCTCTGGCTTCTGCCTGCTTCTAGTCCAGCTCATAGCACTGTGCTCTGGATGTTGTCTTTCTCAGTACCAGCCAGGTGAGGGAGCCCCCACCCCCCATTTGCTCTCTGGCACAAAGTCACTTCCTTAGGTGGTAACTGTGGCCCTTGCCTGGCTAATTCAACATTAGATTTTAACCCTTGCTGGATCCAGGACCATGGGAATTAGAAGGGACTAGGGCATCACGCAGACTAACCCCTTCCCCGCCGCCACTGCAACTGTTAACAATGCGACCCTGAGTAAGACCATACAAAGTGGATTGCTGAATCAGAGCAAAATCTACCTACTCTAGCATTCTTTGTAATAATCCCAGTAACCAGCAGCCACCAGGTAGTCCACCAGAAACTGGGTCAGTGGTCCACCAGTGGTGGACCCCAGTCTCTGTCTTCTTGTTGTTGCTTAGTCATTTAGTCGTGTCCGACTCTTCATGACCCCATGGACCAGAGCACGCCAGGCACTCCTGTCTTCCACTGCCTCCCGCAGTTTGGTCAGACTCATGTTGGTAGCTTCAAGAACACTGTCCAACCATCTCGTCCTTTGTCGTCCCCTTCTCCTTTCCCAACATCAGGGTCTTTTCCAGGGAGTCTTCTCTTCTCATGAGGTGGCCAAAGTATTGGAGCCTCGGCTTCAGGATCTGTCCTTCCAGTGAGCACTCAGGGCTGATTTCCTTCAGAATGGATAGGTTTGATCTTCTTGCAGTCCATGGGACTCTCAAGAGTCTCCTCCAGCACCATAATTCAAAAGCATCAATTCTTCGGCGACCAGCCTTCTTTATGGTCCAGCTCTCACTTCCGTACATTACTACTGGCAGGACCGGTGCTGGCAATTTTTGTGCCCTAGGCGAGGGGGCGGGCCATGTGACGTCATTGCGCGTGACGTACGGTGCCCTGCCCCTGGCGTGACGTACGGTTTTCGCCACTGGTTGGGGCGGCACCAGGCGGCGGCGGGGGGCGGGGGCAGGCTGGCCAGCGCCCCCTCCATTTTGGCGCTCTAGGCAGTTGCCTAGTTCGCCTAAATGGACGCACCGGCCCTGACTACTGGGAAAACCATAGCTTTAACTATACGGACATTTGCCTGCGAGGTGATGTCTCTGCTTTTTAAGATGCTGTCTAGGTTTGTCATTGCTTTTCTCCCAAGAAGCAGGCGTCATAATTTCGTGACTGCTGTCACCATCTGCAGTGATCGTGGAGCCCAAGAAAGTAACATCTCTCACTGTCTTCTACATACTTGTATTAAAAGGTGCTCTTCCTCTTCAGGCGTGGGCTCACAATCCTGTGCTTGCTGTGCTTGATACAGAATGGTGATTTAGAAACAGACCTTAAAAAAAAAAAAAGCTGGGAAAGAAATAGAAGGGAGAGATTGCTTTGTCTTGAGCTGTTTGACTTATTCAGTGATCAAGTTTGAATTATTTCTTATGGTTTAGTATTGAACAGCTGCCCCAAAGCTGTAGTTGCTCTTGGCTGTGTGGGCTTCGAAATGCAAAGGCCTTCCAGCATCTTAGAAACTCTCTCAAAATCGTAATTGCTTAGGGAAAGCGATTCTCTGTTTCATAACATGTTATGTACTGCCAAAATGAGTGAGTCAACATGATGGGGATATTACCTCTCGCCGATCACGCAGCTTTCCCTTGAAGGGCCAGAAGTGCTAGGGTCTGATCCTGCTCCCATTACATCCATGGAATTTTTTGTCATTGCCTTCCAGGGAAACACAGATTTTTTTTTATATTTTTGTAGGTTCTGAATGGCCTGTGCATTGCATGGGTTATACTGTTACCAAGACTTATGTTTGTAATAAAAGACACAATGTTTTGGATATCAGTGCTGCCGTGTGTATCAGATACAGAAATAAACTCAATCAAACTACCCACAGACCTGATGCAACACCATTGACTTAATGCACCCCCACGAGGGACAGATCTGGCCCAGCACACATGATGTAGCTGTTACAGAACTTGAGGTATAGCCCAAATTCACTCACAGGGAGAAACACCATTATATAGCAAAATAATGAGAAGCAAATTTCTTGGCTTGACTTTGGCTAGAATAGATATGGAGAACGGCATCCCTTCAACATGCTCTGGGACAAACCCAAAAGCCATTATTCCCACAAGAAGGTGTGTGAAGGATACCTGGCCTTCAAAATAAGCAGACAACACCAGAGTTGCCAGGAGTGGGCAAACATAGAGTCTACCAGGAGGATGCAAAATTGTTTGTAGTGTGTAGAGATTGACCTTCAGCTCCTCCCCTGCTTGGGTGGCGAGCCTATTTTGGCTCGCCCGCGAAGTCTGATGGATCCTGATAGATTCCGCCAGGCTGCCTCTTCCACCAAGTTGAATGGTGAGGGAATGATATGTATGTATATATCACAACTCTGAAGCAGGTTAGGAATGCTGAATGTTGTCCTGGATGCCGTTTTTCAAGAAACCATTCTCCTTAGAAATGAAAATATGAAGTATTTTGTAACACGTCTTTCTATTTGTATACTACAAATCGCTTGCAGAAACTCCAAGCTCTCTATTAGCGAAACAAGCCTTCACAGCCTATATTGGCAGCCGCACCTGGTCAAAGGGCATGAAGACCACCTGCGATCGCTACTACCTTCCAGACTTCGCTGCCCTGTCCTCATGGGACAAAGATAAAATCCGCGAATGGATTTTAGCTAGGGACGAAGCCCTCGATCTAGCACTATCCAACGCGGCCAGATTATCCACGTGGTTTCCTCGCGTGAAGGCAGTCAGATCTTCGGCCCATTATCTGAGTGACCTGATAAATCCCACATTAAGAAGGGCCTTCACACTAGCACGATTCCACGCCATCCCTACAGCATTCCTACAGGGTGTATTTTCCAATACTCCGCTGGATCTTCGAATCTGCCCATGCAACAAGGGAAAGATAGAGGACTTTATCCATTTTTTATTTTACTGCCCTCTATATGTTACAGTTAGACCCAGGCTTTTCCTCTTAATCCCGCCGACCATCTCCCGGGATGACGACCGCATGAAATACTTATTGGTAGATTCCCACCCCCTGGTCACACGTGGTGTGGCTATCTACATTTTACAGGCACTGAAACTCAGGGCCACCTCTTCGGCTAACTTGCCCTAGCCCTAGCCCTACGTAACTTCCCGACATAGTCACTGTCGACATGCCCTGTTATTGCTTCTTGTTTTATCTGTTTCATTCAGCATGATTTTATACTTAAAGTTTTTAGATGTATTTGTGCAAAGTGTGTAGGGTGTATCTGTTGTATTTTGTGTACGTTCGCGGCGGGTTTCCTCCTGGTTTCTCACCGTGTGCTATGGCCATATGGCTAATGCAATAAATAATATTTGATTTGAGTATGTCCTCCTATAGGCTGCTTTTTCACAAGTCTTCAGCAGCTCTGGTTTCCTCAAGGGTATTCCTCCCTTGTTATGCAGTTTCTTAAGAACTAGAATGTGAAAGGGGCTGCGTCTGCCCAAAGGTCCTTCTAGTCTGGCATCCTGTTCTCATGGTGGCCTGTTAGATGCCTGTGTGAAGTCCACAAGCAGGACCTGAGTGCAACAGCACTCGCCCCACTTGTGCTCCCCAGTTATCAGAGGCATACCCCCTCTGATACCAGATGTAATATGGCTAGCAGGAAGTGGTAGCCTTACCCTCCATAAATTTGTCTAGCCCAGGCATAGGCAAACTCGGCCCTCCAGATGTTTTTGGCCTACAACTCCCATGATCCCTAGCTAACAGGACCAGTGGTCAGGGATGATGGGAATTGTAGTCCCAAAACATCTGGAGGGGCTGAGTTTGCCTATGCCTGGTCTAGCCTTATCCTCCATGACACTTGCTTATGTCATCCTTAAACGTTGGAGGCAGGGTGGATTTGATTTAAGTCAGTAAGGCTTGATTTAAATCACTAGTCAGTAAGACTTGATTTAAATATTTTTTTTACAGAAAGACTCATTCTTGCTAGTATAATCTTAATATTTACAACCATATGAAGGTTTCATTTTTGGAATAATAAATTTTCAGAGTAGTCTTTACAGTTATATCAAAAATTGCTGATTTGGTTATACTACTAGAAATACATAGACAGATAATTATGAACTTATGGTGAGGTTTAATAAGTTAACTGTTTATATTTGGACAACTTTTCTGCTGTACTTTATTGGAAGGAGAAAAATAATCATTTCCTTAATAACCATTTAAACAATTTATTTAACTAAAACAATAACATGATAGCATATGTATCCATGTTTGTTAACTGATGTGGTTAAACATTAAAAAAAAACTTAGACTGAGTTTTAGCACACTTGATAAACTTAAAACAAATCCTTATTTCCTGATGAATAGCCTTTGGACTACAATGTAACTTAAACAGAAGACTATATTTAGAAAGATTTTTCCTCCAAAAGCATTTTATTTTAAAAATCCAATTTAAATCAAAAAAATCTGATTTAAATCAAAAAAATCCAATTTTTTTTTATTTTTTTAAAAGAATCATTGATTTTTATCCACCCTGGTTGGAGGCTGCTGTCCTAACCACTCTTCCCTGAGAGTAAGCCTTATTGCATTCTATAGGACTTGCTTCTGAGGAGACATGGTTAGACATGAGTAGACGTGGTCAAACCGTGTTTGATTGTTGGGATCACATGCAGCAAACATACCAGATAATACTGGTCCTAAAGGATCTACACTGACTCCCAGTGTGTTTCCGGGCAGAATTCAATGTGTTGGTGCTGACCTTTAAAGCCCTAAATGGCACTGGCCCAGTATACCCGAAGCAGCGTCTCTACCCCCATCATTTAGCCTGGATACTGAGGTCCAGCTCTGAGGGCCTTCTGGCGGTTCCCTCGCTGTGAGAAGTGAGGCTGCAGGGAACCAGGCAGAGGGCCTTCTTGGTAGTCATACCTACCCTGTGGAATGCCCTCCCATCATATCTCAAGGAGATAAAGAACTATGTGTCCTGTAAACTAAGACAGTGCATTGCATCATTTGGTTCATATTGCCTGGCATTTTCCTACGGATCTCATTAAAACAAAATGCGTTGACAAGCCTTCTCTAATGCTTTTATTAGCGTTTTCCCAAATCACAAGATAGGTTGGAAACTGCTCTAGTATTTATCATTTACTCAAACCTATAAGACCTAAGTTCCCTGGCCTTTAGAGCTCACCCATGTTCAGAATGAAAGAAATGGGCCATATAAGTTAGTTGCTGTTGTTGTTTTTTAAAAGAAAAGGTACCCTGTTATGTCAAACTGCAACCATCTCATTGATTGTATCCAAGAGGAACCTCGCAGAACCAGCTAGCTCAATTACAGGATTTCCTAACTTGGCTGGATGAAGACCAAGCGAAGCTTCCATGCCGCAACGACACAGGGCATAAGTGGCTCCCTCTTATTCGTACCACATGCTGTTTTTCTGGATACATTTGCTTCATCTGATTGCACCTTCAGGCATAAAGATCTTAGCGCCATTTTACCTGCTGGTAGCCTTGATATTCTCATGGGGTTTGAGGCACATGAGTGGAGGTAATTTTTTCCAGTGGGATGCTTGTCAGATCCTGTCAGTTACAAATTAACTGTACTGAAGGTGCAGAAATAGAAATCCTTACCTGTTATGTTGGGTTTTTGAATCTCAGTACAGTAATTTGCACTGACCCTGCCAGCTAGGCTGTGGGCAATCTGATGCCATTTCTTCCTAGGGATCTGTCTTTCTTTCCCAATAATAGTGTACATGGCTGATCCACTCAGTGGCTGTTCAAAAGGTGTCAAAAAAGTAACTTGGTAGTTTAGTGTTCACCATTTTAGGTCTGCAATCAATATATCATTTGGAGCCGATGGATCACAGCAGATTGAAGGCCGGGGGTGAGGGGACACTTTCAAACAAATAATAGACAATTAATACTGCTTCAGGATTGTGTGATTCAGAGCTAAATAGGATAATTGTGTTGCAAACTTATGCATGCTTATATGAGAAAAAAACCCCCAATTTTTAAACATGCATAGGATTAGGTTGTAAAGCTAACCTGCCCACAGCTTCCTGTAAGGTTTTTGGAGGTGTTAATTCATTAACACTTAAGAGGTTTGTTTCAGATTTATCACAGATTTTTATGTGTTTCCTCCTTCCCTTTGAAATGGAGCGATTCCTCCCCTCCTTGCCTGACTTGAGGTTAACCACGATTTACATTTCATCCCGAATGACTTTGCACTTGCCCTGTCAAAGGATTGTTGTCCTTGAGTCCAGGCCTATGAGTTCCCTATCAGTGGCAACTAGTCATGATGGCTATATCACCCACAGATGCAGGATGCCTCTGGATACTACCGGTAGTTGCTGGGAGGAATCACCAGTGGGAAGAGTGCTGTTGTGCTCAGGTCCTGTTTGTGGTCTTCCCATTTGTATCTGGCTGGCCACTGCAAGAACAAGATGCTGGACTAAATCAGCATTTGGTCTGATTCAGCGGCGCTCTTCTTACATTCCCTCATCTCCTCATGTGTAGTGATTTCCTCTCACCTTTCTGGTTTGCAGTGGGTTTTATATACTAAAGGTAAAGGGACCCCTGACCGTTAGGTCCAGTCGCAGACAGCTCTGGGGTTGCGGCGCTCATCTCGCTTTACGAGGGAGCCGGCGTACAGCTTCCGGGCCATGTGGCCAGCATGACTAAGCCGCTTCTGGCGAACCAGAGCAGCGCACGGAAACGCCATTTACCTTCCCGCTGGAGCGGTACCTATTTATCTACTTGCACTCTGACGTGCTTTTGAACTGCTAGGTGGGCAGGAGCAGGGACTGAGCAACGGGAGCTCACCCTGTTGCGGGGATTCGAACCGCCAACCTTCTGATCGGCAAGCCCTAGGCTCAGTGGTTTAGACCACTAGTCATGGACAAATCCTCATATGGGCAAATGACACATCCTTCTCCCCAACACAATTGATAAAGTACTTAAATATTATGAGCAAGTTATGGATACATGCAAATAACTTAAAGTGATGCTTAGGAACCTTACACCAAGTCAGACGATTGGTGTGTCTAGCTCAATATTGTTGGCATTCACTGGCAGTGGCTCTCCATGAGATGCTGGCGATTGAACCTGGGACCTTCTGCATGCAAAAGAGATGCTCTGCCGCTGAGCTACGTCCCTTCCACAAAGGGCTTAACCATATGGTGCCTGCCACAGGTTGAAAAAGCATTGTTGACATGAATCAACAGTGTTATGAAGGGGGAAAAGCCTAATGGTATTCTAGGCTGCATCAACTGAAGTCTAGTCTTCAGATCAAGGGGCGTAATAGTATTGTTCTATTTTGCCTTGGTCAGACCACACCTGGAATACTGTGTCCAGTTCTGGGCGCCACATTCTAAGAAGGATGTTGACAAGCTGGAATGTGTGCAGAGGAGGGCAACAAAGATAATCAAGAGTCTGGAAAGCCAGCCTTATGAGGAACGATTGAGGGAGTTGAGTATGTTTAGCTTGCAGAAGAGGAGACTGAGAGGAAACATGGTAGCCATCTTCAGATATCTCAAGGGCTGTCACATGGAAGATGGAGCAAGCTTGTTTTCTCCTGTTCCTGAGGGTAGGACCTGAACTAATGGATTCAAGCTGCAAGAAAGGAGAATTCGACTAAACATCAGGAAGAACTTTCTGACAGTAAGAACTGTTCGACAGCAGAAAGGACTCTCTTTCCTTTGAGGTTTTTAAGCAGAGGTTGGTTGGCCATCTGTTATGGATGCTTAGCTGAGATTCCTGCATTGCAGGGGATTGGATTGCAGGGGTGTCAAACTCCGGCCCTCCAGATGTTTTGAGACTACAATTCCCATCATCCCTGACCACTGGTCCTGTTAGCTAGGGCTGATGGGAATTGTAGTTCCAAAACATCTGGAGGGCCGGAGTTTGACACCCGTGGATTAGAGGATCCTTGCGGTTCCTTCCAACTCTGCAATGCATTCACAAGGACATCTATAGAGATCTCCCTCAGATACAGTTTGCCTCCATGGAGGACATCTATATGTGATCAGAGAACCAAGCATAGCTACATATGCTACTCCAACATCCTGCTCTCAAATGTGAGCCCGTGAGGCAGAGCACTACTCCATAGGGAGAAGACAGTTCTGGTTGTTTATTGAAGTTTGATTTATATTAGAGACTGGCACTCCTGGAAAGGGGTATGTGCAAAGCAAGCGGGGGAGAGTAGCAGTGTGAAGAAGTTTGGTGAACAACAGGACGAGAAGATGACGACGGTCGGAATGTGGCATTTGGAATTAAGAAGATCGACCTCATCCACACAGAGACATTGTTTATTATAATTTAGCCTGCTTGCTGGCATATATCGGCGGCTGTGGAAATATTGTAAAGAATTTTTAAAAGCAATCGATGGAGGTGATCAGGGAAGCTCCGGCGTCCGAGGCATGGGAAGTCCGTATATAAAAAATTATTATAATAATTAGGCATAATTGGAATGTTTCTTTTAATTGGGAATTGTATAATTAATTTGGGTTGTAATTGGGAATGTAATTGGGAATAATTTCAATGTGATTTGTTGTGATTTGTATTGGAAAATTTAATAAACAGATTATATATATATATATATATATATATATATATATATATGTATGTATTAGAGGATCCTTGCGGTTCCTTCCAACTCTACAATGCATTCACAAGGACATCTATAGAGATCTCCCTCAGATGCAGTTTGCCTCCATGGAGGACATCTATATGTGATCAGAGAACCAAGCATAGATACATATGCTACTCCAACATCCTGCTCTCAAATGGCCAACCTATGGGAATCACCCAAGCAGGGGTTCAAGATGTTCTGCTGGAAGCACACAGGTCAGAGTGGAACCAAGCTGCTTCCCAGAGTTCATTATCCATGGAGATTTCTAGTCAGTTTCAGAAGTTCAGTTTTATTACCCCTCCCCTTTCCTGGACTTCTGAATTTTTGCAGAAGTAGAGTAAGCTTTCAAGCAGCTACTGCTTCTCTCCCGGCCATGTGAAGCAACCCTATCATTCAGTGCAATAAGTAGTCTGGTGTCATATAATCCAAGAACATTGGGAAATGGTAAGGCTTGAGGCTGTAGAAGCACAATTATTTCCCAGTTGTTTGGTACTACTCTTAATCAACCAAGTTGTGTCTTTTTATGCATTCCAAGTGATGTCGATAAAAAGCCAGAACAGGATCGGATTTAAGTTATGCACCCACATAGTAATTTATTTTGAGTGGTTATGAGTTATTAATCCCCTAAAAACTTATTCCATCTTCTACTGTGTAGAAGGGGAGGGGGGGAAGGGTGAAAAAGGCTGGATTACAGCACAATTCCTTGGAAATAATTTGCTTTTAAATAAGATACATATGTGTTTCTCTGTTTAGCATTCACTGTGCACGGTGGAAACACTTTCTGAAATTTGGAAACCGCAAAGGTTGCTGTACACACATGTACTGCACATACACAAATACACACCAATGCAAGCAGTTGCTGGCAATATTGTATACCATACCAAATCAGTAACTGTTGTTACATATTTGAAGTTAATTTGACACCGAGGTAAACAAATCAAAGTGTGTTTACGGGACAATTAGACCATATTCCCAGCGTTGTGGTGAGGAAAGTTTTGTCACAGTTACTTGAAGTACTGACCCATAATTCCTTTCAGTTTGTTTGCAAAGTCGCCACCATAGCAACGCACAGATTAAAACCACTGTACTTGCCTAAATACACATGTAATGGCAAAATCTCTCTTTGTTTGCGCAGCCGAGTTGTAGAAATTGTTCGCAGCAGCCCTGCCTCATCGTTCTGACTCTCATTTCTTTTTCTTTTGGTTTTGGTTTTGCTATCTTAGCAGATGTATTTTAGTAACGAGGGTGCTGTTTGCATGGCTTGAAATTCAAAACCCCACACCAAAGCCAAACCGCGCATTCTGTTCCAGATATTCTGTGTATCATTTCCATAATGCAGGAGGAAGCCGGGGGGGGGGGAGCTTTCTAGGCCGGTTGCTGCAAGTAGTTACTTGGATACTGTTTAATTTTTTGCTATTCTTCCAGAAGTCTATCAAACTCAATGAACTATGCAGAGACATAAAGCCAAGCAAATAAGTGTGTACTTGAAGGGATCAAGAAATTGCATGCATGAGCCATTTAAGATGAAAAAGTTAGGATGGAAAAAGTATCTCACTCCGAGTATTAGATCAGAAACCAGCTTGTCTGAAAGCACTTCCTTTCGTAACAACAAACTGCATTTAATTCCTAAATGTTTGAACACTCTGAATAACCAATGCTGGATCTTATAAAGTTGCTTAAACTGATTAGGTAAAGGGACCCCTGACCATTAGGTCCAGTCGCGGACGACTCTGGGGTTGCGGCGCTCATCTCGCTTTACTGGCCGAAGGAGCCTGCGTACAGCTTCCAGGTCATGTGGCCAGCATGACTAAGCCGCTTCTGGCGAACCAGAGCAGCGCACGGAAACGCCGTTTACCTTCCCGCCGGAGCGGTACCTATATATCTACTTGCACTTTGACGTACTTTCGAACTGCTAGGTTGGCAGGAGCAACGGGAGCTCACCCCGTCGGGGGGATTCAAACCGCCGACCTTCTGATCGGCAAGCCCTAGGCTCTGTGGTTTAACTGATTACCAAGAAGCAATTGGAGAAGCAGGCCCATGTTGCTTTTACTCTTCGAAAGCAATCAATGGTTATCCCCATCTATGATACCAACTCACCAGCCCTCAAATCCATTAGATCTCAAGAGCTATTGTAGTACTGTGATGAAGAGACCTGAGCTAAGGACTGGGGAGTCACCATTCAAATATTTCTTCTACCATGCTGGAATCGTGTTTCTCCCACTCTCCCTTTATATTCTCGTATTGCCTCTTCCTGTCGCTTCCTAATGAAACCCTATCGATCTAGTCTGTAATAACGTTCCAGCTTTTCAGAGATTTATATATATGAAACTTTGTACCCTGTATAGATTTCCTCCCGTTAGTGTTTAAGTGCCGATAGTATACTTGGCGAATTAATGAAATAAAAATAGCTTTGTCAATAAGCAGAAAGTTTACCACTTTCAACATTTGCTCTTTTAACAGTGGCTTCTTGTAACTCTTGCCTCCACAAAATTAGTTGGTAGGATTAAAGAATATATTCCTCTTTTATCCTATGTTTGAGTACTTGATCACAGAAGCATAGTTTAATCCAAACATCAATAGCACCTCATCAATTCAGTCAGATGCAGCTGTCAAAGTGGACTTTTGGCTTGTTTAGAGCTTTGTGTTTTATCCTTTTTTTAAAAAAAAGGTCAAACAATATTTTCTTTGATTTTTGATGGTGAAATCTCTTAATCTTCTAAACTTGAGAAACATCTGTTAAAAGATTTAATGTGTTGCTTCTATCTTTTTTTTAAAAATGGAGTTTATCTTGCATATCTTGAGGGTTTCAGTGTAAACATCACCCAGATATATCCTTTAACAGCTATAAGCCCTTCTTGGTCAGTAACTATTTAAAATGCAGAATAAGGCAATACTTGCTGCATCTTAGCACAATATGCTGCTGTGTGCAAGTTAAGATTCTGCTCCGTTTCAAATGAATGATAACAATTTGTCTCCACAGTGTCTTATAAACTGAGGTTTAGGGACACTTTTGAGCATTAAGCTGAAAAGGGCATAACCAGAGGAGAAATGGTACAGATTCTGACTGATTTCTGCCTCCCTCTTTCCACATCTTTGTAGTGCTTCTGTAGAATTTCATAACTAATGCATTTGGATGAAGAGTAACTGGCAGCTAAAAATATATACTCCTAAAAATATACAGACAGCTGTCACGTCTCCTCTGAATATATTAGTCATTATCCTCATTAACCGTTGCAAAATAACAGCGGTTTTCATAATGTAGGCATTTTATATCAGGCAATTTGTTCATCATTTTTATGGGGCCTCTTCTAACCGCAGGGCTTCATCCTGCCACTCCTGTTTGCGATAATTTATTGAAGTAAAGGAATTCCTCAGCTGGAAAAGGTCTGCAAAACTCTGCCACATGCCATTTTAAAGCGGTATTATGCAAGCCAATTACTGATGTGCTCCTCATCTAACCAATGCAAAGCTTGTCCAACAATTTCTGTCAATTTCCATTTCACTGATACTTCACTGAAAAGTGAATCTAAAAGCAGGTTTAGTATTAAAAATGCTGTGGAGGCAGCTTTAAAAAGGAGACCTTTTTTTTGGTAATGTGAACTTCAGGTGTGGGCTTCCCAATCTTGACTAGGCCCAGAGTGAGGGGGAAACAGTTAAAGCCCTCCTCTAAACGCCTATCAGGGTTCTGATCTGGATCAGACCCCACATGCTGGCGATTTTCAAGCCCCTCCAGCACTCAAGCGCATAGGTACATGATTAACCTCATTTGCTCCAGAAATGGTTATTTTTGCAGAAGTGTGTGTGTGTGTGTGTGTGTGTGTGTGTGTGTGTGTGTGTGTGTATAACAACAACAACAACAACAACAACAACAACAACAACAACAATTATTATTATTATTTATTCATACCCCGCCCATCTGGCTGGGTTTCCCCAGCCACTCTGTCAAATCATTTTTTTTTAAGATTTTCAATACAACAAAATCACATTGAAACATTCCAAATTACATTCCAAACTATTAATCCAATAATAATAAAAAAAGAAAAGTTCCAATTCTGCCAAATTATTTTTAAAATTTATTTGGAGGTTTCCCACGCTTCAAACTCCGGAGGTATCTAATCAACTATTTGCCCTTGCTTTTTACCCTTCCTATATTGTCACAGCCTCTGATGTATTCCAGCAAGCAAGATAAATCAAAACAAACAATGTCCCTGTGTGGATTTAAGTCCATTTTTCATCACCATACGATCGGCTTGCCCCTTGGCACTCTGATTCCAAAAGCCTAATCACGGACAGTCACCATCTTCATTCAGTCCCGATAACATCCAAACCTCTTTTCCCACAGCCATTATTCACCCGTCTGCTTTTCACTTATACCTTTCCAGGAGGGTTTGCCAATTATATTAAAAGTTTGTATATTGTGAATTTCCTTGAGGCTTGCTGCTCCCTATGGTATCAGATTACACAGCCTGGGTTTCTCTTCCCCAGCCACTCTGGGCGGCTTTCAACTGAATATTAAAAGCAACACAGCATCAAACATTAAAAATTTCCCTAAACAGGGCCGCCTTCAGTTGTATTTTAAAAGTAAAATAGTTCCGTATTGCCTTGACATCTGCTGGGAGGGCGTTCCACAGGGCGGGTGCCACTACCGAGAAGGCCCTCTGCCTGGTTCCCTGTAACCTCACTTCTCGCAGCGAGGGAACTGCCAGAAGGCCCTCGGTGCTGGACCTCACTGTCTGGGCAGAATGATGGGGGTGGAGACACTCCTTCAGGTATACTGGACCGAGGCCGTTTAGGGCTTTAAAGGTCAGCACCAACACTTTGAATTGTGCTCGGAAACGTACTGGGAGCCAGTGTAGGTCTTCCAAGACCGGTGTTATGTGGTCTCGGCGGCCGCTCCCAGTCACCAGTCTAGCTGCCGCATTCTGGATTAGTTGTAGTTTCTGGGTCACTTTCAAAGGTAGCCCCATGTAGAGCGCATTGCAGTAGTCCAAGCAGGAGATAACTAGAGCATGCACCACTCTGGCGAGACAGTCCGCGGGCAGGTAGGGTCTTAGCCTGCGTACCAGATGGAGCTGGTAGACAGCCGCCCTGGACACAGAATTAACCTGCGCCTCCATGGACAGCTGTGAGTCCAAAATGACTCCCAGACTGCCCACCTGGTCCTTCAGCATACTGCTGCTGCCATAGCTTTGCAGAAAAGCTCAGCAAAAATATCATTGAGCTAAGTGTCCTGGCAGAACGATGGGGGTGGAGACGCTCCTTCAGGTATACTGGTCCGAGGCCGTTTAGGGCTTTAAAGGTCAGCACCAACACTTTGAATTGTGCTCGGAAACGTACTGGCAGCCAATGAAGATATGTTTGTGTGTAAATGTTAAGTTATTTAAACAAAGTGTTGTGAAACAAAATGACAGTGGAAGGGGCAGGAAATTGGAGAGAGAGAGAAAAAAACTGGTGCTGTAATCTGGTTTAAAGAAAGGTAGGTGGTGGGGCTCATGGAAGATGCTTCCCCTGTTTCTAAAATCACTATATCAATACTGCATTATCGAAACAAGCGATGGAGAACCTCCAGGAGCCTCCAGATGTTGCTGGATTCCAGCTCTCGCCATCCCTTCCTGTTGGCCATGTTGGCCGGAGCTGATGGGAATTGAAGTCCAGCAAGTTATTACGGAGAGCCTCTGTGAACTATACTCGGAGTCGAGTGTGGATTTCATGCTCTTTATTCAGCTCATAGTGGCGAGGAATGAAAGTTCCCCCAGAACGTCTGCTTTATATACATTATTTACACAATGGGCCCCACGTGATTGGCTAATTCCAGGCTACTCCTGTAGGCCAATCAGGTTGCGGATTCACTTCCACCTGGAGCTGGATTGGGTGGCTCCTGCGGACCAATCAGACTGCTGCATTCTGGATCCTATTGTTCTAGGACCAATCAGACGGCTGCATTCTGAATCCTATTGTTCTAGGACCAATCAGACTTCTGCATTTTGGATCCTATTCAACTCAGTACATAACACCTGGATTCCCCACCCCCAAGAGTACCTTGAGGTTGGCTAGGTTGGCCCCTGCACTGGTTTGGGGGAGTGCAAAACCCCCCCTCCCACTCTGGTTTGGAGCGGCTTGTCTGGGCACTCCCTGGGCTGCTCCTCTACTGCTCTGGGAGGCCAGGCAAGGTGGGCAGGCTCCTCTGGACACTTCGGTGGCATGGGCTGTAACAGCAGTCCTGTGGGGGCCCCTCCCCAGTTGGCTGGTAATGCTGTTAGAAGTGTGAGTGGAGCAAAGGCGTAGGAAGGTCAGGTGGTACCCGGTGCAGAAAATTTCTTGTCACCCCCCATTGATTTTTTTATTATTATTTTATTTTTTGCCTGCAAAAATGGTTTCCCGTTATTTCATATTTTCTTACAAAGGAATAATAACAAGTAATAATAATAATAATAATAAACCTTTATTTATATCCCGCCCTCCCTGGCCAAAGTCGGGCTCAGGGTGGCTAACATCAGATATATAACATTGGTATAAAATCAAACATTAATTAAATTACCTCCTAAAAACATGTCAAAATCAAATTAAAGTCTAATTAGATGGCTTTCCGCAGGGTTAGGGTTGGGAACAGTAAGTGCTCCACTGAATTGAAATTTCAGCCTTCACGACATAGGAAAACAGCCAAGTAAACAGCTATTTTCGTGGAGGAGGGTCAAGATATTAACTAATATGCATGAAATTTCATATATAGCTATATAATCCCTAGTATAGTAAGATAAGACCTTTGGAGCAGGTATTTTTTTTAAAAAAAGTTTTTTATGAACCGCCCTAGTAGGGCAGTAATTGTTCCTTGATAATTTGTCACCCCCCTCCATGATGGAACCTGGGGCGGCCCGCCCCCTTCGTTCCCCCTTCCTACGGCCCTGGAGTGGAGTGACCAGCAGGGGCTTGGAGGGAAGAAAGATGGAGGGAGCTGGGAAGAGTAGCAGGAGAAGGTGAAAGGAAGGAAGGAAGGGAGGGAGGGAGGAAGCAGAAGGGAAGTCAGTAAGCGCAAGAACGAAGGCAGGAAGGCAGGCAGAACAAGAGAAGAGGAGGAGGAGGGGAGGAGCAGAACAGACCTGACCCTGATGGCCACGGAGGAAGTCACTGGTGGAGCGCGAAAGATAATGAAAAGCAAACTTTTTGAGTTTCTTGTTTATACAGCCTCTCTTGGCTTTGGAGGTGCTGCCGATACGTCTCCTTGCCAAGGGCACAAAGGATGGGGGGCACTCTTTGCCAAGGGCACGAGGGAACCTAGGTATGCCTCTGTCCACCCCACTGCAAAATCTGCTCTGGAGGATTGGACGACCCCCTAGAGCAGATTTCAAGGCTACATGGGGGAGGAAGGGAAAGTGGCATTGTGTTGTATGAGCGGAAGACTGTTCGCACCCGATATCACCACTGTTATGTATTGGTTTAATATGTATGCATGAGTTTCACTGTTAGTTCTGTAACTGCCTTTCCCGCTCCAGGGTGATTCAAACTGGTGCGGGGACAGTTGCTATTGGTTAACTTGTTAGCACAATTTGGATCCTTACTCTGATTGGGTCCCGCCAAAATCTAAATGTATCCTTTCCCCAACTCCTGTTCCTGAGAGTATAAAAGAGCTCGCCCTTTCCCTCCAGTCAGTCAAGTTCCTACTGCAATAAAGGAGATTGTTCTTGTTAGACTTGACTCCTAGCATATCCTTGCTAGCATGCTGAATCACTACTCAGAGCTGATTACACGAAGAGCTGAAATCATATAGACACTGCACCCACGACAAAACAACCACAGTGCATGCACAACACTTTGAGCATGTGCCACTAAATAAAATGGCAAATGTTGCTATTGCCCCATGTCCTGCTCCTTGAGATGGGAACATGAGTCGGGGCTGTTAATATTGACATCCTGTTTTTCCTTCATTGTAATAAGGAAGAACATGTTGTGCTATAATCACCAAGGCTGTGATGGCTTGATCAGTGAACCACTGGAAAGTCCGCAATGCTGCCATTCATTGGGGAGCAAGTGCTGCAGGAAAAGAGTGTGGGCCTGCCAGACGTCCCCCCCACTTCCTTCTCTTTCTGGCAAGGTTTTCAATTAGTAGCCTGTAGTGGCCCAGACTGTGGTCCTCTTTCCATGCAATGTGCACAACTTAATTCTCCCAAGGGGACGAGACTGAAGGAAAGGACTTTTTAAAAGACATTTAGGCTAGGAATGATGTATGATGGAAGTAATTTATGTAGGAGATGTGGTTTACAGGGACCGCTGTGTAATATTTTATCTATAATGGCTCTCTGTGTATGTACAGTGTATGTATGGTGCTTGGGCCTCACTGACCCATTCGGATGGGGATCAGAGTTATCAAGGGCACTTGTACAACAGAGAGAAAACCCAAATTCAGTGTGCACAGCCAGGTTATATAGAAGCAGTCTATCTTGTTGCATGCTACAGCAAGCAAATTTCCTGCTTGCCTGTGCATTTTGATTATTTGCAAGCATGGGAGAAACCAGCAGTCTGAAAAGGATGGAAAGAAATTAGAGACTGTGGGGGCATTCAAATGTGGAGATTGTCGTTAATTTTCCTGATAATAATAGTAGCGCTCCAACCCCAAATTCTTATGTTCCGTTTACATTGCGTTACCTGTTGTGTTTTGGAACTGTGGCTTTTTGAGCAACATATTGCCATGTCACGCTAAATTTTAAATGTTGGGAAATAAGTATATGCTGGGATACCACCTGGAATTTCGTCACATGAAATTACAATGCAAAAGTCCCACAATTTTCTGGGTTAGTGGGGCTGTAAACAGATTGTTTTCTGGAAATAAATAACACTGGAATGAGTGCTAAACATCTACTAGATTCCACCGGTTTCCCAGTAATGGCTTTTACGTTGCGTGGAAGTTCACATAAACAATGGCAATTATCAGGTAATGAAACATCAGAAAAACAGTATCAAGTGTTGTCTGAATGCAGCATAGGCAACGAAGAGTACAAGTACACACTGGTCCTTTGTGTGGTTTGCTGCTTCATGGGAGGAAGAACTGCCAGAGATGAGTTGCTGTGCTCATGAGGCCTGACACTCCTGCGCAGATCCTGTTTTTGCTAATAAAGAGTTAACTCCAACTTGCTCAGTGGGATTTACTGCTGCCTCACTCCTATCAGCAGGGCAATGGATGTGACTCTGACCTTTGTAGCTTACATTGCAACCACACAAAAGCCAGAGGTGTCTACATACATACCCTCCATCGTCTGTCCAGGCAAGCACTCTATACAAACACACTTTCTTAGAGCCATCCTTAGGATCCCCCCCTCAGTGGCGGGCGCGGTTATGAGACTTGAGGTCGGCTGGCAAGCCTTACGATATGTGGCCTTGAAGACGAAGCTTTGGCTATGGCTCAAGCTTTGTTTTAAACCAGTGGGCATCGCCCCCTTGACATTGAGGGATGATTTCCAGTCATCATGGGAAAGGGAGGTCATAAAAGAGGTGCAGTCCTGTGGATTGTCACACCTCTACCTGGAGTCCATGACATATAATCAAGCTAGAACTGCAATCTCCTGGAGATTGAGCAATATTGCCAGACAAGAGGACATAGCTCAAGTGAAACCAGGGATGTTTCTAGGGGACCAGATACATCAAATGACACCAGCCCCCTATCTTGCGGAAATCCACTATGTGGAATACCGCAGACTTCTTACAGCAGCTAGACTAAACGCCCTTGATTCTGCGGTATTGTGGGGAAGGTACAAGGGAGTTCCATACGCCCAGAGAACCTGTCACTGCACTATGGGCGTGGTTGAGTCTACCGAACATATCCTTCTGTCTTGTCCTCTCTAGGCAAAATCTTATAACTCCACTTTTACGTCAATCTAGCTTTCTACCCAGAGAAAGACAGGTTTTATATTTACTGAATAATATTACTAGAAATACAGCCTCCCTGGTGGCTAAATTTCTTTTTTTAGCTTCTAAGCGTCGCAAGATTTTAATTGATTGTATCGATATGGGGCTGTTTGTTTAGTTCCATTCTATTGTGGATTATGTTTCCTTTTTTCAAAGTTCTCTCAGATGCTTTTAATTCTGCACAAATGTATTCTTCTGACTGACGGCCGAATAAAATAATGATGATGATGATGCCCAGGCAAGCAAGAGGCATGATCACAGTTCCAGGATGCATTCCAGCCAGGCAAAAGCACTCAAAGAATGAAGCCAATGAGGTGTGTGTTCTGGGGAGGGGAGTGTCCCGGGGACTTGATAGAGAGGGTTAGAGGGCTGCTTTTGCCCCCTGGACCTGGGGTTCCACACTCCAACTCTAAACTACAGTGGTACCTCGGGTTAAGTACTTTTTTTTTTTTAAATAATTTTTATTAGGAATTTTATACACAAACAACAAAAAATAAAAACAAACACAAAACAAACCCACAAAACATCTTCTCCCCTCCCACCCCTACATAAAAAAGAAAAAAACAATTAATATATTTACTTCCTAATTATCATATTTCTCTAACATTGTCTAGCAGACTTCCCCCTCTTCTCTCCTTTAACGTTGCATTGTAAAATCATTTTAGCAATTTCTATTCATTTTCAAATCTATTTCTTATTTCTTAAACACATTATCTTATTTCTCCTTGTTATCAATCTATTTTCTTAAACATATTTCCTAATCTTCCCTTATTCTCTTACTCTTATCATTATCTTCTATCTTCTATCATCTTTCAGCTTAAACATATATACTTTTTATCTTATCTAATCCTTATCCAATCTATAAACTATTAATCTACTCAGCAATACCCTAACAAATATAAAATCTAAGTTTTAAGATGTTTCTTCATATATTCCCTGAATTTCTTCCATTCTTTTTCCACCGCCTCTTCCCTACCTTGGGTTAAGTACTTAATTCGTTCTGGGGGTCTGTTCTTAGCCTGAAACTGTTCTTAACCTGAGGTACCACTTTAGCTAATGGGGCCTCCCGCTGCTGCCACTCCACCAACGCGCGATTTCTGTTCTCATCCTGAGGTAAAGTTCTTAACCCGAGGTACTATTTCTGGGTTAGTGGAGTCTGTAACCTGAAGCGTCTGTAACCTGAAGCATCTGTAACCCGAGGTACCACTGTATCTGCTTCTCCCAAGACTCCAGTTATGCACTAAACACACTTTTGACTCCCCCCATTTTAACTGGTTGAGCTGCAAGTGTGAAGTGAACCAGTCCCCACAGAGGAACATCTCCTTGTGGGTTGTACTAAAGTGCAGCCTTTGCTACCAGTCCTGAACCATCAAAATAGAGCTATATGGTGAAATATGCAATTAGGTGTTGTCCACTTGGATTTTCAACATTGTGACTGTGAGTTTATGCTCCTTAAAAAAGAGATGCTTTTGTTGTGGTGATGACTTCAAAGGAACCTTAACACCCCTTATTCCACACCGCCCTCCTTAGAATTTGTATTTTCCTCTGGAATTTGTTGAGCTCTTAAAGTGATTTGTGACTGAGATGCTTTCTGGGCAGAGATTTGTGCCAGGTGGATAACTCTCTCCCTCCATGCTATTAAGGTATTCCAATTAATGGGAAATTCGGGGAGAATGGCTAAATGTGACAATATTCTTCAGTGATGCATTTGCCAATGTTTTACATAGGAGTCAGCCAGTAAATACCCAGGATGTCATTAATTTCACATAGGAAAGAAGCACTGCCTCTCCCCCTGGATTCTTGAGGAAATTATTCACATATACAACATCAGCCTTTGGCTGCTTTTCAGAGAGACCCTGTCATTGGCATGCCGTGGCCAGGCCTTAAAAGTCTCATGGTGGCTGCTTACCCTATCCTGGGTTTCCAGTTTTATTTATGATTCTTCTGGAGGTTATCGTGCTGGTCAGGTTTGTTTAGTCTGCTCCGTAATGGCGCGAAGTGGACCTCAGCCTTTTGCCTTCTCTACTAATGCACATTTTGATTGATCCCAAAACATTCTTTCTCATACACACACCGTGTGTGTGTGTGCATTCGTGCGTGTGTGTGAAGTTTTTTAGCAATCTCAGCAGAGTGGAGCTGCATATTTGTTAACAAATTGTTTCTCCAAACCATCCAAGATGCCTAGTCAAAACAAAAAATTAAATGCATTTGGATATAATTAAATTTAAACCTTTATTTATATGTTCTCTTCCTAGGTCTTGTTTTTCTTTCCAGTCCTCTTGCTCTGTTTTAAGTCTACAACCCCCTCCATTTGCTAATTTTCCCAAAATCATGTTATTTCCATTATGCGGTTTGAAGATAATTCACTTTAAAGCAGAACTGGTAATTCAATTATCCTTAATGAATATTGTGGCAGCAACCTTATGCACATTTAGTGAGCATGTTGCATATTCCTTACCCATTATATTTTATTTGTGATCAACAACAACAACAACAACAACAATAATAATAATAGGATGAGAGTATCACCCATGAGGTAACCCTCCAGAGTTTTCATGTTTACTTAGAGCATTTAGATCCAAAAACTGGATTCTTCAGGGCTCTAGTGCCATTTTTTACATTTTTTAAAAAACTGCAAAATCCACAAGAATTTTGCATTTGGACATTACCTTTTTCATATGCCCCCCAGGTATTTTTCTTCCAGGTAGGACCTCACCCCATTTCAGTTCCAGGTGCCTTACATTTCCCTCAGAGAGTGATGGGGTTTGGAGACTGTCGAGTGTCAATTCCTGCCAGAGGATAGACAGGAGGATAATTAAGAAACAGACCCCATCTATCATCTCATAGCAGCATAGGAAGTTGCGTGTCGAGGTCCCCAGACCACCCCTCAAATGAAACACACTTCACACAAGAATTTTTGTTTAAGGTTTTTGGCATGATTTTGGCCACAACTTTATTAAAATACAAAATATGTGAGTGGTTGCTTAGGCATTGGTTAAGACTATCTGTCCCGCTGGGGACAGAACTGACATCCATCCGCCTATGGAGTCAGTAAAGGGGAAAACACTTTGGGGAGAGAATGTGCGCCCGTTCTCCCCTAATGCTCCCAGGGGCTCTTGCGTGGGCCCTGGCCCCCTACCGGGGATACGGACAAGCATGGCAAGCCCCTGGATTCCTTTAACGGAATTCCCCGCGCAGCAGCAGCATAGAAGGGGCAGCCACAGCCAACTCCGCCCCTTCTAGCCTTGGAGGGGCAACCACAGCCAACACTGCCCCTCCAACAACCAATTTAAAACCAATGCCTAACCGCCAACCTTACAAGTTGTGACTAATTGCTACGCAGTAGGCAAAAACCAGATGGCACCAGCCAATCAGCCAAATGGAAAAATTCCTACCAGGCCCCTGCTCCAAAAGCAGACGACCCCATGACAGGCATAGCAAGGTCAACACAGAGGCCTAAAACAGGGAGGGAGGGCAGGAGATCCGATGCACGCAGCCAAGAGGGCTCCTAAACCACATGCTTTGCAATATATAGGCTCTGGGCTGTCCATCAACAAATTGCAACATGTAAATCTCCACAACGACACCCAGAGCCCAATCACCACAGTGGCCATCCATACGATCCCGCCCAGCAACAGAGGGGTGACTTGCTGGCCCCCACCGCAACACGTGCTCTCCATAAAGGGAGAACACGCTTTGCCTTTTACTGACTCACGGGCCACAGCTCTCCAGGATTTCAGACAGCCTTGGAGATGCCTGGGTTTGAACCTGGGGCCTTCTGCCCCAATGAGCTATGGCCCTTTCATTATCTGAAGCCCCCATTTGCCTAACACTTCAACAGGTCCCACCCTTCTTGAGGGAAGGGATCATCAGGTGTATCAGGCAAAGGAACATAACTTCAAGAGTTAAGTTGAGCCTACACCCCCTTTGAGCATTTTTTTAGTGTTTGACTTTAGTGCATTCTCAGGTCAAGCTCACCCATTCTGCTCTAGATTTGAAAGTAAAACCCATCCAATTCTGGGATGCTAGATGTAAGAGAGAACTTTCTGCATTTTCAGACTTAACCTCCTAACATCCAGTGGATGTTGCCTGGATCATCTTTCTTAGCTCGCCTGCCTGCCACCTTTAAACCACTTTTGATCTTAAAGGTAAAGGTAAAGGTACCCCTGACCATTAGGTCCAGTCGTGTCCGACTCTGGGGTTGCGGCGCTCATCTTGCTTTACTGGCCGAGATCCGGCGTACAGCTTCCAGGTCATGTGGCCAGCATGACTAAGCCGCTTCTGGCGAACCAGAGCAGCACACGGAAACGCCGTTTACCTTCCCGCCGGAGCGGTTCCTATTTATCTACTTGCACTTTGACGTGCTTTCGAACTGCTTGGTTGACAGGAGCTGGGACCGAGCAACGGGAGCTCACCCCATCGCAGGGATTCGAACCGCCAACCTTCTGATCAGCAAGCCCTAGGCTCAGTGGTTTAACCCACAGCGCCACCTGGGTCCCACTTTTGATCTTACGTAAAGGTAAAGGGACCCCTGACCATTAGGTCCAGTCACGAACAACTGGGGTTGCGGCGCTCATCTCGCTTTACTGGCCGAGGGAGCCGGCATACAACTTCTGGGTCATGTGGCCAGCATGACTAAGCCGCTTCTGGCAAACCAGAGCAGCACACGGAAACGCCGTTTACCTTCCCACCACAGCGGTACCTATATATCTACTTGCACTTCATGCTTTCGAACTGCTAGGTTGGCAGGAGCAGGGACCGAGCAACGGGAGCTCACCCCGTCACAGGGATTCAAACCGCCGACCTTCTGATCAGCAAGCTCAGTGGTTTAGACCACAGCGCCAACCGTGTCCCCTTGAACTTACGTAGCAGATGTCAAACCCCACCCACACAGAGGCTCTTCTGCATCCTCCACGTCTTTAGGACGTTTGTCCCGCCTGGTTTAAAATCCAACTGGCTTGTTTAAACAGAGCAAATGCACAGCTGTATAATGTCCCTGTTGCAGACAAGCTGTAAAAGAGCAGAAACGCCCCTCTTTAGGCCTCTGAGCCATGCTGTTCTGAGCAACCAGGGACGCCTGCATTTCTTGTCCTCCTGCATTCATTCCTTCTGCCTCCTCTTTGCTTCTCCCAGACATAAGCTGGGGGGGAGGATAATAAGGCTGGCCCTAAACTGCCAAAATGCGAGTTTTCAGTAAACTTTCAAAACATTCCAGCCGGGTGAATAGAAGAGGGATATTTTTCCTGCCAAAAGGTAATCGCGCAGAAAATGCAAAATGTAGTTCAACATGTAGATGATTTTATAATGTGGTCACTTGAGAGTAGGGAGGAAGGGAAGCCAGCGAATTGAACAATCATTGCAAGGGAGTCTAGACTGCTGCAATTTGATTCATCGGAGGGGGATTGTGTTATGGTTTGGGCTTGGCCCGTGATGGTCCTGTTTGGAAAAGTATGATGTCATTACACCAAGTATGTCAAAGCAAAAGGCACTTTTGTATTTATGTTGGCTAAAGATTTAATCAAGTGTACATGGTGGGCCGGATTTATTACTGCTTTAACTTTGTTTAGCCACCAAAAGGCATAATTTATGTTGGTAAACTGGAACGGTGGCTAAAAGTGACCATGTAATTAAAGAAACAGCACGATTCATTAGCAATAAATCACTTGGTTGCCAAGTCCCTTAAATTACCGGGGTGGGGGTTGAAAACACCCCCCTGGACATTCAGTAGAGTACAGAGTGGAAAAGGCAGTTGATTAAGTCATATATCAGTTACATTCTTTAGGAAACTAGACTTAACATTTCTTATGCTAACGGAGCAAAGAAAAAAATAAATTTCAATTCTTGGATTAATTGAAAGCATATTTTTTAAAAAAAGGTTTACAGCATTATACTAAAATAAACAGCTTGAAAGTGATTTTTTTTCTGCAGACTCTTCTTTCCTTTGGCAGTCCGGCAGCGGACATGAGGGAGGCCTGACTGCTCCATCAGGCCCACTACCGGAGTGTGCCCTCCGAGCCAGTCTGCCACTGGCCAATTCAGCAGGCTGGCATGGAGCCGGATTTTAAGCCGGGAGTGCAAGCCGAAGCTCACTCTCTGGCTGGGAACAGTCCTTTGACACCCAGCTCTCCAATGTCGGTGGCGGGGGGGTGGGGTGCTGGCCGTCCCACAATTCTGCCGCACCAAGGGGGCAAGCGGACTTCTCACATTCAATGTTGCAAAAATTCAGCCATGTCAAGATTTTGTTGCTGTGAAAAAAGTATTTAAATCAACTAATTAATTGATTTCCTTGATGAACTGAGATAATGTGTGGTTTTCCTTTGGTATGTTGTTCACTTTCTCAGTTGACAAATTAACAGAACTTTCCATAAAACTAAATTTACTTCTTTGATTATTTCCGTAATTTGAGGTACATATTATTTCTCCACTTGGCTGTGGATTTAAGTCAGTATGGAAGTTCAGTTCAGGGGCATCTTGCCCATAGAGGCTAGTGGTGTGGGGCGCCGGGGCGCCAATTTCTGGAGGGCGCCAGGGAAGAGGCGGAGTCCGGAAGTGGCGCCTCCCGGCATCAGCTCGCCGCCCTCACCTGCCTTGCTGTAGCAGCGCCGCGCCCGGAGCCTCCGCCTCTTCCCTGCCGGAGGAGCCGCCCTCCAGCCGCTGCCTGCCTCCTCCAGCCCCGCAGCGCCGTAAAAAGGTCGGCAACTCTGGGAAACGGGGGGGGACGGGGACGGGCATGCCGGAGGGATCTTTGCACCACGGTGCCAGATATACTTAAGACGGCCCTGGTTCAATTAGTTCATGGCCCTAACTAAAATCAGCTGAATAGACGTATAGTGAATAGAAAACAGTACGTTTCCTTTGTTAAAAGTGAAGCACATCAAACTTATGGGGCAGTGTGCATGTGACTTTGATGGCAATCCTGAGGCTGGGAGCAAGCTTTGTTGAATAGGCCTTCTTCTGAGTAGACATGTATAGAATTATGCTCTAATACGTTAATTTCCCATCTGCAAAAAGCAAATATAGAGATTTTTTTAATGCAAATTAATCCTTAAATTCCGAGAGGGTTTCAGCCCATTCAACCATTAGTTGGAACTACTTGTTAACTGTTGAAAGCAGCAAGATTAAAATCAGTTTGCTGCGGCATTTAAATAGAAAATCAATCCTAGGATTCTGTGCATATAATGCTGATATCAGTTATCCTCTTTGTAAATAAGTAGAATTCACGTCTATGTGCATGATTTACCCAATCTCTTGCAATGTTCAATACATGATGAGAAGAATATCTATTCCCAAATAAGATCTTCTGCCAGGTGCACATCTATCCCCCTCCTCAATCAGGTATTCTCATGTGGGATTTTGCGTGCAAAGTCTTGTTATTATGGCTCACACCCCTTGAGTCATTATAGCAGCTAATCAATGGGATTAGAGGTGACATTCCTGCTGCGGTTTAGGCAGCTACAAGGAATGTAATGTTTTGAGCTGCAAATACAAGTCCCCTATTCTACTGCTCCCTAACCAGAATGAAACCACATCATTTTTCTTTTTCTTTTTTTCTTTAAAAAAAAGAAGAGATCTTATTACCGCACACCTGACTAACCCTGCACATTCTTCATGTAACTCTGCAAGGTGGTGAACTATGGCAATCTCATGATGCAACAGGTATGGGCTAGATAGCACCTAATCCCTTTCATGTCATTCTAAAGCCCAGTCAAGCTGGTTTTGTGGTGTGAAAATGGAAAGGCAATTTGTACCGAGTCTTCAGCCCTGAACGTCTTGTCAAATTGCTAAAACAACTGGAAATTGCCTACTGCGTTTAACCCTATAGGGCTTTCTCAATGCTTTTGTGCTGCAGTATGAGAGAGGTGGTCTAAACCACAGAGCCTAGGGCTTGCCGATCGGAAGGTCGGAGGTTCGAATCCCCGCGACGGGGTGAGCTCCCGTTGCTCAGTCCCTGCTCCTGCCAACCTAGCAGTTCGAAAGCACGTCAAAGTGCAAGTAGATAAATAGGTACCTCTGCAGCGGGAAGGTAAACGGTGTTTCCGTGTGCTGCTCTGGTTCGCCAGAAGCGGCTTAGTCATGCTGGCCACATGACCTGGAAGCTGTACGCCGGCTCTCGGCCAATAAAGCGAGATGAACATCGCAATCCCAGAGTCGTCCGTGACTGGACCTAACGGTCAGGGGTCCCTTTACCTTTTTTATGAGAGAGGCCAGCTTGTGGAGGCCAGTTGCTACTGGTAGGTGTATGGCCTCCGACTCCTCCCTGGCTGATACGTTGGCATGGATGACAATCATGGCTATGACTTACCAGATTCCCTCTTAACCAGACTTCCGGTGAGCTGGCATCAAACTCTGGTTCCAACTCTTGCTGAAACGGGAACTTTATGGTTATAACACTGGTGCCAATGTAACCACGGAGGTGAAAATTTGCTCTGGAAATGGAGAGTTGGATGGTGGGAGGGGAGTATGTGAACCTGCAATCTACTCCTGAACTCTTCGCCATAGTTAAGAGATGGGGCCAATTGTGTGTCCCTTGACTGTTAGGAATTAAAGTAGCACTCCATCTGGCAAATGTGTATTAACATAGTTCAAATGGATGGGCTCCATCCTTCACAGGGCTGGAGCAGCACTCCCAGCTCTTCCTGCATGGGTCTAAACATACGCCTAAGATCACTCAACAGTTAGGCAAATCTAGGCATCTGGTTGAGAAGCGTTAAGTGTTAAAATCTGCAAGAGCAGAGGTTACAGAGCATGAAGCAGTGTAATTAGATAGATAGTGTGCTCCTCAGTATTTCATGTCAGTTTCCACATTGTGTGTGCTAACCTGCTGTGAACCTACCCGTAGATTAGAGTCACCCCTGCTTATTAACCACAGCCACATTCCTCTTTAGTCTTCTGTGCCATTTCTTGCCCAAAGGCATTCTTCCCGTGCTCAGACTGGCTGTCTGCTAGCTTGGCATGCAAATTACTGCTGAGGGTTGTTTATCAGAGAACCGAGCCTTGCATAGCCACAGCAGCCACTTCTGCAAATCTGCTCCACAATATTGTGGCTTTACACTGCAGCCGGGTGAATGAGGATAACAGGGGGTCTCCCAGTGAACCCGAATTATACCCTTGTGTATCAGATAATCACAGCTTTACAATAAACCCTCAATTATGCCATTATGGTTTATCTTAATATGGTCTCCAACAGATGTTATCCAAAAGGCCAAAATGTCACACAAGATGTTAGATAATCTGCTAGGAATTATAATTGAAACACTGGTACTTATCTCTGTACCATGGCACAGGGTATGGTAATTCTTGCTTCATATCATTAGTTCTATCATTTATGTTTTGAATATCCAAAGTTGGGAGCTGGGAGTAGAATCATGATAAAGGTATCTAAAAGGTAAAGGGACCCCTGACAATTAAGTCCAGTCGCAGACGACTCTGGGGTTGCGGCGCTCATCTCATTCTATAGGCCGAGGGAGCCGGCGTTTGTCCGCAGACAGCTTCCGGGTCATGTGGCCAGCATGACTAAGCCGCTTCTGGCGAACCAGAGCAGTGCACAGAAACGCCGTTTACCTTCCCGCTGGAGCGGTACCTATTTATCTACTTACTTGCACTGGCGTGCTTTCGAACTGCTAGGTTGGCAGAAGCTGGGACCTAACGATGGGAGCTCACCCCGTCGCGGGGATCCGAACCGCCGACCTTCTGATTGGCAAGCCCAAGAGGCCCAGTGGTTTAGACCACAGCGCCACCCGCGTCCCTTCGCCATAACAGGAAAATGCTTCAGACATGATTGTGCAAGGAACATAAATTCCATTCTATGTTTATATTTTATTAATGCTTGGGTGTTTTTTTAGCACGATCCTTTTCCTGAAACAATTTTAAAGAGAGTTGCAATGCACATCCTGTTAAATGGGAAAGCTCCTCTTGTTTGTAAAGGTGCTGGCCTGTATCCATGATGGAAGTCAAAAGCTCTGTGGGTGTTGGCGCACATAAGAAACTCTCTGCGAGCAAGCAGAGCTGTAATCTGATTCTTGGTACTGATTCAGATTACTCAACAGACCCGACACTCTGTTTCACTTCAGTTCTCACCTCACTATTTTCAACTATTCACGATCCAGTCCTTTAGCTTTTTACTCCTGACAAGTCTCTCCAGTGTCTGGCTATGATGCTTCTGGCTGCTGAGAGTAGGTGGGTTATGAGTTCTTTGTGGTGTAGATGGGCATTATTGTCTTGGAAGATGTTTAGTAGGGCCAGTTCTGGGGTGATTTCTAATACTTGCTTAGTTATTTTACATATTTCTCGTATAGCTGTTGTCCAGAATAGTTGGATTTTGGGGCACTCCCACCACATGTGAAATTATGTGCCTGTGGAGGTGCACACTCTCCAGCTCCCCTTTATCACATACACAGCCCAACAAGACAATGACAAAAATCCACCAACAGCATACAAATCAATATGGCTAACCTGACCCAAAACACCCACCCACCCCACTCACACATGAAAACAAAGACCACCACAGCCAACCACAAATGAACAACCACACCCTAGGCCAACCCCAACCTCTCTCACCACCAAAGGAGCACAAGTGAATAGCAAAGAACCTGTACAAGCGACGCTGACACAAAACCCCACATATATTACATAAAATAGAAACATCGCCACCCACCCCCACTCACCTCTCCCCCCTCCACCTCCCCCCCTTTTCTTCCTAATGTCTCAACAAACAAAACTGATCTGTAAAAAATGTTACTTGGGGGGAAAAAAGAGAGAGAGACATTGCACATACTTTTGTAGGCCAAGAAAATCTTTTATAAAAATACATTAAAAAACAAACAAACAGAAAACAATTGTATTGTTTACAGGTTTTTTAATGATTTCAGAGCTGGCTGAAAATTCAGTAAGCTGATAGTTGCCAATTGAAGTATGCATCTTGCCTCAGGGTTACTGTCCATTCAAGTGAAGATGAGGTGATGGACATTGCCCCCCCCGTCACCTCCACCCACCATACTCCCCCAGTACAGAGACATATCTCATCCTCTGTGTTTTGTTTTGTTTTTGATCAAAGTGAATTGAAATGGTGCACACTGCGCTGTGGATCTGCAATAGAACACTATGCATGGGTCAAAGAAAATTAAAGTGTGGCATAGAAAATGTCGTCCAATGGTGCCAATACTGTCACACATACTGAACTTGGGCACACGTCACAACTCTGCTGTTCTGACCAGAAAGAGTGACTGTCACTGTCAGTGGAGGCTCCATTGGAGGCATTTTTCAAAAAAGACATTATTGGAATTGTACTGAATTATGGTGAGACTGGCTTAAGTTAATGCATTAACCCGCTGCTATCCCGGATTGTTTCCCGCTGCTATCCCGGATTGTTGATATCCCTTAAATTCCCCGGATTTCAAAGGAAGCAGCAGCTCCTCTCCCTCCCTGCCGGCCAGGGAGGCTCCTCAGCTGCGTTGCTCGGCTGCCAATAAGGAGCCTGAGACCGACTGGGGGCGGAGCTTGCATGCCTTGTGCAGCCAGACCCTCACGCCCAACCAGACAGACAGCCTGCCTGCCGTCTATGCGCTCGCTCTTTCACTCACCCGTTCGCGCGCAGCCTCTGGAGCGCAGGGTGGCGAGGCTACTTGGTGCCATTGCACCGCCCTGGCAGCATCCCTTATTTTCAAATCCAAAAGTGTGGGGAAAATCCCTTATTTTCAAATCCGAAAGTTGACAGCTATGAGTATATCCTGTGCGTATTCAGTGTTAAAAATAAATCAGAATGCTGCACCAAAGGAATACACATTCTGCGCCAAGACAACTTTGTATCTTGGTGTAAATCTTGTATAAATTGTACAAATTCAGCAGACTTGCTTAATTTATGTTATTTTGCGTATTTCATTTCATAATTACTCTACTTTTGCTAGGTGTGGAAGACACAAGTATCTGTGTCAAGTGCTGAAGTTTTGCCATTGATTAAGCCATTTCCTGTTCCCGGGGAGATGTCGTTGCGGGCTGGGAGCAGGCCCTCCCCACGCGCACGGGGCGAGATAGCCCCTGCGCCATTGGATGGTCCTCGGCCACGTCATCCTTAGGCCATCCAATCCGGATGGTCTGGGGATATGGCATGAGCTATTTAAACTGCCCGCGGCCGAGGACTCGCCCCTGTTTCCTCCCTGCTCGGTCAGTTCTCCCTCCCTCCCTCCCTCCCTCCCTTAGTTTAGGCTCTTTATTTCTTGACATTGCTATGGACCTCGGTTGGTCGCCTTGGTTGTCCAGGGGGCCTGGTAGGAATTTTTCCCCACTTGGCAAATTGGCACCGGCCATTTGGTTTTTCGCTTGCCTCATAGCAAATCGTGACAACTTTGTAAGGTTTGTTGGTTAGGCATTGGAGTATTAGGTTGAAGGGGAGGGGAGGTAGTGGCCACCACCTAACCCTCCTAATTCAAGGGTATTCTGTTAAAGGAATCCAGGGGGCGTGGTCTCTGTCCGAAGCCCCAGACGGGGGGCTAGGGCCATGGCACGACCCCTAGTGGTGACCCTGGGGGAGTCCCTAGTTGATGTCCATCAGCAGGGCTCCCCCTACTGGTGGTTAACCTTTCCAAGACTCCCTGCGGACGGGCAGGAGTCAGATATAGTTGTGTGGTTTCCAATGCCTAAGCCAATACCACTCACATTCTGTAACCAATAAAGTTGTTGCCTTTTTGGCCCATTAACCTAAAATACTGTTTCATGTGTCTTTATTCCACTTCCCAGGTGTGATGGCCTGGGATTCGGACTCAGATGCTGAACCTGAGGGATCCCAGCCTGCACAGGATTCCCCGCCTCCAGAACCAGCAGAGCTGGGGCTAGGGCCTGAGTCTGAAGGGTCCTCACCTGTGCTGGATCCTCAGGTGCAGGCATCTGCTGAGTCTGCTCTGGCTCCTGATGGGGTTGAGGACCCATTGCCTGCAGGTGCTACACTCCCAGCCCCCTCAGGGGAAGCTGAGGTTGCCTCTGGGTCCGGTAACCCTCCAGCCTCTCCTGAGCTGCAGAGGCTCAGGGCAGAGAGGCGAAGGGAACTGAGTTCCTGCAGGAGGAGTGCTCGCCTCCAAGCCAGGAGAGGCGAGTCACCAGAGGATCGGGGCCGCCCTATGCCTCGGGGCAGATAACAGCCGGCCAGCCCCAGCCCCAAGTTGCAGGAGCAACATTGTTGGTGACCAGTTCCTGCCAGTGTTCCTGCTTGAGACCTGTCCTGCTTTCCTGCCTGGTTCCCTGTTTGCCTACCTGTTCCTGACTTTGCCTGACTCCCTGCCCTGCACCCAGCTTCAGTGACTACGGACTGCCTTTACGTTGTACCTCTGACCATGGACCGGACTTGGACCTCGCCTTTCGGGTAACCCACAGGACCAGCACACCAGGTGGGTTTGGGACCTTGCCACGCAACTGAATATTCAGCAACGGTTTTGGCATACTTTCAATTACAGCATCACAATCTTAAGGGCTAGAAACCTGAAGCACAATGCATCCCAAATTAAGCAATTATAGGTCCCAATTATTAAGTGCAATTTAGCTCCTCGTATCTTTCAAGGGGGAAGGATAATTGAACATACGCTAACTATCCATTGAAATTGACTGGAGATAGAAACGGAACTTTGGATAGATGGTGCCTCTCCTTTTAATTTTTTTTTTTAAAGAATGCTAATGTTTCCCCAAAAATGTGCATTCTGCATCCAGTGTTATAATTCTGTACTTTGCAGGAAATCACAATGTGCACTCGTGTTGTGTAGTAAGATAAGATTTTAACTACAGCTGAAAATCAGATTGATCTGTCACTGACATAAACAAGAACCTATTTTTCATTCCATGACACTGTGTAGGCAGACTGAGTTTTAATCCCTCCGCCCCCCATGACAAGTATTTCAATTTGACCCTCTTTACACATTCTTTTCCTGGTGCATTTCACCATCCTTGAAACAAAGACAGTATAATTATAATTTTCTTGTCAACTGGCAGTGGAATGTAAAACCGAAAATTGAGCTTCAGTGCTTTCCTTAGGAGTACAAGATGTGTAATATAAGTCTGTATCTCTCATCATTTAAACGTTAGCTCGCCAAGGCATGCAAGGGAAGGAACCTTTCACTCTTTTCTCCGGCAGACCTACACTTTCCCCCTGATCTAAATTGCCACACTATAGCCTCCATTAGCCCTACAAAGGAAAACAGGCAGATAAATTTAAAGTTAAAATTAAAATGTTGATAGATCTGACCACAGGTCAGTGTGTCTTTCCTTTGTTGACACTGATGGAGTAGGTTGGGGTGAGGGAAATAAATCACACGTTATCAGCATGTGGTGTTATCAACAGCATAAGTCTCCAATTCTCATTCTCACCCAAAGGGGCCTAAAAGGTAAAGGTAAAGGGACCCCTGACCATTAGGTCCAGGCGCGGACGACTCTGGGGTTGCGGCGCTCATCTCGCTTAATTGGCCGAGGGAGCCGGCGTACAGCTTCCGGGTCATGTGGCCAGCATGACAAAGCCGCTTCTGGCGAACCAGAGCAGCACACGGAAGGTAAACACCGTTTACCTTCGCACTGGAGCGGTACCTATTTATCTACTTGCACTTCGTGCTTTCGAACTGCTAGGTTGGCAGGAGCTGGGACCGAGCAACGGGAGCTCACCCTGTTGCAGGGATTCGAACCGCCAACCTTCTGATCGGCAAGCCCTAAGCTCTGTGGTTTAACCCACAGTGCCACAAACACACAAATTTCTCACAGAGCAGAGAGGTAGGGACTCCAGAGGCCTTCAGTTTTAACTTTTAAATGCCCACTGAAAACTTTTCTATTCTGTCAAGCCTTTGCGAGCAAAATAACCCCCAATACGTATTTCCACAATGGTTAATCAATTTCTGTTTTTAACTTTTTGTATATGTCTTTATGGTATTCTTATGTACCCGCTACTTTTGTTGTAAAGCACCTTGATATGTTTTTATGAGATAACAATCTATAAGTATTTTCACAAAATGAATGAATGACAATTCTCCAGTCCATTCTCTGCATTATTATGCAATTCCAGGCACCATTGCTTGTTGCATTTTGGGTATTATATCTTAAATGTTTCTTGAGCATCCAAAAAGTATTCAGGTCCATACAGCCTTATGGTTTACAGGATCTGCAGTTTTTGACAAGAATCTCCTCTGAAGGTTAATGATTGCTGGGAATTGTTATTTTCTTACCCATTGTGATTGACAGTCTGTTAATTGATATTAACACATTTTGAGAGGAGATAATGCACAGATATGATCAGCTATTGTAAGTGTTCTGGTTCCTCATTATTCTAATAACAAGGCTATGTCTTGTTAATTTGGGCCAGGTATGGTATAGGGCAAAGATATTCACAACTTGTCTTCGAAAGATCAAATGGCTAATAAGTAAAAGAGCTTGTTTTTCTATTTTATTTCACAGCTCTGTTGGACTTCTGTGCTCAGTCACTTTCCTCTCCTTTCCTTATAATGCTCCCACTTGGCGCTGTGGGTTAAACCACAGAGCCTTGGGCTTGCCGATCAGAAGGTCAGGAGTTCGAATCCCCGCGGCGGGGTGAGCTCCAGTTGCTCGGTCCCTGCTCCTGCCAACCTAGCAGCTCGAAAGCACGTCAAAGTGCAAGTAGATAAATAGGTACCGCTGCAGCGGGAAGGTAAACGGCGTTTCCGTGCGCTGCTCTGGTTCACCAGAAGCGGCTTAGTCATGCTGGCCACATGACCCGGAAGCTGTACGCCGGCTCCCTCAGCCAATAAAGCGAGATGAGCGCCGCAACCCCAGAGGCGGTCACGACTGGACCTAATGGTCAGGGGTCCCTTTACCTTTTATCCCATGAAACCTCCATTTAACTGGAAGCATCAAAACATGGCTGCAAAATAATTTTGCAGGCCCAGGTGGTGGGATCAAAGCATAGGAAGGTGCAATAAACACATGACAATCATTTTGGGAGTAAACCAGCACATGATTTTATCGGATACAGATGTCAGCAGGTTTGGGCATAGGCATTGAGTGGGTACCCTGAATCATCCAGCCTGTCTGCTGGTTGATTATTGGGCAGGGCTAATCCTAGTTTAGGGACCCAGGTGGCGCTGTGGGTTAAACCACAGAGCCTAGGGCTTGCTGATCAGAAGGTCGGCGGTTCGAATCCATGCGACGGGGTGAGCTCCCGTTGCTTGGTCCCAGCTCCTGCCCACCTAGCAGTTCGAAAGCACGTCAAAGTGCAAGTAGATAAATAGGTACCGCTCCGGTGGGAAGGTAAACGGCATTTCCGTGTGCTGCTCTGGTTCGCCAGAAGCAGCTTTGTCATGCTGGCCACATGATCCGGAAGCTGTACGCCGGCTCTCGGCCAATAAAGCGAGATGAGCGCCACAACCCCAGAGTCGGACACGACTGGACCTAATGGTCAGGGGTCCCTTTACCTTTAATCCTAGTTTAAGGATCACCCTATGACGTACGTCAAATCAGGGCGACCCCTCCAAGACCACTATTTTGGGTGGTTTTAGTTTTATGGCCCGTCAGCCCCCGTCTGGATGTCTGGACAGAAGCACCTCCCCCGGACCCCTTTTATGGGGAACCCTAATTCACAAGCCCCCTCTGCCTGGACTAAGGACCCAACCCAGTGCCTTATCAACCACCCAATTTTTCGATAAGCCCAGTAAGTACCAGAGATCAGTTTGCAATGATCTGGAATGATACAGTTTGTGCTCAGCTGCCATTTTGTATGTCCTTTGTACAGGGCTACAAAGCAGTTGGCGCAACTCATAACCGTCGGATTTTGTTCGGTTCTATGAAACTATCCATTGAGTGGAGACTAATTTCAGTACTCTAAGAGAGCTGGCATTATCACCCCACCCAACAAACTTAGAAAAAAACTTTTTGTTGCTTAAAACAAAAAACCTCTTTCAAATTAATGTGAGCAGTTTCCTGCCCCTCCACAAGCAGGTAACCCCCAAAGGTACCATCTTCAATGAAACTGCCTAGTCCTTTTTGAGGGGAGAGGTTACTTGCAACATGCCCTAAATGGCTCCATCAATAGCTTTCGGCTGGAGGGACCCTGTTTGAGCTTATTGTCTGCAATGGCTTTGTAAAAATTGGCAGGATTGGCACTCAGGTGGGGATGCTCTTATTCTTCATCAGGGAGATGTTGATGCTCTGTGCATTGGTGTTACTTCACTGCCTGGCAGTCGTCCCAGGCATTGCATTAGTATCAGCCAGACTCCCAGACCTGGGATGCTCTGTTGGTGTTGACTTAATGCCAACGTAAGTACACGGAAAGGAAGATATATTCACTAAGGATGAAGGCCTTGAAAGGCCCTCTTCCTTTTTGTGGGTCCCCCCCCCACTCTTTTATTCGTCTTAGGAAGTACAAAATAATGTGGAAAGATTTGGAAGTCCTACAACGATGTGCACATTTTGCTCCCTGGGACAAAGGGCAGGATGGTACCTCTCCCCATTTAATGTAGAAACTGGCAACTGAATCTTGTTTCAGCATTGGTAATGGGATAATGGCATCCACTGCACCTGTTGTCATTTTTTTTTTTAAAAAAAACCATCATGTGAATTATTAACAACAACAACAACAACAACAACAACAACAACAACAACAACAACAAATTATTATTTATACCCCTCCCATCTGGCTGGGCTTCCAGCCACTCTGGGCGGCTTCCAACAAAATATTAAAATACAATAATCCATCAAACATTAAAAGCTTCCCTAAACAGGGCTGCCTTCAGATGTCTTCTAAAAGTCTGGTAGTTGTTTATTTCTTTGACATCTGACAGGAGGGCATTCCACAGGGCGGGTGCCACTACCGAGAAGGCCCTCTGCATAAACCCTTTTTTGTATGTGGTTTTCACTTATGCCCACATTTTAGCAGGCAATTTGTCTTAATAGTGTTATGAGTTCAGGGGTGCCAGACTCTCCTAAAGTTCTGGACCTGGTAAGTGTCAGAAATTAATCAAGCTTCCTGAACCCCTGGCTCCAGATGAGCCATTAAGAGAGAAGGAAGGGAAAGGTGATGGGGTATAAGGAAAGAAAAAGAGAGGGGTCTCTGTGTCAGAAAGCAAGAGGGGCATGTTTTGTCTTCCAGCTCTGAGTTAGTTAGAAAACAAAGCAAAAGTTTGGAGCAGAGTCTATAGCAGGCATCCCCAAACTGCGGTCCTCCAGATGTTTTGGCCTACAACTCCCATGATCCCTAGCTAACAGGACCAGTGGTCAGGGATAATGGGAATTGTAGTCCAAAACATCTGAAGGGCCGAAGTTTGGGGATGCCTGGTCTATAGGGTTGGCTGCGATGTGACGTAGAAGAAAAAAGGTTGCAGGCTGGTAAAGGCAGCAAGCTATAAAGATGGTCAGAGCAGGATGGTTGATGTCTGTTTTAATCCAAGGCTGCATCTATGGGAATGTCAGGAGCCAGAGTCAGGTTTAGGTCAGTAATAAAAAAAAGATTGTCTCAGTGAAGTTCACTCTTTATTCAGAGAAACCCCAACACACAGGCCTTGTGATTCCAGCAACTCTTCCCAGTAGGTCTTTCCCCAGTAAGGCAGTTGTGAGGAATGACAGTTTCAATGTTCTCACAGCTGCCTAAGACCCCCTCCTCTCCAGGGTTTCCCCCAAGCAGTCACAGACTCCTCTCCAGCCTCTTCTTCTGCCTCTGAGTCTGGACTGCTCTCTGCCATAGCCTCTTCCTGCTCACTAAACCCTGTTACCTCCTCTTCCCAGCCCTCACCTCTTCTCCCTCTGAGCACTCATCGTTGTCCCATCATCACTCCCCTGGCTCTGAGCCGTAGGAGCCAACTCCTACAGGCTGAGGTCCCTTTGCCCACCCAATAAAATATTTGAGGGAGGCCACCCCCCCAAAAAATTTATGGGCATTGCCATTCAAATGATCTTATGATCAATTATGGGGGCTTACCTGCCCTCCCCAATGTTTTATTCAAGTTGGCACTGAGCCTGCTCTGAGCCGCCTTCCTCTAGGGGTTTCCCAACTGGATTATTCCACCATTCCTCTACATCCAGCCCATCCATGACAGAGAGGAACAAGACCCTCCTGGGGTGTTAATGCTGTGAATTCCTCCATCGTAGGCTCAGGTTGTATATATGTGTAGACCATATATCACAAAGACACCCCAGTCTCTGCTGTGCCTCATTTGCAAAAGGAAACATGGACCCTGGGTCAGTGCCTGGAATCTCTCACTACTTGGAGGTTGGGGTGGTTGTGCAACAATATAATGCATTTTTTATGTTACTTTCATGAATATTCACTTCATTGCACACTTTACCCTCATATACAGTTTTTCATATATTGGTTGGTAGGAGAACTGCATCGTGAAATTTGAGCAAGTGCATCTCTCCAAGGATATAATTATAATTATAATTATAATTATTATTATTATTTGTTTTTTTAATAATCATTTTTATTAGTTTTATAAAAATGCAATAATACATTCACATATTCGTCTTCACATCTTATACCGTATTGGCTTTTTACTGCCGTGACTTCCGTCAGACCTTCCTTATGATATTCTAATATCTATTTCTTATGTCTATATTTCCTAAATCAATCATTGTTTTACCTTATTACTTTCTAAAAATTAATCACTGTATTTTCGTATTAACAACAATATTTCTTCTTTACGCTACAAAGCTTCTTGCAGTCCTACCAACGTGTTCAATTGAATACTACTTTCCTTTAAATAGTCTGCAAATTTAGTCCAGTCTTTGATGAACTTCTGGTCCCACTGTTCGCGGATTCTCCCCGTCATCTTGTCCAATTCTGCATAATAATTTATTATTTGTACCCCGCCCATGCAGCTGGGTTTCCCCAGCCACTCTGGGTAGCTTCCAACAAAGATTAAAATACATTAAAATGTCACACATTAAAAGCTTCCCTAAACAGGGCTGCCTTCAGATGTCTTCTAAACGTCAGGTAGTTGTTCATTTCTTTGACATCTGATGGGAGGGCGTTCCACAGGGCGGGTGCCACCACTGAGAAGGCCCTCTGCCTGGTTCCCTGTAGCTTTGCTTCTCGCAGTGAGGGAACCGCCAGAAGGCCCTCGGAGCTGGACCTCAGTGTCCGGGCAGAACGATGGGGGTGGAGACGCTCCTTCAGGTATACAGGACCGAGGCCGTTTAGGGCTGTGTTTGGTTCTGATATTGTTTCTCAAAGTGGAAATTTGATAGATGCAAATGGGGTTGAATATCTCCCCAATCCTTCACTCCACCTCACCTGCTGGCAGGTGCGCCGGGTTCCACCCAAAATTGTGGGTGCCTGGTGCATGTGTGCGATGTCACATGGCCGATGGCCTTCACCACAGCACATACCCGCCAACATTTGGGGATGGGAAAGCGGGACAAACACACTCACCGCATCACCACCCTTCCCAAACTCTGCACTCCTTGCGATGGGTATTGTGTTTATCACCAGTAACTGCGAGCTACAGATTTCTTTCCTTTCCCTTCTACGCTTGTGAGGATTCTGTTCTTTGATTCCCCAACTCCCCCTTGCCAAACTTTAGAAATATATTTTAGTGGCAACGAGAAATAGATGTTGATCTTAATTAGCTGATACAGTTTCTGGGGAAGCTTCAGAGTCCTGAGTGTGAGCAAAGGGATAAATCTCTGGGGGTTAAAAGGGGCAACTGGGGAATAAGTGACATCTCTGGTGAATGTACATTGGATATAACTGTGACAAGATGTGTTAGTTCAATATCAGATCCTGCTTCTTTCATTTTTCAACTTGCCACATTTCAGACCAGACAAGTATGGGGCTTTATACAAAACAAGCTCTGCTACCGTGCGCTTGTGGCTCTTCCACCCTGACTTCTTGGTATGCGATGGAATTTCACAGCAATTCCCTCATTATGTCATCCCATAATTTATAGATAATTTGCCACTGGAAAAAAGGGGTGTAGTAGAGGAGGACAGTCAGTGGCAGCGACAAACCAGCCTCTCTCTCAAACGTGGTTTAAGAAATGTGCAGCAAAATAATTAAGGCATTTAATTACCTTACAGGGCTGTTCTATGAATTATTTAGTTATTTAAAAATTGCTTACGCTGCCTTCATTGCGCATCAGTTTCAGAGTGGGTCGCTTTCAAAGTCAAAATGCAGATGCTAAAAGCAAGACAGGTAAGTCACAACCAGCCAGCTAAAAACGCCAATGCTGGAATCAGATTCCATTAAAAGATTCCCCACAAGTTGCTGGAGATCTCTGATCCATATGTGGCCTGATGCTTTCATTTTGGAAAAAAGAAATTTCTCTGAAATTTCTGTTATAATCAATCGTGATTTGCTTTTGGATCCTAAATTAGTTCTTTTGTCACTGAGAGCCAGTGTGGTGTAGTGGTTAAGAGCGGTGGACTCGTAATCTGGTGAACCGGGTTCGCTTCCCCGTTCCTCCACATGCAGCTGCTGGGTGACCTTGGGCAAGTCACACTTCTCTGAAGTCTCTCAGCCCCACTCACCCCACAGAGTGTTTGTTGTGGGGGAGGAAGAGAAAAGGAGAATGTTAACCCCTTTGAGACTCCTTCGGGTAGTGATAAAGCGGGATATCAAATTCAAACTCTTCTTCGTCTTCTTGAGAGCAACTCTTAACACTGAGATTCCATCTCAAACTCTAGTCTCGTTTTTCTTACCTGCTACCAGGATGGAGACAGTTGCCAGGTAGAAACAGGGGAAAATCTTGCTTTACATTCCTGATATGCATGTGTATGGGAAATAGCACTTTCTGAATGCTTCATCCTATATAGGAGAGTTATTAATAGACAGGCAGAGAGAGAGACAAATTTTTAGGCATATGGTCTTTGTTTATTGATCACATCAATAAGTCAGCACAGTCATTACAACCCTTCCTCAGTAGATCTTGAAGTTATAGGGTCAGTTTTGGTAGCATATGCATTTATAATTATTGTTAATTTTAATTATTAATTTATAGACATCATGTAGAAATGGTTTCTCTACCTTCTCGGTAGTGGCACCCTCCCTGTGGAACGCCCTCCCAGCAGATGTCAAGGAAATAAGCAGCTATCCTATTTTTAAAAGACATCTGAAGGCAGCCCTGTTTAGGGAAGTTTTTAATATTTAATGCTGTATTGTTTTAACATTTGACTGGAAACCGCCCAGAGTGGCTGAGGAAACTCGGCCAGATGGGCGGGGTAAAAATAATAAATTATTATTATTATTATTCTAAGCCAGTGCAGTGCTTTCAGAATTGGTATTACAACTTTATATTACATGTGAAGTTCTTTGAACCCTTAAAAGTGCTATGCAAACATAAAGTATTGAGGATGGGCTCATTCGCACATTTGCTTTCCCCATGCCGACAAAGCGTGAGTCCGAGTGGTCTTCTGCTTGACCCACACTTTCAAGACATGGGTTTGAGCAGTTTCCCCCTTGCCCCACTGCTTTCTCAGGGGAAACTCATTCTTTAGCTTTAAATCAGAGCAAACGGCAATCCAGAGAAAACCCAAAGATCTAGGAAAAAGCATCAGGACAAGAGTGGATAAACCCTAAAAAAAAAAGGTAAAGGTAAAGGGACCCCTTACCATTAGGTCCAGTCGCAGACGACTCTGGGGTTGCGGCGCTCATCTCACTCTATAGGCCGAGGGAGCCTGCGTACAGCTTCCGGGTCATGTGGACAGCATGACTAAGCTGCTTCTGGCGAACCAGAACAGCACACGGAAACGCCGTTTACCTTCCCACCGGAGTGGTACCTATTGATCTACTTGCACTTTGAGGTGCTTTCGAACTGCTAGGTTGGCAGGAGCTGGGACCGAGCAACAGGAGCTGCTCAGTTAGGCCATCCTGTTCACATCAGAGACATGGCATTCTAAATGACTCCCCCCCTCCCCCAGTACAGTGGGACCTCGACTTACGAGTGCCCCGACTTACGTGCTTTTCGACTCCCGAATGACTTCCGGAAGAAAAAAAATGGCCGCCGCATCCGAATTTTTCGACTTCCGTAAGGAAGTCGCGGCCGCTTTTGATAGGATTTCCTCGACTTCCGAAGATTTGATGCGGGTTTCTTCGACTTACGAAGTTTTTCCGCTCAATGCATCCCTATGGGGACTCGACTTACGAGTGTTTTCAACTCCCGAAGATCGCGTCTGAACGCATTATCATCGTAAGTCGAGGTCCCACTGTATTCTGCATTTTTCATTGCATACTGATAGGGTTGTTAGGTCATGTGTAACGGGTGACGTCCATGTGCCATTTTTTTTTTTTACAAAATCCAAGCTGATTTCTGTTGTTCTAGTCCAACTTCCTATCCTGTTTCAGCTGGGTGCTAAGACAGCACGCCAGGAGTTGGTGGGCATGTCCCTAGAAGGTGAAAGTGTTAATTCTTTATTTCCAGACATTTATTCCTTTAAATTCAGATAACTGAAAAATTGCACCAGAAATAGCTTATTGCCTGAGTCATAAATAAGGCAAAGAGGGGGAGGAGTCAGAATAATCTGGCTAGGCCAGATTGATCACCCTAATTCACGCATCTTTCTTTCTTTCTTTCTTTCTTTCTTTCTTTCTTTCTTTCTTTCTTTCTTTCTTTCTTTCTTTCTTTCTTTCTTTCTTTCTTCCTTCCTTCCTTCCTTCCTTCCTTCCTTCCTTCCTTCCTTCCTTCCTTCCTTCCTTCCTTCCTTCGCTGGGAAACGTGTCATTAAAATGAGGAACTTGGGGGTATTAAGCCTCACGCAAACATGTATCACATACATCCTACTAAGTATTGGAGGGGGTTGTGGAGGAAGGCTATAAGTATTCATATATATATATTTTGTTGGGGGGGAATGTCACTGAGAATAGGCAGGAATACAGTAGGCCAAGTTTCCATAGAATAAGAATTTCTGAAGTAAATTAAGTAAATACTCCTTCCTCTGGTGCCGGGCAGCCTGTCAAAGCCAAGTAGAACTGGCAGACCTACTACTCAAAGATCCCATGTTAGCGACAACTGTAGTGGCATTACAGCAACAGAAAATCTCCTCCTCCTCCTCTCTGCCTCTAATATGCTCCTTGCCTGGAAACAATCCTGCCCCTTTGAACAATTATCAAGACCAAATCTTGTGTCTTGTCTTTGTTAGTGATGCCAAAAATGAATTAATAATACTAATTATATTCTTGGGCGTTGCGGGGGCGGATCTTAAAGGGTTTACTGGAATTGTTTGTGGCCAACATTGCTGTGGTGTAATAAACTGTAAAAAGTAGGGGCTTGTTTTGTTTTCAAATTGAAATTTGAATGCTCCTTGGGTTTTGACTTAAAAGCAATATTTATATTTATCAGTGTGTGTGCGTATATTTAATATATACAAAAACGACCTCTTACATTTCTTAGACAGCAAGTTACAAAAAGTGGGCTGGGCTGGGAGAGGAAGGTGTCTGCTTCCCTAAGCTTCTTGGAAGACGGGTGGGGTAAAATTGTGACAGGCGCTGAGCCTGCTGTTACAGCTTTGCCATCGGTCTAATTTTTAATTTTAATTTAATTTAATTTAATTATTTATTGTCATTGCACAAGTACAAGCACAACGCTATACAAGTGCAACAAAATTGCATGCCATCCCATAAAAGGAAAAAAAAACTCTGTCCTTTCTTGGTGGCTTGTTTTTTCTTCTTTTCTTCTTCTTTTCTTTTCTTTTTGCTTCTGCTTGTGTGATCTCTGTACTTTCTTCTTATAAATCTAGAAATGGAAAATAGAAATGAGGCAAATGAGTATATAGATAACTAGGAAGAATATATCTATGTGCAAATAAGTGTATACTTATGTAAAAACGTTATTATGTATGTATGTTTCTTGTGAATTGTGTTTTTCTTTTATTAATAAAAATTTCTAAAGAAAAAACCCCCAGCACAAAACACACACACACCAAAGAAAGCCACACATACATACACACACACACACCCATCACAGCTCTCCAAGGTCATATTATCTGGTTACAGCATTTAAGATGGTTATAGCTCTTGGGTAGAAACTGTTCTTCAATCTATTTGTTCTTGATCTAATTGTTCTATATCTTCTACCCGAAGGCAGTGGTGCAAAGAGACTATATCCCGGATGAGATGGTTCCTTTAAAATATTGTTTACCTTTTTAAGGCAATGGGAACTGTATAGTTCTTCCAGAGATGGGAGAGGATGACCAATAATATTTTGGGCTGTGGTTATGACCTTCTGAAGTACCTTCTTCTCCCTGGCTGTGCAGCTGGAGAACCAAGCACAAATACAGTATATAGGAATGCTCTCTATGGAGCCTCGGTAGAAGGACACCAGCAGTCTCTCATTCAGGTTGTTCTTCTTTAAAAGTCTGAGGTATAAAATCAGGTGTGACCCTTGTCTATCCTCATTTGTGTCGGAAAAGAAACAAAATTTCAGGGAAGGTGGGGGGACAATTCCCTCCCCTGCAGGTTCTTTCTTACTTGGTGTGAAGCACTGCTGAGGAGGCTTTTAATGCATTTTATGCTTTCATTCCATGAATTGGCACTTGAACTAAAATATCCCCTTTCATCTTTCTGACAGGGATGTGATACGGTAATTCTTTGTGAAAATGCAGAAGATACGCTGCAGTAGTTAGAGTTAGGATTAAGTGGCAAATGCCTACTGATAAAGACTTAATTAAAGACACAATAGCTCTAGGAGGTCATTATCGTAATTACACCACTGGCGATATTGTTGTAGCCAAGTACATGTTTGTAGCATCAGATTATCTCCATGCTTTGTGTGCCTTTGATGAGGCAGCTCATCACAGCTTGTCCATATACTTCCACTTACTCACTGTGCTAATACCTAAATCCTGCACGTTTTCTGTTATAAGTATGGCTGAAGGCATAATTCTGCACATATTTGCATTGTGCACTGATTTGCAGAGAGTGAGTTAGTCTTGTTCCAGCTGATTATATGCTAAGCAAATAGCATGTGTGTGTGTGTGTGTGTGTGTGTGTGTGTGTGTGTGTGTGTGTGTGTGTGTGTATGTATGGGGTGTGTGTGTGTGTGAGTGTGGGAGAAACCCAAACCCTGGTTCCCTCCCTCTTATTTCGAACCAATCACACCATTTTATACATAGTATGAATGTGTACAGGGATACATGAGATGCATCTGTGCTACGTTTTTGAAACGTACATTTAAAAGAGGTATAGGTACCCCTGACCATTAGGTCCAGTCGCAGATGACTCTGGGGTTGCGGCGCTCATCTCACTTTATTGGCCGAGCAAATTAGTGGGTGGGAGTATTATTATATGAGTATAGTTAATTTTCTTCATTGTTAGTTATATGGCAGGTGTGTGTTGTTTGTGGTTTTTCATAAATGTTTTGTTAGACAAGATATTGCTGTATTGTATGACTCCCCCCGTTTCCCCCCATTTCCCTTATGGTATTGTGAAAGGTAAAACAGAGCAATCTTAAATGGGACCAAAGAGGTGCAGAGTTGTACATCTGCTGCTGGTTTGAGGGTTTTTTCTTCCACTTCATTACCATCAACAAATATACAGAAAATATACAACGGGTATTTCACACAGAAAATCATGGAGAAGAATTTAGGTGATACTTTGGAAACAGATTTGTAATAGGTCGAATCTTTCATGTCTTACTTTTAAAATGGACCATATCTGCAAAATAAAACTCATTTAACATACCGTATTTTTCGCTCTATAAGGCGCACCTGACCATATCTATAAGGCGCACCTGACCATAGGACGCACCTAGTTTTTAGAGGGGAAAAGCCCCATTTATTTGAGGATCAGCTCAAATTTCTGCAACTTCTTTTGCAAAGGAGAAAAGCCCCATTTTTTGAGGATCAGCTCAAAGTTGTTGAGCTTACTTTGCAAAGGGAAAAAACCCTGTTTTATGGGGTTTAACTCACAGTTCTGCAGCTTCAGGAAGCCATTTCTCTGCAAGGGGGCGGGGCTAGAATCTCTCTCCCTTATCTCTCTCCCCATCGCTTGCTGCTCAGCTGCTCAGCGGGCTTCCTTTCAACACCCCCTTCTCTCTCTCTTTTTTTAAAAAAGCACGATCTGCTTTTGCCCCTGGGCAGTTCAGCTCCAGGGACCACACATTCGCTCCATAAGACGCGCAGACATTTCCCCTTACTTTTTAGGAGAAAAAAAGTGTGTCTTATGGAGCGAAAAGTATGGTAAATCTCCTGTTTTCAAAGCCTGATTCTCCTTAGATTCAACTGGCAGGAAAGGCATAAGCAGAAGAAGATAAGAAGCCTGAAAAGGAATAAAAATAAATAGAAGGGGAGGGAGGAAGAATTTAATCAAACTAGAGATATAAATATGAGTGAGCGATGTTAATAACAGTTGTGTTTGGTGAAAGGGCAACTGATGATGTTACAGATATTCATTTAAGAGGAGACTGCATTTTTCTACCCGGACCATCATTTCCCTTTAATTCATTATAGGTGTTTGTGGCAAAGTGATGAAACGTGGCCTAGGGCATACATTATCCACATAGAATCATAGAATCCTAGAGTTGGAAGAGACCACAAGGGCCATCCAGTCCAACCCCCTGCCAAGCAGGAAGCACCATCAAAGCATTCCTGACAGGTGGCTGTCAAGCCTCTGCTTAAAGACCTCCAAAGAAGGAGACTCCACCACACTCCTTGGCAGCAGATTCCACTGTCGAACAGCTCTTACTGTCAGGAAGTTCTTCCTAATGTTTAGGTGGAATCTTCTTTCTTGTAGTTTGAATCCATTGCTCCGTGTCCGCTTCTCTGGAGCAGCAGAAAACAACCTTTCTCCCTCCTCTATATGACATCCTTTTATATATTTGAACATAGTAGTGCACATGGGAGAACCTTGAGCTCTTGAGCTCTTCTCTACCACACATATATCCTTGAATGAGAAATGGGGGGGGGGGGGCTATGCACAGAAATGCTCATGTAAGTAGGTAAAATTTGCACTCTTAGTCCACCATGGAAAAGGAGCAGGTAGATGGCATGAACAAGGCCATCAACACTGCTGCGTGTAGGCTGCATTTCTCATTAAGAGTTAAAGCACAGAGAATCTGTGTAAACCATGCCCATGCCCAATCTGTGATTAGCAGGTCAACACAAGTGAACACAGTGTGAGTTGAGCAGTGATGGCACAGAATAAATATGCTGGCTCATGGTCACGTAATAGACCAGTATATATGCAGTTGGGCATACACATCACTATGTTTCCTGCTTGCCAGGGGGTTGGACTGGATGGCCCTTGTGGTCTCTTCCAACTCTATGATTCTGTGTATGATTTCCAACACAGAAATCACTAGTGTGGTTGAGCTAACAGCGAGTTAGATTAAAGTATTCCCCTTTCTCAGCTGGGATTTTGGTAAAGAGACAATGTTTATTTTTTTCAGTAGAAAATTGATTGCAACTAAGAGGATACTTGGCTTGAAAGTGGGGAATTATCATATCATATGATTAAATGAAAGCTTACCTTGTTATAAGGTAACTAGACATATCCCAATAGAATTGAGACAATGTTTGATTAAGCCAGATTTTCCTACTTTACATTCAAGGAACAAATTAAAGAATAATTGAGATCCTTTTCAGATCTTTTAGAAGCTGAATATATAAAGCTTCAGCTCCAGGTGGCAAAGCAATTAGCTGATGAATAAAATCAACCGCTCTGTCATTCATCAGATGTTTAAATTCTGCAGACCAGATAAATTAAGGTGTTCCTTAAGCCAAACAAACTGTAATGCTCTCTGTGTTAACATTGAACTCCTCTGAGAAAGAGGGTAGGAACATCATGGCAGAAAATGGTCCAGAAACTAGAAATGCGAATATTGAGTTACTTGTTTGATTATTCATTAAAATACATTTTTATCCTAATAAAAGACAGCTATTTCTTTTATTTTAAACATAAGTCAATCAATTGATAATTTAAAATCAATACTGAGGAGCCTGTTCACTGCCAAGAGATTATATAGGAACCAGGAGAAGTTCCAGGGATTAAGACAGATCTCTGCTACGTGAAATGAGCATGATTCAACCATGTTAAGCACTTTTCAGCACCATATATTCAGAAGGAGAAATTTAAGCACACACAAAACTGATGGAACTTCAGGTGACGTACTTTGCCTGAACAGGGAACCAGGCAGAGGGCCTTTTCGGTAGTGGCATCCACCCCGTGGAACACCCTCCCAGCAGATGTCAAACAGATAGACAACTATACAACTTTCTGAAGACATCTGAGGGCAGCCCTATATTGGGAAGGTTTTATTGTTTTGCTGTGTTTTTATGATGTTGGAAGTCACCCAGAGTGGCTGGGGCAACCCAGTCAGATGGGTGCGGTATAAGTAATAAATTATCATTATCATCACCATCATCTTACCACATGGCATTGGGGGGGGGCACACTAGATGAAGGGCAGTATCCAGATTTAATAAATATATACACTAAAAACCAATAGCAGCAAACCAATACACCCCTGGTAAATACACATTTATAGGATTTTGCTGTTAAGTACAATACATTCAAGTATATACACAGATAGAGCATTTAGAGCTATGCTGTAGCTAGTAGTACCATAGGACCACCCCACTTGAGCCACTATTTCAATGGGTTTAGCTTGATATTGTTATGAGTTTGTGGGCGCCAGATTGGCCTTTGTTATGAGTTTCAGAGTCTGCTATGTTAGGAGTTTCTGGGTGCCAGACTCTGAACCCTTGGAATCAGCAGATGTTAAAAAATATAAGACAGGCCAGCTTCCTCATGAGGAAATTGGATGGGGTGTTGGACCATTAGGAAAGCCAAAAGTGAGGGAGCTCTTTTCCAGACGGCAAATGAGAGGGGCCCGTTCCTCAACTCAGAGTGAGTTAGATGAAAAAGCTTTTGAAATGGAATTTTGGGGAGATTGGGTGTGACCTGGAGGAAAAGCGTTGCAGTCTGGAGTGAGACTCAGGGCATGATGGTTGATTTCTGTTTGAATCAAAGGCTGCATCTATGGAAGAAACAATACCCTCTTGGAGTGTCAATGCTGTGAACCCCTCCATCGTAGGGTCTGGTTGTATATATATGTAAATAAACCATATTTATAAAGACACTATAAAGACACTACAGTCTCCACTGTTTCCAAAAGGGAACAGGAACCCCGGGGAAGCTCCAGGAACCCATGGAATCTCACATTGCTTGGAGGTTGGAGTGGTATGCAGCAATATTTACTGTATTTTGCCTTCTTTTTGAGAAACCATAATGTTCCTAAAAGAGCTTTTGACCTTCTATGGGGATACAGGATACTTAATGCAGGGGCAAAACTAGGCTTTATTTCACCCAGGTCAAAGACCCAGTTTTGCACCCCCAAGCTGTTTGGCTTTCAAAAAGCAACAAAGACCTAGCTTTAAAATAACGATCACAGTGACGGCAAAATTAAGCGCTGTGCAATCCTGTGCATGTATGCTCAGAGATTAGTCTGAATTCAGTTACACTCCCTTCTCCTGGGTAAGTGTCTATAGAATTGCTGCCTAAGCACCCACCTGTGGATACAGAGTACCGGTACTTTGTTGTTTATTCAAGGAGTAAGAGGGACCTTAACTCTGTGTTGAATTATATCCTAGTAGGTCGATTATATAAAATGCTGTGCTTTAGTCAATCAATGTCTTGATACAACTAGCCAATTGAAGTATCACAGTACTATAGATATTTCTAAATCTAAATGACAACGTGATTAACAGCCAGATCTTTTATGGTGTTTAAAAAAAAATCTAAATAATGCATCACCTGTCTGAAGCAGCTGATAATATCAGCTTGATACAGAGCAGAAAAAGAAAAGAAATTCCATTGATGTGAATAGACTGAAGTTTTTTTTTTTAAAAAATCACATTGACCTGTATGATTAATCCTGCAGGAATTGGTCGGTTAATGCTTTTAGCTCTTTTGAGTTCATTCATCGCTTTAGTGGGGAGCTCTATCCAAAACAACTAATGAAGGTTAAATGAAAGGATAGCTGCAGATAAAGTTTAGATACTGGGCCCCGAGCAAAATCTTGTGTGCCAAAGACAATTGGAGAGAACTTCTGATTTGGGACGCGATACACTGTTCCTTCTCTGCCTCTATTCATTTCCCAAGTGCAACTGTGGGAACGCTTCTGAGAGCACCCTTTTGAGTCGCAACCAGAGTTGGATGAAAAAGGCTAATTATTTTTTTATGTGTGTGCAGGCATTCTCTCTTTTTAAAGAAAGAAATTCCTTTTAAAGTCCCACCCCCCAAATAAATAAATAAATAAATCTGAGACTAAAATGCGCTTCATGGCCCTGAGCAATGGGCATGCTTCACCTGTCTCGTATAATATGTGCCTTATTTTGCTTGATGCCAGATCATTTGTGGTGGCAATGGGATTAACACAATTTGACCTTCATGGCTCTGGAGGAATCATTGTGATGTCTCGGGTCAATAATTATGTGAACTTGGGAGGATTTGCCTGATGCACCATAACGCCTCTTTCCAGGCCATTCAGTTGCTTCATAGTTCTGCTTGCTAACTATTTGAACTTATAAAGTATGTACCCATTATGCTCTAGTCCACAGATTCTGAAACTTTGTCATGACGAATTAGCCTCCTTGACTTGAGGAAGCAATTGTCTGAGCTTCCAGATGTGAATCTAAGACAAAAGGACAGATAGATTGTCCAGAAAGGGTTGTGCACACCCCCTTTCTCCACACCCCCAAAAGGAAAGAACAAGCACCTGAGGCATAACATCCAAATGGAGCTTCACGTGTTAGTAAAAACCTACCAGTAACTTGGACAATTTGCTGCCCTTCAGTGCACCCCAAAATTTGTAAGCTAAATCAGGCAACCTCACCTTGCATAATGGTGCAAAAAAAGATGTTAAGGTCCCACTTGTAAAAGGGGTTTTCTGATTATCTAAAGGTAAAGGGACCCCTGACTGTTAAGTCCAGTTGTGGACGACTCTGGGGTTGCACGCTCATCTCGCTTTACTACCCTAGGGCAGTGTTTCCCAACCTTGGGCCTCCAGATGTTTTCGGACTACAATTCCCATCATCCCTGACCACTGGTCTTGCTAGCGAGGATGATGGGAGTTGTAGTCCCAAAACATCTGGAGGCCCAAGGTTGGGAAACACTGCCCTAGGGAGCCAGCGTTTGTCCGCAGGCAGTTTTTCCGGGTCATGTGGCCAGCATGACTAAGCCGTTTCTGGTGAACCAGAGCAGCACACAGAAACACTGTTTACCTTCCCGCCGCAGTGGTACCTATTTATCTACTTGCACTGGTGTGCTTTCGAACTGCTAGGTTGGCAGAACTGGGACTGAGCAACAGGAGCTCACCCTGTCGCGGGGATTCAAACCGCCGATCTTCTGATTGGCAAGCCCAAGAGGCTCAGTGGTTTAGACCACAGCGCCATCCGCGTCTACAGCACTATAATTTAACCCAGAGATTGGAGTAAGCAACACCCCTTGTTTCATTGGTTAGGATTGGTTAACTGCCCTTCATGACCATATCAAAACACACTCTGGAAGGGGGGGGGGAGGACTATGCTTCTGCAAGCAACCTATTCTCCCTTCAGGAAGCCAATCTTCATATTTGAGATCACCTATTACAGTCTGCACTTCGCTGAGTTACGATAACATAAGCATGTTAACTATTAAAAAGTGGCAGTTACAGGTAGGTAGCCGTGTTGGTCTGCCGTAGTCGAAACAAACAAACAAAAAAATCCTTCCAGTAGCACCTTAAAAGGTAAAGGTAAAGGGACCCCTGACCATTAGGTCCAGTCGTGTCCGACTCTGGGGTTGCGGCGCTCATCTTGCTTTACTGGCCGAGAGCCGGCAGACAGCTTCCGGGTCATGTGGCCAGCATGACTAAGCCACTTCTGGCAAACCAGAGCAGCGCATGGAAATGCCGTTTACCTTCCTGCCGGAGCGGTTCCTATTTATCTACTTGCACTTGGACGTGCTTTCGAACTGCTAGGTGGGCAGGAGCTGGGACAGAGCATCTGGAGCTCACCCCGTCGCAGGGATTCGAACCGCTGACCTTCTGATCAGCAAGCCCTAGGCTCTGTGGTTTAACCCACAGCGCCACCTGGTCCCTCCAAATTTGTTTTAGGTATGAGCTTTCGTGTGCATGAAGAAGTGTGCATGCACACGAAAGCTCATACCTAGAACAAACTTAGTTGGTGCTACTGGAAGGAATTTGTTTATTTTATTAAAAAGTGTTTACCCTTCTCAATCCAGCTCTAATCATATGTAAGACCAATTGTGGCATAGGATAGGGATCCAAATCTCCACCCTCATCAAAAAAATGTTTCCTGCTGGTCTAGTGCAGCCTGAGTGAGCATCACAACGCTGAAATGCTCTCAAGCCCTTCTTCCATATCATCCATTTTTTCTTGCTGGGCTGAGGTGTTACTGGGGATCAGGTCTAATTTAAACTACGATAATTAAGTGATTGGTTTGGTGACTGATTCTCTCCCCACATATATTAATCCCGACTTCTTTTTTCCTAACGACTTGTCTTTCAGATCCTCACATTTATTTTTGTTGTAAGATCAAGACTGCTCTCATTTCTGCTTTTTGATAAGGCTTAAGCAAACAGAGGCCAGAGACTAATTCCACAAGCTCTTTCTTCCAGTCTCCTTACACTGAACCTGTTAGCTTTATTCCTAATGAGCTGTCAGTCTACTGGCAGTTCCTAAGAACTCTGCTCTCTGTGGGATTCTGATATTGTATACTATTGAAAACAACAACAACACACCCAGGAAACTATTGGCTTACATGTTTGTTTACTTACATATACAGTATGTCCTATTTCAGAATGGCTATCTACATCTATAATGTGTTTTTTAAAGCAAAGAATAAGAAAGACACCAATGAACATATGCAACAAAACTTCCACACTATTGTTAATGGAATTTTAAAATAAATTTCAGATGGATGAAGTAGGGTGCTACTTCTGCTGTATGGGAAATAGGGAACAACACTTTGAATATTTTAAACTAATCCATTTTTTTCACTTCTGTCTAAAGCTGTATGGTGTTTTGTATCTTCTAGAGCAGCTTTTCTCAAACTTGGGGTGTTCTTGAACTACAACTCACATCACCCCTGACCACTGGCCAGCCTAGCCATGCTGGCTAGGATTGATGGGAGTTGTAGTCCAACATCTGGGAACCCAAGGTTGAGAAAGAACTTTCTCTAGAATGTGGGATATAAACACACAGAGCAGTCAAATATAACATTGCTAGAGTGGACATGAAGGTGTCTCAGTCCTCCAGCCGTAACTTCCTGTTTACCTGGACTGAGACAACTTCCTCTAAGTAACTGAAAGTGGGAGTGGCTTCACCTGGGTAGGTTAGGACAAAACCACAGGTCAGTGGCCATTTTCCCTCTCTTGGATCGGGCTTCAAGCAAGCAACATCTTAGAGCAGTGATGGGCTCTTGGCTTCCAGCCAAGAGGGCCCAAATAGAGTCTTCTCCCACATGGAGAGTGTGTGTGTGTGTGTATATATATATATATATATATATATTCTAAGCTTAAGTCTGCCTTCATCTGGGATCTTATTGTGACCATTTGATGTATGTGAGTAAACGTTTTTACATGCTTTTATAGAAGATGTGTGTAGTGTCTTATTTTGATGAGGGATAAAGGGGCAATTCCAGGAAATTACTTTTACAGAGGTTTAAACAAACCTGAGCAACCTGCTGTGTGATTTAAAAGGGGAATGTAACTCTGCTGAATTAGTTGGAACTTGTAAACACAAGTTAGGATAAGGATATCTTAAGTAATATATCCTCATCCACATTCCAAACATTCCCACATAGAACAGTCTATCATCAGAAGAGATTTGGGATTAGCTGCAGGGACCAAAAACTCACTATTCCCAATCCTTGCAAATGTGTGAGTGCAGGGGAAGTTAAAAAAAGATGATGAAGAAGATTGAGGGACCTTGATTTTGGAGTTGATGTCTACTGACTCATTCCCCCTTCATTCAAAATCTGGTGGAGTCAGTCTTCAAGGGTCTCAGCTTTGCAAGGACTTAACAAAATATGGTGCTTTTTGGGAAGATCCCAGGAGTTTCAGAGGCATGTTATGTATCACTGACCAGGCTTCACTGAAAGACTTCCAGAAGGTCGCCATGAGATCATGCTACCTCAGTATAAGAGGATCATGTTCATTGATAGTACTGAAATAGAACTATGATTGACTTCGTTACGTTGCCCCCTTTTCATTTTCGAAAGGTGCTATTATAGTTGGAATTATGCAATCTCTTATTCGTCCAACACGCTGTTCCCTGGCAGCCACCACAGTTGGTGGGCATTAGTACACTAGGGCCAACTGCTAGCATCCCAGGATGGAACATGAGGCTGGGAGGGGCTTTGCATGCAGAAGGTCTCAGGTCTGAACCCAATAGAGCAGGAAATGTCCCACTTGAAGCTCTGGAGAGCTGCTGTCAGTCAGTGAGCAAAATGTGCCAATGGTCTGAGACACTATAGTGACACAGCTTAAGGCAACTTCCCATGTTCCTATGTGAGCACATGAAATCAGGGATGAAATCTAAGTACAGAGGCATGAAATCAGGGATGGACAGATAGGTCAATTTTGGTTCTCTGGGCTTTTCTCTTCCCCCAGACTTATTTTCGGTTCTCCATATTTCTACAGCGATTTGTGATTTAAAAAACCCTTGTGAAAATCCATCCACATTTTAGTGCAAATTTCTCCCAGTCGACACATTTCTGTATGCAGATTTGACATTCTTATATATTTTGCTGGCATTTAATGTTCGTTATTGTTATTCATTTGTTACCAGAAGATCTCCAAGTGACTCACAACATATTTAAAAATATAAAATTTCATATTTAAAACATTTTATATTTAAGATTATATATGTTTATATTTAAAATAGGTTTTTAATATATATATATATAAACATAAATACATTATACATTGAATACATTAATACATTATACTATTGAAAATAAACATGCAAGACATCTACAATTCATTAATATATGTTATTTTCACTAATACATAATCATTCTTATGCACACTTTCCCTCAATACTGTATACATACCGGTAATCTTGTAAACACTGTTTTGTGAGTGGATCCTGAGCTTACAGGGTTAAAGTAGCTCCAGGAAAGCGCCCCGCCCACTGGGGAGGAGGAGTAAGTGACAGTTGGGGTTTTTGTCCACTGTTCACTGTGGTGTTCTTATGATGCTGATCTGAGGAGCAGCCATGTCGGCTAGCTCAGCCGGATTCTGTTTAATCTACAAGTAAATAAAGTTTAGTAGTTCAGAAGCATGGACTCTATGTAGATTATTGAAAAAGCTCCTGGGCAGAAAGCAAACTGAATCGCTGCGTTGTTTCTCTGAGACTCTGCAACACTGAGGAGAAATATTGGGAAGCCTGCTAGGCCCAAGCCAAAAGGTACTGTGTTTTGAGGCTTTGAGGCCTACTCTGCACACAGTCAAATCCAAAGGTTATGGTGTCAATCCACGTTGGCAAGAGAGTGCTATATTTTTTTTTGCCAAGTTTGCTTTGCCCAGAAGATAGGAGCTGTTTCAAGCCGAGGCTTAGAAGCTGAGAGACAATGTTTAAAAGCAGCTTGCTAAGAGAGGCCTGGCTGTTTTGTACAGCAGCTGAGGCCTAAGGCAAGCTAAGGAAGCCCAGTTGAGGCCCTGAAAAAACCCAGTGGATACTCCTGGTGAAAAGGAGCTGCAGCCGCATCTTGGGAGCCAGGAAGCCACGGAAAGAGTGAGTAAACAAGCTACCCTGGGACAAAGATGGCGGCAGAAGCCCATGAGAGTTATAGTTTTCCCTTTGAGCGGTTAAATGGGTTCAACTATGAAGATTGGGCCATGCGTGTGGAATTTTGGCTTGAAGCCAAGGGGCTTTGGGATTGCGTAACCACCCCTCCAGCCCCAGCTCCACCGAATGCGACTGCAGCAGAACAGGCAACAGCAGCCGCTGCATTGCAAAGAGACAAGAAAGCAAGAGGATTGCTGGCTCTGAGCGTTGATGGTTCTCAGCTTCCCTATGTGCATGGCTTGAAATTTACACATGAAGTGTGGGAGAGGCTGGCCCTGATCCATCGCAGAACTACTGCGGGAGCCAAGATAGCCGCCACAAGGAGCCTTTTTGAGCTCAAACTAAAGCCTGGCAGTTCGGTGACTGAACACATAAGGCAAATGACTGCTGCATTTAATCGCTTGAGAATGCTCAATGTACCAATTGCGGATGAATTAAAGTCGTATATCGTGCTTAGTTCACTTGATAAGAGCTACGAAACGCTCTGTGTATCCCTGGAATCGATGCCCTCAGAGCAACTCACACTTTCGTATTTGTCGGGACGTCTGGCTGATGAAGAACAACGCCGGCTGAGAGAGAAGGGAGGCCAGCAAAGAGCAGTGGACTGCGTTCCCAGGAGTGGGGGTGCAGGAAAGTCTGAAGACACTGTGAAAGCTTTTGTTGCTAGGCGATGCTACAACTGTGGTAGTCCGAATCACCTGCGGGCTCAGTGCCCAGCAAAGGAAGCTGCCAAAGACGTTGCCCCTAGAAATGAGATAAGGGGTGGCGGCAAGGCTGGAAGACGTGGGAACCGGTGCAGAGGGAGCTACAGAGGCCGAGGAGAAAACCACACATATCAGCTTTCAGCTTCCATGGCAACGATGAAGGATGCCAGAAGACTACGCTACATAATCGATTCGGGAGCTTCACACCACATTTCGCCCCCTAGTGTTCACTTGAGGAACTGCAAGGACATTTCTTCACAGCAGTTTGTTAGAATGGCAGACGGCTCACAGAAACAGTTGACAACCGTTGGAAAGGTCTACGCCAACTTTCTAGAGACAGAACTTGAGACTTATGTTCTGCCTGGCATGCAAGTGTGTCTTTTGTCTGTGTCAACACTCTTGTCTGATGGGTTTAAAGTGTTTTTTGAGAATAACACTTGTTCCATTTACAGGGGTGACAAGAAGCTGATCAGTGTGGAGCGTGGAGAAGACAGGCTGTTTGCTGTTGAGATGCAAACCCCTGGTTCAGATGGAAGTAACACTGGTACAGTTGAGGCCCAGTGTGCAAATGTGCCACCTCACGACAAATGTGCCCATTTATGGCATAGAAGACTGGCACATGGGCATTGGGGGAAGGTGCAAAAGCAACCAACAGTTGCTGAGGGGTGCAAGATGAAACCATGTGACATGTACCTTGACTGTAGAGCTTGCAAGAAAGCAAAAGTAAAAACTTGCTCATACCCCAGGTCTGAAAGGGTTACCACCAAACCATTTGAGATAGTCCACATGGACATCACAGGTCCAATGAAAGAGCCCAGTTTGGGTGGATCTCGTTTTGCTTTGACCTTGATTGACAACTACTCGCGAAATAGTTGGTCATTTTTGCTGAAGGAAAAGAGTGAAGCAGCTGACCTGATCAAAGAGTGGGTAATACAGGTGGAGTTGCAGTACTCCAGCCGTGTGTGTCGTTTCCAAAGCGATCGCGGCGGGGAGTTCATTGGATCATCCCTGAAAGCTTTTTTCCGTGAGAGGGGGGTGGTGCAGAGACTCACTAACCCTTATTCCCCACAGGAAAATGGGGTCGCAGAGAGGAAGAACCGTACACTTCAGGAGGCCACTGAGGCCATGTTGTTTGATTCTGGTCTTCCCAGGAAGTTTTGGGGGGAAGCTTGGCGAACTGCCAACTTTGTCCAGAATAGGATTCACAATTCTGTGGTAGGGGACACGCCCTATTTTCTGTTGAACGGCAAGAAGCCAAAGGTTCACTACTTTCGGGTGTTTGGCTCTGAAGCATGGGTTTTGGTACCCCGAGCCAAGAGAAGGAAAGGTAGTGACAGGTCGCAGAAAATGATTTTCTGTGGCTATGAGTTAGGAACCAAAGGATGGAGGTTCGCAAATCCTAGCGGAGATCAGTCCAAGATCACGATAAGCAGGAGCGCTGAGTTTTGTGAGCAGAGTGGATGGTCACGCATTCATGGGAACACTGATGCGCTAATGAGGGAAGTCCTCGATTTTAATGATGAGGTGATAGGACCGGCTACACCAGCTGAAGGAGCTGATCAGGGCCAAATCCCAGTGTTAAAGGGGGGTTCACCAAAGGTAAAGCAGGAACCCAGAAACGCGCCAACATCACCCACGAGCAGTTCGGTGAGGGTCAAGAGGCGCAGCGGGTCAATAGGTGAGGAACCTGAAGGCAGAGACATGCAGGCCGAGGCCAGCGCGACAGGTTCAGAGGGGGAACCTGGACCCAGACGGTCAGCCAGGACCACGAAAGGGGTTCCACCAGCTAGGTTCACAGCCACTAGTGTGTGGGCTTGTCTGGCTCAGTGTGAACCAGAAAATTTTGAGGAAGTTCAACAGTTGCCTCAGGAGGAAGCCGAGAAATGGTGGGAGGCAATGGGAAAAGAGTTGAACTCAATGAGGTCTTTGGGTGTGTATACTCTAACAACGCTACCAGCAGGAAAGCAAGCGGTGAGCTGTCGTTGGGTGTACAGGCTCAAGCCTACAGCATCTGGAGATGTGCAGTACAAGGCTAGGTTGGTAGCCAGAGGGTTCACGCAGCGGAAAGTTCTGCATTACACCGAGGTGTATGCGCCCACTTCCAGAAGCGAGACCATGCGTTTGCTGTTAGCAACTGCTGCCCAGAGAGGTCTCCAGGTGAACCATTTTGATGTTGATGTCGCCTATCTGAACTCTGATCTCGAGGAGGAGCTGTACATGCGAGCTCCACCAGGGTTCGAGGGGGGTAGGCCAGATCAAGTGTGGAGACTACACAAGTCCATCTACGGTCTGAAGCAGTCCGCTAGGAATTGGAACTTGTGTTTACAGCAAGCTTTAGAGGAGCTTGGATTCAGCCAGAGTCAGGCTGACAGTTGTCTTTACCTGGCAGGAGCAGGCCAGGGGCAGGAGTTAGTCCTGATTTTCGTTGATGACATCATTTTTCTGGCAAGGACAAAAGAGCAGGTGCAGAAGTTTGCAGAGGAGCTTGGTGATTTCTTTAAGCTCAAGAACTTAGGTCCTGTGAGTGTTTATCTAGGTGTTAAGATAGATAGAACCGAGGACGGAAGTTTCTTGCTTAGTCAGACAGGCAAGATAGAGCAGTTGTTGGAGAAGTTCAGAATGGCTGAGTGTGCGGGTGTCAGAACGCCCATGGAGACCTGTTTTGTGAAGGACAGTCAGTCCGGGGAACAATCTGAGTTTAAGAATCCCCAGGTCTACCAGTCAGCACTCGGGAGTCTTCTGTATCTCTCTCAGTGGAGTCGCCCAGATATAGCATTTGCTATAAATCTGCTCAGCCGGGAGGCTACAAAGCCCAGTGTTCATGCCTGGAATGGCATCAAAAGAGTGCTGAGGTATTTGCAGGAGACAAAGGAGTTTTGCCTGGAGTTATCAGCTGTCGGAGAACCCCAGCTCACGTGCTGGATGGACAGCGATTGGGCAAATCTCGCGGACAGAAAGTCAGTGTCTGGAATGGTAGTGAAGTTCGGTGAGTCACTCATCGGGTGGAAGTCCCGAAAGCAGAACCTCATAGCATTGTCATCTACAGAGGCTGAATTCAGTGCGCTGTCAGAGCTATGTAGAGAGTTGGAGTACTATAAGTGTTTGGTACAAGAAGTCTGCGGACAATGTTGCCTACCCATCCTGGTTTGGGAGGACAACCAATCATGTTTGAAGCTAGCAGAATCTGGCCAGTTCAAGGCCAGAACCAAACATCTGGACATACGCTTCCAGAACGTATGTCAGAGCATCCAGACAGGTTTGGTAAAGCTTAAATACTGTCCAAGTCAGTTGAACCTTGCAGATGGGTTCACTAAACCATTGAGCTTCCAGCGTCATGGGGAGTTCTGTGAGGGTTTGTGTATTGGGTGAGTGGTTACACTTACACACCCCAGTGTACGGGACAAGAGGGGGTGTGAGTGGATCCTGAGCTTACAGGGTTAAAGTAGCTCCAGGAAAGCGCCCCGCCCACTGGGGAGGAGGAGTAAGTGACAGTTGGGGTTTTTGTCCACTGTTCACTGTGGTGTTCTTATGATGCTGATCTGAGGAGCAGCCATGTCGGCTAGCTCAGCCGGATTCTGTTTAATCTACAAGTAAATAAAGTTTAGTAGTTCAGAAGCATGGACTCTATGTAGATTATTGGAAAAGCTCCTGGGCAGAAAGCAAACTGAATCACTGCGTTGTTTCTCTGAGACTCTGCAACACGGAGGAGAAATATTGGGAAGCCTGCTAGGCCCAAGCCAAAAGGTACTGTGTTTTGAGGCTTTGAGGCCTACTCTGCACACAGTCAAATCCAAATGTTTGATTGGAGACCTGCATTTCAAAATTTGGATAAGTGTGGATTTCAAAGGATGGCTGCATTTTGGTTTGCAAATTGCTTTGGGGTGTGTAAATTTTGTAGGTTCACCTTAATAACACATGAATTGAATCAAATCTCTCTTCCATCCCTGAAATCTGGACGCACTCTGTGTCACATTTTCTGGAACATCAGTTCACTCTAAACTTTCAGAATACCAAAAAGAAAAAAAGAGGAACATTTAATCTCCTGCTTTTTGTATATCTCATAAATTTTCCCTTATGTGATGTTAAAGCTTGTTGTTATGCCAAAAGACCTCAAAGTAGCATGCAAAATTTAAAATACAAAATCAATTGTAAATCAATTAAATCAAAACTGGGTACTTGCTATGTGTGTTTAAATCCAAAATGACCTTAACTGATGTAAAAGTTTGATTTGAAGAATCTAAATCAAAGTTTGGTTGAAAAGGCATCTTGGGATTTTTTTGGGTAAAGTTATTATTATTATTATTATTATTATTATTATTTCATTTTATAATATATATAAAACAGAGAGAACAATTATTACAACAGACAAAAATTAAAAAGTGAGAAACAAAACTATAAAATAGATATGTGGAATGAGTAATTTTACCTGAGTTAAAATAACATAGTCCATGTAAAGGTGATCAACTTTATCAAATCACCAAGTATAGTGCCAGACTTGTGATGAGGGTTGTCTTCAAAATGATGGTTCTGCTGTAAATGTCACAAAGGAATGCCAAATCATATACAAGGCATCTTCTTTTAAACATTGAATTCACTGCATCAAACATTGCCTGTTTTGTAAAAATCTGAAAGTAGGAAATTTATTGGAGATCCATTGACAGAACAATGATATTAAGGCTTCACTTCTACGAACACTTAGTTGGAATATTCAAAGGCAGTGAGATTGAAGTGCTGAGCATTCCTGTACAGGATTATGCTGTAAATAACCTTTGGTAAGATGCTCATATTTATATTTTCCCACTTAAACCTATGAAACTTACGAAGAGTTTTCTGTATGAAAAATGCTTTACACTTTCCCTTTGTCCTCGCAACAACCCTAACAAGGCAGAATATGATCACTTTCATTTTGCAGATGGAGAACAGAGGTAGAGGGATATGGACTTGTCCAGAACCCTCCGCTGAAACTGCAGATAAACAAGAGTTGAATCTAAACAATAAATAAAATATATTAATTCCCATTTAAGCATTTCACTACAACGGCTGATACCAGCTGCCATTCAGGAGCCAAATGCCGGGGTGAACAAAAAATGCCTTCAGTACCTGTCTCAAGGACAGCAGGGTAGGGGACAAGCACAGTTCCCCAGAGAGGGAGTTTCAAAGTCAGGGCACCAACGAGGACAAAGCTCTGCTTGCACAACTTTTCTCCTCTGTTTCCTTGAATACCTTTTTATGTAGACAGGCCTGTGCAACTATTTGCATTTTTTAATCAGCCAATCGTTTTAACCACTTTGCCCTCTTTTTATTGTGTGTTATACTTTATTGCATATATTGTTGTGCAGAATAGAGCTATTGTATGAATTGGAAGTATATAAATATATAAAGCCTATATATATATATATATATATATATATAAGTATATAAAGCTGGATAAGAAGAGGCTCCAACGAGCAGTAAGAATTGCATAGAGGGTAATTGGTGTTAGTTTGCCTCCAGTAGAGACACTTTATGCTGCTCGAGCCAGGAAGAGAGCAGAGAGAATCGTCGCAGACCCTTCGCATCCTGGTCATTACCTGTTCGATTTACTTCCATCCGGACGTCGTTACAGGACTTTATATACAAAAACGTCTAGGCACAGGAATAGCCCCCCCCCGTGCCATCAAACTGTTGAATTTGTAGTTGTGTGCGGAAGGGACGTCAGTTGGTGGTATGGGGTTCCTTTGCTGTGATGTTGTATTGTGAGGGGAATAGTGTTTGTATGAGGTACGTTTTTCTTGTAATCGAAGCAATGTAATCGAAGCAAAATTCCAAGTATGATTGATACTTGGCCAATAAAATTATTCCTTATTCCTTATTCCTTATTCCTTATTCCTAAGTGTAATGCGGGTGGTCAACAAAAGAGATTTAAAGACTGTCTCAAGGCAAATCTAAAAAAAAAATGTAGTATAAACACTGACAACTGAGAAACACTGGCCTGTGAGCGCTCCAGTTGGAGAACAGCCTTGACCAAAGGTGTCATGGGCTTTGAAGACACTCAAACTCAGGACGCAAGGGAGAAATGTGCTAAGAGGAAGGCATGCTTGGCAAATCCACACCGTGATCAATTCCCGCCCGGAAACTAATGTCCCCACTGTGAAAGGACGTGTAGATCCAGAATTGGCCTCCACAGTCACTTACGGACTCATTGTTAAAACCGTGTTTATGGAAGACAATCTTACTCGGCTACAAGTGATCACCAAAGATATAAATACTTTTATAAATAAAAAGAAGACGACTAGGGAGAAGGGCAAAAATTCCACAGTAGAGCACAAGCTTTGCACACCATTAGTGGATGGCATGTGCTACTCACCTGACCTCCCAGCAGCTAAGATGCTGTTGCTTACTGGAAAGGAGAGGGAGAAGGAAGAAGCAGCAGGGAAGTTGGCTTGGTACAAGCACACCAGTGTAGCCAATACAGAACACCTTCTGGTGCATTTGCATCATGCCCAGCTTCCCTTCCACCTCCCTCCTTCCCAGGAAGCAGCATCAACTCAGCTGCCTGAGATCAGGTGAGCTCTGCTGCTCCCTCCGCCATCCTATCTGCTACTAGAATGGTCAACTCTAGGCAACCGCCAACAATAACATTTCCAGGACTGAGAACGACCTGTGCCCAAGACCCTGGAGAGGTGCTGCTCTCCATCTACTGAACTAGCTGGACCAGGGATTTGATTTAGCTCCTTGCATTATATCCATACATTGCAAATGGTTCTTGTATTGAAGAAGAAGAAGAAGAGTTTGGATTTGATATCCCGCTTTATCACTCCCCGAAGGAGTCTCAAAGCGGCTAACATTCTCCTTTCCCTTCCTCCCCCACAACAAACACTCTGTGAGGTGAGTGGGGCTGAGAGACTTCAAAGAAGTGTGACTAGCTCAAGGTCACCCAGCAGCTGCATGTGGAGGAGCGGAGACACGAACCCGGTTCCCCAGATTACGAGTCTACCGCTCTCAACCACTACGCCACACTGGCTCTATTGCAATGTCGAAAGCATCGCTCAGAATCCTCTTCCCCACATCTGAGCTGGAACCACCTCCGCCAGTTCCCCGCTGCCACCAGTTTTAATCTTCTCCACATACCTCTTAAGCTGACAGCTCTCCAGATTTTAAATCGGTGTTGTTGTTGTTTTTTAATGCCTCTATCGATGTAATAGCAGTTTTGCATTTATTAATTGCCAGGTGTTTGCTGATTGCTAATTTAGAAGTTCTGTTGTGACACATACATGATGTCAAACAAGGTCTATACCTGTACTGATTCTTCTTCTTTTTTCTTTTTTTGTCAAAAACATGCTTCATGAAGAGGGAGGCCTGAACCATCACCTTGGGCGGTCTTCACTGTGGAGCAAACAGTCCATATTGCTTCCCTGCCCTCCACCTATTCAAGCCTCTTACCTTTCCCCTTTTCCATCCTGCTCCTCCTGTCTGCTGCTTCTCCGTAGAAACCACACGGGAGCAGTGTGAGCTCGCCTTTGAGAAAGGCATCTCCGTCTGCCCCCCTCCCCATGGCTGAACTTATCTGTCAAAGGGTGTCTCAGCCTGAGATAAAAGGACAAAAAAGTGATGACAAGTAGAATATTTCACAGAATATCCATCTTTCACCTGGCAAATGCCTCTTTTGTGAGAAATCGGATAGCTGGTAAAGGCTAGTCAGAATATCCACTTATATTGAATGAAATAATGAATAAAGCTGACATTTTCTGCTGCGACATTCCATGATTGGATAGTACAAAGGGTTTTTTTTTTTATAAAAAAGGTGGGGGAGAAGAGGAGAAGAAGAGAAGATTCTGTGATTGTGAGGATCCCATTAGTCCTCATCAATTCAAAAATAGAAGCTGTTTCTTCAGCTTGTTTTCTTTTTAAAATCACCTTGGAGGAGCGTTTGAAGGCATGGTGGGAGAGCATATAGTTGTAAATATTCCAAGCTAAGTACAGGAGTGACATTGGGAGTAATTCAAAAGCACCACAGCTGTTACCAGTGCTGCCACTTAGAATTAAGGACTAGTCTGTAGAAACAGCAAGATCAAGTGGCAGTTGCTCTGCTGAGACTCCCTGTGTTTGTGCGTGTTGGATGCAATACACACATCTATCATCTGTCTGTCTGTCTGTCTATCATCTATCTATCTATCTATCTATCTATCTATCTATCTATCTATCTATCATCTATCTATCTATCATCTATCTATCTATCTATCTATCTATCTATCTATCTATCTATCTATCTATCTATCATCTATCTATCTATCTATCTATCTATCTATCTATCTATGTCTATATCTATCTATCTATCTATCTATCTATCTATCTATCTATCTATCTATCATCTATCTACAGTGGTCCCTCGACTTACGAAGTACTCGACATCCGTATTTTTTGACTTACGAATGAAAAAAGTGGCCACATGACTACAAATTTTTCGACATCCGAATGGAAATCGCTAGATGCGGTTTCCTCGACTTATGAATTTTAGATGCGGTTTTTTCGACTTATGAATTTTTCCGAATATTTTTTCTCCCAATGCATTCCTATGGGAGAAAGTCGCTTTTTCGACTTACGAACTTTTCGACCTACGAATGTCCATTCGGAACAGATTAAATTCGTAAGTCGAGGGACCACTGTATGTATCTCTATCTATCGATCTATCTATCGATCTATCGATCTATCGATCTATCTCTATCAATCATCTATCTATCATCTATATCATCTATCTATCTATCTATCTATCTATCTATCTATCTATCTATCTATCTATCTCTATCAATCATCTATCTATCATCTATCTATCATCTATATCATCTATCTATCTATCTATCTATCTATCTATCTATCTATCTATCTATCTATCTCTATCATCTATCTATCATCATCTATTATCTACGTACCTACCTACCTACCTACCTGCCTACCCCTGCATATAGAAAGCTAGCTACTTCCCAACATAGCAAACTTAGTTCTTCAGCTTAAGCCGAGAAAAAGTTCTCTTTATGAATTTGAATATTTGTATATGACTCCAAATCCTGAGAAACACTGAAGAAGCCCGGGACCTTTCATGGGAGTGTGCCATCCGCAAGCCCCAACAAAAGGGCCCCATTGGGGGCGAATAATGGCTTCCTAAACTACAGGATTGCCTGGGCAAAACAGGTGAAGAACGCCGGCACCCTGTCTTTGTTGATATCTTCAGGAATTTTGTTGGTAACATCATCACAGTGAACTTACCTTTGTTTGCTGGTAACATCATCACAGTTAACTTATTTTTGTTGATATCTTCAGGAATTATTTAAAGGAACCCAAAAGAATGAGTTTTGAACATATACATTTTGTTATTATATTGTTACTAAATATTATTGTGCGCCGCCTACATGTTGCATTTGTTATACTAGACTTCCCAACATAGAGCAATAAGCACAGGCCCTTAGTCCTTAGTTTGTCCTTTTATGCTTGTATATTTTTGCCAGCTACTCCTTGACTATGGATATTTTTGTGGCAGGCAATTGGTGGTTCAAACAAAATTTATTTCTGAATAGTATGTTCCTTCTTCTCTTTGGTACTTGTTCCTTTAGATGGTTCCTTTAGATGGCAATGTGTATTACGTCACACACTTCAAAAGCCATCTCAGCTGTGTTGGGGGGTCCTCCTGTTCATTCAGCCGAGTGGGGCCTGGATGTTTCCCTCCAAGTGCAGACCTGATGGCACAACTTACGTGGGCATTTATATAAAACTGGGAAGGAACCCAGGAGGAATGGCGATATATTAGCCCAGTGAGAAGAGATCTAGAGCATTAGTTGAGATTTATGATTATCCAAGGAGATTGTGATATATGTTTATTTGTGGGTGGGTGCGGGGAGCGGGTGTAATTGTGGAACAGAATAACAGACAACTAGTGGCATCCTCACATTTATGGAAAGGATTGAGCAACAACCGGGTGTAATTAAATAAAATTGCTATGAATTACCATACCTTGGCAACAACATGCATTCTTTAGAAGAATATTTGAATAATAATTCACTGAGCATATCTGGCACCCAATTCTAACCCTATTAGCAAAAATGCCATTGCAACCGATTACACTGGGAGCTCTGGGGTTGACCCAAGGAACTAGTCTGTTTTTCCATGAATTGTAGCAGTGTTGCTACATGTAAAGGTAAAGGGGACCCCTGACCATTAGGTCCAGTCGTGAACAACTCTGGGGTTGCAGCGCTCATCTCGCTTTATTGGCCGAGGGAGCCGGCATACAGCTTCTGGGTCATGTGGCCAGCATGACTAAGCCACTTCTGGACCAGTGCACGGAAACACCGTTTACCTTCCCGCTGGAGCGGTACCTATTTATCTACTTGCACTTTGTGCTTTCGAACTGCTAGGTGGGCAGGAGCAGGGACCGAGCAACGGGAGCTCACCCCGTCGCGGGGATTCGAACTGCCGACCTTCTGATTGGCAAGCCCTAGGCTCTGTGGTTTAACCCACAGCGCCACCCACATGGCATAATTTAGACTTGTCCACACCGAAAAAGAGACTTTAAGGAAGACAATATAGACAAAATAGTAGGAAAAGCTGCCTCTATGGCATAATATGAATCTTTTGAAAGACATTTTATTTTTCTTACCCTCATTTATTAAGTTGTTGAGTTTTTGACTTACACCCCCAATGGCACAGCCATTGCTCTTGGGGTGCTGTAGCTCTGGGGGTCCTTTCCTACACAGCTGTGACATGTATCTTTTTAAATGCTTGTTTAAGACTAGGGGGGAAAAAAGTTGCCAGCCTTCTTTTATAACAGAGCTTTCCAAACTGTGCATTGCGACATGTTAGTGTGTCGGCTGCAGTGTGCAGACGTGTTGCACGAACACTCCCCACGCTCCTTCCAGGGCTGGAAAGGGGTTAGTTTAACCTCTAGTTTGCTAGCAAAACTGAATTACTGTGTCACGAAATGATGTAAAACTGAGTTATTGTGTCACGAAATGATGCATGTCTAAAAAGTGTGTCACCAACATGAAAAGTTTGGAAAGCTCTGTTTTAGAACCAAGAAGGCTGTTGAGCAGGTAAGATTGTGATTTCATCTGTATGTACTGCAAGGCTAATCACACTTTATTCAGTTATAGGTCTGAATTTGCTCTTGGATTTGCTCCTACTCTGTCATCGTATGCACATGTCCTTTGAGTTAGAACCATTGAATTAGACCTCTCTCTGAGTAGCATGCTGCGAATCTGTTTAGTTGCTGCCTTATCTTGATTTCTCCTCTTCCTGCTGTTCGCACCGTTCTAAAAATATTACTGCGTATTATTTAAAACAGTTCTGCAAACCGATTTGCAGACTATAATTGTTATAAAAATAACATGGAGGTTTCTTCTAAGAATTAAAAAACAGAGGCCAGGATTCAACTAAGTTGTGGCATGCACTAAATGAAGTCTGCTCCTTGGAGCTCCCTTTTTGTCCTCCCCATTCCTCTTCCTGCATCACCTAAGTCTGCACTGGGAGGTTAAGGAAACCCCAGAAGAGCATTTAGTGAGAACATGGTGGATGCACATGGGGTTAGATGCAAGGGCGGGAGAGTCTTGTTGCACAAGCAAACCTCATTCCCTGAACACATACTCCACTTAGTGCAACAATGCACACCACCCATTATATTGATAGCAAGCAGATGCTATTTGCAGAACTGGGTGTGTTATTTTTGACCTCTTACTAGGCCACATGCACCAACTCACATGAATATAAATTTCACAAATTTTTACAAAGTATTTTCTACAAATGTAGTAGTAGTAGCAATAATAATAATATTTGTTATTTGTTATTTGTTATTTGTTATTATTTGTTATTTGTTATTTGTTATTTGTTATTTGTTATTTATACCCCGCCCATCTGGCTGGGTTCCCCCAGCCACTCTGGGCGGCTTCCAACAGAATATTAAAATACAATAGTCTATTAAACATTAAAAGCTTCCCTAAACAGGGCTGACTTCAGATGTCTTCTAAAAGTCTGGTAGTTGTTTTTCTCTTTGACATCTGGAGGGAGGGCGTTCCACAGGGCGGGTGCCACCACCGAGAAGGCCCTCTGCCTGGTTCCCTGTAACTTGGCTTCTCGCAGCGAGGGAACCGCCAGAAGGCCCTCGGCGCTGGACCTCAGTGTCCAGGCAGAACGATGGGGTGGAGACACTCCTTCAGGTATACTGGGCCGAGGCTTACTTACTGACTTTGATCTAACATGACTGCCCAGGGTCCAAGGGATGGTAGAGAGCTTTCACTCCATAACTATCCTGAGCAAGAAGCAGTGATGACCATCATCATGGAGGATAAAGGTTATCAGTGGCTACTAACCACCATGGCTGTGTTGTACCTCCACTGCTGGAGGCCGTATGGTTCTGAAAACCAATTGCTGGAAACCATAGTACCAGAAAGCGCTCTTGTGCTCCGGTCTTGCTTGCAGGCATCTCATAGGCATCTGGTTGGCCACTGTGAGAACAGAATAGAATATATTTTTATTGTCATTGTCCCCTTCGGGGACAACAAAATTACTCGGCTGCTCCATCCACCCAGATAGGGCACTCCACGCAAAAACAAAACAACTACAAAAACACTGATTAAAACCATACAGTATGACACAGCATAACAGGTAAGATTAGATTACTTTCAAAGTCCAGGCTTCCCATTCAAGGCCGAGATCGCTCTGGAGAATAAGCTGTTCCTAAGACGGTTTGTTCTTGTCGTCATAGTCCTGTATCTCCGTCCCGACGGCAAGAGCTCAAAGAGACGGTGACCAGGATGCGATGGATCTTTCACTATGTCCAGTGCCTTTCTGTGGCACCTCATGGCATAAATCTGCTCTAAGGTGGAGAGCGAGCAGCCAACCATGCTCTCTGCTGCCTTAACAACTCTGCACAACCCCATCCTGTCCTGGGTAGTACAGCTTCCGTACCACACACATACGCCATAAGTGAGCACGCTCTCAATGGCACAGTGATAGAAGGCAAGCAGCAGGATGCTTTACTAAATGGGCCACTGATGCAACAGATTCTTCTTATGTTCTTATTACCACCGACTTTCTAGTATCACCCATTTCATCTCTTGCAGTGCAGAAGAGAACATTTGGGAGCCATCATGTCATACCCTCCAATGCGTCAAGGCAAAAAGCCGGGGACCTGCTCCTGCGCAAGTCATACGGCCTACATGAGTTCGTGGCCCTCTGTGGAGAGGACCAGGGGACGCTAACTGAAAACTGATATATCGTTTTAAAATATTAGTTTAACTAATATGTATTTTATCTTATGAAGTTTATAACGTGAATGTTAAATTTATAATTTTGTTTCGAAGCACCTGAACCTGATATGCCTAATAAAGGTTATTGATTTGATTTGAGTTCGTGGCCCAGAGGAAAGTGCATTTTCGAGGTGAGATTGTGGTGCCCCGAATGGCTGCTGTGCTCTGGTGCAAAACAAGGGATGTCTCAGTTTAACCAGGACAGTTATGTCCATCTCACCCATTCTACCAGGGGTGCCAACTTGAATAAAATATTGTGGGGGCCCAGGTAAGCCCTGCCCTGCATAATCAATCATACAATGCACTGCACACACACCATTTGAATAGGAATTCCCAACAACTTTGTGGGGGCCCAGCCCCCTCAAATATTTTATTGTGGGGGGCCGAAGCCCCTAGGAGGTTGGCTCCTATGCATTCTACAGTCTGATCAGTGCTTTGATTTGAGTGCCATCCAAGCTGACAGGAATGTTCAGGAATCCATCAGATTCCACACATTTGCCTGACAATTTTAATCAGCCCACCACCATTGCTGTCAACTTTCGGATTTGAAAATAAGGGATAAGCCTGTCCACAATGATGTGAGGAGGGGAAGCAGAGTGAGCTTGGGGCCCCTTCTCAAACAGGCAGACGGCTCAGGGATGCCGTGAGGGCAGTGCAATGGCACCAAGTAGCCTCGCCACCCTGCGCTCCAGAGGCTGCACGTGAACGGGATAGCGAAAGAGCGAGTGCGTAGACGGCAGGCAGGCTGTCTGTCTAGTTGGGCGTGAGGGTCTGGCTGCACAAAGAATGCAAGCTCCGCCCCCAGTCAGTCTCAGACTCCTTATTGGCAGCCGAGCAACACAGCTGAGGAGCCTCCCTGGCCGGCAGGGAGGGAGAGGAGCTGCTTCCTTTGAAATCCAGGAAATTTAAGGGATATCAACAATCCGGGATAGCAGCGGGAAATGGCATCGGAATAAGGGAGTTTCCCGCAAAAAAAGGGAGGGTTGACACTTATGCCCACTACTCTTGCAGAGCGAAATAGCAACTCCAGTCTAAGCATCACTGAGAAGTGGTTTGACCATGACGATGGGGTTACAGAGAACACTCGCCCCAACTTCAGCTCTTCAGGCTCCCATTCACTTGAAAATACCTGTGTCCTGCAGAATATGTTGGACTACTAATATATTGAGACAGCTCCAAGGTTGTTATGGTAGCCATGAAGCCACTGCCATTCAGGGCAGGTGAACAGGTAGTGACAGTGAGGAGGAGGAGGTGGAGGGAGAGGGAGAAATGAGGCCAGGATGCTCTTGGGGTTGGCAGTATGATGTGGTTCTCAGCAGGTGTTCAAGTATGACAAACCTCTGATGTCAGCTCTGTTCATTGGAAATTAATTTCTGTTAAAGCACAGATTTTTTTGCATCATTTTTGGGTTGCTTCCATATATAATTTCCCGGGTTATGCATTAAAATGCACTGCTGAACAAATGGGGTAAAGATGAACATAGTTTTTAACATCATTATACACATCTGAATTATTAATGCTTTCCATGTGCTCAGTATAAATAGTGCAAAAACTATTTTAATGAATATTAGCTTTTAATGCTTTGCATTGCATCCAGAGCTTCATTTAAATGGGTTCATTGTTAGTGTTATAATCTTAATTGTATTGAGCTTCCTACTATAACCAATTGCTTTATTGAATTAGGCTATTAACCAGTGGAGTGTTCAGCAGGAATGTGAAGCCTCTTCTTACTTACCCCTGGAAGTAACCATTTTGTAGTTCCACTCTGTGGTTAGGCAGTTGACATGTGACCTTTTTTTCATTCAGATTTCAATGCAGATCTGGGAAAATGCAGATCTTTACAGCTCTCCTTGCTGAAATACAGCACAATGAAATTTTGCATTACAAAACCCACCACTCTTGATTTATTTACTTATGGATTGCATTTCTGACTAATTTTGTAACATGGGTTTCACCTGTCTGTTTTGGGAGACAAAGCAGCAGTGTACCTCTGGGGGTGAAGTCAAACTGTTGGACTACTGGGATAGCTCAGTTGGTAGAGAATGAGACTCTTGATCTCAGGGCCGTTGGTTCGATTTCCACGTTGGGTGAAAGATTCCTGCATTGCAGGGGATTGAACTACCGTGTTTCCCCTATTTTAAGACACCATCTTATATTCCCCCCCCCAAGAAAACGCACTATGGCTTATTTTGAGGGGATGTCTTATTTTTATTACGTAAGCACACCTTGGCAAGGCCACACTCGAGTTCTGGGGCTGCGAAGGACGGGACGGGCGCAGAGCTCTTTGTTTGCTTGCTGGCAGCGGGGGGAGAATCCAAGCTGAGCTTTGAGGAAACGGGCACCAGAGAGATCCGCTTTCGCTGGGCGCTCTCTCCTGCTCCTCCTCCGCCGCCTTCCCTCCTCGAAACTCGACAGAAGCCTTGTTTTCCAAGGGGCCTCTTGGGCGACGCTCGGGGCGGCTTGGGGGATTTCGTCGTGCCGGCGAGCAGGGAAAGCCCGTGCCGCCTTCCCTCTGCGCCGAGCGGAGTTGGGCGAGCACGCAGGCGAAGAGACCTTCGGAGTGACTTTGTCGCACCCGCTGCCCCTTGCTGTGCACCCTGCTCTGCAGAGTTCCTGAGCGTTATTTCTGGGGCTGACTGGTTTTGGTGGTGGGGCTGGACGCCCAGCCCCACCTTTTCCTTGGCGCCCTCCAGAACTGCGCCTATCACTATGGCTTATTTTCGGGGTACGGCTTATATTTCGCAAATGCGAAAAAATCCTGCTATGGCTTATTTTATGACTACGTCTTAAAATAGGGGAAACAGGGTAGATGATGCTTGTAGTCCTTTCCAACTCTACAGTTCTATGCTTTTATCATTCTACAGGGCCTACCCCGGAGACCAATATGGGAGAGACATGCACCATGGCGTTTCTTCTCTCTGTGGTCCTCTCCGCAGTCACGTCTCCCGTGGTCATTGCTGGAATACATGCCCTGACTGTCTCCAGGCATTGTGGTCACTTGCAATTTAAAACAAATTAGAATAATAAGAATAGGGTCGATACACCCACCCACACCCCTCATCCCCTTTTAGATGGAAAACTAAAAAGCTCTTTTTGCACTGAGTCCACTTGGGGTTAAAGGTAAAGGTAAAGGGACCCCTGACCATTAGGTCCAGTCTTGTCCGACTCTGGGGTTGTGGCGCTCATCTTGCGTTACTGGCCGAGGGAGCCGGCATACAGCTTCCGGGTCATGTGGCCAGCATGACTAAGCCGCTTCTGGCTAACCAGAGCAGCGCACGGAAACGCCGTTTACCTTCCCGCCGAAGTGGTACCTATTTATCTACTTGCACTTTGACAGGCTTTCGAACTGCTAGGTTGGCAGGAGCAGGGACCGAGCAACGGGAGCTCACCCCGTCGCGGGGATTCGAACCGCCGACCTCCTGATCAGCAAGCCCTAGGCTCTGTGGTTTAACCCACAGCGCCCCCCACGCCCCCCACTTGGGGTTACCTGGTGAGAAAAAAGCTTTTAAGCTCTCCACCTTGCTCGCCATGTAAAGCCCGCTCGTCATGCTGGCTCCAGAAGGCTCTGGGATGCTCTCGCATGATCTCTCAGGGCAATCCGAGTTCCCATGAGATCTCATGTGAGCCATCCCTAGTCCAGAGTCAGTGCATGGGATTCAAATTCTGTTCTTCAAAGCCTGCAAAAGAATTGAAAAGTTTTGCTAAAAACTTATCCTTGATACAAAGCAACTTGTTTTGGGGAGCCAAGGCTGTGTGTGGAGCCTTTTCTAAAAATCTAAAATCCTGCTGATCAGCTGTGCAGCAAGGAAAGATGTTGGGGAGAACCAAATCCGGCCCTACTTCTCTGGAACACAGCTGATCAATTGCATTTTACTCGTTGCACAATAACCCTGGCTATTGGATCGATAAGGAAAATCCTTCAATTGAGAATGCAGTTCCTCATCCATCTGAGGATAAGTCATAGTGACCTGGTACTAAAGGGCTTGCACTCCAAGTTGGTTCAGGGCGCTGGTGCATAGTTCCACATGCTCCAATGTGGTGTAGTGGTTAAGAGCGGTGGACTCGTAATCTGGTGAACCGGGTTCGCTTCCCCGCTCCTCCACATGCAGTTGCTGGGTGACCTTGGGCTAGTCACACTTCTTTGAAGTCTCTCAGCCTCACTCACCTCACAGAGTGTTTGTTGTGGGGGAGGAAGGGAAAGGAGATTGTTAGCCGCTTTGAGACTCCTTCGGGTAGTGATAAAGTGGGATATCAAATCCAAACTCTTCTTCTTCTTCTCATTTCTATGAGTGGTGAGAATTTCCAGAGGCAGTGCTGTGTGGTGGTGGTGGGGCATTAAAATAAAACATTGTGCACAAATTTAAAGAAGTGTACTATATGCAGCATAGATTTTAGAGGAGGAGCCATGACTCTGTCATACTCTTTAATTATTACTGCACCAAGGAAGTGCAATTTACTGAGAAAATTCAATTCAAGTTCTGTGGTGTAAATTATTCTAATTAATACAATTTACATAGTGTGCTTGTTTTTCCATGTATGTTCACAATTTGCATGCTTCAGCCTGAGCTCACACTCGGGTTTCTATAGCATTTGTCATTTTAATTAGCATTTGGCTTCTTTGCAAATATCAATATAATTTACGGCGGGAGGAGAGGTAAAGGAATCTGAAAGGCAGTGCAGTGTATGGTTATGGGGAAATGACAGGAGGCCATGCACACTTCTCTTCATCCAGCTTCCAGCATTGGATAGGGGCCAGCATGGAAACTGTTGCTGAAGTTCAAAGACTTGGTTCACAATTTCTTTATTGGGTCAAATATACTACAAAAAGCAGCAGCCCCCACTGTCTGGCATGGCTAATTGTTTTGAAACTTTGTGATTCAGCGTAGTGTGTATGTGTCTAACCACTTCTTTTTCTGCTTCCCTGGATGACGCGGGTGGCGCTGTGGTCTAAACCACAGAGCCTAGGGCTTGCTGATCAGAAGGTCGGCGGTTCGAATCCCCGCCATGGGGTGAGCTCCCATTGTTCGGTCCCAGCTCCTGCCCACCTAGCAGTTCGAAAGCACGTCAAAGTGCAAGTAGATAAATAGGAACCGCTCTAGTGGGAAGGTAAACGGCGTTTCCGTGTGCTGCTCTGGTTCGCCAGAAGTGGCTTAGTCATGCTGGCCACATGACCCGGAAGCTGTACGCTGGCTCCCTGGAATCCTTTAGTCATCTACCTAAAATAGGGGGGGTTGTGGGGCGGTGACCCCCGCCCCCATTGCGGCGGCGATACCAGGGTTCCCGTTAAAGGGGTCTTAGGGGGAGGCATTGACCATACGCCCAGAGGTTGTCATTGCCCTCCCCCTCCAGTGGCGGCGAACAGGGGGGCGGGCTATCTGCTTGAACATATGTTCTCCAGAGCTAGCCCACTCCCCATACATGCTGGATAACCCTGAAAATTACCCAGAACCCCGGCTGGGGGGCTGGGAAGGATAAATGCCCAATGCCTGAGCCAAGGTCTCCCTACATCTGAATATTAATAAAGTTGTGGCCAATTTAATAGAACATTGTCACGTGTCGTTATTTCCCTCAGGGGCTGCACAAGGTTTGGGGGGACTCCGCCTGACCACGCAATGCAACCCCATCTGTGCCCTGCTGTAAATCTGCCTCCAGCGTAGTCACTTTCCATATCCACAGTTCCTCCATCTTGTCTGTATTCAGTCTCAGCTTGTTTGGCCTCATCCACCCCCAGATTGCCTCCTTACACTTAAGGGATAATTAATACATGCACTGTGAAGAAGAAATGTTCAGAGTATTCTTTCTGATCTGACTTCTTATTAAGGAAGAGGCAAATATTTAAATTAAACATGGAGGATCTGATATCCTTGACCATCTAGACCACTCTTTGTTAAATGTTGCTCGTGTCGCATCCTATTAGTGCCCTGTATGAGCTGGATCTCTCGTATAACAGTTTAACAAAAATAGGTAGCCTGTTTTTATTTTGCAAAGAGCAGGAAGAGGTTATTTTAGTTCACTCACATATAGCAGTCTTGCACATTTAATGACGGCTGCGATTTGCATTAAGTGCTGGCACCAAGGAAGAGAGAGTTTATCCCACTATCGTTTCTGCACATGTGACAAGAGAGAGAGAAGTAAATAATGAGGCCGGCACAGCTGTACAGAGTATATGAAACAGAATATTCATTTTTCTTCAATGGGAATAGTGCAAGACAAAAGTGAGGTTTTCTTCAACTTGTTTGTTTATTGAAAATTCATCTCCATAGAGGCGCTATGTTAAAATTTGCTCTCTGATGTTAGTGTTTGCAGGATTCCTGTGGCCACTGGAGTACGTTTTCATTTATTTACCTTGATATGCATCTCCAATTACTGTCAGAGATGCTTCTTGTTAAATATGGTAAGCTCTCTGGCTTCAGAGAGTGTGAATATGTATTCTGTACTCTTGGGCCAAACGAAGGATGGTTCTATGGACTGAGGATACTGAGAACTCGGGCGCAAATTAATTAAATATCTAAAGAGGACATCATAAATGAAAAAAGTCTGGAACCTCTGGGCTTTAAAGAAGGATGGATTTGGGGAGTAAAAATAGTGGAGTTTGAATTTAAAGTTGCAAAAGAAATGCCACCCACACAAAAATGCTTTTTGATGCTTTCTTCTAAGTTTATGGGACCAAATCACAGGAATCCTCAACTGGTCTTTAAGGAATTCTATACAATATTTACACATAACTACATTGTGAAAAAATGAAGGTGGGATTTTTATTTCACTCCTTTTTGCATATTCTTAAAACAACATGTGCCGCATTTTTTTTTTAAAAAAAATCTCCACCTTCAACAGCTTTAATTATGTTAATTATCACATATTTTGTTAATAACACTTTCTTTTGAAGACATCCATTAGAGATTTAAAGTGTTAATTTACCGGGAAATCTAATGGAACACTGTTGGAAATCTCCCTTTAAATTAACTTTACTTACTTTTAATGAATGTCCTAATTAGACAGAGATACAGTATTATTGGAAATATTGCAGAAATGGAAGTAAGGGCTTATATTTCTTATTTAATGCAAAAGCCATTTATCTTGGCACAACATCTCCATTATTCAAACAAAATGATGTATTGTTCTTTCTTTTTTTTATGTAAGTTACAAGTTCTAATTGAAACATCGCGAGGAATTAAATATGTGTGTTGGTTGCCAAATACAACTGTGGGGTCCTACTCTGACCATCTCTCTTTCCTGGCCTCTAAATGGTCAATGGAAGGAAGGAAATCAAATAGAGGAACACAACCAGGGAGCAGGGAGTGGGGAGAGACATCTCAAAGGTGCACAGAAGATAATTTATGGCCCAGTGTATAAAAACTGTTCCTCAAGGGTGATTCTGGAGCCACTATCATAGGTATGTTTGAAAAGAGTAGCTGTGACCATTAACCATGGCAGTTCAAAATGGGACCCCTGAGTTTAGAAGCTGTACAGTAGCTCTCTGAGGTCCACAAACTACAGATTAAGCTGGCATTTTTTGATGGCAACACAGCATGATCGCAGCCACCATTATGCTTTAGATCCACTGTCGTGTTACATCATATTTGATTTCATATCACTGATGAAGCCTAAGATGAAACAAAATAAGAAATAAATAAAAAAATTCCTTCCAGTAGCACCTTAGAGACCAACTAAGTTTGTTCTTGGTATGAGCTTTCGTGTGTATGCACACTTCTTCAGATACACCAATTGTCGGTCTGTACCTGTGCAAGTTTCTTGGTGAGGTTGATGGACTTCCTTTAACGGAATTCCCTGTACGCCAGTATCCATAGGAGGGGCAGACATAGTCAATCATAACCCCTCCTCCAACCAACATAATAACCAATGCCCTACCGCCAACCTTACAAGTTGTGACTATTTGCTACGCAGTAGGCAAAACCAGGTGGCACCAGCCAATCAGCCACGTGGAAAAGTTCCTACCAGGCCCCTGCCCCAACAGCAGACGACCCCATGACAGGCATAGCAAGGTCAACACAGAGGCCTAAAATATAGGGAGGGAGGGCGGGTGCTTCGAAGCACTCAGCCAAGAGGGAGATCACGTTGCACACCAACCCTTATATATACCCTGGGCTGTCCATCAATAAATTGCAACATACAATTCTCCCCAACAACACCCTGGGTCCAATCACAGCAGTGGCCATCTAAACGTTCCCGCCCAGCACCAGAGGGGTGACTTGCTGGCCCCCACCGCAACACGTGCTCTCCATGAAGGAGAACACGCTTTCCGGAAATCCTTGTCATCTTATGAAATTACAATACCCTACATATGGATTGTTTTGGACTACATGAACAAACACATGTGGAATGGACTGTAGTATATGTTTGAATTTCCTTCAAGAGCTGATTGGAGAGACAACTGATCCATTGGATCTTCTGGTCCTTCGGCTGAACTTTATGTCTCATCTTTGTTGATATGTTAATATGAGAATAATATTTTTTATTTTTAAACACAAAATTAAACGAACATACAATAAAACAATAAAACACATACATAAACACTCACTACACTACAACTACAACACTACACTACACAACATTAATATTTATATTCTTATCCTATATCCTTAACATTCTCTTGTGACTTCCTCCACTCTGTCCCTCTATGTCGATTCTCCTTATCTATTAACTACCAGCAATTTCCTAATATTTAATCTTATCATTTCTATTCAATTTCTGACTTATTTTAATTACATTGTTTGAATCAAACTATAACTTCTTAATTCTTTTCCACTAGCCTTATAATTTCTAATAAATATATATATTAAGAAAAGAAAAAAAAAACTTTAATTCAATAGTACTTAACACCTATTTCTATAATCTAACTACCATCATATTTACTATATTAATCTTTTATAAACTACTTTTGTACATTGACATTTCTATTTAAATTGGTTCTATACTTTATAGTGTTTTTTAAGATAGTCTTTAAATTTTCTCCATTCTTTTTCCACTTCGTCGTCCCTCTGGTCGCGGATTCGCCCGGTCAGCTCAGCGGTTTCCATATAGTCCATCATTTTCATCTGCCATTCTTCTAATGTGGGTAAGTCCTTTGTCTTCCAATATTTTGCAACAAGGATTCTTGCTGCAGTTGTGGCATACATAAACAAGGTGTGGTCATCTTTTGGTAAAACTTGGTGAGCCATTCCCAGGAGAAAGGCCTCTGGTTTCTTCAAAAATGTGTTTTTAAACACCTTCTTCAACTCATTGTATATCATCTCCCAGAATGCCTTTAACCTTGGGCATGTCCACCACATATGATAGAATGTTCCTTCCATGTTGCCACATTTCCAACATTTATTGTCCTGCAAATGATAGATTTTTGCCAGCTTCACTGGGGTTAGATACCATCTATAAATCATTTTCATTATATTTTCTCTTAACAAAGTACATGCTGTAAAGTTTATACCTGTTTTCCATAATCTTTCCCAGTCTGCCATCATGATGTTGTGTCCTACGTCTTTTGCCCAATCTATCATTGCAGATTTTACTAACTCGTCTTGCGTATGCCATTCCAACAGCAAGTTATACATTCTTGACAAAGTCTTATTCTTAGATTCTAACAGTTCTGTTTCCAATTTTGACTTTTCCATTTGAAAGCCAATCTTTTTGTCCAATTTGAAAAGTTCATTAATCTGATGATATTGTAACCAGTCTCGAATCCTTCCTCTCAATTGCTCGAAGGGTTTCAACCTGACTTGTTCTCCTTCATAAACTAGCATCTCGGAGTATTTTAACCAATTTTCTTCTGCATTGAGCCTTTTATGGGCCTTTGCTTCTGCTGGTGACAACCATCTGGGCGTTTTCCTTTCGAGGAGATCCTTGTACTTCATCCAGACTCTAAAAAGAGCCTTCCTTATTATATGATTTTTAAAACCTTGATGGGCCTTTATCTTGTCGTACCATTGATATGTTAATATGATACAGTAAATAACAGACTTTATTTGTGTTGTAACGCAGCCAGTTACGTTTATTGTGTTTGTGTGGCATTTTTTGATGGACAGTCAGTGTGAACCCGTTGTTCCAGATCCTAACACGAGAATAAGCGTCTTGCAATGAATTGGAAGTTTATTGGCAATACATATTGCAGGGGGTGGGGTGGGATATAGTGGGGGGAAGAAAACCCACATGACCCTGTGGGCAGGATAGCAACATGCCCCCCCCCCTTAATTACACGGACTCCTTTCATGCAGTTAAATTGTGGAAGGGACATTTGAGGCATTTTTTTTTCAGGGCAAGGAATGTGCAAGGAATCGCTTCTATCACGCTTCAGAATGTTTGCATAGTCCTTGTCAGGTATCTCCTCAAGCAACTGCGGTTGCTCGAGGAGAAGAGCGGGTCTGTGCCCTCTGGCCATGCCCCCACTATATCACAGGGCACTCTTATGCAGAAGGCAAGGCCATAGCATTCTGCCACTGCCTGCCTGCCAAACCGCAACCGCCACCCCATTTAACACCCCAGAAATGGACATCAGTGAAAACTGGGCGATGGTGACCAGGAAAAAATGGGATTACAATGGTTAGGGAGGAACTATTTGGATATTTTGGATTTACTGACAGAGGGCTCATCCACACCTCCATTTGCCCTGCTGCCTTCCCCTGGGAAAACTTGATCTTTAGGGAAACTGGGTTTTCCGCAATCGCCGTTTGTTCTAATTCAGCAGTAAAGAGTGTGTTTTCCAGGAGAAAGCAAATGCAAAACAGCTCCAACCTGTGCCTAGAAAGGGCAGGACAAGCAGGAAATCACTCAGACCCATGCCTTCTAGGCATGGGACAAGTGGAAGTGTGGATGATTCCTGAGTGAAGCATGTTGATTTTGTAGACAACCACAAGTGTGGAAGTTCTTTGAGCATTCATTTTTGTTGTGGTTTTGCGCACGTGTGCCTGTCTGTATGTTCTAATTCACTAGCATCTTTTTTAGTAGGATCAATAATATGCCAGCTGAAATAAACAATTTCACATTGAATTGATTATCAGGGAAGTGAATATATTTGTTTGTATCCCACCAGAAATAGATACTTCCCCTCCCCCGCCTGAATATTGATATAGAAGACAGATGAAGACACAAGAGCATATGGCACTGAAAACCATAAAAATCTCTATAATGAAATTATGTGATCTAAGAAAGTTACAAGAGCAGCTGTCATACAAAGTGTGTGTGTGTGTGTGTGTGTGTGTGTGTGTGTGTGTGTGTGTGTGTGTTCATATTCCAAGAGAAGCAATTTTAGTCACCAGGAATAGTTAGTTTTTATGGTCATTTGGCTACTGACACATTACAAGTAATAAACCATCAATCTGATTGAAACAGTATGAGATCACTTTTTGAAGCCTATTATGGACACTGTTCTTAAGGTTAAGGAGAAAAATGGAATTATAATCCATGCCATTTTTGGGTAATTGTTATTAATAAATTAGCAAAGAATGAGCAGCAGACGGATGAATTGTTGTAGTTCATTAATTTTATGGTGACTTTCTTTGTGTGAGCCAATTATGTCTGTCATTGTGTTGCTAAGTGGCAACGATGCCCAAAGGAGAGGGCCTGGACGCAGAACAAATGGTCTCTGCCGTTTTCCTTTTTCAGGATTTTGCCAAAGGCTCCCTCACGATTGGTGATTGGAATCGGAATCATGTAGATCTGCAGAACCACAATTTTTTTCTACAGAATGATACGGAAACTAAAGTGTCATGCTTTTTAATATTGAATTGTATGAGTCATACATCATAAGATTTGCTAACTGATTATATGTTTATATGGTATAATTAGACGAGGTACGTGAGTACTTTTTCTTTTTTTGTATAAGTGTAGATTCATATGTTGTATGTGAATTATTTTAGTTTTTATTTTCTTTTTTGTATGGTTGTGTATTCTTTTAAATGTACTTAATAAAGAAATTTTAATAATAATAATAATAAAAGATTTGCTAACTGATAAACACTGATTCCCCCAGCAATAAGGCACAGTGAGCCACAGCATCTTGATTTCTTAAACAAAGCCCTTATTTTAAAGCATAGAGAGTTAGTTTCAGTAATAAGGCATAAAAGTATGAGGTACAGGTACAATAATATACTTTCTTCAGGTAGCCTTGCCACACCGCCACTCCCAGAAAATGCATGAATGGACGATTAAGTTATGGAAAAACTGTAAAAGTATGCAAATGATACCCAGCTCTACCTCTCTTTTAAATCAGAACCAGTGAAGGTGGTGAAGGTCCTGTGTGAGTGCCTGGAGGCGGTTGGAGGATGGATGGCGGCTATTTTAATCCTGACAAAAGTACTGTTTTGGGGGGACAGGGCAGGCAGGTGTGGGGGAGTTTAGGCCAGGTTCATTACATTTGATAATTCTTTTGCTGACTAGTAACTTGAACAGTCATTTTTTGTGGAGGGTGGGAGCTCAAACCTGGAGGGCTAAGGTGGGCCTGTCACAGCACTAGAAATAATAATTACACCCATTAAAGTTTTTTAATGGTGGCGCTGTGGGTTAAACCACAGAGCCTAGGGCTTGCTGATCAGAAGGTCGGCGGTTCGAATCCCCGCGACGGGGTGAGCTCCCGTTGCTCGGTCCCTGCTCCTGCCAACCTAGCAGTTCGAAAGCACGTCAAAGTGCAAGTAGATAAATAGGAACTGCTCTGGCAGGAAGGTAAACGGCGTTTCTGTGCGCTGCTCTGGTTCGCCAGAAGCGGCTTTGTCATGCTGGCCACATGACCCGGAAGCTGTATGCCGGCTCTCGGCCAATACAGTGAGATGAGCGCCGCAACCCTAGAGTCGGACACGACTGGACCTAATGGTCAGGGGTCCCTTTACCTTTACCTTAAGTTTTTAACAGCGATACTGCCTTACACATGGCATGATGACACAGTTAATGACAATGTGGGCTGGGGGATAAGCTTTAAGGTTGAATCCAGTTGGATTGATTTTCCTTGCAATCCTTGCATTCTCAGTTTGGAGATAGTGTCAGACATATGCTTTACTTAATGATTGCAGTTTATTACTCAATAGGTCATATCCTGTATATATTAGGAACAAACACCTTGGAGACTATGAGCTGGTGGAAGGAGATGACATGTGTCATTGCTGTTGTTTTCACTGCAGCCCTGTGGAAAAACTAATTACCTTTTCATCTTGGTGAATCCAGAGGTCACTTTACCACTACTATATCTCTACATGACAGGGTACATGGGTAATTAGGTAGGCTGTGTAACCTGGATATTCCATGGATCTCATTACATCTTATTTAGAAACGCTATAATTTGATTGGTGGAAAATTAAGGCATCTTCTCATGGGTCATTTTATCTCTCTGCAATAATAATTCTTGGCTTGATTAAAAATTGATCCAGTGTCTTAAAGTGAATTTATTATTGCTGCAATCTATCACCCACAGACAGATAATCTGGTTCCCATCTTTATCTGATTTGAAAAATCTGTCACTTATTATGTGTTGTTCCACACCCACCCACCCAAAAAATCATTTAAATTGATGGTTTGTTAAGGCATGCATACTACCAATGGCCCCTTGAAAGAAATCTTGAGACAATAGCCTGATGCTTTTTACTGCAAGAGTCTGATAATATGTCAATTTTAATATATTGATTTGTATTGTGTTCTAGCAACAATTTCTCTGTGGAATAAAATAAAATAGCATGGACACAGAGCAACAAAGGAGTATGTGTTCAATTGTTCCTTCATTTGTATACAGCTCTATTTCTACTCCAGAACATCTCAAGTACTTAAGGGAGCTTCTCCCCATGTTTCCAACGTCAGCCAGCCTGAGTTTTGAGACCCTGCCTGTGGTAACCTTGATGGCCTGGGAGACTGCTACACACGGAAGGGCCATCTCAGTGTTGGCACCTCACCTGTGGAGCTCCCTCCCCATGGAGATTACATTATCCCCTTCAGTATTGTTCAAGTGAGAAGTTAAACATACTCATTTCAGCTGGCCTTTGGCACATGGAATAACATTACAGTGGTACCTCTGGTTGCGAACGGGATCCATTCCAGAGCCCCGTTCGCAACATGAGCAACACGTAACATGAAGCATTGTGTCTGCACATGTGCGCAGCGCGATTTGGCGCTTCTGCGCATGTGCGTGATGTCATTTTGCGCGTCTGCGCATGCGTGAATCGCCGAACCCGGAAGTAACCTGTTCCGGTACTTCCGGGTTCGGCGCATTTGTAACATGAAGCAAACGTATCCAGAGGTACGACTGTACTGTGTTTAATCATTTTTTCATAACCTTGTATCTGAGGCTATATTTTGTTGTTCCATTGTATTTTCATAATTGTGTTGTCAGCCACCCTGAGCTTGGGAAGAGGAAGGACAGAATATAATAAGTAAATAATAAAACAACAACAAGAATAGCACTCAGCAATTTATTTTTCCAATAGTTGGTCCAAGTTTAGGATTGCCCCAAAGATAGTCATTGGCCAATGGAGGTTTTTGTTTGTTTGCTTGCTTTTTAAATACATTTTCTCTATTGAATAGCAGACCTACAGTGCAACATCTGAGAGTGCTGATGAAAATTCACCTCGTTTTCCAAGGAGATCTGCCACTTTTTCTATGTCAGGTAAGTCAAATCTTGGAATGAGCTCAGACTTGCAAGAGAGGTTAAAAATACTAAAAATGTTTCTTTGGCTATGTTTGAAGCAAGAAGAACAAGCAAGTAATAGGGTCCTCTGTGTGAGAAGATGGAGAAATGCTATTGGATTTGGATTTGATATCCCGCTTTATCACTACCCGAAGGAGTCTCAAAGCGGCTCACATTCTCCTTTCCCTTCCTCCCCCACAACAAACACTCTGTGAGGTGAGTGGGGCTGAGAGACTTCAAAGAAGGGTGACTAGCCCAAGGTCACCCAGCAGCTGCATGTGGAGGAGCGGGGAATCGAACCCGGTTCACCAGATTACGAATCTACCGCTCTTAACCACTACACCACACTGGCTCTCTATTGAGTGACAGAAAGTAGGCAGAACTGCTCAACGCCTACTTCACCCAAAAGGAAAGCATTGCCCAACCTGATGATGATGATGATGATGATGATAATAATAATAATAATAATAATAATAATAATTTATTATTTATACCCCACCCATCTGGCTGGGCTTCCCCAGTCACTCTGGGTGGCTTCCAACAAAATATTAAAATACAATAAGCCATCAAACTTTAAAAGCATCCCTAAACAGGGATAACAGAAAAAAACAATGCAAAGAGAGAGAGAGAGAGCAGCAGATGGGAAAAGAGGTGATAACACCTAGATGCTTTAAATGATTCCAAATCTCCAGGGCCTGATGAGCAGCACCCAAGGGGGTCTACATTGTAGATTCTTCTAGATTCACAATCATTGTTCACAAGTGTTGGTGCTGACCTTTAAAGCCCTAAATGGCTTCGGTCCAGTATACCTGAAGGAGCGTCTCCACCCCCATCATTCTGCCCGGACACTGAGGTCCAGCGCCGAGGGCCTTCTGGCGGTTCCCTCACTACGAGAAGCCAAGTTACAGGGAACCAGGCAGAGGGCCTTCTCAGTAGTGGCACCCGCCCTGTGGAACGCCCTCCCTTCAGATGTCAAAGAGAACAACAACTATCAGACCTTTAGAAGACATCTGAAGGCAGCCCTGTTTAGGGAGGGTTTTAATGTTTTATAGATTATTGTATTTTAATTTTCTGTTGAAAGCCGCCCAGAGTGGCTGGGGAAACCCAGCCAGATGGGCGGGGTATAAATAATAAATTATTATTATTATTATTATTATTATTATTATTATTATTATTATTATCATTGTCCCAGATTATATACCCTCATAATGTGTAGCCACATTATGCCTTCAGATACACTGAACATTACCATTTACTGCACACTGCCAGGTTCTTGCAGCAAATCCAGAGGAAGAGCAAGAAGGAGAAAAGGAGAAAATTGTAGCCAAGTTAATGAGGCATGGGTGAGAAGATTATCCACAATTTGCCTTTAGAAATTCTACTACGCGGCACTAAGTTCTTGTGGGAAGACCAGGGAAGAGTGCATGCATGTACATACGTAGGAAGAGAGGGCTGCAATCCACTACTCATTCACTTTGTAACAGTCCTTGTAAAGTAAAAGGGACTGCTCCAGAGCAAACAGGTTGTGGATGGTGGCCAAAAAGGGTGATGGAATCAATTATGGCCTTTCACCAAGATAATTGTCTTCCAAATAGAGAGGGCCTGGTTTTTCCCTTCAGGTGTCTTTCTGTATTAACTTGATTGCAACTCCATCACAACTCCTGAAACGCTTGCTCCAGAAAGAGAACAGAAATAAGAAGTAATGTAAAGCCTTATTAACTGACCACTGGACAAAGGGGCTCTCTAGCTGAGCATCAAAGGGTAAGTAGAAAAGGAAAATGTTGCGCAGAAGGGGAAAGCAACAGGGAAAGAGCCCACGAGGAAACAGCCTGGGGCATTTTGGTCCTTAAAACAGAACGTTTAAATGATGTTAAATGATACCTGCAAATGGTAAAATAATAAACTGCCAATTTGAACCTCTCAGTGGCATCCAGATGTGCTTCTTCAGGCAACTGTTTAACACTGTCTAACAGTAGGACTAAGGGACGTGGGTGGCGCTATGGGTTAAACCACAGAGCCTAGGGCTTACCAATCAGAAGGTTGGCGGTTCGAATCCCCGCGACCCTGATGTTGGGAAAGATTGAGGGCACAAGGAGAAGGGGATGACAGAGGACAAGATGGTTGGACAGTGTTCTCGAAGCTACCAACATGAGTCTGATCAAACTGCGGGAGGCAGTGAAAGACAGGAGTGCCTGGCGTGCTCTGGTCCATGGGGTCATGAAGAGTCGGACACGACTAAATGACTAAACAACAACTGTTAAAAAACCCAAGGACCCAAGTTGTTGCTACTGTTAAAAAACCCAATCTTCTTGCAATGTGGTATTTTTCTTAAATTGCCTAACAGTTCAGGAATAAACTACTGGGAAGATGCACCTTAGTGTCCATGTAAAATACTCCAGTTTTATTATTGAGTTATTTGATTATTTATACTTAGCCTGCTTTTTAAGAGGAGGGTTACAAAACCAGAGAATGCAAATCAACATAACCACAATATAGCATAGGGCAAACTAAGGACAACTGCATTGATTCACTGGGTCAATTCATCACCTCTTCTGCATTCCAATATTTCCATTTGCCTTCCCTCATTCGCTTTGAAGAACTTCATTAAGAATGAAAAGAGGCATGGCGATTCCGTAGTATGTGCTTTTTATGTGAACACCCCACACTCTCATCTGACAGCACCTGTGATGTTGCATTATTTTGGATAATTAAATAATCTTAAGCACCCGTGTGCATGGAGTGTGGGATCAACAGATGCCTCGAGTGGTGTCATGCCCACAAGGCAAAGCTGAGCGTTTTCAGCCATCTAAAGAGTATTTTTCTTGGCAAAGCAGCAAGCCTCCAGATGTGCCTCTCTGTGATCCTTTGAAGCCTTTGTAGCTTTTCCTTGAGATTCTTTTGGGATGCATATCAACGAATACATGGAGATCTGTCTAAAGGATGCCTGGCACACAGATAATTTCTTGCTGGGGGGAAATGTGAAGAGTGGAGTTTATTTCCTCGCCTGGGTCATCTTCTAGGCTTGCGAACTCATTTAGCAATTGAGTTGTGAAAAGGGGAGATGGGTTGGTATATCAGGGAGTGGCTTACAAAGAGATCTGGGCATGACCCACAATAGATTTTCCCCCTTTGATATTTAAACAAGGGCTGAGCAAAAATGGCCACCCAAAACTCCCCACCCTATTTGCAAGCCAAAAAAAATAGGAGGCACTGTGCCAAACATTCTCAGGGGCAGAGGGTGGGCAGATGCAATTCTGAAACAGCTGGGGAGGGAAAAGGAAGAAAATTCTCAGAAAAATCCTCCTCCTAGAAATTCAGGTTCAGTAAATGCTAAATGAAACAATGTTGTTATTTCATGCTGCTGAATGAAGGTTGCAATGGGCTAAGACAGGGGTCAGCAACCTTTTTCAGCCGTGGACCAGTCCACCATCCCTTAGACCATGTGGTGGGCCGGACTATATTTTGAAAAAAAATATGAACGAATTCCTATTCCTAGTACCACTGTATTCTCTGGTCAGACCTCACCTGGAATACTGTGTCCAGTTCTGGGAACCACAGTTCAAGAAGGATACTGACAAGCTGGAACGTGTCCAGAGGAGGGCAACCAAAATGGTCAAAGGCCTGGAAACGATGCCTTATGAGGAGCGGCTTAGGGAGCTGGGTATGTTTAGCCTGGAGAAGAGAAGGTTAAGGGGTGATATGATAGCCATGTTCAAATATATAAAAGGATGTCATATAGAGGGGGGAGAAAAGTTGTTTTCTGCTGCTCCTGAGAAGAGGACACGGAGCAATAGATTCAAACTACAAGAAAGAAGATTCCACCTAAACATTAGAAAGAACTTCCTGACAGTAAGAGCTGTTCAACAGTGGAATTTGCTGCCAAGGAGTGTGGTGGAGTCTCCTTCTTTGGAGGTCTTTAAGCAGAGGCTTGACAGCCACCTGTCAGGAATGCTTTGATGGTGTTTCCTGCTTGGCAGGGGGTTGGACTGGATGGCCCTTGTGGTCTCTTCCAACTCTATGATTCTATGATTCTATGCCCTACAAATAAACCAGAGATGCATTTTAAATAAAAGCACACATTCTACTCATGTAAAAACACGCCGATTCCCAGACTGTCCGTGGGCCAGATTGAGAAGGCGATTGGGCCGCATCCGGCCCACGGGCCTTAGGTTGCCTACCCCTGGGCTAAGAGATGCAAAGTTGTTGCACAAGCTTATCACTTCCTTCAACAATATTACAATATATATTGGGTTGCATTTACTATCTGTGGCTGATGTTTTGCCAAAAATTCTCAAGGGGAATTGAAATTCTCCAACCGTTTGGGGAGCCCCCACAAAGAAAATTCTCAGAAAAGTTGGGCTCTATTCTTTGCCTGGGATATGATTCCAGTTGCTGCTAAGTACTGAATAGAAATCACTTCTGTTTTAAATTTGGACCACTACACAACAGTGTAATTCTTAACTTTTCATTGCACGTTTGTGGGACTTTTTGTGCCCAGATACAAGAAATGAGTTCCGCTTGTGTAGTTCATTCTATTCAGGTCTTTCTTTCAGCCGGAACTCACTGGACCTCAGTTCCGGCACCTCTCAGTTGGGTGCCATTGCTATTATAAGAGAAGCATAGTACCTTCCACTTTGATTGCTTTTACATGTTACTGAGCTGTTCTGGTACCTCTTTGGCATAATTTGAGGAAATTACAGAAGGCGGCTCATGTGTTTTGGGGTAATCTCTTCAGGTTGAAACCCACAACTCCTTTCATCTTAATAAACTGATCCTATATAATAAAGTCCCAGTGTCTCTGCGTCCACTGCCCGTGTGTCCGTGGGTTTGCGCTACTGCGCATGTGCCCCACGGACACAGGGATTGGAGCGCAGAGATGCGCGCACCAATCTGGGCCGGCCGAACGCTGGGCGCGCGCGAAGCAGACAAGCAGGCGGTTAAGCTGCTTGCTGCTGCTGCTCCTCCCGCCGCTGTTCCCTGCGCTCCGCTCAGGGGCTCCCGTGAGGAGAAGGCGGAGGTGGCGGTGGCGGCGGCGACGAGGAGTTGCGGCCGGTCCGGCGGCCTAAGGGGACGACAGAGGCGCGCACATTCGCGCCTCCGTCGCCGCCGCTCTTTCGCTCTGCGCTCCACTCAGGGGCTCCCTCTCCCGGGCACCGCTCTCCGCCTCCCCTCGCCGCCTGCTGCGTCCGACGGGCTCCCGGCAGCAGCTGCTGGCCTGGGCTTGGCCCGGGTGCTCAGCCCGAGGGCCCGGGCAGCCGCCGCGACGCGAGCAGGTCAGCTGCGGGGTCGGAGGGCCCGCGGGGAACTCGGAGAGCGGCGCCGGGAAAGCGAGGCCTCCCCGCGGATACGCCGAGGTGGTAAGGAGTCTAGCGCCCGTTAATTTAACGGGCATAAACCACTAGTATGTAATAAAATTATCGTATAACTCTAATAATTATTATTTTTGTAACAATATAATCAGGTAACACCAATAGCGTCAGCATGATTTATGTATTGTTTTCTCTCTCTCTTTAATTAATGGGAGTAACATCAACTTGTGCCAACAGAATGAACTGCAGATGTGCAAAGGGTTTTTTAGAATATATAACTTCATAAAAGCAATTCCAAATCAGATGCAGCGTGGGAAATGTATCACCTTAAAATACTTCTTTTTCTTCAGTAGGTGCCGAAAAGACAACAGACATGGACCTGCCCAACATTTAAGGCGAGGGAATTCCAAAGGTAGGTGCCACAACAGTAAAAGCCTGATTCCTTTATCATATGGACCGCCTGATAAGATGGTACCTGCAGGAAGACCTCACCTGCAGAGCGGCATTATTGTCTGGGTATATAGGGTTGCTGGCATCCATCTGTCTTAGGAGACAATGGAAGAGTGCTGCATTGGGGGCAAAGGCAAACCATTGGAGAGTTACAACGCCTGCTGTGGCTGTAGATTCCAATACAGGAGAGACATGTTTTGTTGCATCTGGGGCAGATGAAGGGAGTTTGTGCAGGGGCGTAGGAAGTGGGGGGAGGGGGGCGGGTCGCCCCAGGTTCCATCATGGAGGGGGTGACAAATTATCAAGGAACAATTACTGCCCTACTAGGGTGGTTCATAAAAAAACGTGGTTTTTTTTTAAATGCCTGCTCCAAAGGTCTTGTCTTACTACACTAGGAATTATATAGCTATATATGAAATTTCATGCATATCAGTTAATATCTTGACCCTCCTCCACAAAAATAGCTGTTTACCTGGCCGTTTTCCTATGTCGTGAAGGCTGAAATTTCAATTCCGTGGAGCACTTACTGTTCCCAACCCTAACCCTGCAGAAAGCCATGTAATTAGACTTTAATTAGATTTTGACATATTTTTAGGAGGTAATTTAATTATTGTTTGATTTTATACCAATGTTATGGATCTGATGATAGCCGCCCTGAGCGCGACTTTGGCCGGCGAGGGCAGGATATAAATAAAAGTTTATTGTTACTTATTATTATTCCTTTGTAAGAAAATATGAAATAACGTAAAACCATTTTTGCAGGCAAAAAATAAAATAAAAAAATAATCAATGTGTGTGTGTGGGGGGGGGGGTGACAAGAAATTTTCCGCACCGGGTACCACCTGACCTTCCTACGCCTCTGAGTTTGTGCTGCTGCAGATGCACCATGGCACTCCTTCTCTCTGCACGCCTCCCAGTGGTCATCCCGCCTCTGGTCACTGCTATAGAAGTCGAGTCACTACATTCCAGGAAGATGTTTCATCCTCTTTGCATGGTGATATCCCTCCCTCCCCTGAAGTAAAGACTCAGACACGTTGTATAAATTTTAATGGGCGTGAAGGCCACAACTTTATTGGTTACGGATGTAGAGCGGTATTGGCTTAGGCATTGGACCCTAACAGGCTATATCTGACCCCAACCCGTGTGTTGGAAGTCTGGTAAGGGTTAATTCCCAGTAAGGAGCATTGATGTACATCGAATGGACCCCCCCCCCTGTGATCACCGTTGGGCGTGCCTTGGGCCCTAACCTCCCTAGGCTTCGGACATGGCCACACCCCCGGAATCCTTTTACCGGAATACCCTTCAAGATAGGGGCAGGTGATGGCGCTACCTCCCCTCCTCAGATCTATGACGAATTCTTCCAATGCCTAACCGCCAAACCAAAGTTGTGACAGATTGCTATGAGGTAGGTGAAAAAACCCGAATGGCTAATCCAAACGGGAAAAAGAACTACCAGGCCCCTTGGCCAACCAAGGTGACCAACTGAAATCCATAGCAAGGTCAAGAACTAGGCTTAAGGGCGGGATGGTGGGTGAACCTAACAGCTGGGAAGCGGGGCGAAAATGGAGGCTTTCCCGCCCGCCTCCCGCTTAAAGGGCTGCAAGACACACCCCCAGGTCGACCTGGTTGGTCGACCTGAGAGTGATGTGGGCGGGAAAAAACCTCCCATCGTACCGGGCTGAATCCCAGCCCCGGCACGCAGGGTCGGCCGTGATGCCTACAATGCCACCTCCTGGCTGAAGGCGGAAGTGGGGCTTCTCTATTTCCCCTTTACTACAAGGAGAAAGTCAAAGGTGAATCAGCATTTATTTGAACATATGACCTGACTGTCTGTCTCCAGGCACTGCGGTCGCCTACAAGGGATTGCCACACAGCAGGGTTGATGTTGTCAGCCCTTTTGTCAAGTCTGCAGACATCTTTGTAACACAGAGTTGGTCTGCCAACAGGCCTGATGCCTGAGACCAGCTCCCCATAGAGCAGGCACCCCCAAACTTGGCCCTCCAGCTGTTTGGGGACTACAATTCCCATCATCCCTGACCACTGGTCCTGTTAGCTAGGGATGATGGGAGTTGTAGTCCCAAAACATCTGGAGGGCCAAGTTTGGGGATGCCTGCCATAGAGCATGACCTTGGGGATCCTGCCATTTTCCATTCTATTTACTTGCCCAAGTTAGCATAGATGGCGCTGAGACAGAAGTGCGAACATGCCGGGAACGTGGGCTTGGAAGAGCACGTCTTTATTTGAGGTTCTGTATGGCTGTGATGCCCAATATCTTGCTGCTGCAGAGCATATGGAAGGCACTGAGGTGTTACTCCTGGCGGGTGCAAGTTGCCCATGACACTCTTCCCTAAAGCAGTGTGCTCAACACACAAGGCTGGTATATAAGGGGTGTGACAATCTTTCAGGTGTCTTGGGCCCAAGCTGTATAGGGCTTTATACACCAAACCAGCACCATTAACTGAGCCCAGTAACTAGCTGGCAGATTGCAGAAGCTGGGATCATTTTTAGTGGTGTTTTCATGAATATAGGTAAAGGTAAAGGGACCCCTGACCATTAGGTCCAGTCGTGTCCGACTCTGGGGTTGCGGCGCTCATCTCGCATTATTGGCCGAGGGAGCCGGCGTACAGCTTCTGGGTCATGTGGCCAGCATGATTAAGCCACTTCTGGCGAACCAGAGCAGCTCACGGAAACACCATTTACCTTCCTGCCAGAGTGGTTCCTATTTATCTACTTGCACTTTGATGTGCTTTCGAACTGCTAGGTGGGCAGGAGCTGGGACCGAGCAACGGGAGCTCACCCTGTCCCAGGGATTCGAACCGCCGACCTTCTGATCAGCAAGCCCTAGGCCAGTGATGGCTAACCTTGACACCCCAGATGTTTTGGAACTACAACTCCCATCATCCCTAGCTAACAGGATCAGTGGTCAGGGATGATGGGAGTTGTAGTCCCAAAACATCTGGAGTGTCAAGGTTAGCCATCACTGGCCTAGGCTCTGTGGTTTAACCCACAGCACCACCTGGGTCCCCAAAATGAAGAAAACATCCAAAAGTAAACAGTCCTTAGCCTAATACATACCAACTGTCTATCCCATTACAGAAGGAGCATGTAAGCCTATAACATGTGACAGTCCTAAAAGAAGTCTGCCCCTGGAATATCAGGGGGAATTAGTTACAGGTAGGTAGCCATGTTGGTCTGTCATAGTCAAAACAAAATAAAAAATAAAAAAAAATCCTTCCAGTAGCACCTTAGAGACCAACTACCATAAGTTTGTTCTTGATATGAGCTTTCGTGTGCATGCACACTTCTTCAGATACACTGAAACAGAAGTCACCAGACCCTTATATATAGTGAGAGGGTGGGAGGGGTATTACTCAGAAGGGTGGTGGGAATGGGTGATAGGCTGATAGCTGTGGTAAACCTGTTGACGACTGTTAACAACGGCAATTAGTCTTACAGGAAAAAGCAAGGGGTGAGAAGGTTAAAAAGAGCTTTGTCATGTATAATGAGATAAGAATCCAATGTCTTTGTTCAGACCAGGTCTCTCCATGGTTTTAAGCTTGGTAATGAGTTGCAATTCAGCAACTTCTCTTTCCAGTCTATTTCTGAAATTCCTTTGCAATAAGACAGCTACTTTGAGATCTTGTATAGAATGTCCTGGGGAATTGAAGTGTTCTCCTACTGGTTTCTCTGTCTTGTGATTCCTGATGTCAGATTTATGTCCATTTATCCTTCGGCGTACGGTTTGGCCTGTTTGTCCAATATAGAGAGCTGAAGGGCACTGTTGGCATTTGACGGCATACACCATGATAGACGATGAGCAATTAAATAGTCCTGAGATGGTATGTTTGATGTTGTTGGGGCCAGTAATGGTGTTGTCCGGGCGTATGTGGCAGCAAAGTTGGCATCTGGGTTTATTGCAGGCTCTGGTGCCAGTGTCCGTGTTAAGTCTGGTTGTAGTTTTACTTCGTTTTTGTTATGTATTTTACGTTCTCATTTTGTATTTTTATGATGTGAACCGCCTTGCAATATAATACATACATACATACATACATACATACATACATACATACTGTACATACATACATCCCAGAAGCAAAGGAAGGCTGCAATGAAGGATGCAACCAAATGTTTCTGTGGGAACTCATTATCCTTGTCTTTCCACACTTTCGCTAGCTCTCATGAGTGATATCAATCCCCTCATTTTTGTACAGCCTAAATGTAACCTCCCCCCCCAAATCAAATAAAAATTATACGCTAAATATATTCATTTTATAAATATGCATGTTAATTAAATATACATTTACTTTAAATGCATGTGTTAATTATACATGTTACATCAGATCACAATTAAGTCAATAGAAATTGACAATTTGCATATAATCACACTTGTATACTAATCAGTTGTCAATCTAGAATGCCATTTTGTTTCAGATGGATCTATTCGTTCCAAAGTATGTAGAGAATATAGGCATGGGGCAAAAGATTTTAAAAGGAGTGGGGCGGGGCGGGGGGAGGATATAAAGTTCAAAGTATTCTTATTTCAAAGCACATGGAATCATGGAGCACAACATTCCTGGGAGTGAAATAGGATAAATGTGGGCTGGATGCAAGGTTGAAGGCTCCCTTACGTTAAACAGTTCCAGTCTACTCTTCAGATTGGCATGCTTGCTTTCTGTGCTTTGATATGGAATATAATCTAAGCATGTGCATAGCTGTCAACTTTCGGATTTGAAAATAAGGGATTTTTTCAAACTTTCGGATTTGAAAATAAGGGATGCTGCCAGGGCGGTGCAATGGCACCAAGTAGCCTTGCCACCCTGCGCTCCAGAGGCTGCGCGCGGACGGGTGAGCGAAAGAGCGAGCGCGTAGATGGCAGGCAGGCTGGTTGGGCATGAGGGTCTGGCTGCACGTTCCGCCCCCAGTCAGTCTCAGGCTCCTTATTGGCAGCCGAGCAACGCAGCTGAGGAGCCTCCCTGGCTGGCAGGGAGGGAGAGGAGCTGCTTCCTTTGAAATCTGGGAAATTTAAGGGATATCAACAATACGGGATAGCAGCGGGAAACGGCATTGGAATAAGGGAGTTTCCCGCAAAAAAGGGAGGGTTGACAGCTATGAGCATGTGGTTCCCCTACCTTCTGAGGTGATACATTCCCACAAGAGTTGCACTATTTCTTAACTCGTAGACCAGGTCTTCAGAGGCTTAGGCTATCACAGGTCTCCACTGAAGAAGAAGAAGAAGAGTTTGGATTTGATATCCTGCTTTATCACTACCTGAAGGAGTCTCAAAGCAGCTAACATTCTCCTTTCCCTTCCTGCCCCACAACAAACACTCTGTGAGGTGAGTGGGGTTGAGAGACTTCAAAGAAGTGTGACTAGCCCAAGGTCACCCAGCAGCTGCATGTGGAGGAGCGGAGACGCGAACCCGGTTCCCCAGATTACGAGTCTACCACTCTTAACCACTACACCACACTGGCTCTCACTGCAGCACTTTGAAGGCGTGTACATAGGAATCATCCATTTGAATATGTATGATTGCCCTGTGCTCCAGCGCCTGGACTTTTCAGTGGTCTAATATGACTAAAGGAGAAGGCGTGAACTCACAAGTTCCATTTCCCTGCTTTGAGGCACTGTGATTTAATGTTTATCAGAGTAGGGAGCTAAGGATGATCTTGGATTGACAGAGACAAAACTGGAGGTTGTCTCCTGCACAAGTTCATGGAAGTTATCAACAGCAGTGCTGGAAATAGTTCTCTTGTTAGTTGACTCAGTTTTCTACTCATGTTAGTTTTCTACTCACTGTTTCTTCACATATATACCATTCAGATGGATGGAGCTTCCCTGTGCATTATTCTACAAAGGAATACGTGACTGTTGGAAGAATAACATATTATGCTGGCAGATTATGAACATCCCAGCCATTCAACATATGCATGAGATCAAATGAATGGGCCATCAAGGAGTTTGTTACAATTCATCACAATCATGGTATGCAATCACATTTTTCCTTATTCAGCAACAACATTGGGGAATTGGTCACTGTTGCATAAAGCCTAGCCTCTTACCCCACACAGTAATTTTTTTGTTTATCAGAGTGGGGATGAACAACACAACAGCAATATACAATACATTTTTTAAAACAAAAGAACACATGCTTTTTTTGGGGGGGGGTTGTACAATTAAGGTCGCCTTCTGCTGCCTCTGGAAGTCATAGAAAAATTGGAAGATGCCAATCAAACCACTGGCCCATATGGCTTAGTACTGTCCACACTGACTGGCAGTGACTCTCCAGAGTTTCATCATCATCACCATCATTTTATTATTCAATAATAATAATAATAACAACAACTTATAAATCATTAATAATAACAAATTTCAAAATGAACAGACACTGTGGTTGCAGTTCATCTGAAAGTCCAGTTTTGTCCTCGCACAAAGTAAGATCTGTGAGGCCAAAATCTGGTGCCCTCCGCCTCTCGCCTTTCATTCTGCATGTGCCCCATGTCATAATTGTGACACCCTGCTCAGCACTCAGTGTGGGAGAACTGGTCACGCTGCCCTAAATCTGCCTCTACATCCTCATACATTTCCTTATGTGTGAAATTCACTGGACTGGCAATTTTCCTTCTGTGTGTTTTGATGCCACAACTAAATTCATATGTAAAAAGGTAAAGGTAAAGGACCCCTGACAGTTAAGTCCAGTCGCGAATGACTCTGGGGTTGCAGCGCTCATATCACTTTACTGGCCCGATGTTTGTCTGCAGACAGTTTTTCTGGGTCATGTGGCCAGCATGACTAAGCCGCTTCTGGTGAAACCAGAGCAGCGCACGGAAACGCTGTTTACCTTCCTGCCGGAGCGGTACCTATTTATCTACTTGCACTGTGTGCTTTCGAACTGCTAGGTTGGCAGGAGCTATGGCCGAGCAACGGGAGCTCACCCCGTCACAGGGATTCGAACCGCCGACTTTCCGATCGGCAAGCCCAAGAGGCTCAGTGGTTTAGACCACAGCACTACCCATGTCCCTGAAATTCATATGTACAGAGGGCAAAAAAAAAAAAAAAGAAATGTGCTCAATTGTTAGACATAACCATATGCACAAATGGGCATACTGTACCTGCACCACTTTGCACTAATGGAGGGCAAATATTATGTGTGCAGTGGTCCATAGTAGGCAATGCTGCCTTCTGGATTTTCAATATTTTATTAGTCTCATTTAATTCAATGAGGTTCTTACACTGTTATTAAACTTAAGCATGCATAGGGCATCAAAGCACATTGTTGTAAAATTTAATAAAGAGTCTTTTCATTATCTTCTGTCCAGTCACCATTTACATAGAAGTATTAATTCAGTTTCACAAAGGGGAATGCACATCCTTTGAAATGGAGCCCTGATGCTCTGTGTGTTTGCTTGTTCATTACCTTGCATCACCTGATCGGTGCAAGTCAGTAAAGTTCTGTTTTCCTATTATTATTCCTTCTTGATTTCCCCTCTGTAGTCTTGAATTTACTTTCCTCAAAAACATTATTCATTGCAGAGAATTCACTTTGCTGAATAGTTTACAAACTAAAAAACAGAAACTCACTAAGGTATTAAACTGAGTCTGTGAAAAGTACATATTTCATCAGTGATTTTAATCTTTAAAATATTTGCTTCAGGTATCTGGGACACCATTGATTCCCTGCTACATTATGTAAAGTCTACAAAAGAAATTAGGTCACCATTCAGATTGTCTCTCTCTCGTAAGGATTCAATTTAGATTGCATTAGGAGAATTAATTGTGTTTTAGGCTGTGATGGCACCAACTTAAAACTAGATTCGTTATAGATGTAATAAATAAGATGTATAAATACAATTAAAATCAGCTCTGCAATTATTACCAAACAGCACCCATTGCCTTGCCTTGCCTTGATTTAAACATCCAGCTAGTAGGAATCATTTTCTTCACCAGCTGGAGAATTGCTGTCAGATTTTTAGATGCATTGCACAGGAGATACTTAAAAAAATCATTTAAACTTCAAAGCCAGGATTATAAGACAGTACCATCACATCATCCCATTGTTATATTTTCAGAGATAAATAATGAATGCTTAGATTCTGAAAAAATGTGGTACTATTCTCTTCACAAAGTATTGCAATCATTGCAAAAGAATATTAATTTATTCATAACTTAAGGATACACTCCTAGGATCAACATTAAAATCTTGACGTAAGGAACATTTAAATTTCTTTTTTCCTGACTTTGCTTGTAGGGATTGAGAGAGCAAATTGCAAAGTGAGATTTACATTGTGTAGTGTATTCAGGCTATCCTTATGCCTTTCACAAAATCAGAGAGTGGGATGAGATAGGAAGGCTAGAGTATATCAACTCCTGCTGAAAGGAAGGATCACCAGTCCATAACCTCCCATGATAAAACAGTCTAAGACCACAGTGTGTCACAAACAGCATGCTCAATAAAGAAGATTCCTGTAGAGGAAAGAGCTCACACAGTCAAGTCGAGGCCCAAGGGAAGGCAAAGCACCCATATGGTCTGGGAAATAATTATTTTCCAAAGCAAATCTTGATTGTTGTGTATAATAGAGTAAGAAAGAATAGAGTGAAATAAAGAAAATAAAAATCTCAAAAAGTAAAACTAAATTAGCACCAACAATTTAAAAGATGTAATCCTGTCATGAACTCCAAAGAGGAAAATTACAAAATGTCTAGGACAGGGGTCAGCAAACTTTCCCTCAGACAGTGGGGGGCCGGACTATATTTTGAAAAAAACAACAATGAACGAATTCCTATGCCCCACAAATAACCCAGAGATGCATTTTAAATAAAAGGACACATTCTACTCATGTAAAAACACCAGGTAGGCCCCACAAATAACCCAGAGATGCATTTTAAATAAAAGGACACATTCTACTCATGTAAAAACACTCTGATTCCCGGACCGCCCACGGCCCGGATTTAGAAGGCGATTGGGCCGGATCCAGCCCCCGGGCCTTAGTTTGCCTACCCATGGTCTAGGATCAGTTCCTGTGGGTTTTGCTTGCTGCAACACAGTCCTTGGCCACACTGAGAGTGATACTCAAAAGGGACATAAAATGCACCAGAATGTCCTGGCAGATTTGAGAAGGAGGTTTTGAGGGAAAGTTATGCAAATAATGGCGAAAGGAACAATACAGGAGGACATGGGTTGATGACTCGATCTCTCGAGAGCTGCAAAGGCTCCTTTATTCATGGAAGGTTTTTTAAAATTTATTTAAGTCTCTTCCCTCCAAGACTGCTGAAGAAAGGGTGTTTAGGCATGCCTGTGGGAGGGCTCTGTATGGCTTTTGGATTGAGAGTGCAGAAAGATAGCTGGTTTGCTAGGCTATAGTGCTCTGTCAAGTTAGAGTGTCATTGGAAGTTGAGCCTAGATCATGCTGGTGTTCAATATCTACTATCTACAATGCATTGATAGCTGCTCCAGTGTTTTTGTATCCCAGAGGGATTGAGGGAGCCCAAAGAGAATCTGTACAGCTGGAATTTATGAGGTAGGGTTTGCGTCCATACAGACTGAAAGATATCCTGGAGAGTTATCTGGGCTAAGCCAGTTGGAGGGCAGGTTGGCATCAGCTAAATGTTGTAAATGGCAAGCCAAGTCCTGGCTTCAGCCTTCTGGAGGCCAACTTCCAAAGCATTTGGCATGCTTGATGAATAGCCGTCAGAAATTTAGACTGAACTACTTAGTATAGTTAAAGCTATGGTTTTCCCAGTAGTTATGTAAGGAAGTGAGAGCTGGACCATAAAGAAGGCTGATCGCCGAAGAATTGATGTTTTTGAATTATGGTGCTGGAGGAGACTCTTGAGAGTCCCATGGACTGCAAGAAGATCAAACCTCTCCATTCTTAAAGAAATCAGCCCTGAGTGCTCACTGGAAGGACAGATCCTGAAGTTGAGGCTCCAGTACTTTGGCCACCTCATGAGAAGAGAAGACTCCCTAGAAAAGACCCTGATGTTGGGAAAGATTGAGGGCACAAGGAGAAGGGGACGACAGAGGATGAGATGGTTGGACAGTGTTCTCGAAGCTACTAACATGAGTTTGGCCAAACTGCGAGAGGCAGTGAAGGATAGGCGTGCCTGGCGTGCTCTGGTCCATGGGGTCACGAAGAGTCGGACACGACTGAACGACTGAACAACAACAACAACTTTCAGAGGTGTAAAACTGCAGTAAGGGCTGAATTAGGCAACATATATAAGCTGTGTCAATGATTTGGCCTCAAGCAACTTTATTGCTACCAGTAAAGGTAAAGGGACCCCTGACCGTTAGGTCCAGTCACGGACGACTCTGGGGTTGCGGCGCTCATCTCGCTTTACTGGCCAAGGAAGCCAGCGTACAGCTTCCGGGTCATGTGGCCAGCATGACTAAGCCGCTTCTGGCGAACCAGAGCAGCACACGGAAACGCCGTTTACCTTCCCGCTGCAGCGGTACCTATTTATCTACTTGCACTTTGACGTGCTTTTGAACTGCTAGGTTGGCAGGAGCAGGGACCGAGCAATGGGAGCTCACCCCGTTGCGGAGATTTGAACCGCTGACCTTCTGATTGGCAAGCCCTAGGCTCTGTGGTTTAACCCACAGTGCCACCCGCGTCCCCATTGCCACCAGTACATAATATCTTTTCTTTCTCCTGAGCCTCTGTGTTGTTTTTATAGAGCTCAACAGGAAGGAGGATGGGGACAAGACTAGAACTAGTTGGGTGGGCCTGCCATAAGCTCTGGCTTCACTGGCTATTGGTCTCCCTCGTTTCTGCCCCACGACTCCCAGTGGGCAGCAGCTATCACTGCTTGTGACCTTCCCTACTGCCTGGTCCATTCTTGAACTGACTACCTCCTCCCCAGTGGGCATTGTGGGAATCTTTTCTGACTCACTACCTCCTGAGCCCCCAAACTCTAAGTGTGTGAGTCAGGCTAGCATCAAAGAGGGCTCCTTTCTCCATTTCCTGGGACTCAAAACTCTTGATCAGCTTTGCCCTTGTGACTTCTGATTCTCCTATTTATAGACATCTCCCTCCCCTGGTCCCCTAATTTCCAATCACCCCAAAGGTGCATTGCAGAACTAGCAATAATCTCCAAAGCCTATTAACAGGCCAAATAATTTTTTGTTGGCATTTATGTGACCAGCTGTTCCTAAACTGTGACCCAAGAGCAGATGGAGGAATGCTGAGACTGATCTGGAGGGTGGGACGGTGCCGAGCTTATATAAGCCATTACCAAGCTCAGTCCCAAATCAGAGTCTGCAGATGCAGCACGCCTCTGCATGCTGGCCCTAAAAGTCCCATCCTAAGGGCCAGGCACTATGCCACACCCTCCCATACCCTTTTGGAACTAGGAACACAGTTCTGCAGACTATGGTACTGTAGGATTCAATACTGATCAGCAGGGCTTTTCTTCAGCTAGAACTCACCAGAACTCAGTTCTGCCACCTCTCAGATGGGTTCCAGCACCTCTCAAGAGAATGAGAGAGGTGTTCATGGTGAGTTCTGGCACCTCTTTTTCTAGAAAAATAGCACTGCTGATCAGCACAACACAATTGAAATCAAATGAGCTGAGGGTTTTAAAAATGGTTTTGGTGTATATACATATGAAATCAAGAGACTGACCCACTGTCTTTCATTTCAATCTTCTTACAATGTTCTCAAAAGAGGTTTATAGCATTTGCAATATATCTTTCCAATCAAAATAATTGCTTCCAGATTCATTATACTGGAATACTTTTTTGCAGTCTTGATTCACTATGCTGCTCATGGGTTCAATCCATATATTACATCTTTAAAGATGTACACCTATAAAATCCACACCATTGTATACTCAGCAGTGAGCTGAGATTACCTGCAGCTTCCTGTTGAGTACACACCTTGTGGCAAACCAATGCTTTGTGCTTTTAAATATTTGCAGTAATTGAAAAGTAGTTATACAGCGGTTTTGATAAACCAAGATTGACACCTGTCCAAAGTCTTTAAAATGGGTAATAAGCTATGTATATAAATATACTGCATTTTTCTTTCTTTTATGTAATTGCTTGAGCATCTGTAAGGATCTAAAATATCACTTTGTAAATTAAAATAACTCCTGTACCCCGAGGTACTGAGCATGCAGAAATGTCTGGAATCTGTGTGGGTTGCAAACAGAACTGCTGAAAAGTTTGCACCTTTTGTACTAATGGAATGGCAATCTCTATTGTGATAGTTTCCCTAAGAAAAACACAGTGTGTGCGCTGTTAACTTAAACAGGTGCTTGAGTAGACAGCTGGAGGTTTAAGGTCAGAGGTCAAGCAATCAAAAGTGGCCGTCTATTGCATAGATCATCAAACAGCAAGCCCATCAATGGGTTCAGTGGAGAATGCTGGAAATTAATCAGTTCAGCTCTTGGTGTTTAGCCATGCTGATTATATAGTGGCAAAGCAACCGTGAGATGACAAGCCAGAGAAACTAACGTAATAGGAGTTCATTCCCAACAAAGGCCAAGAAGGCAGATCAATTTGCAATATTCTTTTCTGCACCCATGCACCAAAGCAGAAACATGAAAGCAGAACATTAAGGGATGCTCCCTATGAACTAGACAAATCAATAAACATCACTGGTGAAGGAGGAAAGAAAAAGGTTCTCATTCTCCTGAATACCCAGAGCCCCCCTTTTCCCATCTCAATGAAATGATGAGCAATGGCCTCTGTCATGTTTCCTTTCACCTGTGTGGTGCTGTCTTATAACTCTCAAGGTGAAGGCAACTCTCCAAATTGAAGGGCACTATCAGATCTTGTCATAAAGGAAGCTGTGGGGCAGTGAGATGGGTAGAGAAGGGTAGATCTGAGGCGCTGAAGCAGTTCAGCTTCAGAAAAGGTTGTGAAAATGGGGCTGCATACATTTGACTTGGCATTTGTAAAGAAAGGAAGGGAGTTGTTGTACCTTCTGTTAATAAATTACAACACCGAATTAGATAAAATAGAGAAGATTGAGCTTACGCTTGGAAAATTCAAGGTGTTGAAATCCCAGTTTCATCATAGACTGAAAATGAATTGTGGAGTGATTTTTAGGGTGTTGAGATGACTGGTGCTCACGCACTCAGATTGCTTTCCATATCACCCCACCCTCACTTCTTTCTTTCTCTAAGCAGACCATCTTTTGCCATTACGTCTGTACCAGTCTGCCTTCAAAACAAGGATCAAAGCCTACTTCAAGTCATAGTTTCAGGCCATGGTTTCCCTCAGAGATAAGTTATACTATGATTTACTGAGCAAACTTTACTTAAAGAAGGAAGTCAGAAAGGGAGTCAGAGGAAGGAGGAGAGGAGGAAATGTGGGGGGATAATGCAGAGGAGCCTGAATCAAGCTGGTGAATTCCAGCTACACCCTTTGAATCCTTCCATTTCTGTAGCCTTGGGTGAGTGATATCTCAGCCCGTATCTATCCATCTATCTATATGAACTTTTGCAGTCTTATAGGTCATTCTCCATGAACAGAGATTCTCATTCTCATTGAGAGCCAATGTGGTGTAGTGGTTAAGAGCGGTGGACTCGTTATCTGGGGAACCGGGTTCGCTTCCCCGCTCCTCCGCATGCAGCTGCTGGGTGACCTTGGGCTAGTCACACTTCTCTGAAGTCTCTCAGCCCCACTCACCTCACAGAGTGTTTGTTGTAGGGGAGGAAGGGAAAGGAGAATGTTAGCCGCTTTGAGACTCCTTCGGGTAGTGATAAAGCGGGATATCAAATCCAAACTCTTCTTCTTCTTGAAAAGCTCCGGATGACTTTGGATGGAATCTGATGTAGCCTAGAAGAAATAACTTTCCCACTTTCCTGATTGCTTTTTTGGAACTTTAGGGCTCTCTCCATCATTATCATCATTATTTTTAATTTGTATACCGTCTTTCTATCTTACAATACTCAAGGCGGTTTACAAGCTGAAGAAACAAAAAATGTACATCTTATAACAATCTAACGCACTACAAAAATGTGATAATAAAACAAAACTTTAAAATAAGCAATCTACATCAAAAAAGTAACATTCAACAATTATTAGAATAGTATAAAAAATAACAACATATAAAAGTTAAACAGAAATCCACTCAACAGTTACAATAAATAATTTCTAAACAATAATCAATAAAACAAGGGAAGCCACAGTACATAAAATAATACAATACAAATTGAGAAGAGACTAGAGGGTGGGGCAAGGCAGGTGGAAGGAGGCCTTGCCTGATGGAGTCTCTCCCCTCACAGTTCTCCCCCAAGGCACAGCTCCCTTATGAGGAGTCTCAGGGCCAGGGGGTGGGGCAAGGCAGGTGGAAAGAGGTCTCCAGGCATGTGTAAAATGGCATTTACCTGTAGTCCATGTTTAGATGCTCAATTGTCCATTTCCTAATGCTTTCAGTTCACTTTCTTTTAGAAACGGTAGGCAGATTTTCGGCCTTTGCTGAGAAAGCTAGAGAGATCCTGGAGAGCTCTGATCCCTGAAAGTGGGTTTCCAGACTGTATCCATTAAACCAGAGTGGCATGGAATCCTACGCCCATTTTTGAAAACAAGGCTATAAAATCAGAACCATGCAATAAAATATTCAAGGTACTGTTCACCAGGAAATGTTTCCTGCATACCCAGGGAGAACTATGTATGCCACCTTGAGTTCTTTGGAGGAAAGGTGTGATGTAAATACAAAATAAAGAGAAATCACATATAATAAAGTGCAAGTGTCTCTGCGTCCAGTCCCTGTGTCCCTGGGATTGCGCTACTGCGCATGTGCCCCACGGACAGCCGTTGGGACTTGGAGCGCAGAGACTTCGGGCGGCCGGGCGAAACAGTTGAGGCGGCGGGTGTGCGCGGGCACGCGGCGGGTGCGCGGGCGAGCGATGTCAAGCCGGGCGAAACAGTTGAGGCGGCGGGTGCGCGGGCGAGCGATGTCAAGCGGGAGCCGCTCGGTCAGCTCTGCGCGTGTCCGCGATGTTGCTAGGGCAACAGGGACGCTATGCGCAGAGCTGACCGAGCGGTTCTAGCGCCCGTTAATTTAACGGGCATAAGTTACTAGTAAGTAATAAAGTTCATTTCAATGGTAGATTATGCCCATAGGGTGGGCCCATTTGTTTCGGTACCCACTGAAATAGGCAGCAGTACTCCTGCTGCTTTCAGTGAGGTTGAACTTCACTTATAAATAAAAGTACACTGCTTTTCTCTACTGTCATGAGCACTTCTTAGGAGAAAGGTGATCAATCAGTCATCAAAATGAATAAAAGGTTATGGCAGGCCTGCAGAACCTGTGACCCACCAAAACAAAGGCAGCCCACCAACTGTGTATTGTGCAGTGCTTGAATTAATGGGGGGTGGGGTGATTAAAGGCCCCCTTTGCCTTTTGTGGAGCCCCCTACAGCTTTTAGAAGGCTGCAATTGGGGGAAGTTAATGGGTGGGGCCTGTGGATTTCATTAAGGGGTCTTTCTCTGCCTCCTCCATTGATTCAGCCCTGGCATCAGGGTCTGCTGGGTGCATGGCTGCTCCTTTGCCTTTGCAGTCCCAAGCAGTAAGCAAAAACCAGGAGCAATATTTTCTTTTTCTTTTTCAATCTAGAATAATTTGTATACTTGCTTAATCAAAATAATATTTCTAAGTGGTTTACATAAAGCAACATAAATTTTTGATTGAAAAAAGCAGACTTTTAAAAGAGTAGATATGCATAATCACGTCTGGTCAGGTTGTCTAAGCAAAAATATTTTGAGTGGGTGTTTAAAGCAATACAGCCAAGTTGCCTTCCTAATATAAATAGTACGTTGGCGACAATTATTCACACAGTTGTTCAAAAATAATTGTACACCATTTATCAAATATGTGAGAAAGAGACCATTCCAATTCCATTTTTGTATAACTTAATACGCTGGTTCATCAGCACCTCACCTGGAACAACGTTGGACTTACCTTCTTCTTGAATCTTCTTGAACTTATTCAAAGAACAAGAAAAAATGAGAAACTGAGTTAAGAATTTGTAAGAACCTAGCAAATTTTTTCCCCATTTTTGTTTTTTGCAATATATTTTTATTCTGTTTTCTGCATATCACAACGAAACACTTAAAATATCATTCTAATAAAGCAAATACATATACATATACTCCGCCGAGTATTGTGACTTCCCTCCTTTCCCATCCTGGTTTTCATTTTTTACTTCATTCTTTCGCTTTTCTATACATATATTGTTTTGCATAATTTACTTATTATCTATATGAACTCTATTGTTACATTGCAAGTATTGTGTCAAAACCTGTGAATGTATTCATATTTTTACAATGATTTTTTAAATAATGAATTTACTCCAATCTGACTGAAACATTTGGTCTCTTTGATTTCTAATTCTTCCAGTTAATTCTGCTAACTCTAAATATTCCATTAATTTTATTCTCCATTCTTCAATAGTTGGTATATCAGAAGATTTCCATTTCTGTGCCAATAAAATTCTAGCAGCGGTGGCTGCATATAAAAATAATCTCTGGTCACTTCTCGCAGTCCCCCCCCCCATTCCTAGCAAAAACACTTCTGGTGTTTTTGGGAATGTATACTTTAACATTTTTAAAAAATCATTATATATTAATTCCCCCAAAAAATTTACCTTTCCACACACCCACCGCATGTGATAAAAGTCACCATCTTCTGTCTTACATTTCCAACATTTCTTGTTTTTCATTCTATACATTTTTGCCAGCTTGATGGGGGTTATGTACCAGCGATACATCATTTTCATGATGTTTTCTTTTAATACTGTACAGGCTGTAAAATTTCATACTGCAAGTTCACTTTATTTGAGGTAGTTTGTTGGTTTTCATGGCACTTTGTAAGTAATTGTCTCTTTCTCACATATTTGACAAATGGTGTAAAATTATTTTTGAACAACTGTGTGAATAATTGTCGCCAACGTGCTGTACGAGTTGCACTATCTTTATCAACGGCACAGGTTGCATTTTTTTTTTTTTAGCATTTCCTAATATGAATAGGCAAGGCGTCCCAGAGAATAGGTGGTGCCACACTGAAAGGTCGATTTATTGCATTGTGGAATGAGCATTATGTGACTCTTGTAAAAGTACCGGTACCTCTTCCGCAGATTGAAGCAGTCGAGTGGGCACACACAGGGCAAAGCGATTCTCCAGGAAAATGGGTCCCTGGGAAGAAGGGATGACCCGTATTCATTTCGATGAATGTCAAGATTGTGCAGGTCTGCGTTATGAGATATGGCACAGCAGCCATTTTAAAAACTGGTAAGGTAATATGGAGCATGTTAGCTGAGGATACTTTGCAGACGATGTGTAAGTTAGCATGGAGCCTTGTCTATTGTTAGTCACTATAACAGCATTGTGTGTGTGTGTGTGTGTGTCATCTGTCCTGTTTCACTGGCACAACCAATATCTGTGAGCTCTCTGAGGAGAGCCCTGGCAGCTGCAGGGCATAATTACCACATTCTCCTATATCTTTTAGGCATTTGGATCTATGGCTGGTTTCTACATTGCTCCCCTGCTAACTAATATGTTATTGGCTTGACACAATTGACAGCTGACTGTGCTGGTGGCTAAAGAACTGCCTCTGGGGCTGTCTCAAAATGAAGTTAATGATGGGCTAAGATGAGCTCCCTCAGTTTCCTATACATCATTTACCTGGAATTGCACTGTGTGTGCAGGTCTCTTTTGTGATGGCAGGAAATGCTACCAAATGGCCAGATGTACTAAATGATGCAATAATTCCACTGGGCCAAATTTGGATTTATTTGCAGTTGTTGTTTTTTTGCAGTGAGAGTAAAAACAAAGAAATCTGCTGAGGAAATTCTCCATATGGGAAGTGGGTAATGCTGCATAACACAAACTAATAACGTTATCAATTATGGGTCAGGCCAAGAAGTGAATGCCCCTGGTCTCTCTCTCAAAAAAAATTCATGATCAATGAGTCTGCTAAATGGCACTTTGGAGTTTCCGCCCTTTCTTTGCCATGAAACAGAGAGGGATCATAACTATACTAAAGACCCAGGAACTCTTGTAACATGGAGCCGGAAGTGACTAGATGCACAGGAGTCATGTATCTAAAGAGTTTTGTAGAAGATGGGGAGGGGCGTTTGGTTGGTTTTTTTGGCAAATGGAATCCACAGTTGCTGAAAATTCCTCTTCTACAAAACACTTAGTGGCACAGGAGTCCTCTACTGCTTTGCGTACCAGCCAACTATTCAGATCCCACTTTTCCATTAGGGTAATCAGCTAATTAAGGGACGCGGGTGGTGCTGTGGGTTAAACCACAGAGCCTAGGGCTTGCCGATCAGAAGGTTGGCAGTTCGAATCCCCGCGGCAGTTGTGAGCTCCCGTTGCTCGGTCCCTGCTCTTGACAACCTAGCAGTTCGAAAGCACGTCAAAGTGCAAGTAGATAAATAGGTACCGCTGCGGTGGGAAGGTAAACAGCATTTCCGTGCGCTGCTCTGGTTCACCAGAAGCGGCTTTGTCATGCTGGCCACATGACCTGGAAGCTGTACGCCGGCTCCCTTGGCCAATAATGCGAGATAATAATAATAATAATAATAATAATAATAATAATAATAATAATTTATTATTATTTGTACCCTGCCCATCTGGCCAAGTTTCCCCAGCCACTCTGGGCGGCTTCCAATCAAATATTAAAACAATACAGCATTAAATATTAAAAACTTCCCTAAACAGATGAGCGCCGCAACCCCAGAGTCGGTCACGACTGGACCTAATGGTCAGGGGTCCCTTTACCTTTACCTTTAATCAGTTAATTGCACAAACCTGTTTTCAAGAAGAAAACACAGTGAACATCACACCAGGGTATCGACACAGCAGTTCATATTACTTGAGCAGGATGAGGCCACAATGAAAGATAGGGCTATCAATGGGCACCAGGCATGATGGCTATGTTGTGCATCCACTGTTAGGGACAATATGTCTCTGAACATCAGAGACTCGGATTCCCAGGAGAAAGCATTGTTGCACTCAGGTCCCGCTAGGAGGCTTCTCATAGGCATCTGGTTGGCCAATGTAAGGTGTTGTTTTAACCAATGTTAGTCATACTAAGAGTGGACCTACTGAAATGAATGGACATGACTAACTTCAATATGTTTATTGAATATGTTCACCCACAATAATACTACAACCAGACTTAACACGGACACTGGCACCAGAGCCTGCAATAAACCCAGATGCCAACTTTGCTGCCACACACCCCAGGACAACACCATTACTGGCCCCAACAACATCAAACATACCATCTCAGGACTATTTAATTGCTCGTCTAACATTGTGTATGCCATCAAATGCCAACAGTGCCCTTCAGCTCTCTATATTGGACAAACAGGCCAAACCCCACGCCAAAGGATAAATGGACATAAATCTGACATCAGGAATCACAAGACAGAGAAACCAGTAGGAGAACACTTCAATCTCCCAGGGCACTCTATACAAGATCTCAAAGTAGCTGTCTTATTGCAAAGGAATTTCAGAAATAGACTGGAAAGAGAAGTTGCTGAATTGCAACTCATTACCAAGCTTAAAACCATGGAGAGACCTGGTCTGAACAAAGACATTGGATTCTTATCTCATTATACATGACAAAGCTATTTTTCACCTTCTCACCCCTTGCTTTTTCCTGTAAGACTAATTGCAGTCGTTAACAGTCGTCAACAGGTTTACCACAGCTATCAGCCTATCACCCATTCCCACCACCCTTCTGAGTAATACCCCTCCCACCCTCTCACTATATATAAGGGTCTGGTGACTTCTGTTTCAGTGTATCTGAAGAAGTGTGCATGCACACGAAAGCTCATACCAAGAACAAACTTAGTTGGTCTCTAAGGTGCTACTGGAAGGAATTTTTTTATTTTTTATTTTGTTTTGACTATGACAGACCAACACGGCTACCTACCTGTAACTTCAATATGTTTACTCTGGGTAGACTAGGCTTCCTCAACCTCGGCCCTCCAGATGTTTTGAGACTACAATTCCCATCACCCCTGACCACTGGTCCTGCTAGCTAGGGATCATGGGAGTTGTAGGCCAAAAACATCTGGAGGGCAGAGGTTGAGGAAGCCTGGAGTAGACCTTAGTTAGATAGAACTCAGGATGCTGGACTAGAAGGACTTTTGACCTACTTACAGGAGCATGGGTATAGCTTATCTGTCAACCTCTTAGAGCAAACATATTTGAATCACCCAGGAGCACTGTGCAGTTGCTTGTTCTGTTGGTGCTGAATCTGACAGATACAGGCAATTAATCCCAAACTTCCCATGAATTCGGTTTAAAAATACACTCACCTGTGTGAGTGGGGAGGAATTCAATATTATGCTATGTTGACTGTTCCATCAGGGCAAGCATTTCAGCTTCCACAATGGAACAACCTCCCCACCCCGCCACTGTTCTGGGGGTTCTCCCGAACCCACCAGAGACAATTTGGGTGTTATGGGGGAGGAGCCCCATTGTGGAAGTGGAAGTCACACTCAGGGCTTCTGCTGCAGAACTGGTTAGGTGAATCCTAGTGGACTAGGATTGTAAGGAGATGCAAGAGGGAAAAGGGTACGACGGCAGGCAGGTTTCCCTCTGACAGGGCATCCACCAAGTCTAATTTCTGAGGTTAATAAATTATTTCTATTCATTTTTGTCATGTAGTAAATTGAGGAGGGGAAAGTTGAACAAGTTTTAAACACATTCTAGCTACCGTATTTTTCGCTCTATAAGGCGCACCTGACCATAGGACGCACCTAGTTTTTAGAGGGGAAAAGCCCCATTTTTAGAATCAGCTCAAATTTCTGCAGCTTCTTTTGCAAAGGAGAAAAGCCCAATTTTTTGAGGATCAGCTCAAAGTTGTTGAGCTTACTTTGCAAAGGGAAAAAAATCCTGTTTTATAGGGTTTAACTCATAGTTCTGCAGCTTCAGGAATGGGAGCCATTTCTACAGTTTCCAGACAGATAGTCTAATCAGCCAGTCACATGTCCCTGGGGAAACAGCTTCCTTCTGCAAGGGGGCGGGGCTGGAATCTCTCTCCCTTATCTCTCTCCCTGATAGTTTGCTGAGCAGCTGCTCAGCGGGCTTCCTTTCAAAACCCACTACCCTCTCTCTCTCTCTCTCTCTCTCTCTCTCTCTCTCTCTCTCTCTCTCTCTCTCTCTCTTAAAAGCACGATCTGCTTTTGCCCCTGGGCAGTTCAGCTCCAGGGACCACACATTTGCTCCATAAGACGCACAGACACTTCCCCTTACTTTTTAGGAGGAAAAAAGTGTGTCTTATGGAGTGAAAAATACGGTACTACTGTGCATATTTTCCCCAAAAAACTTTACAAGATGGGAACAGCAGGTTAAGTGTAAATAAAAATAATAATAATAATAATAATAAACCATTTATTTATACATACATACATACATACATACATACATACATTTATACATACCCTGACCATCTGGTTGGGTTTCCCCAGTCACTCGGGGTGGCTTCCAACAAAAGATTAAAAATACATTAAAACATCAGACATTGAAAACTTCCCTAAACAGGGCTGCCTTCAGATGTCTTCTAAAAGTCAGATAGTTGTTTATTTATTTGACATCTGATGGGAGGGAGTTCCACAGGGCGGGTGCTACAACTGAGAAGGCCCTCTGCCTGGTTCCCTGTAACTTCGCTTCTCGCAGTGAGGGAACCGCCAGAAGGCCCTCGACGCTGGACCTCAGTGTCTGGGCAGAACGATGGGGGTGGAGACGCTCCTTCAGGTATACTGGGCCGAGGCCGTTTAGGGCTTTAAAGGTCAGCACCAACACTTTGAATTCTGCTCGGAAACGTACTGGGAGCCAATGTAGGTCTTTCAAGACCGGTGTTATGTGGTTTCGGTGGCTGCTCCCAGTCACCAGTCTATCTGCTGCATTCTGGATTAGTTGTCATTTCTGGGTCACCTTCAAAGGTAGCCCCACCTACAGCGGATTGCAGTAGTCCATTGAATGTAGACTGGCATAGTATTAGGACAGGTCACTGCTGAGGGCAAAGGAAAATTTGTACAAAAATTGGGCAGGTAGGTATTCAGTATGATGAAGTTTCAGAAATCCCTAGGCTACATCTATTTATTCACTGTGATCCAGCAGAGGCAGTTACATGCATACAGTTCGTGGTGTTAATTCCCAAGGAGTTTTAATTCCCTGTTGCGAGGGCTATAATAGGGTTACAGGGTTACTGAAGTTTCAGATGGTTTATTTTTTAGAGCCAAATGGAATTGATTAGGGCAGATTTCTAGTAGGTGAGCCTTAGACTGAGCCTGCAAGGCTCTTACACTCTTAGGTTAAATCTCAGATCACCCACAAGTTAAATGATGAATTAATCAAGGAAGGTTTGGGCTTGTCATTTGTGTAGTGTACAGCCCCCTGCATCCCACAGCAAATCACATTTGAAACAAGGGCTATTGGAAGCAGATTTGGACATGGCATCGGCACCTGCTGTTCTAAGAAGAAGAAAGAAGAAAACTTTTGCAGGACAATTGTCCAGGTTCTTGAGTGTACTTAGCTCTTTGGAGAATCACATATAATAATGTTCAAGTGTCCCTGCGTCCACTGTGTGTCAGTGGAACTGCGCGAGTGCGCATGTCCCACAGGGACGCACGGATTGGAGAGCTCTACTTCCCCCCCCCAACAGGGATGCAGGCATTGGAGCGGCCGGAGAGGGGGGCGTGTCCGGGAGGCAGCGGCGGCGCACGTGCGTTGTCAGTTGCGACAGCGCCACCGCCTCGCACGGATGTCTCCCTCGCCGCCCCGTCTCTCCAGCCTGTCAGCTGCAGTCAGCCGCCAGCCTCTGCCGCCTCCTGCCGCCTCCTCCTCTAGCGCCCGTTAATGTAACGGGCTACCTTCAACTAGTAGCCAATATTTACAGTGGCTTAAGAGGGAGAGGCTGGATGACATCAAATTATATTCGAATATGTAGTGCAAAGCTACAGTGATTTTTGGATTAATTTAGGATTCATTCTCCTCCTAAAGCTTAATCTTTCCTTTAAAAAAAATGATCTTAGCTAGTGAGTCCTGAATAAGCAGTTATTCCTGTAGTATGGAGAAAAGATCATCACATTTTTATGGGATGGCAAAATGTCAACTTAATAATAATTTGGCAACATGTCAAGATATCTGGAGAGACTTCCTGGAAATTAAAAACAATTTAGATGTAGAAGAAAATTATGACAGTGACTTGGAGTTCAAAAGGGGAAATATCTCAGCTATTCTTGCACCTTTAAAAATAATTCTTTTTATTGATATTCTTGGCTGTGATTGAACACAATGTGAAACAGATATTTTACAACCATCACAAGTGGATATAATTTCTAGGGGGAAATGTGCTTTTTAAAAAAATGCTATGAGTTTGCATATTTACTGCAGTCCAAAATGTTCCTTTAAAACAGAGCTTTCCAAAACTGTTCATGTCATTGACACGCTTATTAGACATGCATCATTTCGCGACACAGTAATTCAGTTTTACTAGCAAACCAGAGGTTAAACGAAACCCTTTCCAGCCCCGGGAGGAGTGCGGGGAGCGTTCACACAAGACACCTACACGCCGTAGCCAACACACTAATGTCTCGATACGGTGTGGAAAGCTCTGCTTTAAAGCCTTGCTACGCGGGTGGCGCTGTGGGTTAAACCACAGAGCCTAGGGCTTGCCGATCAGAAGGTCGGCGGTTCGAATCCCCGCGACAGGGTGAGCTCCCATTGCTCGGTCCCTGCTCCTGCCCACCTAGCAGTTCGAAAGCACATCAAAGTGCAAGTAGATCAATAGGTACCGCTGCAGTGGGAAGGTAAACGGCGTTTCCGTGCACTGCTCTGGTTCACCAGAAGCGGCTTAGTCATGTTGGCCACATGACCCGGAAGCTGTACGCCGGCTCCCTCGGCCAGTAACGTGAGATGAGCGCCGCAACCCCAGAGTCGGACACGACTGGACCTAATGGTCAGGGGTCCCTTTACCTTTACTTTTTTAACTCATGTATTGTGCTGCTTGGGTAGTGATGGAGGAGAAAATTCTCTATATTAATTTTTTGCTAGCTTTGTAGAAAATAACCTATTGTGGAATCTGGTTGAGGCTGGGGCAACAATTCCCTCTCCTAAACTTTTTGCGCCAGTTAGGAAAGTTTTCATGGTGCTTGGCTTGCCCATAAAGCTGGCAAAGTGGTAGTGGCTCCGGGCGTAGACTGTGGTAGGAGAAATTCGGAGTGCTTGCACGCTGGGCCGGGCCGTGTAGGCCGCGTAATCCCTACGCTTGCGTGCCGGGTGGGGAATGGGGAGCACGGATTCACCACCTCCTCCCCATGGCATGCGCTATGTCTCACTGCTGCTCTTGCGGAATTCTTTTTTTTAAATAATTAATCTTTATTGACAGTTTACATACACTTATTTTTAACAAAGGTTTATACTTTAGCTCTCATACCGGTACATTTGTGTAAAGTTTTACCGTTAACATAGAATAAAATAACTAAATAACCTAAAACAAAAATTGACTTCCACACTTCCTTCTTCTGCTTTGAAGAGACATTACAACTTTTCATGGTTTTGCACTCTTTATATATTAATTCATGTTTCATCATTGGTAAACTAATAGTAATTGTACTTTCTCAACAATCGTCTCCAAATTATTCCCGTATGTTTTCCATATACCTTACTTGTATCTTAATTTTAATCAGTTGTCTATAAATTGTATTTGTTGTTTCATTTGAATTTGAGATAAAGAGATATATAATTTCAGTTGTGAGGTCTCCTTCATACCACTGATACATTTGTTTCCATTAATTTTTTTGGTGTAAGTCATCAACTTTTTCCATTCCTTCTCATATGTTTCGCTACCTTGCTGGTGGATTATGGATGTTAATCTAGCTATCTTCATATATTCTACCATTTTCTGTTGCCATTCCTCTATCGTTGGGATTAATTCTTGCTTCCACACCTGAGCTAGGAGTATTCTTGCACCTGTCACTGCATATTGGAACAATTTTATGTCATGTTTCTGCTCTTGCGGAATTCACAAAGGGGGGAAATAGAATTATTTGGCTGCTCCTGCCATTGGCTCTTGCTCTACCAATCGTTGGCTATGACTCCACCTATTGTTGGGATCCCAGTGTTGCACCTTACCAATCCCAATGAACACTGCCCACCAAGGGCAAAGGCTGTTGAAAGGCTGCTGCTATTGGAAGGATTCGAAATGTGGCTGATTGAGCTGGGCCAGCCAAATATCTGTTGAATCTCAAACCAGTCCAGCAGTCAGAGGGGCCAGTCCAGGACTGCCTGCTGTGATAACGCTGTGTAACATTAATCAATATGAATACTGACCTTTCCCCGCCTCTCTTTCCATCCTGGCCAAGTTACAGGCCTTCAGGTATGGCGATAGCTCCACTGGTTCGTTCAGCCGCTTTCCCATCGAGTGACTCCTGTTTATTATCTGAGTAACCTGATAAATCCCACGTTAAGAAGGGCCTTCACATTAGCACAATTACACGCCATCCCGACAGCATTCCTACAGGGTGTATTTTCCAATACTCCGCTGGATCTTCAACTCTGCCCATGCAACAAGGGAAAGATAGAGGACTTTATCCATTTTTTCTTTTACTGCCCTCTATATGTTACAGTTAGACCCAGGCTTCTCCTCTTAATCCCGCCGACCATCGCTCGGGACGATGACCGCATGAAATACATATTGGTAGACGCCAACCCTCTGGTCACACGTGGTGTGGCTATCTATATTTTACAGGCACTGAAACTCAGGGCCACCTCTTTGGCTAACTTGCCCTAGACCTATGTAACTTCCTGACATAGTCACTTTCGACATGCTCTGTTATTGCTTCTTATTTTATGTTTCATTCAGCATGATTTTATACTTAAAGTTTTTAAATGTATTTGTACAAAATGTATAAAATGTATCTGTTGTATTTTATGTACATTCGTGACAGGTTTCCGTCTGGTTTCTCATTATGTGCTATGGCCATATGGCTAATGCAATAAATAATATTTGATTTGACTCCTGTTTATGTTACCTTGTCCCAAGAAACTTATAATGTAAACAGGAGTCACTTGATGGGGGAGTGTCATGTCCATCATGGGTGGGCCACCTGCAGCCTTCCAGCTGCAGCTAAACTCCAGCTGCCATCAGCGCCAGGCAGCATGGCCAGTGCTCAGGGATGAAGGGAGGTGTAGTCCACTAACACCTGGAGGCTCTCCATGCGCAGGGTACATTGATGTTGCTATAGAATTCTTCATTTTAACAACCACAACCAGGGCCGTCTTACCCATAGGCGCTAGGGGTGCCGGGCACCTGGGCGCTGGGCTCTCAGGGACGCCAGGCTGAGAGTCCAGGGCCCGAGAGTTGAGTCCAGGGAAGAGCCCACCCGTCTGTGCCGCGAGTTCGGGGGTGACCAAGCTAGCGAGACGCTGAGGCGGCTGGCCGGCTCTGCCCTCCCGCATGCCTGGGACTGGGCAACCTGGGGGGTGGGGTGCCGGGCAGATCTTTGCATCCCGGCACCGCATATGCTTAAGACAGCCCTGACCACAACAACTAATGGTAGCTTCTGGTGAAGTAATTTGGATTCAGGCACAGATACCGGGGCACAAATACACTTTGAGGATATAGTACCGGTATGTACTTAAAATGCATGAAGGGGGTCTTGATTTTACAGGCCCAGAATCTCCAGAGAGGTTCTTAAGAGCCAGGTGAAGGCAGAGGATTCAGTTAGTCTCCAAGGCTGGGATGGTTCTGTGGCTTGGCACTGTTTTTGATTAAAAAGGCGGAGGGGGGCATATGGCTGTGTAAATGCAGTTATGTGTAAATCTAAAATCATATAAATATTTTATTATAAATCAAGGAAAAGAAAATAAGCTAGAGAACAAAACCAGCCTTCATTGTACCTCTCTCCCCAATAATTCAGTAAAACATAGTCCTGGGGAGGAATGCGTATTTGAGAAACTCGTTTTATATTTTGCATCTCTCCCCCCAACCCCCCAAAAAAGACACAGCAGGGATTTAAGGTTCTAACACTTTGGGCCTTTTATCTATTGCAAATGTAATTGTATCCCAAAGTAAATAAGACTCTGCAATTTATAAGCCCTTTAAACTAACCCTATTTGTTATGGATGTGGAATTACTTTGAATAATACTGCCTTATTTTACTCTGGCAGTTTTCATATTTTTTTTTTACCACTGTAGTGAGGATTATTCCAGCTGCCAACTTCTGTCACAATATATTTCTAACATGTTTATGACTTTAAAACTGCACTCTTAAGATAGTCTCAGTCTAGAATAAGAGTAGTTAATGACAACATGTAAATCAGCGGGATGGCTATTCATTTTCATGTACAAACCTGGGAATTTAGTCATACACTACCTATTATTATTATAATAGTGAAATTGGTTAGAGGTTAGGCATGTGGGTAGAGCCTTACAAAAAGACCTTGGAGCCAAATCTTGATTTTTGTCTCTGAATGGCTCAAGCCTCATTGGTGGGGTGGAGTTAATGGAATGTTAAGACATGCAATTTTCTCCACCCACATGATGTTGTTGGCATAGGAATGGGCACACACGGATCATTCTAAGTATTACTCTCACAGATGCCCTCTGGATCAATTAAGGGATATGTCCCTGTGACTCGATATTTACCACAAACCATGCATATGATCTCCTTCCTTCTTCCTTCCTTCAGAAGCTCCATGTGGATTTAACTAGCAGACATAAAGCTTACAGATGTAATTCCGCAAACAATTTCTTCTTCTGGTTCCTTTCTTATCCTCAATGGCTATTTTTTTAAAGTTTAAACATCTGGAAGGAAGACAGTCTTATTAAAAAGAAAGCATTGCAATGATTTCAGATAGCTCTTGTACTCATGATTAAATGTGAACATTGTCATTGTCTCTCAGACAAATTCTTCTTCATGCAAGTCACTGTTAGTACTTGAGGTATACTGAATATTCTGGGAGTTGCAAGGGAAGGCATTATATTAAGGAAGCAGTTGACTGAGAAGCTCTGCTGGCGTTTTCCAAAAGGCCTTGCCTCCGTGAAGTAGAGCCCCATTTCCCTCTGACAAAGCATGATAAACCTGACTTTTATTGAAACAAATAGGACTTGCTTTCCTGTAATGGGCATAAATGAAAGGTCAGCAAAGCTGTTAGGTATACATGCCATTCCAGGAACACAGAGACTCATTCTCACTGAGAAGTGTTTCATGTTCACAATGGGTTATCCACATGCAAGGCAGTTCCACATTCATAGAAGAAAGCTGAGATGGAGCATTTAATACATGGAATTCCATGGGCAAATGTGCCCATGTGCCCATTGGAGCTGCTGTTAGATTGGGCCAAAGGTGTTTACAAAGCGTGTTCTCCTTCATGGAGAGCACGTGTTGCGGTGGGGGCCAGCAAGTCACCCCTCTGGTGCTGGGCGGGAAAGTTTAGATGGCCACTGCTGTAATTGGACCCAGGGTGTTGTTGGGGAGAATTGTATGTTGCAATTTATTGATGGACAGCCCAGCGGATATATATTGGTGGGTTTGCAACGTGATCCCCCTCTTGGCTGCGTGCTTCTGATCACCCGCCCTCCCTCCCTATATTTTAGGCCTCTGCGTTGACCTTGCTATGCCTGTCATGGGGTCGTCTGCTGTTGGGGCAGGGGCCTGGTAGGAATTTTTCCATTTGGCTGATTGGTTGGTGCCATCTGGTTTTCGCCTACTGCGTAGCAAATAGTCACAACTTGTAAGGTTGGCAGTTAGGCATTGGTTATTATGTTCGTTGGAGGAGGGGTTATGATTGACTGTGTCTGCCCCTCCAATTGTTGCTGGTGTTAGGGGAATTCCGTTAAAGGAATCCAGGGGCTCAATGCTTTTTGTCCGAACCCCTGGTCGGGGGCTAGGGCCGTGCAAGAGCCCTGGGAGCCTGAGGGGAAGGGGGGGGGTCAGACCACCTGGCTCCCTTTATCTCTCCAGAGGATTTTCCCCTTACTGACGGTCGTCAGTTCTGTCCCCTGTGGGACAGATAGTCTTAACCAATGCCTAAGCAACCACTCACATTGTTTGTATTTTAATAAAGATGTGGCCAAAATCATGCCAAAAACCAAAACTAAAATTCTGACTGATGTGTGAATTATTTGAGGGGTGGTTTGGGGACATCGACACGCAACTGGAATGACTTTTGGTGAAGTAACACTATTCCTTAACTACACAACTGACCTAAATATCTACGTGTAGAAGTGTAGTGCATTTTGGTTCCCGGCATATAAGCTGGCCAGACGTTTTGATTTGGTGAGACAGTTTTGTTTAGAGTTTATGGGTTGCAATGAAATGAGATTATCTTTATTAGCTGCTAGGACTTTAATTTGCTGGAAGGCTCTCGGTAGTTTTTATGTACCACAGGAATGTACTAGGCAATGCTGAACTGTACACCTCTCCTCCTGCCTGTCTAAAGAAAGGAGGCAATTTCTTATCTCCCCCCCCCCCCATTTTGTTCCTTTTCCCTTTCCCTTGTTGCTGTAAGACAGGCTTCCTCAACCTCGGCCCTCCAGGTGTTTTTGGCCTACAACTCCCATGATCCCTAGCTAGCAGGACCAGTGGCCAGGGATGCTGGGAATTGTAGTCTCAAAACATCTGGAGGGCCGAGGTTGAGGAAGCCTGCTGTAAGCCTTTTAACCAAGAAGACTAAGACACAGAGCACAGGCAAGGATAAGTGAAGCAGCAGTTAGAGTTCACTTTCATTTTGGAATCTGCCCCCCTCCCAAATTTATAAAACACACAGCTCACATAAATACCATGCACTTAAAGCACATGGCTCCCGCTAAAGAATCCAGGGAACTGTAGTTTGTAAGGTGCTGGGAATTGTAGCTCTGTAAGGCGCAAACCACAGTTCCCAGGATTCTTTGGGGGAAAGCAATGCACTTCAGATGCGCTTTAAATCCAGAATTTCAAAGGCCTCTGCTAGCATATGCTCCAAATTCAACAGTGAAAGGCATATTTCCTAGCCGATTCAATGTCAGTAAATATCATCTCAAAAGTCCACAATGCACCAGGAATTATTTCCTTTTTCCTGCCCAGTTTATGTTTGTAGGCCTCTCCTGTACTGAGCACTAGTGGGGAGTCACATTTTAGTCCACCATCTTGATTCAAAATGGGCCAAACACCAACAAATACGGCCACCCCCACTTCAGGTGCCTTCTCACCGAACTTGGTGATGACATCTCAAGAGGCAGCTAAAACTATGCCCCAAAGTCAGGCTGGTGTCACGTTTCAGTTGGCCATCTTGAATAAAAATGGCACGCAGCATCCAAATGTCTTGGTGATGACATATTGATTGGTGGCTGAATCGATGCTAAAGAAGACGTGCCAAAGTCGCATTTCAGTCAGCCATTTGAATTAAAAATGGCACCAGGCATCGAAATGGTGACAAAGTCTCCCATCCCTGCCTTGGGAACCCTCATGCCGAGTTTGGTGACAATATCCCGAGAGGCGACTGAATCTATGGGAAAAAACGTGCAAAGTCATGCCAAAGTGAGATTTTGGCCCAGCATCTTGATTCAAAATGGTGACTAGCATCCAAACACCCACGATGACCAGGGCCCCTGGCTCAGAAACCCTTGTGCCAAGTTTGCCACTGAGATCTTGAGAGGCGGCTGAACCCATGTTGAACAGATGGACAGACAGAAAGACAAACCTCGTTCAAAAACATATAGTAGATGCCCATATTTGGAATCCAATTAAATGTGGGCACCTACTATATATTTTTGAAAGTGTGTAACCTCCACTTCCATTTAATCTGAATAGCACAGAAGTGCAAATAACTTCTCTCTGTGAGCAAGTGCAGCAGTAGCTGATAAAGGGGCAGCTTGATAAGGGAGCACACTCAGACCATTTTATGGTCCTGTATCTTTTTCTGCTCTTTTAGATGTAGCAGCCATTTTGTGTTGCATCATACCCCCATGGCAGCCATTTTCTGCTGTACCAATGCTCAATTTGTGACACCTTTTCAAAGTTTCAAATGTGGCCCCTGTGATGTTGCTTGACAAGCAGGGACATACACCAGTGCATGCTAATACAAAACTTGTCTGAGATTGGTAACATAATAATAATAATAATAATAATAATAATAATAATAATAATATAATACAAGACAAGACAAGACAAGACAAGACAAGACAAGACAAGACAAGACAATATAATAATAATAATTTTATTTATACCCCGCCCTTCCCAGCCGAAACCGGGCTCAGGGCGGCTAACATCAATAAAATTACAATAAAGTATAAAAGAAAGAAAAAACCGTTAATTAAAATACAGGTTAAAATACAATTTAAAATTTAAAATGCCGCTTCATTTATCGCCCATAAACATACACCAGATATCAGATATTATATACAATCAGAGTCTGGTATAACCAGAACAAGCAAATGACTTTATCTATAAAGATGATAAGGAATGGGCTTTTGAAATAAAAGTTTGTGTCCCCATGCAAAACATTCCTATCCAGGGACAATCATCCATATAATTTCTGTTTTGAGCAGGGTAAGGAAAACAAGGAGACCTGTGGAACCTCAAAGACTAACAGATTTATTGTGATATAAAATTTTGTGCACTAGAATTCACTTCATTAGATGTCCATGAAAGCTTATGCCACAATGAAACTGTTAGGATTTGAAGACTCTAATCAAGTGGGATATTAATCTAAAGAATGCTAAATATAAAGTCTTAGAGTAGACCCATTGAAATCTATGGAATGTAAATTACTCATAACAAACTTAAGTCCCCTTTATTTCAAAGAATCTACTCAAGCATGGCTAATTTTGTAAGCCCCTGGAAGGCAACGATATTATCTTTTCCCTTTCTGTCAGACATTATTTTGTCTTTTGCTAATCTTGTGAGGGTTGGAAAATGTTTTAATTAACACGAATAACTCCCATAAAAAATTGTTGAAGTAACCTTAATTTTCTCTGGTGCCGGAAAAGTCTTTATATCTTCACCTTGCCTATCAGATACAGTGGTTCCAGCAAAACATAATTTCCCCGGCATGTTTCTGCTTTCACCTTGTTGCTTCAGTCATATGGTTACACACTTCACCTCTCCTGCCCTCCGCAGCATATATATTAAGGTTTGAAAGCTCATCTCCTTTCAAAAATCACAAATCAGCAATATTTATCTGAGTAAAACATGGTGTCATGCTGAATATAAGCCTCTGGCTGAATATTCCATTCGGTGACTTGTTGTGTGAAGTTAAAAAGAGGACTGGGTTGTGTTATTGTACTATAATGGGGTGTGGGGGAAGCTTGCAGTTTGCACCAGATATCCTATACTCCTTTCCAATTATGGGAATTTTTATTCTCTTCCCTCTGCAGTAGGAGGCACAGTATTTTGCTGCTGTGTTTCATGTTGGCCTCCACTGGTATCTGATAGAAGTGCTTTTATCCCCTGAAGATACAGTACAAAATACAAATCATCATCATTGGTTTTAGCTCAGCTGGAGCTGCCTGTTTTCTAAATGAGTTTACTCTCTGCAACTGGCCATCAGGCACATTTTTCATCCTTCATCCGTGCTCTTTTTACTATAGCTGGGTTTAAGCCCTTTCTTCTGTCCTTTGTTCCTTCAACTCAGTGGAGTAAACAGCAAGATTGATCTTACACCGCATTTTGGTATTGTTCCAACCGCTTGTCAATAGGCATGGGCTGGGAATGCACTGACTGGAAAAAAGGGGCACGGTTGAAATTCACTTTTTGTTCTTTGTGCCTTTTAGTGTGCAGCGGAATGTCCCTAATCTGAAAGCCGCTACACTGACTGCTGGCCGCCATGCAAATTAATCATGAAGTGTTGAGTCCCGTATTAGCTCAATGTAACCATCTTTAGGGGCATCAGAGCCAGAAAAGGGGGTGGGGGTGGGCCTGGTTGTGTGTGCATGTGTGAGTGTGTTTGGGAGAACTATGATTTTTTTAAAATGAATATTTTGTTATGGTGATAAAGAACTAGCTGTTGTGCTTGTTCAAAGAGAACAACAACTACCAGACCTTTAGAAGACATCTGAAGGCAGCCCTGTTTAGGGAGGCTTTTAATGTTTAATAGATTATTGTATTTTAATGTTCCGTTGAAAGCCGCCCAGAGTGGCTGGGGAAACCCAGCCAGATGGACGGGGTATAAATAAATAAATAAATAAATATTAATAATAATAATAATAATTATTTCTGGGGGGTTTTCCCAGCCATTTCCGAAGTGCTTGCCATTGGAGAAACATTGACTTAGGGAAATACGTTGCTTTAAAGCAGGAGAACAGAGGTGCCCCATCCACTGACATGAAAGAACTGAAAACAAACAGAAGAAAGCAAATAAGGACTGCACAGCATTTTACCTGCTTTCTTGCACCCCAGGCGTAGAAAATAAGGCATTGTAAATACAGCGTGAAGAGTATAAAATCTAGATGTAGATGTGGATACTTGTTTCAGTCTGCAATCCACTTTTCTGGGAGTAAGTCAGGATATGTTTTGGACCGATGTCTTGATGACATTTTGGAAAATATATTTAAAAAGCACGTATTTAAATACACACTGATTTTTAAAACGTATGCAGCAGTCTCCTAATAGTGCTTTTTGGGGGTTGGTGCATGCAGCAAAACAGCAAGTGTTCCATATGGGGGAACATGCCCTCACTATGCATATCTCTGGATGACCCTGTTACAGGTAGATAGCTGTGTTGGTCTGTCATAGTCAAAACAAAATAAAAAAATTCTTTCCAGTAGCACCTTAGAGACCAACTAAGTTTGTTCTTGGTATGAGCTTTCGTCGTATCTGAAGAAGTGTGCATGCACACGAAAGCTCATACCAAGAACAAACTTAGTTGGTCTCTAAGGTGCTACTGGAAGGAATTTTTTTATTTTGTCTGGATGACCCTGACCCTGATGTGTTGTCTGAGTGTTTTTGTGGTGTACCAATCATCCTTCTGTGGTAGACGCACGTTTCAGGACTCTGACTTCATTTGACTGGCATGTGTAGTGACCATATTTGTCGAATGCGGCAGCAGTAAAGCATTGACGATGGAGTCCAGTGCTTCATTTAGTGGAATTCCTGTGATTTTCAACCCTGCTCGATTTTGGAAGGTATATTCAGAGCCAATGACAGGCCCACGAAAACCTGAAATATATTAATGTCGCTGTGCAATCTGAACAACTTTATACACATTTTTAAACTAACAACACATCCCAGTCTGACACCAAATACCATGGCCATATACAAAATTACTATTAACTTGTGTATTTGTTTTCTCTCACATTCCTGTCCTTTACCCAAGGGAAAGTATCTTTTGCTGTGTAGATGGTTTGTAATTTTCATTCTTTCTTGGAAACAAGGTACTTCTCCCTCTCTCATTATTATTATTTTAAATCTCTGAAGGAATCTGACAATACAGGAAGAGGGGGAACAGAAAAGGAAAGGAAAACAGGTTGGGTTGCCTTAGAGTTTCAGCCACAAACTTCCCCCAAGTTCATGGACAGATTAAATTTGGGTTTCAGGGTTTGGTTCAAGTGAAAGAAAGCATCACAGAGATTAAAGAACTTAATCCTTTTCCATGGGTCTCTCTAGAGTGACTCTGTAACCCATTGCTCATTGTGCGCTTATAACACCTCTCCTGGTTGTCAAGAGAATAATATGTGAGCCTATTACAGCATAAAGTCTGAGCCTGCCCAAAGAGAAGAGGCCCTCTTTCAGCCCCTTGTGAGGGTCTGTCTGGTCCTAATTCACCAATGGAGACACGGTCTCTCTAAAAACTGGCTGCTCAAATGGCAAAAATATTGAGAGGCATGAGCCAACCAGCAGTAAGCGCTCTGAAAGGTCCTTGGCGTCATGCTTAACTCTGTTCCATTGAATTCAATGGGATGCAGAAGTTCTTGACTTTGGTTGGATCACGTGCTGGGTTCCTAATTCTCACCCCTCCCTTGCCACAAATAGAGATGAGATCTTGACTTGCATGGACTTCCTTTCTCTGGGAAAATTTTGGTTGTTGTTGGATCTTGACCTTTCTCAAGTTTTTATGGATTATCACTTTTAGAATCAGACCCCCACCCTTTTTATGCCCTGGTCAAATTGGCCATTGTCTATGGTGATATTTTTTGCGTTTCCCAGCACTTTCTTGAGTCATGTCTAGTGCTGGAGACTGGGGAAGTATATGCCCTTTTTCAAGAAACTCTCTGTCATGATTCCCTGCACACAGTTAGGCTTGGCCCTGGGACGGCAGACACTGGAGGAAGATGAGGAGGAATGGAAGGGGGAGGCTGGAACAGATGGAAACCGTTCCCTCTGCCCAAATCCCACCTGGCTCCGGTGTGAAGACAGGACTTCCAGCTTCCTCCCCTCCTGAAGGGCTGGGCATGGAGCCTCAATCTGGGTTGGCCAAGCAGGATGTGGTAGGGAGGAAGAAGAGTAGAAGAGTTTGGATTTGATATCCCGCTTTATCACTACCCTAAGGAGTCTCAGAGGGACGCGGGTGGCGCTGTGGTCTAAACCACAGAGCCTAGGGCTTGCCGATCAGAAGGTCAGAGGTTTGAATCCCCGCGACGGGGTGAGCTCCCGTTGCTCAGTCCCAGCTCCTGCCGACCTAGCAGTTCGAAAGCACGTCAAGTTCAAGTAGATAAATAGGTACCGCTCCGGCGGGAAGGTAAACGGCATTTCTGTGCGCTGCTCTAGTTCTCCAGAAGTGGCATAGTCATGCTGGCCCAGAAGCTGTCTGCAGACAAACGTCGGCTCCCTCGGCCAGTAAAGAGAGATGAGCGCCGCAACCCCAGAGTCGTCCACGACTGGACCGTTAGGTCCCTTTACCTTTTAAGGAGTCTCAAAGCGGGTAACAATCTCCTTTTCCCTTCCTCCCCCACAACAAACACTCTGTGAGGTGAGTGAGGCTGAGAGACTTCAGAGAAGTGTGACTAGCTCAAGGCCACCCAGCAGCTGCATGTGGAGGAGCAGGGAATCAAACCCGGTTCACCAGATTATAAGACTACCGCTCTTAACCACTACACCACACTGGCGGGTTGGCTGCTCTCTGCCAGGACCAGGTACTGCTTCAGGAGAAGGGACTGATACACCCACCTAGAATCAGGCTGGCCACTTACACAGGAATCACAACTCTTGTGAGTGAGGCTGGCACTCACCTCAGCATTAAAGCTGGAGGGGTGGGCGTGGAAAACTGTTGGAACACGTTTTCAGCTCTTGTGCAGTCTTGAACTTCTTGTAACTGACAGTCAACTTTTGCACCTTGGCTGTCGTTCCTAGAACCTGGCCATTGCAGCCAAACCTTTGCCTTGTGAGAGCTTTCGGATCTGAATAGCATTTTCCCTCCTGCTGAGCCCGCACCATTTCTCTCCCTTAATAAAGATCCTATCCTGACTTACAAGTAAGAGCATCTGCTGTTGTGTTTTGGGATGGGAGCCAGGACATTCTCTGTCAATCACTATAGCATCCTGTCAATAATGCGTGGGAAGTTGTCTTCTGAATTTTTAAAATCACGACTTAGATATATACTATATATATATATAAAACAATGAAAAAATGTCTTTCATTAAATGTCTTTATATAGTGAGGAGTATCCAAGGCTGCCCAAGAACTTTTAGAAACCCACAAATATTGTGAATAATAATAATAATAATAATAATAATAAATTTATTATTTATACCCTGCCCGTCTGGCTGGGTTTCCCCAGCCACTCTGGGTGGCTTCCAACAGAACATTAAAATGCAGTAATCTATTAAACATTAAAAGCTTCCCTAAACAGGGCTGCCTTCAGATGTCTTCTAAAAGTCTGGTAGTTGTTTTTCTCTTTGACTTCTGAACGGAGGGCGTTCCATAGGGCGGGTGCCACTAATTTGGGCCTGTCATGCCAAAATTGGGTGAAGTCACTATGGTGGGATTTTGGTCTGTAATCTTGATTCAAAATGGCACCTGGCATCCAAACATCAACAAAAACCCTGACCCCAGGAACCCTCATACCAAGTTTGGTGATGGTATCCTGAGAGACAGCTGAAGCTATGCCAAAATGGATTAATATCTGCCAAGGTAAGTTATTGGTCTGCCATCTTGATTGAAAAATGGTACCTGGTATCCAAATGATAACAAAGTGTCCCCCCCCCCCCCATATCAGGGACTCTCATGCCCAATTTGGCAACAATATCTCAAAAGGTTGCCAAAGCTATGCCAAGAAACCAACAGTCTTGCCTCAGACCCATTTTGGTTTGCCATAGTGATTCAAAATGGTGCTGGCAGCCAAACATTGACATAGACCCCCACCTCAGGAACCCTCATGCTGAGTTGGACAACAATATCTGAAGAGGTGCCCAAACATATATAGAACAAATGGACAGACCAGGTACTTTCCAAAATATATAGGAGATTTCAGTTTATTTATTACACATGAAATATAGTTATGCACCCCTGAAATTTCTATATGCAAAACACTAGTTCTGCAACCAAAATGAATGCATGTTCTCAGTGGCAGTCTTTGGGATTTCAAATTTCAGCAGTGCCCTGTGCGACTCCAAAATTCAGTGCCCCCCCGCCATTCTAAGTCATTATTGTGAGGGCCCCTGCAGCACCCTCTCAGCTGGGTGCCCAGTGTGGACAAGCGGGTCTCACTCCCCTTAACCCGCCTCTGACATTCTGCAAATGGAATATGATATGCTAATTGATCATGTTTGCAAATTTCATGCTGCATACTCTGTCACTGCAGTACATATTATAATAATTTGGATTATAGTTCCAGCTTTTTTATCTCAGATATTTAATGGATTGACATGATTTTATTGCAGCTCATCTGTGAACAAAGCAATAAAAGTGCAACAGGAATAGAACAAGGAGTGAAACACATGAGATTTCTCTGACCTACCCCTATTCTAATTCCAATGTGGAACCAAAACATATCTGTTTTTTAGGGTTTTGGACAAACAATTATAAAGGCCATGAATACCATTTTAATAGTAAAAAGAAAGACTTATAACTACACCTGGGAATACTTTATCTCTGATTTTACTCTTGTATAACTTATGTGCTTACTGTTCTATGAATATATAATAACTCACCTTTTCTTGTAGTTTCCCCCTCATGCTTTCCTTTGTGCTGAGAGAAATATAGCTATCCCAGCTGAAGAGGGGCCCTTTTATTTCCTTACCCAAACCGTATAATAGAAGTAGTTTTTTTCTGAAGTGCAGAGTCATCTGTGCTATCTCTTAACACTGTTTGTCCAGGAAAGCTAGAAACTGCTCCTTGATTTCCAGGGTTTATTAAATCACACTTAACACCAAATGATTTTCTGGTTCTCTCCGATGAAGTGAAATTGCTACAGCAACAGTGGCATTTTCACTGATAGTTTCATAGGTACAACAGCTATAAAGCATTCATTTAAGCACAACAGTGTTCAATTTCCAGTATTGCAGAGCTGAAGGCTTCCTGAAAGCTACATTCTCTGTTCTGGAAGCAATATCCCTGATCACATGACTGGCTCAGGAGCAACCAAAGAGACCTTACTTCTGAGGACAAGAACCACACCCCCCCAACAATCCCACATGGAGAAGATGATGACCAGCTTGACCACTGACTTTCACTTCAATGCTGGGGAACCTGCCCTTCACTGCGCCATCAGACTAGCTCAGGGGGTGCAGATATGACACAAGACACTTTGTCCTCCCAACAGAGGGGAGCCGTGAGGTGGGGAGGCTTAGGAGGAACAGCTGGGGTGCTGCCTGCCCCCCAAATTTCCAGCACGCACTGTGCAAGAGTTCTGTAGTGGCTTATCACGAGTAATGAGTCTCGACTCCAGTCCCGTATATTTACAACGGTTTAATATACAAGTATATATACAGTGCAGAGCTCAGAAATCAGTGACCGTCTGTGTCACTCTCAGATCCCAGAAGTGGCGCTTTTCTGGAGCGCCCCCAGCAAAAGAACTTCGGTACCCCGAGTCTTTTCCTCCCCTCCTTGCGTTTCATCCCTCTACACAATTGGGGCGACGGAACTGAGGTGGCTTCCTCTGTTCCTGCTCCACTGGGTAGGTGTCCAGAGCCCATAGCTGTCAACTTTCGGATTTGAAAATAAGGGATTTTCCCCAAACTGTCGGATTTGAAAATAAGGGATGCCGCCAGGGCAGTGCAATGGCACCAAGTAGCCTCGCCACCCTGCGCTCCAGAGGCTGCGCGCGAACGGGTGAGCGAAAGAGCGAGCGCATAGACAGCAGGCAGGCTGTCTGTTTGGTTGGGCGTGAGGGTCTGGCTGCACAAGGCATGCAAGCTCTGCCCCCAGTCGGTCTCAGACTACTTATTGGCAGCCGAGCAATGCAGCTGAGGAGGCTCCCTGGCCGGCAGGGAGGGAGAGGAGCCGCTTCCTTTGAAATCCGGGAAATTTAAGGGATATCAACAATCCGGGATAGCAGCGGGAAACGGCATTGGAATAAGGGAGTTTCCCGCAAAAAAAGGGAGGGTTGACAGCTATGGTAGGTGTCCAGAGCCTGTAGCATCCCACAGCCCTTCCACCCCAGAGCTCCTGTCCCGTCCGTCGCTCCCACAGTAAGTGTCCCCCCTGCTTCTGTGGTGCAGGGAACCTTCAGTCTCGGAGAGCCCTTGCACCACCCCACTGGGCTGTCCGCTGGCCTCTCACGGTTCCCTGACACACTGCCTGAGGCAGCTGCATCAATGTGCCTCATGTTTGGGCTGGCCCAGATGTTGCTTCATTATAAGCAGAGAAAATGAAATGTTAGAGAAACGACTAAACAAGAGCCCTTCTCCCCGAATCCTGTGAAGGATATTTGTGGGGTCCAAAGTGGTACAACCCAGACACAGGTTTACTGCTTCAGAGAACTAGGCGTTTGACTCAGAGGAATGTAGTGGCCAAGAAACTGAGCCGTGAATCAGGAACTCTGGTTCTCATCTTGCCTCTGCCATGAATTCACTAGGTGAGTTAAGGCAAACGACTCTCCCTGAGCCTCAGTACCCCCATCTGTAGTACTGGCATGTGGGGAACATGTGGCCCTCCAGCATGTTGTTGGCACTGGCAGGCAGATGTTGTTAGGGCTTCAGCAGCATGGTCAATGGTCAGAGATGACAAAAGTCATAGTTCACCCCCACCCCTGCCTTATAGGGTTGTTGTAAGATCCACAACTACATAGTGGATGTGAAGCACTTGGGAATACTTGAAAGTGCTATAGAAATGTTAGAAACATAGGAAACTGCCTTAGTGAGACCATTAGCTCATTTAGTTCAGTATTGTCTGCACTGACTGGCAGTGGTGCTACAAAATTTCAGACAGGAGTCTTTTCTCAGAACCACCTGGAGATGCTGGGACCTTCTTCATGCAAAGCAAATGAACTACCACTGAGCTAAGGCCATTTCCGTATTTTTTAAACAATAACTACTGTTACTGTTCATAGCTGTCAACTTTCGGATTTGAAAATAAGGGATTTTTCCAAACTTTCAGATTTGAAAATAAGGGATGCCGCCAGGGCGGTGCAATGGCACCAAGTAATTCCTTTGAAATCTGGGGAATTTAAGGGATATCAACAATCCGGGATAGCAGCGGGAAATGGCATTGGAATAAGGGAGTTTCCCGCGCAAAAAAAGGGAGGGTTGACAGCTATGGTATTACTGTTGTGTTCTGCAGTATGAATATAGTCATGCTACTTTTACAGAACTCCTGGATTTAGCAGACTTCACCCCATGCACCTTTGAATTCACTACTGTATAACAGTGTGTTTCTTCTTGATATGAGCTGCTTTTAGCATTTGTAAGTCCAACTCCATTCACAGTAAGTTTGGGGTACTCAAAAGCATCGGCCCCTAGGAAGTGCAGCTTCTGACTACGGGCTGTCAGTCAACGTGCTGATTTGATACATTCCTCTGTTCACCCAGTTTGACTTCCTAGGTCAGTAACAGGCGCTGCGTAAGTTAGTCACCTGTGATGCCACACACTTTGGCGCCCAGAAAATTTAATTTGACAGCTGAAGCATTTCATGGATAATAGTACAAGTTTTTTCAGTTAAACAGGCTGCTTTGACAAGGAGGGAGCTTTTTAAAGTAATGTAGCAGATTCCCTTCTTCTGATTGGAAAAAGGTTGCTGCCACGCAGCTCAGCTCAACCCACCACCACTCTCTGTATTTAGAAAAAGGGAGTCAACATGGCTGGAACAGCGGCAGGCTCAAGAAGGGGTGGGTCGCCACTAGTCATTCCTTTTTTTATATATATAGTAATTTTTATTAGGTTTTCAAATTTTTGTCCGGCCCCGATTCGGGCCAGATCACATACATTTTAAACAGTATCCAATGACTTCCTCACGCCCCCCCTCATTGCTTTTATCTACCAAAATATTCATTCTTTCCAGGTTCCTAATTCCACATCATTAACATTTCAATAATGTCTTAATATTCAAATCGTTTACCATCCACTCACATCTTTAGCATACTTGTCTTTTACTTCAATCACATCCCTGTTGCCCCCCCCCAGTCCCAGGTGCAGACTACTTCATTATAAAATTTACTTATCATCTATAATGTATATCAGTCTTATATCATTATTTTCCAAAATACATATTGTAATCAGTTCCTGCCATGTCCAAAATCAAAACCAGTAGGCCACAAAACAATTACTTCATATAAAATGTTCATCCTATTCCCTCTGGATCCAACTTTGAAACCCACTGTCTTTGCTGCAGAGTAGCATCCAAAACAATATCCACTGGAATCTCTGGCCATCCAATCCATTTTTTGTCCAGATTGTCTCGGCTTCCCCTTCGCTGCTTGTCTTTAGTCTGTAGTTTGCTGACTTTTCTCATGGTGCTTTTCTTTTTTCTGAAGATGACGACAGCTCTTTTTGACTTACATTGGATGAATCTTTTGCAGCTGGTTGTTACCAAAATAGACTCTCGCTGTTTAGTCTTAACAAATGTAACTGTTCGCCAGATTTGTTTGTAAATCCTGACCAATCGGACCATTGTTTGTTCTTTGCTTTATCTCATTCACAAAGCTGCTCCCAGCAGCACACAGTTCAGCTCTCAGCTCTTTCAGTTCTGTAATGTACTCCACTCTAAATTCTTTCAGCTTTTCCAACAGTATTATCAGATCCATATCCTGTTTCGCCGCCATTTTAATGTGCAGTTCTTTTGTAACTTTTCCAAACTTTTTCAAACTTTTCAAAAGTTCCAAAACTCCAAAATAATCCTCAAATTCATAAAGATTAGGTTAGCTTCATCTGCCCCCTAGGACCGGGGGAGGCGCAAGGGTTAAATCTCAGAAACATAGTGTCAATTTCCATTCAGTACTTTTCAAAGCTATGCAACAATGCCCTGTCGTTGTTACACAATGGCAAGGGACGGACCTCCGTGTTTACATCCTCAAGCCAGTCCAGATTTCTTCCAAATTAAAACTCTTTTTTTCATGATTACTCACAGTTCCGAATTGCAGATCTTAGAGGAATCGGCGCGCTCAGCGGTGGCGGTCTCACAGCTTCGCCAGGCGGGGCTGTTAGCGGACCCTAGAGCTCCGCCGCCCGATCGCTCCCGGGAGCCCCGCTGAGAGCTCCCTGGGATCGGGACCGGCGTCCGAGCTCCTGCAGGTCCTACGGACCCCGGGACGCCCTTCCCAGGGGTTGTGGGGGTCGCGGCGCTGGCGCGAACTCCCCTTTGCCCGGCCTGACGGGGGAATGTCAGGAGCGACATTTTCCCCCCTCCGCCATCTCCGGCACGCCAACCGGAAGTCTGCCACTAGTCATTCCTTCTACTGTCAAGGAGAAAGTGGGTTCTCCTTCATGGAGAGCACGTGTTGCGGTGGGGGCCAGCAAATCACCCCTCTGGTGGTGGGCGGGATCGGATAGATGGCCACAGCTCCGATTGGGTCCTGGGTTGCTGTTGGGGAGATTTATTTTTTGCAATTTGTGACGGACAGCCCAGCGGGTATGTAACCCTTGGCATGCGCTGTGATGTTCCCCTTTGCTGCATGCAATGGATCTCCCCCCTTCCCCCCTTTTTTATTAGGTCTCTGTGTTGACCTTGCTATGCCTGTCATGGGGTCGTCTGCTTTTGGAGCAGGGGCCTGGTAGGAATTTTTCCAGTTGGCTGATTGGCTGGTGCCATCTGGTTTTCGCCTACTGCGTAGCAATTAGTCACAACTTGTAAGGTTGGCGGTTAGGCATTGGTTATTGTGTTCGTTGGTGGAGGGGTAAAGATTAATAATAATATAATAATTTAATATAATTTATTATTTGTATCCCGCCCATCTGGCCAGGTCTCCCCAGCCACTCTGTGCAGCTTCCAACAAATATCAAAATACATTAAAATTGGCTGTGTCTGCCCCTCCAATGCTGCTGCTGCTGCACGGGGAATTCCATTAAAGGAATCCAGGGGCTTGCCATGCTTTTGTCTATATCCCCCGGTTGGGGGCCAGGGCCACGCAAGAGCCCCTGGGAGCATTTGGGGGAGAGACGTTGGGTCTGACCCCCAACCTCTCTTTTTTCTCTCCCCTAAGTGTTTTCCCGTTACTGACGGTCGTCAGTTCTGTCCCCAGTGGGACAGATAGTCTAAACCAATGCCTATGCAACCACTCACATATCATGTATTTCAATAAAGTTGTGGCCAAAATCATGCCAAAAACCAAAACCTAAATTACTGTCTGAGGTGTGAGTTATTTGAGGGGTCGTTTGAGGACCTCGATACGCAAAGCGGGTCACCCAAACATAAGGGAGTGTTTTCCATATACTTGGGAGATATTTTTAGGTATGTAGAAAACTAGTATTATGTAAAACAATATTTAGTTTTCAAAAAGGGTTGTGGGCACCAGTAGCAGTGCAAGGCTTACTTTGAGGAGGGGCACCATCCGGGCTCCGCTTTGCTGTTGCGGAATTCCTACTTAGGTTTGAAGGCAGAGAAAAGTTTCCAAAGATTTGTCCCCCCCCCCAATGACCTAGGGAAGTAAACTTGAGTTTACTTGAGTGCAAAATGCTCTTTCGCCGTAGTGCCCCATCACCAGAGTTCCCCCTTGCGAGCGCAAAGTCCATGTGGCGGGATTGCGTGCAGCATAACCCTGTGTGAGGGCAAATCCTAATGGGAAGAGCCTGCTGGATCAGGCCCATCTAGTCCAGCATCCTGTTCTCATGGGGACCAACCAGATGCCCATGGAAAGACCACAAGCGGGACCTGAGCACAATAGCCCTCTCCTCTTCTGAGGTTTCCACCAGCTGGTATTCAGAAACATTGGCACCGCCAGCTATGGAGGCAAAGCACAGCAGTTGTGGCTTGTAGCCTCTTGCTGCAGGCCAGGGGTAGGCAACCTAAGGCCTGTGGGCCGGATGCGGCCCAATCGCCTTCTCAATCCGGCCCATGGACGGTCTGGGAATCGGCGTGTTTTTACATGAGTAGAATGTGTGCTTTTATTTAAAATGCATCTCTGGGTTATTTGTGGGGCCTGCCTGGTGTTTTCACATGAATAGAATGTGTCCTTTTATTTAAAATGCACCTCTGGGTTATTTGTGGGGCCTGCCTGGTGTTTTTACATGAGTAGAATATGTGCTTTTATTTAAAATGCATCTCTGGGTTATTTGTGGGGCCTGCCTGGTGTTTTCACATGAATAGAATGTGTCCTTTTATTTAAATTGCATCTCTGGGTTATTTGTGGGGCCTGCCTGGTGTTTTCACATGAGTAGAATGTGTACTTTTATTTAAATTGCATCTGTGGGTTATTTGTGGGGCATAGGAATTCGTTCGTTGTTGTTTTTTTCAAAATATAGTCCGGCCCACCACATGATCTGAGGGATGGTGGACCAGCCCACGGCTGAAAAAGGTTGCTGACCCCTGCTCCAGGCTGTGGTCCTGCAAAGCAAAGTGTTCTTGCATGAGTGTTCTGTGGGCCAAGGGGAGCATACATTGAGGAAAAGAAGAAGAAGAAGAAGAGGAGTTTGGGTTTGATATCCCGCTTTATCACTACCCGAAGGAGTCTCAAAGCGGCTCACAATCTCCTTTCCCTTCCTCCCCCACAACAAACCCTCTGTGAGGTGAGTGGGGCTGAGAGACTTCAGAGAAGTGTGACTAGCCCAAGGTCACCCAGCAGCTGCATGTGGAGGAGCGGGGAATCAAACCCGGTTCACCAGATTACGAGTCTACTGCTCTTAACCACTACACCACACTGGCTCTTTACCACAAAAGGCACTTTACTCTGCACAAAAGGGCGCGGTGCTGGACCTATGGATCAAGTGAACAGTGGATCATTTTTCCAGACTTTGTGCCAGTGATTCTGCAAAGCAATGCATACATGTGGTGCCTTTTCACGGTTGCTCACTGCTTGGAGTTGCCCTTTCATCCCATGGAGTTGAAGTTCCTTATCCTTGCACTTTTGGAGGTTTGTTTCAATGGGCTAGGAGGGCTCAAGAGTGCAGCTGGTGGTTGACAGGCACCTGTCCAGCCCTTACCACGCCTATTCCTCGTCCCCAGCATGCCCTGTTTTTTGTCTTTCTGTCAGCGTTGCTCCTGGTATCCTGGTAGCCAGGGGTGTAGGAAGTGGGGGGCGGGCCGCCCCAGGTTCCATCATGGAGGGAGTGACAAATTATCAAGGAACAATTACTGCCCTACTAGGGCGGTTCATTAAAAAAAGTGTTTTTTTAAAAAAATGCCTGCTCCAAAGGTCTTATTTTACTACACTAGGGATTATATAGCTATATATGAAATTTCATGCATATCAGTTGATATCTTGACCCTCCTCCACGAAAATAGCTGTTTACTTGGCTGTTTCCCTATGTCGTGAAGGCTGAAATTTCAATTCAGTGGAGCACTTACTGTTCCCAACCCTAACCCTGCAGAAAGCCATCTAATTAGACTTTAATTTGATTTTGACATGTTTTTAGGAGGTAATTTAATTATTGTTTGATTTTATACCAATGTTATGGATCTGATGATAGCCGCCCTGAGTGCGACTTTGGCCGGCGAGGGCAGGATATAATTAAAAGTTTATTGTTACTTATTATTATTCCTTTGTAAGAAAATATGAAATAACGTAAAACCATTTTTGCAGGCAAAAAATAAAATAAAAAAATAATCAATGTGTGGGGGGGGGGGCAAGAAATTTTCCGCACCGGGTACCACCTGACCTTCCTACGCCTCTGCTGGTAGCTGAATCTTCTGCCCACCAGGCTCTCCATTGGTGGGTGGGTGGGAATTCCAGCAGCATGTGGATTCTCCACCAACATTCAGCCTTCTCTGCCAAGGCTGTGTGTGTGATCTGCCTCATCTTGACCTCTCCCAGCTGGTGGTTGTGCTGCTTTGGACTGCTCAATGACCTTTTTTTTTGTCTTTTGAAAATGTAACAACAATTTTTGACACCTCTACCTCACTTTTTATACTATTTGCATTATAGTTCAGAATATAGATTTTAAAGAAAACGCCCTTTAATGAAAGCTAGTTTCTTGTAGAAGTCTCCATAAAACTTAAAAGCAACATCTCATTTTTTGTAATAGAATATACACTGCAGTGAACATATTGACTTATAGTTTCAGTCAATATCAAGATTTATGGCCCCTAGGGTTAAATAAATCACAATATTGACCTCATTGTGAGCCAATAGTTGGTTAATGTATTTTTAAAGGTATTTTGTATTCATTTTTGGTAATAGGGTCTATACTGTCAGTCCATACTCATTTATATTCCCTCTGTCCCATGTTTATTTTGTCATCTGTCTTTGCTGATGGATATCATAGCAGAAGCCATTGGATTCATTTAATGAATGACAAATAAAGACATCCAGTTGCAAGTATCACTCCATTACAGAGACTGAATGAGTCATTTCCACAATCAACTTGCAGCATCTGAGTTACAGAGAGGGGAATAAACTCAGCTTCCTTAATCTGGTTCAGAAATAGCTCACATTTTTCTACCTCCCCCTTTTCTTCTTTTTACTTGTCCATGTACCATTTCACGAGGAAAAAAAATACTATATTCTATTTATCTTCATAAAATTGACTAGAGTTATGTGATCTAAATGACTCGGCTGTTTTAAAAATAAGTTTATTCATTTCCCTTCAAGATAATTTCAGATTATTTCCCTTCCATATGGAGAAGTTCTGAAGAAATATTCGTTTTGCAGAGAGCTCGGTGGGAAATGAACACTTTGCAGGGTATTGTGTCAGTGCTGAAACAAAGGAATTAAATTTATATGTATCACCTAAATTATTTCAGATTCATGGTTCAGCAAAGAGTTCAGGTCCTAATTGAATATGTAGCTTCCATGGGCACTATACCTTTTTGCAATAATAATAATATGGCACTTCTATTTACAATGCTTGACTAGATCTTACGCTTTTACTGAAATTTACCTTTGGTCTTGTCTGCAACAGTCTCAATTCGCTTGTAAAATGAGGCACCCTTACATTATGGGCTATCATAACAAGTTGCTTCTTAAGAGACTTTTAAAATCACCCCACCCCTTCAGGTACTCGAAGCACTCTGAATTTTTATGGCTCATATAGAGCAGCAAGACTTTTTCCACTCCTTGAAAACAGCGGCCTGGATATTCAGCACACAAGAATTATTAGACAATATGTCGTTGTCTCAGTAGATTCAAACCAAGTATTAGCTCATCAACATTCACTGCCTCTACCGTAGCATGAAGGAGAAAAGCACCACACAAACAGAAGATGTAGAGGAGAAAGGGAAAGGGGGGGGAAGAGTAGTGAGGTGAATAACACATTGTTTGAGTTGACCTGGGGAGGAGGTGGAAGTGGAGGAGGGTCTGGAAATAGCCTGCAGCTCTTTATTTATGAGAACAATTCCACCAGTGATCCCTTGCCCTGCATTGTGTCCTGAACATTGTATCAGAAATATAACCTATTTGGTGTCCAAATATCCCATCCAAAGGTGACGCAGGCTAGCTTTGGGGAAATGCAACAATTAAAATATTGTTGCATGCCAGTTCCCATTGGCTCTCGCCCCTGAAATGCACGGAACCCTGGGTGACCCTCACATCTAGAGCCTGTTTAAGGGCTGCAGCCAAAGTAGGGGTAGGTCCCTGTGGCGATCACACAGAGCCCCCGGACGTTTTCTGTCTTGCTGCCACAAACCAGGCCCCTACCGGGTAACACACGGAGTCCAGTCAGAGTTAACTCGAACAAAAACTTGTGTTTATTTAAAACAAAATAAAAAAATTAAAAAAAATTCCTTCCAGTAGCACCTTAGAGACCAACTAAGTTTGTTCTTGGTATGAGCTTTCGTGTGCATGCACACTCCTTCAGATACGAAGAAGACAGACCAACACGGCTACCTACCTGTAATTTGTGTTTATTTAGTGTAGTTTAACAGCATATGGTTTCTTAACGTTCACAAGATTACAGTTCTTTAATTGTCTTATTTGTTCCTAACTCAACTGAACTACTGCCTCTTTCCTCACTGACTAACTGACTCTCAACTGCCAACTGACCACCCACTTCAAACCTCCTCCCTCAGAACCTCCACCCAACAACCAACTGCAACTTCCCCAGAGTGGGCTTTTATATTTCCTCTGACTCCACCTTCCCCCTCCCTCTGGGTTTTGATTGGGTAACCTGTTTAACTCTTTCCCTTCCAGCACTCCCATATGCTAACCTCACATACCGGTATCGTCACAGTCCCCACTCTGCAAAGCCATACTGGGGCACCCAAACCAAGGATGGCGTGAAATGGTACCATAGTAACATAAATGTGAAAGTGGCCTTAATATTAAGATTATTAGTAGCATTTATTAGACTCGTTGGCCTCTCGTTACCCAAAGATCACCAAGTGACTTACAGCACATTTAAAAGCATTATTATAGATATATTATACAATTAAAAAAACCCCTCTAAAACAAACCCCATTCCAGCCACAGGTAGCATTGGCGACACACTAGCACTAATAACAACAGGTCCAACTCTCTGTTTGGTATTCTCATGCAGAGTTGCTGCATATGTGGGGGTTTAAGATGGGGAGCAATCTTATAAATAAAATGTTCCTCTGATGTTCCCGCAACTTTGGTGTAAAGGTAAAGGTAAAGGGACCCCTGACCATTAGGTCCAGTCGTGACCGACTCTGGGGTTGCGGCACTCATCTCGCATTATTGCCTGAGGGATCCGGCGTACAGCTTCCGGGTCATGTGGCCAGCATGACTAAGCCGCTTCTGGCGAACCAGATCAGCACACGGAAACGCCGTTTACCTTCCCGCCGGAGCGGTACCTATTTATCTACTTGCACTTTGACGTGCTTTCGAACTGCTAGGTTGGCAGGAGCTGGGACCAAGCAACGGGAGCTCACCCCGTCGTGGGGATTCGAACCGCTGACCTTCTGATCGGCAAGCCCTAGGCTCTGTGGTTTAGACCACAGCGCCACCCGCGTCCCTTAACTTTGGTGAACAGCATTGCTATTTATACAGTTGTCATAGTTTCTGCTTATTGTGTTTCAAATAATGTGAATTATAGTTATACTTCCCATATAAAAAGGTAAAAGGACCCCTGATTGTTAGGTCCAGTCGCGAACGACTCTAGGGTTGTGGCTCTCATCTCGCTTTACTGGCCGAGGGAGCCAACGTACAGCTTCTAGGTCATGTGGCCAGCATGACTAAGCCGCTTCTGGCGAACCAGAGCAGCGCACGGATACACCGTTTACCTTCCTGCCGGAGCGGTACCTATTTATCTACTTGCACTTTGTGCTTTCGAACTGCTAGGTTGGCAGGAGCAGGTACCGAGCAATGGGAGCTCACCCCGTCATGGGGATTCGAACCACCGACCTTCCGATCGACAAGCCCTAGGCTCTGTGGTTTAGACCACAGCGCCACCCGCGTCCTTTTATTATAGTTATACTTGCCATATACTTTGCATTAAACTTTATGCAAAAGTGCACAACGTTCTCCATGCATGTCTGTATGTTTAAAGAATAGTTTAGAATCATAGTATCATAGAATTGTAGAGTTGAAACCAAGTATTCGTCCAACCTTCAGCAATGCAGGAATCTCAACTAAAGCATCAGCGATGGGTGGCCATTCAACCTCTGCTTCAAAACATCTATCTTCCCTGAGTCTGTTCCACTGTCTAACAGCTTGTACCATCAGAAAGTTTTTCCTGATGTTTAGTCAGAATCTCCTTTCTTGTAACTGGGGGAATGTGGATGAGGATATATTGCTTAAGATATCCTTATCCTAACTTGTGTTTACAAGTTCCAACTAAGTCAGCAGAGTTACATTCCCCTTTTTAAATCACACAGCAGAAGGTTGCTCAGGTTTGTTTAAACCTCTGTAAAATAGTTTCCTGGTATTACCCCTTTATACCTCTTCAAAATAAGATACTACACAAGTCTTCTAAAAAAGTATGTAAAAATGTTTACTCACAGACATCAAATGGTCACAATAAGATCCCAGATGAAGGCAGACTTAAGCTTAGAAAATATATGTACATGTGGAGACTCTCCATGTGGGAGAAGGCTCCATTTGGGCCCTCTTGGCTGGATGCCAAGAGCCCATCTCTGCTCTAAGATGTTGCTTGCTTGAAGTCCCGATCCAAGAGAGGGAAAATGGCCGCTGACCTGTGGTTTTGTCCTAACCTGCCCAGGTGAAGCCACTCCCACTTTCAGTTACTTAGAGGAAGTTGTCTCAGTCCAGGTAAACAGGAAGTTACGGCTGGAGGACTGAGACACCTTCATGTCCACTCTAGCAGTGTTATATTTGACTGCTCTGTGTGTTTACATCCCACAGTAACTTGAGGCCATTGATTCGAGTCCTGCTCTCCAGAGCAGGAGAAAGCAAGCTTGCTCCATTTTCTTTGTGACAGCCCTTGAGATTTTTGAAGATGGCTATCATATCTCCTCTCAGTATCCTCTTTTCCAGGCCAAACATACCTAGCTCCATCAACTGTTCCTCAATATGAAATTATGTCAAGATGCTCATGATTTTTGGATTTTCTCCTTACTCCGAGATTCGGGCTGAGAGAATGCTAGTTTGCTTTTGTGAAACAGGCACAGGCAAGTTCAGCGTTAAGTGAAGCAAACTGCAGAGATCCTCTTCAGGTTCTGACACCCTCCAGGTCAGAACAAAATCCCCTATTAATTAAACAGAAATTATAGCTGAAATAAATCACTTGATGATAGAAACCCACTGTGGGTTTTTTGTTTTTTGTTTGGAAAGGTGATTGCAATAATTAAACATCCTTGACTGGTGACATTTCAGATAACACTTAAAATGCCACCCGGCATTGATATTTGAAATTGATTCAACAGTGGAAATCATGACTGATCCTACAGAGGGCATAAGGTAAACTGCAGTGTCTTTAAAACATTTTTGTCTATCAGGTGCTCTTGCTTGGTGAAGAGGTCCTTGGTGGGGAATAGAAATTTGTGGTAGGTTGATTTTAATAGTTTACCAAGAGCATTTATTGTGTGGCTGCTACTGAAAACTCAACACGGGAAACGTGAGAATGATCAACGGCTCCAGAGTTTCCCTCCACCCCTCCATCAGTTCTAGGGGTTTTCTGCCTTTGTCGCCTTCTAGCTTCTTTTCTGTCTTAAAGATATTTCTACCTGCATCTTTCCACCACTGCGCCAGTGTCAACTCAAGTCATTTTGCTGCCTGAAGCGGAATGCAAATGGCACAACACCTTTTAAATGTTTTGCTGCATAATTTGTTGTTGTTGTTTAGTCGTTTAGTCGTGTCTGACTCTTCGTGACCCCATGGACCAGAGCACGCCAGGCACTCCTGTCTTCCACTGCCTCCCGCAGTTTGGTCAGACTCATGTTGGTAGCTTCGAGAACACTGTCCAACCATCTCGTCCTCTGTCGTCCCCTTCTCCTTGTGCCCTCCATCTTTCCCAACATCAGGGTCTTTTCCAGGGAGTCTTCTCTTCTCAGGAGGTGGCCAAAGTATTGGAGCCTCAGCTTCAGGATCTGTCCTTCCAGTGAGCACTCAGGGCTGATTTCCTTCAGAATGGATAGGTTTGATCTTCTTGCAGTCCATGGGACTCTGCATAATACTTGCCATCATTGATTCTGCCCTTGCCCTTTCCTGATGGACCTCTAGAAGCAGTCACTGCACTGTCCTTGCTCTGCCCTACTGGGCACTGTTTGTTATACTGCTTCTTTGTCTCCATATTTAGCACTGATTTAATGTCCCCACTGTTGAAAATACTACTCCAAAATCCCACAAACTTAACTCCCTAGACGCAATCAAAAAACAATGTGAGGATGACATAGGCTATGAGATTAACCCCACTCAATGGACCAGAATGTGGTCTAAACCCCCCTTTAAATCCATAGCAACGAAAAGAAAAGAACTCACTCTGAAACTCACCTACAGGTGGTACCTAACGCCAAGAACCATAGCTGTCAACTTTCGGATTTGAAAATAAGGGATTTTTTCTAACTTTCAGATTTGAAAATAAGGGATGCCGCAAGGGTGGTGCAATGGCACCAAGTAGCCTCGCCACCCTGCTGCGCTCCAGAGGCTGCGCGCGAACGGGAGAGCGAAAGAGCGAGTGTGTAGACCGCAGGCAGGCTGTCTGTCTGGTTGGGCGTGAGGGTCTGGCTGCACAAGGCATGCAAGCTCCGCCCCCAGTCGGTCTCAGACTCCTCATTGGCAGCTGAGCAACGCAGCTGAGGAGGCTCCCTGGCCGGCAGGGAGGGAGAGGAGCTGCTTCCTTTGAAAACCGGGAAATTTAAGGGATATCAACAATCCGGGATAGCAGCGGGAAACGGCTTAGGAATAAGGGAGTTTCAGCATAAAAAGGGAGGGTTGACAGCTATGCTGGGAACCTCACCAAAATGCTGGAGAGGGTGCTCCTTCTCTCACCACCAAAGGAACACAAGCGAACAACAGAGAACCAGAACAAGCAACGCTGACACCAAACCCTACACATACTAAGTAAGATAGAAACATCGCCACCCGACCCCACCCAACCCATCTCCCCCCCCCACCTCTTCCCCTCTTTTCTTCCTAATGTCTCAACAAATGAAACTGATTTGTAAAAATGTTTCATGGAAAAAATACGAGAGAGAGACATTGCACTACTTTTGTAAATCAAGAAAATCTTTAATAAAAATAATAAAAAATAAATTAATATAACTGGTAGCAAGTGATCAAACCTTAAGGCATTGATTTGTTCTTCTCCAAAAAGCCTGCCTCTGGCCTTGTTCTCTGCCTTTGAGTTGCAGCCTGGAGGGCCTGGCTTGGCATCATCTTTTCACCTCACCCATGCCTTTCTCTCTTATCTCAGTCAGATCCAGCCATTCATTTGCCCCTCTTCTACAGAGAATGATTTGCAGCTGGTTGACCGACCAAACCCAAAGAGTGCTCGTTAATGGTTCCTCATCATCCTGGAAAAAAGCATCAAACTTTGGGGTGCCATAAGGTTTTGCCTGGCCTGTTGTTCAATGTCTTCACAAATGACTTGGATGAGAGAATTTAGGGGATGCTCATTAAATTAGCAGATGACACCAAACTGGGAGGGGGTACCTAATGCCATAGAAGACAAAACTGGAGAACTTGGCCCAAGCTAACAGAATGAATTTCAGTAGGGACAAATGTAAGGTTCTACAGTTGAACAAGAACAAATAGCTGCCACAAATATAAGATGGGGGAGACACCTGGCTTGCCACAAGCTTAACCTGAGTCAACAGTGCGATGATGCAGCAGCAGCGGCGGCAAAAGAAAAGTTAATGCTATTCTGGGCTGCATCAACAGAAGTAAAGTGAAATCATAGGGATCAAGGGAAATCGTAGTACCGCTCTATTCTGCCTTGGTTAGACCCAGTGTCCAGTGGGAGTACTGGAGTACTGTGTCCAGTTCTGGGCAACACAATTTAGGAAGGATATTGACAAGCTGGAATGTGGTTTGCCATGAGTCTCATACTCACTGATATTATCAATCTGGTTTTGGGCTGTACTAGTTTAGCTGCAGATGGGGCTGGGGGGGACACATAGCTCAATTTTCCTTCATGTAATAATAATAATAATAATAATAATAATAATAATAATGGTAATGATGATGATGATGATAATCTGCCAACAAGAAATTCTAGTACATCAGTGAGAAGGCTAGGCTAGAACTCTTATGTGGAAGGATTCCCTCCCCCCAGAATGGTGTTTTCCCACCTGTGATCTGAAGCGGTACAGCAGATGGACCTTGGTTGACCACTTTAGGGAAAACCAGTGCTGCTGCAACTTACTGGGATGGAGCAGCTGTAGGGTGGTGATGAGGTTGGGGCTATACAGGAGCACAGGCAGAGCTAATCCAGTGCTCTCATTGGTGTGACAGTGCAGCCCCAAACCCACCACTGCACAGTTCCAGACTGGCCAGTAAACTGCAGCAATGAATGCAGGTTTCAGGAGGGTGACTCTATGCCTGATAAAGCAGTACAGTACCACCTTGCCCTGACCCACAGTTGATTACTAGTGTAAATTACTGGGACAATAACGTATTCTAGCCACTCCAAAGTTCCTTCCTTCCTTCCTTCCTTCCTTCCTTCCTTCCTTCCTTCCTTCCTTCCTTCCTTCCTTCCCACCCGGCACTATTATTCTGTGGTAGCAGGACTGCCACTGCTTTGGAACATGTAGCAGAGATGATGGTTACAAGGAACAGTTTAGATGTGAAATGGATGGAGGAAAGTAATCGTTTTGTGCCATCAGCTTTTTTATAGTGACACGGCCAGAAGTGTCTTTGAAGTTTCTATTTCTGCTGCCCACAAAGTTCCAATTTAGTGGCTTGCTGTAGAAAAACAGTGTATGCAGTTTGAAATCTCAGTACCTAATGGAACACCTTTGCTCATATGTACCTAAAGGTAAAGGTAAAGGGACCCCTGACCATTAGGTCCAGTCGTGTCCGACTCTGGGGTTGCGGCACTCATCTTGCTTTATTGGCCGAGAGCCAGCGTACAGCTTCCGGGTCATGTGGCCAGCATGACTAAGCCGCTTCTGGCGAACCAGAGCAGCACACAGAAACGCCGTTTACCTTCCTGCCAGAGCGGTTCCTATTTATCTACTTGCACTTTGATGTGCTTTCGAACTGCTAGGTAGGCAGGAGCTGGGACCGATCAACGGGAGCTCACCCCGTCGCAGGGATTCGAAACGCCGACCTTCTGATTGGCAAGTCCTAGGCTCAGTGGTTTAACCCACAGCGCCACCTAGCCATCAATAGAGACCCTGGTTCACATGTCTGCTCTGGCTGAAGCACAGAGGGTGCCTATGAATGAGAAGGCCTTTTTGGCAGTGGCCCCTTGATTGTGGAAGGCTCTCCTTAGAGACACCTGCCTGGGGCCCATTTTGATGTCTTTTCTGCAGCAGGCCAATACAGTACATTTATTTATTCATTTAACAATAAACATTCCAACAGCCCATCAACTACCCATTTCTATTTCCACAGGCCTTTTAATATCCTTTAAACATTTTTTATACAGTTTTAACCAAATTTACCATTGGACTCTTCCAACTGATGGTGACTGTTCCATTTTCACTCATGCAAGAGGTTTTTAGCTATTTTATGTGATTAAATGTTTTGTGGCATTTGTTTATTCTTATGCTGTTCTTGGATTCTAATGCTTGTACCTTTCAGGATTGTGGCAAAGCCAGAAGTAAGGACTGAAATATTCCTAACAAAATAAAAAATAAAAAAATTCCTTCCAGTAGCACCTTAGAGACCAACTAAGTTTGTTCTTGGTCTCTAAGGTGCTACTGGAAGGAATTTTTTTATTTTTTATTTTGTTTTGACTATGGCAGACCAACACGGCTACCTACCTGTAACTGAAATATTCCTGTCATTTTTCCATTTTTACTTTTTCCAAAAGCCGACTTTAACCTCAGATTATTTTCAAAGCAGATTGTAATTTTTTTTGGGGGGGGGGATGTTGGCCCATTGCTACATAACAACTGGTAATAACAATGAAAACCCCCAAAGAGCATACTTTGCTCTGTTATTAATATGGGCGAGATTCAGCCAAGTTAAGCACTTTAATGTCCCATTGGCTTCTGTGGTAAAAGTAACCACATGTTAACTTTCCTATTCCCTATGTTCTGTGAAGAAGCTGTTTTAAATGCAGGGTGAATAGCAATACATGCCTGCGATGGCCATTTTGTGAGAACCTGTTTGATTTAAAAAGCAATACATTCTTCCTTGCCAATATGTACATTCTAAACTTAATAATGCTTTTTTTTCTGCAGGCTGAACTAGTATCCACCTGCTTGCAGATAAAAGTCAAAGTCTGAAATTCCAGTTTGTTGACCTTACTGTCTACATTCCACTTGCCTTTTTATAGCAGGCAGACCCAGTCACAAGCACCATGCAATTAGAAGATTTAACATGTCGCGACTTGGCATAATTGATCTCACATATATTTCTGCAGTAGGTGCTGTCAGCCTTTATCTATAGGGTTTTTTTGGTCTCTCCTCCCCCCACAGCTTTATGGGGTTTCTGTAGCCCGCCCTTGATACTGCTGACTGCAACAAAGAAACTGAATAATGCAAACCATATTGAGATGGCCATAAAAATAGACGGAAGTCAAGAGAATTTGGTTATCTTCTGCTGGATGGCGCAGACTGGCTTTGTGTTCATTTGGCTTCCAAAATGTCAAATGCAAATTGTGCGCAGGCAAATCCACAAAATACAAAACTAGTTTGTGAAGAAGGATTTATCTATATTGCTGAAGTGTTTTGGTGTGCAGAAAGGGAGCTTGCGAGACACTTAGTCAAAACGGGAGGCTGTGTACTGAACATTTCATCCCCAATGAAATGAGACACTTCCCAGCCTTGCATCCATTTTGCACCCCCTTGTCAAAGGTTATGAAATATTTTGCAAGGACCATGCATCAAAATGAAGAGATGTGCATCTTAATGCAGATGTTGTTTCCCTACGCTGCCCCACATTACTTTTGTGTGGTCAGGCGGAGTCCCCCCGAACCCCGGGCAGCCCCTGAGGGGAATAACGACACGTGACAACGTTCTATGGGATTAAATTGGCCACAACTTTATTAATATTCAGATGTAGGGAGACCTTGGCTCAGGCATTGGGCGTTTATCCTTCCCAGCCCCCCAGCCGGGGTTCTGGGTAATTTTCAGGGTTATCCAGCATGTGTGAGGAGTGGGCTAGCTCTGGAGAACATATGTTCAAGCAGATAGCCCGCCCCCCTGTTCGCCGCCGCTGGAGGGGGAGGGCAATGACGACCTCTGGGCGTATGGCCAATGCCTCCCCCTAAGACCCCTTTAACGGGAACCCTGGTATCGCTGCCGCAATGGGGGCAGGGGTCACCGCCCCACGCCCCCCTATTTTAGGTAGATGACTAAAGGATTCCACCCAAGGCCTGCAACCGCCAAAGTTGTGACGAATTGCTACAGGAAAGGCGAAACCTGCCAATGCAGGGAAAGTCCTTTCCGGCCCTTTAACAGCGACCTTGTCATAGCAGCGCCTGCGTGCCTGTGTGGCTGTGGAAAATAAAAGGTTAAACTGCATAACAAGCATTAATTGAGGGAGTGGAGGGTGGGGAAGCTGTGGATCCAACGGCCGCTTCCCAGGTAATGACTGACTCCTGTAAGGTATGTTCCCTCCCTCTACCTGGCCAGTCCCCCTGGCAACACCTCCCCAGCCGGGATTGGGCGGCTGCCGGAGTAGGTGGAGACCACAGGTATCCTACCTGGGGAAGGCGGTGCCAGACCCAACTGCCAGGAGCTGCAACGTGATCCCAGGGGGCTACTCGCGACCACGCAAAATGCGCACCCCATTTGATGTGGGGAACGGTCATTAGTGGGATGATGATGATGATAATGATAATGATAATGATAATGATAATGATAATGATAATGATAATAATAATAATAATAATAATAATAATAATAATAATAATTTTGTGCTTCTTGGAAGTCCATGACGCCTTTGATAGAGGCTGTTCTCCAACTGGAGCTCTCGCAGGCCAATGCTTCCCAATGGCACGGATTGCTATTTGTTCCAGTTCAGCAGTAAAGAGTGGGTTTTCATGGGGAAAGCACTGGGGTCAAACGAGGGGTGAAGTGCTTGGACCTGGACCTAGAAAGCCCAGATCTGTGCCTAGAAATGTGGAGCAAAGTGTGGATGAACCCTATGTTCTGTTATTTCATTGGCTTTATTCATTGTCCTTCTTTTCCATGCTTTTCTTTCTGTACCTAAGCACTGTTGTTTTGAGTGGTTGGTTTCTACAAGGAAGAGTTTCCTTTTTGCACATAACTCCAGCCTCTAAAGCACAAGGGTCTTTCTCTTCACTCTTAACAGAACAACGCATAATGAGAGGGTTTCAGCTGGTCGGTTTTGACTATGGCCACTAGAGGGTATTATGTTCTCAAGCACGTTTGCCTTAACTCTGTGGCTCTCTCAAGCAAGGCTGGCATTCTGTAATGAGGCACTAGCCTGCCTGGGAAGGAATGAGCAAAGTTTGAAAAGGAGGAAGAGAGAAGGGAGGAGATTTAAATATACTCCAAAGTACAGAAAAGGAAAGGAGCAAAGATTGCTTTCTGAAGGCACTGAGAAAGGTAGATCTGTGATCATGATATATAAGCGCGGAATGTTTTTGTTAGACAACCTGGCAAAACTAAAATGCTTGCATTTTGGCCTTAAAGGTAAAGGGACCCCTGACCATTAGGTCCAGTCGTGTCCGACTCTGGGGTTGCGGCATTCATCTCGCTTTATTGGCTGAGGGAGCTGGCGTACAGCTTCCAGGTCATGTGGCCAGCATGACAAAGCCGCTTCTGGCGAACCAGAGCAGTGCACGGAAACGCCGTTTACCTTCCCGCCAGAGTGGTTCCTATTTATCTACTTGCACTTTGACGTGCTTTCGAACTGCTAGGTGGGCAGGAGCAGGGACCGAGCAACGGGAGCTCACAGGGATTTGAACCGCCGACCTTGTGATCAGCAAGCCCTAGGCTCTGTGGTTTAACCCACAGCGCCACCTGGGTCCCATTTTGGCCTTACTCAGCAATGATTTGAAATGAAAATACAGCCTCAGTATTGTTATTGTTTGGTCATAGTTATGGAGAAAGGCATCCACCCTCCCCAGATGTCACAATCCACACACAAAAATTGGAGCCCCCCCCTTCCCATCACCTTAATGTAAATCGGGTCTTGATTCAGACAAGTTTCTTATGGAATAACACAACAACAATTGTACAAGATGTATTATGGCTCCTTCCTTCACAAACAGCTTTTAAATCCATTGAACAAGGTCCCTGGGGATGGCTAGAAAGCCAGCAACTTGATCAGGTTATCATATACTAGCTATTACCATTAATCTGGATGCCTTTATTCACCCCTTTGCTACCTTCTTCCAGTAAAAAGGTGGTGAAGGTCCATCTCCTCAGGAGCACTAGAACACATCTGGAAAGTGCTCTTTCTCTTAATGGCTCCACGGTCGTCCCCAGGGCAGAATTAGTCGGACCAAAAAGAGGAGGCAAGAGGTCAGGAGGACACACTCTTGCTAATGCAACTTTCTGAGTTCTCTCAGGGTTAGCTCACACCAGGATCCATGAGGTTTTCTCCAGAAGCAAAAGGAGTTGTTTTAAATGTAATGTATGTTGGCGGGCAAGGGATGTCTGTGTGTGTGTTTGTGATGTTGTGCACAAACAAGCACAAGACATTGGAATCTATGTTGGGATTATGTGGGTGGGTGGGGGGGGGGAAGATATGCAGTCTCCCAAACCTGACCATGGCTCACTGGATGGAATGCAGAAGGTGACTGCTTGCCCAATTAAGATATCATCTTGGTTTGGTAGGAATCATAGCTGTTTTGTGAGGATCCTCATCTGCTGCTACTGTGAGCATATGAAGTTGCTGTGTCGGTTAGTGGCTGGTCAGAACAATCCTGCTCTTGCTAGCCCCTTTCTTCTGTATTGTAGTCCTGTTTTTCCCCTACTCAACTCCTTCTTGTTGTTGTTGTTTAGTCGTTTAGTCGTGTCCGACTCTTCGTGACCCCATGGACCAGAGCATGCCAGGCACTCCTGTCTTCCACTGTCTCCTGCAGTTTGGTCAAACTCATGTTAGTAGCTTCGAGAACACTGTCCAACCATCTTGTCCTCTGTCGTCCCCTTCTCCTTGTGCCCTCAATCTTTCCCAGCATCAGGGAGTCTTCTCTTCTCATGAGAGCCTCAGCTTCAGGATCTGTCCTTCCAGTTAGCACGCAGGGCTGATTTCCTTCAGAATGGATAGGTTTGATCTTCTTGCAGTCCATGGGACTCTCAAGAGTCTCCTCCAGCACCATACTCCTTAATCAGAGTCAAAAGCCAATGAGCAACAGAACAGCTGGAGTCACTCACTTCAGGTCGGTGTTTGCCAGCTTGGTTTCTCTTTGCATATGTGTGGTCTTGGAACAGTGAGGTGTGGTAGTGCCAGTATCCTTGGCCATATCCTCCCTGTCCACAGGCACATTGGATTTCTCACCTTCCTTTTATTTGCTTAGGTGTCGACTCATAGTTTGAAGTCAGACTTCCCCCTAGAATCTTGCATGTCAGAATGCAATCACTATGTGTTAGTAGCGTAAAAACCACGTTATTTTAAACATATTCTTCAATCCATTGTAAATCATTTCCCAATACTTCCGAACAATTTTGCAGTGCCACCACATATGAAAAAATGTCCCTTCTGCTGATTTACATTTCCAACACTTACTTTCTTTATTTTTATACATTTGTGATAATTTTACTGGAGTTAGGTACCATCTGTACATCATTTTCATATAATTTTCTTTGATCGCCACACATGCAGTAAATTTTATTTCAGTCTTCCATAATTTTTCCCTATCTTCCGTCTGTATATTGTGTCCCACATCTTGTGCCCATTCCATCATAACTGATTTAACCTCTTCATCTTTCGTTTCCCATTCTAGCAACAGATTATACATTATGTGTTAGTAGCGTTATATATGCGTTAGTAGCGTAAAAACCACTATGGTTTTTAAAAATGCAAAGAAGTTGCACACACAATGATATTTGCCATCATGGAACAGATAGCAAGGGTGGCATTTGAATATATTGTTTTACAACAACAACAACAACAACAATAATAATAATTTATTATTTGTACCCCGCCCATCTGGCCGGGTCTCCCCAGCCACTCTGGGCGGCTTCCAACAAATATAAAAATACATTAAAATATCACAGATTAAAAACTTCCCTGAACAGGGCTGCCTTCAGGTGTTTTCTAAAGGTCATGTGGTTGTTTATTGCTTTGACCTCTGATGGGAGGGCGTTCCACAGGGCGGGCGCCACCACCGAGAAGGCCCTCTGCCTGGTTCCCTGTAGCTTCGCTTCTCGGAGTGAGGGAACCGCCAGAAGGCCCTCGGCGCTGGATCTCAGTGTACGGGCTGAACGGTGGGGGTGGAGACGCTCCTTCAGGTATACAGGACTGAGGCCGTTTAGGGCTTTAAAATATGACTGTGGAGTCCTGATCAGATCATTGGTGATGGTGGCGAACAGCAGCTTGAGAATGATGGGGATATGAGGGGAATGAAATAGCTGATTGGTGCTATTCCTGATTCATTGATAATGAATGCCGATAATGGCCAAATATCAGTATTCACTCTGAAGTGAATCCTAAGGAACCCAATCCTTCTATACCAAAAACAAAATTAGTTACTGCATCCAGGTCAGTAGTGAATGAGATCTTTTAAACAGAATAATAACTTTTTTGGGTGTATCTGAAGAAATGTGCATGCACACGAAAGCTCATACCAAGAACAAACTTAGTTGGTCTCTAAGGTGTGGGTGGAGCTGTGGGTTAAACCACAGAGCCTAGGGCTTGCTGATTGGAAGGTCGGCGGTTTGAATCCCCGTGACGAGGTGATCTCCCGTTGCTCGGTCCCAGCTCCTGCCAACCTAGCAGTTCGAAAGCACGTCCAAGTGCAAGTAGATAAATAGGTACCGCTCCAGAGGGAAGGTAAACGGCGTTTCCGTGCGCTGCTCTAGTTCACCAGAAGTGGCTTAGTCATGCTGGCCACATGACCCGGAAGCTGTACACCAGCTCTCTCAGCCAATAAAGAGAGATGAGCGCCGCAACCCCAGAGTCGTCCACGACTGGACCTAATGGTCAGGGGTCCCTTTACCTTTACCTTTAAGTTGCTACTGGAAGGAATTTTTTTATTTTGTTTCGACTACGGCAGACCAACACGGCTACCTACCTGTAACTGGAACTTTTTTTTGAGGCTGCAGTCCATCTAGTTACCAAGGAGTGAACCATTTAACACAGTGGAACTTACTTCAGAGTGGACACCCATAGGATTGTGCTGCAAAACTGTGTATCCCCCCCCAGCTACTCAAGCTATGCAAATGAATCACATAATTTTTATTCATATGTCCTTAGTGCCGTGTGAATATAATTATGTGTGCCTTTCCATTTTCCTGAATGTATGGAGAAATCCATTTGGACAAGGAAAATCATCACCTCCTTGATGTATCTCTTTCTCTCTTTCATGCCTTACCAGCCTTCCAGCTGGCAAGCTAACCCCTTCAGAGTCAACTGCCAATGCTGATTCATGAGACAGTCAGAAAATGCTATTTAATGTGGTTCCATAGGAGTGCTTTGCGTCTAAGTCACTGAACATGCATTTCCTGTGGTGCGAGGTCAGCTCAGTATGAGGCAGGGCTCTTGCCAATACCTTATGCCAAGGATTATATAGGTATAATCTGTTGGGCAGAGACCCAAAATGTTCCAGCCCAGCTCAAAAGTAGGTAGACTCTATTTGCTTTACTGCAAGGGTGTGTAGTTTTTGGCGCATTGCTGCCTTTCCATAAATCCATGCTATTTCGCAACTTCAGAAAACACCATCTGAATGATGACTTTTCCCTCAAGGCCTTTTCACCAAGAATCATTGCATGGGAGTGAAGCAGCAATACAAGACTGGCTACAGCAGCTGTCCATTTTGTTGGCCAATGACCGATGAGAATTCTAGTTTCTATGGTTAAAAATACAGTGGGACCTCGACTTACGAGTGCCCCGACTTACGTGTTTTTCGACTTCCGAATGACTTCCGGAAGAAAAAAAATGGCTGCCGCAACCGAATTTTTCGACTTCCGAAAGGAAGTCGCGGCCGCTTTGAATAGGATTTTTTCGACTTACGAATTTTTTTCGCTCAATGCATCCCTATGGGGACTCGACTTACGAGTGTTTTCGACTACCGAAGATTGCGTCGGAACGCATTATCTTCGTAAGTCGAGGTCCCACTGTACAAGTGAAGGGAAAATTCAGGCAGGTGAAGAAAACAGATCAGCTAGATATTGTTTCTATAAGTGAAAAAACAGGTGTCTTGAAAATAGTTGATGGAACGCTCTGTCTCATGAGACCAGGGCCCTGCGGGATCTGATTTCTTTCCTCAGGGCCTGTAAGACAGAGTTGTTCCGCCTGGCCTTTGGCTTGGAATCAACTTGATCCCCTCCCCCTCTTTCCTTTTTCCTTCTTTGAGGGAACTCCTATTTGGGGACTTTCCTGGCTTTTTTCTGGCCCACATAGGACCAGTCTGGATAGTTGGCCTTGGTGAAGATTTGACGTTTTCTTCCCCAAACAGTTTTTGATTTGAGTTTCTACTGAAATGAGGCTGCATTTTAATGTTGTGTTTTAATCTTGTTTTTAAGTTGTATTTTAATCAATTGATTTATACCTGGTGTTAGCTGCCCTGAGCCCGGTCTTGGCTGGGGAGGGCGGGGTATAAATAAAATTTATTATTATTATTCTTTATTATTATTATACACTTAGAATTTTACTATCTCTCCTTTAAAAAGACCTTCGTGGGCTCCACATTCTTCCTGGCCAGTCCTCTCCCTCTGATGCCCTGATTTTTGCCTCAAAAAAATAGCAAGTCAAAAGTATTTAGCTGTGTTGTTCTCTCAAAGCAGTTCCCTTAACACAATCTTGTCAATATGCCAAATTCCCCGAATATCAAAGGGTGTTTTTTTTAATTGTTTACCTATAAGTAATGTTTCTACCACTGTTGTTCCTTATTCTTCTTGGTAAACTCAAGGCCAGACTACTGAAATGTGCTGGCATGAACATCTCATGAACTGGTCCAGGACATGGCTGCATTTTCTCTGATGATGGGTACATTTTCAAAAAGAGCCAGCATGGTATAGTGTAGGTGTGCGGAACCATTGGCTCTCCAAAAGTTGCTGAACTACAACTCCCGTCAGCCCCTGCAAACATGGACAATGTCTGGGGATGATGGGAGTTATAGTTCAGCAACATCTAGAGCAGGCTTCCCCAGACTAAGGCCCACGGGCCGGATGCGGCCCGAGGGGCTCCTTTATGGCGGCCCCTGCTGCCTGCTGCCCGCTCTTACCGGCGCGGTGCGGCACGGCTGCCCATCTCCGGGTCAGCACGGCGCCGGAAATAGCTTGTGTGCATGCGTCATTTCCGGCGCACTTCTGGGTCCGCGGAGGCCCGTGCACACGCACACAAGCTATTTCCGGCGTCACGCCGACCTGAAAGTGTGCCGGAAATTATGCTTGCGCATGTGTGAAGCTATTTCCGGCACCCGCCGACCTGGAGATGGGTAGCCGCGTCGGAAATAGTGTGTGTGTGCGCACTCATGGGCGCACGCTCCCCCGCCCTCTGGCCCGCTGCGCGATTGGCGCTGCAGGAACCGGTCCGAAGCGGGGTAAGTTTGGGGACCCCTGATCTAGAGGTCCAAATGTTCCCCACACCTGGTACAATGGTTAGTGCTGGTCTAGGACTAGGGCGACCCTCATGCAAATATCCACTTAGCCATGAAACACAGTGGGTGACCTTGTTCCACTCACGCACTAAGACCAACCTACCTCACAGATCGTGAGAAAGCGTGTTCTCCCTCTCGGAGAGCACGTGTTGCGGTGGGGGCTAGCAAGTCACCTCCCCTGTAGCTGGGGTGAGTTGGGAGATGGCCACAGCTTGGATTGGACCTGGTGGTGTTATTGGGGAGATTTATATGTTGCAATTTGTGATGGACAGCCCAGCGTCCTATATATTGGTCAGCTCATGGTGCGACCTTCCTCTTGGCTCCGTGCTTCGGATCACCCACCCTCCCTCCCTGTTTATTATGCCTCTGCATTGACCTTGCTATTGCCTGTCATGGGGTCGCCTGCTGTTGGGCAGGGGCCTAGTAGAAGTTTTCCATATGGCGGATTGGCTGGTGCCATTTGGTTTTCGCCTACTACGTAGCAACTAGTCACAACTTGTAAGGTTGGCAGTTAGGCATTGGTTATGTTGGTTGCTGGAAGGGCGGTCGCCCTCCAAAGTGATGATGGTGATGGGAATTCCGTTAAAGGAATCCAGGGGCTCGACATGCATTTGTCTGAACCCTCGGTCGGGGGACAGGGCCACGGAAGAGCCCCTAGGAACCTCTGGGGAGAGGGAGGGCTGTGCTCCCAGCCTCCATAACTCTCCCCAGATGGGATTTCCCTTTGCTGACACGTGGTCAGCTCTGTCCCGTCGGACAACTAGTCTGAACCAATGCCTACGCAACCACTCACATGATTTGTATTTTAATAAAGTTGTGGCCTAAATTATGCCAAAAACCCAAACAAAAATTATGTCTGAAGTGTGAATTTATTCTGGGGGTGGCTTGGGGACCTCGACACGCAACAAAATGGAGAATATTGTGCTTGCTGCTTTCAGTTCCATGGACAAAAATAGGGATATAAATATAAACATCACCGCTACAAGTACTACTACATTTCATTTGTTCTTCAGCAATTTCAGATCTTGCCATGACTGAATAATAAAAAGGGAAGAGCCAAGACTGAACTCTGTCCACCTCCTGCTCCCCACACAATAAAAAAATTCACATGCATTGTGGACCTTTGAATACCTGAGCGACTTGACGAACCCTTTGCAAAGAAGAGCCTTCACACTTGCCCGCTTTCACTCCATTCCCACAGCATTCCTACAGGGCATATTCTCCAACACCCCTCTCGACCTCCGCCTTTGTCCGTGCAACAGGGGAAAGATAGAGGACTTTGCCCACTTTTTCTTCCACTGCCCTCTCTATGACTCAATAAGATAGAGGCTCCTGCTACTAATTCCTCCGACCATTGCCATGGAAGATGACCGCTTGAAATATCTATTGGTGGATGCCAATCCCATAGTCACTCGTGGCGTGGCCATCTATATCCTGCAGGCCCTGAAACTCAGGGCCACCTCGATAGGTTAACCTCCTTTAGCCCTGGACTTGTAAACTTTCCAATAGTTTACATAATTGTTATTGTTTTTATCATACTTGTTTTATTTACTATGATTTTATACCTGATGGTTGCAAATGTATAAGAATGGCAGGCTACTGCCGGGACTTATTACTTGTGCTATGGCCAGATGGCTAACGCAATAAACTTTGATTTGATTTGAATATTTTGCACCTTTTCCTAGAGGGGTAAAGTGTGTTTTGATTGTGCTGGGTTTTCCCACCAAGTATCATCAGGATTGTTCTTTAATGGCAGGCACCTTTGAAGTTAGATGGCTTCGAGATATCTGTCGTGAAAACCCAGTATGTCCAGAAATGGCAACGAGACAATAGAAATGAGAGTGTATTCTTCATGAAATGCTGCCTCTGTCGTAGCACATTGTCTGTCTCCAGTTTATGTCAAATTAGTCTGGTGTAAGTTATTTATCTGGGCTATAACATAAGCCTTGAGTAATTAAACGCAGATGGCATTGCAAACTACTCTGGGCCCACAACAATGAAACAGATCTTAATCCTTTGTGAGCTTACTTTGAATCCTGTTCTCATACATCCTATCACTGATAAGCCACTTATTATAACCAGTGATTCTTCCATTGCTTCCAAATCTGGGAGCAAAACCAATGCCGAAAAGGGCAAATGGGCAGCATTGCATAAGACAAGCACCCCACTGCTCTTAAGAAGTAAGCCCAGTTACTTAACAGCTTTCATTTTATCTCCTGTGGGAGAACATGGAGCCACTGGTAGCCTCGCAGTCCAGTTTCCACATGGGACTTGTTGGACTACAGAACCCATCATCCTTGTCCATTAGCCATGCTAGCCATGCTAACTGGGGATGATGGGACCTGTAGTCCTACAACTTGCAGAGGGCAGCACATCGGCTACTGCTGGATTATGTGGAGCTCTTACAAAGCTTCAGACAGATGTATGAAGGTTTTGTCTGTGTATAGGCTACTTACGTATGTGTATAGGCTACTTGCTGGCTGCTGCTCGTGAGTGTTTGTGCTCTCCCCTCCTGCCAATTTCACCTGGACTCTGGGGGGTGGGGCCTGCACTCACCTCGACAGCTTAAAGGCCGGCAGAGAGGCCCTGGAACACCATTGCTGGCTGCTGCTCGTGAGTGTTTGTGCTCTCCCCTCCTGCCAATTTCACCTGGACTCTGGGGGGTGGGGCCTGCACTCACCTCGACAGCTTAAAGGCCGGCAGAGAGGCCCTGGAACACCATTGCTGGCTGCTGCTCGTGAGTGTTTGTGCTCTCCCCTCCTGCCAATTTCACCTGGACTCTGGGGGGTGGGGCCTGCACTCACCTCGACAGCTTAAAGGCCGGCAGAGAGGCCCTGGAACACCACTGCTGGCTGCTGCTCGTGAGTGTTTGTGCTCTCCCCTGCTGCCAATTTCACCTGGACTCTGGGGGGTGGGGCCTGCACTCACCTCGACAGCTTAAAGGCCGGCAGAGAGGCCTCTGGAACACTGCTGCCCAGGATTCTCCTGCCTGAATGCCTACAGGACCTCTCCATGCCTCTCACCATCTGGCCCAGGGCAGGGCCTGTTGGCCCTCAAAAGGATGGCTGCTACTGTTGCCCAGCAGAACTTATAACAGCACCGAGTTATTTTTAGAATGTTTTTAAATGGTTTTTTGTTTTGTTTTGTTTTTAATTCTTTCTGGTAGGGTGGGTGGAATGGATTCTTAGTTGGTTTGGGAATTTGTTTAATTTTGGTATACTTGTAATTTTTATTGTTTTTGGTTTATATTGTTGTTTTTTGTGGGTTTTTTTTTTTTTTTTTTTTTGGCTTTGTTTTTTCTGTTGCTTTTTATATAGGTGTTTGTTCTTAAGGGGTGGGATCAGGGCTGCCCGGGAGTGGGTCCCAGCCGATAAAATGGCTGGGACAAGTTCTACAGGGGGGGATGCACTGAGACACCCGATCTCAGTGATCACGGGCAGGAGGAGGAGTCACGCTAGGACCAGACCATGTCATTACCGAGGAGGCAGGCTTAGTCGTTGTTTGAGGACTATCCCTGCCTCCGGGTCTGGCCCTGACTGGACGGGTACTGGAATCAACAAGGGATACCCACATGACCTGAAAGTGTTGCTGTGTAATGCCAGGTCAATGATCAACAAAACCACTGCCATCCACGATCTGATTGTGGATGGAGGATTTGACCTGGCATGTGTGACAGAGACTTGGTTGGATGAGGCAGATGGGCCAGTCCTTGCCGCTGCTTGTCCACCAGGTTTCTCTTACGCACAGCAACCCAGGCCATCTGGGCGGGGAGGGGGGGTTGCAGTGATTTTTAGGAAGTCATTAGTTTGCACCAGGCGTCCTATTGGAAAGACCAAGCTTTCTGAGTGCATGTTCTGGAAGTTGGGCAATAGGGGCAGTACAGGATTCCTTTTGGTGTACCGACCTCCCCGCTGCACCAAGGATTCCCTGCCCGAGCTGCTTCAGGTCGTGGCGGATGTGCTCCTGGAGACACCTAGCCTGGTTGTCTTAGGAGATTTTAATATCCACGCCGACACGACCTTACAAGGGGCCGCTCGGGACTTCGTGGAAAGCATGGCCTCCATGGGGCTGTCCCTGAATAAGTCTGGCCCAACTCATAGCCGCGGACATGCCTTAGACCTAGTGTTTACCTCTATGGATGTTGGTGATCTGACACTAAGTAAAAGCGATACAAAAGAAGTGCCATGGTCAGATCACTTCCTGGTGCAACTAGACTTCTCCGCGACCCTTCCCCTCTGCCGGGAGGTGGGACCGATTCGGATGGTCCGCCCCCGCCACTTAATGGATCCAAATGGTTTCCAGAGAGTGGTAGGGGATGTTTTATCCCATGTTGATGGCCTTTCAGCTGATTCCCTGGTGGCCCGCTGGAATGTGGAGTTAACCAGGGCTATTGACTGTCTGGCTCCGAAGCGCCCTCTCCGATTGCATGGAGCCCGGACAGCTCCGTGGTTTTCTCTGGAGCTGAGGGTGATGAAACAGTCGCTGAGACGGCTAGAGCGCCGGTGGCGGAAAACTCATTCTGAATCAGACCGGACACGGGCTAGAGCTCAACTTCGAGCCTACCAAGTGGCAATGGCAACGGCAAAGAGAACTTTCTTTGCCGTTTCTATTGCATCTGCAGAAAACAGCAGCAGGAGACTCTTCCAGGTGGTTCGCAATCTAGCAGAACCACCTCCGTCATCTGGGTCTGATAGGGACCCCAAGATCTCCTGCAATGCTTTTGCAAAGTTTTTTGCAGATAAAGTCGCTCAGATTCGGAAGGAGGTAGACTCCACCGTGGGAGCAGAGCCGGGGCGGGAGAGTGCTAGAGCCCTGTCTAGTCATGTTTTATGGGATCAATTCCAATCTGTTACCTCCGAGGATGTGGACAGGCTGCTTGGACGAGTGAAACCGACCACCTGTCTTCTTGATCCTTGCCCATCCTGGCTAATAAAAGCTAGCCGGGAAGGGCTGGGCGATGGGCTCCGCGGGGTGGTGAATGCCTCTCTCTGTGAGGGAGCCTTCCCAGACCCGCTAAAAGAGGCGGTTATTAAACCGCTTCTTAAAAAACCATCTTTGGATGTGGCCAATATGGCCAACTATCGCCCAGTCTCAAATCTTCCATTCTTGGGCAAGGTGATTGAGCGGGTGGTTGCTGAACAACTCCAGGCACGCCTGGAAGAAGCGGACCATTTGGATCCCTTCCAATCGGGGTTCAGACCTCATCATGGGACTGAATCTGCCTTGGTCGCACTGGTTGATGATCTCCGGCGGGCTAGGGACAAAGGTGAGAGCTGTTTCCTAGTTCTGCTGGATCTCTCAGCGGCTTTTGACACCATCGACCATAACATCCTTCTGGACCGCCTAGAGGGGTTGGGAGCTGGGGGCACTGTTATACAGTGGTTCCGCTCCTTCCTCCTGGGCCGTGTTCAGAAAGTGGTGGTGGGGGATGAGTGTTCAGACCCCTGGGCTCTCACTTGTGGGGTACCTCAGGGCTCTGTCCTCTCCCCCATGCTTTTTAACATCTATATGCAGCCGCTGGGAGAGATCATCAGGGGGTTTGGGCTGGGTGTTCATCAGTATGCGGATGATACCCAGCTCTACCTCTCTTTCAAATCAGAACCAGTGAAGGCGGTGAAGGTCCTGTGTGAGTGTCTGGAGGCGGTTGGAGGATGGATGGCGGCTAACAGATTGAGACTGAATCCTGACAAGACAGAAGTACTGTTTTTGGGGGACAGGGGGCGGGCAGGTGTGGAGGACTCCCTGGTCCTGAATGGGGTAACTGTGCCCCTGAAGGACCAGGTGCGCAGCCTGGGAGTCATTTTGGACTCACAGCTGTCCATGGAGGCACAGGTTAATTCTGTATCCAGGGCAGCAGTCTACCAGCTCCATCTGGTACGCAGGCTGAGACCCTACCTGCCCGCGGACTGTCTCGCCAGAGTGGTGCATGCTCTAGTTATCTCTCGCTTGGATTACTGCAATGCGCTCTACGTGGGGCTACCTTTGAAGGTGACCCGGAAACTACAACTAATCCAGAATGCGGCAGCTAGACTGGTGACTGGGAGCGGCCGCCGAGACCACATAACACCGGTCTTGAAAGACCTGCATTGGCTCCCAGTACGTTTCCGAGCACAATTCAAAGTGTTGGTGCTGACCTTTAAAGCCCTAAATGGCTTCGGTCCAGTATACCTAAAGGAGCGTCTCCACCCCCATCGGTCAACCCGGACATTGAGGTCCAGCGCCGAGGGCCTTCTGGCGGTTCCCTCGCTGCGTGAAGCCAAGTTACAGGGAACCAGGCAGAGGGCCTTCTCGGTAGTGGCGCCCGCCCTGTGGAACGCCCTCCCTTCAGATGTCAAAGAGAACAACAACTACCAGACCTTTAGAAGACATCTGAAGGCAGCCCTGTTTAGGGAGGCTTTTAATGTTTAATAGATTACTGTATTTTAATGTTCTTTTGGAAGCCGCCCAGAGTGGCTGGGGAGACCCAGCCAGATGGGCGGGGTATAAATAATAAATTATTATTATTATTATTATTATTACGTCTTTGTTGACTCCACAGAGCACAAAGTATGGAGTTCCTGAGGCTCAAGTGTTGGTATGAAGCAGTGGTGTCTCATAAGTTATGAGGTGGAACCTGGTGGGATGTAAAGCTGAAAAAAGCTCACAAGCCAAGCAGAAAATAGATTGCGGTCTATCTTCTCAAATCTTGCAGAAATGAAGCACCAATATTTTACCTCGACTTTGGACAGAGATTCAGACCAGTAGAAAAACTCTCAGGCAGTTTTCAAAAGAAAAACTTTTCTATTTATTGTTCTGTCAGACAGTGCAATAAAGGTACATTCAAGGGAATGCACACTTTCCAAAGCCGTGCATTTCCTATTTATGCATTTACATCTGGCATAGCTTTGCATAAACAACCTATCAGAAGCTTTCTTGCATTTACTACTGTTTCTTTTAACCAATCCCAGCATTCCTTACTGTGTTCGCCTTAGTCTGTTTCAAGCTGTCAATTCAACGCCAGGGGGCGCCATCTACGCATTTATGCTTCTAGCTTATGTGGTTAGGTGTTTACAGGAAGTGCTCAGCCTGCGGTTAAGCTATGTCTCACACCTCTCTGTCTTCACCTAGCCTTGTTTGTTCCAACGGATGCTTTGTGGTCAGATCTCTGCATAGATGGCAGCTTCCTGTACCCCTGCTGTTCTAGTTTTAGCTGACAAGCTGGAAAGCTGGTTTACAGAAGCAAAAGCAAGATTTCTCCAGTTCTAAGCATTTCTGAACAATAACATGGGGTCGCCTTGGCCATCCTGTCTTGGTGGGTCTGGACACTGGGATGGCTACTTCATTTCCCCCCTTTCAATCGAGAGGAGCAGCTTGTCCTGCATCCTCGACTGATTGACCTAAACATTGGTGTCTGGGATAACACCTGGGAGTCTCTGCACATAAAACAAATGTTTCTGCCATTAAGCCTTTTGAACAGTTCTGGTCAACCCTCTCAGCTGTGTGGACAACTCTCTGATCACACACTGGTACTGGTCAATGTATACACAGCAGGAGGAATTTAAGAAGAGCACATACACCTCCCTTACTGTCGAAGCCTCCTTCCACCATCCAATTGAGATTCCAAGTTAGATTATTACCATCTCAAGTCCAGTCTGAGTACCCGTACACTGGGGGTTCCCATCTTATCACCGGGATTCCCTGTCCTAGGTGCAAGGAACATGAACACATACCCAACAGGAGGAATGGTTCAGACCTCTGGATACGGAGGACACCAGCTTCAGGAAGGTATTTTCCTTCCACCCAATGGTCAGTTGTGGGGTAAAGGCAATCAGGACACTCAGAAGGGAGAGTGTGGTTAGATTCACCATCTTGGTCTGGGAGATGCTTACTATCCCAGAACAGGTGACTATACCACCAACACAAAAGTAATACAAGCAATACTGCACCATCTCCCAACGGGATGGGGACCCACCAAGGCCAGGGCATGGGATCTTAGAAGTCTCCTCTTCCCCTCCTTTTAAGTGATCCCTGTTCTTAGTCAGGCAGTTGCAATGCCCACTGTTCTTCCCAGTTCAGAATGTCCTGCGCCTCGGGGTTGGTTATATCCCAGTGCCAACACTCATGGCCTATCACCTTGCACAGTCTTCCCACTCTCCCTCTGGGGTGGGTCTGACCTTTATGGCGCTTTCTCAGGACGTACCCTATGGGAAACTCTGTTGGCTCGTTTACTTCAATGCACCCACAGGTGTAAATCCTTCCCTGTAGGGGCGGTGTGTGTGGTGTCACTATGCCTAAGGGAGTAGCTAATTCTCTTTCAAATAGGTCTTTCCCAAGTGCCACCACAGCTATGGGTGGGGAGCGCAAGTTATCCGGGGCAGCAGTTACAATTGTCTGAACTGGTGGTTTCACTTCTCCTCCCATCCACTCTGGATCTGACGTGAGCCTTCGTGAATGTGTGGCTTGGGGCAATACCTTTGATGGGGGAATGGTTCAGGGGATTGGGACAATCTAAGGCGCTATAAATTGCCGGGGAGCGATCCCCCTACCTGTGGAGGTTCATCAGTCTGTCTCAAGGCTACCTTCCAGGGAGTTATCCGTACCTGGGGCTTTCCTCCCGGGGCCTCGGCCATCCAATCTTTTCCTCCTCCCACCTTTTTCTCCTTTTCACACACACAAGGAAAAAGGAAAACAGTCCCGTTCCCCTTTGGTTCAACTTCAAGGGGTCAACAGGATTCTCCCTTTCAATTATCCTCCCAAACTCGTCATTCTAGAACAACATCGTTCACACCTGAGGCGCTCCCAATCTATATGGGGGTAGGAGATTACTCGTTGACACCACCTTCCTGCCTCTCCGCTCAGGTGGTCCTGATACACTGCCAGGCCTCTGCGACCATAAGGACTACCATAGACCTTATATACCTCAAAGATGGCACCCACCCTCCGAATGAGGAGGAATGGTCTGGGGGCCCACTCCTGTTCTTCTGTACCTTTAAAGATTAACCATAATGGAAGGCTTAAGTGGTGTGATAGGATAAATCTATAATGGCCACACCCCAGCGCTCCTACATGGAGAATTGTGCCTTGTCTAAAGACTGGTCTGACAAACCACCAATGACAATATATCTCTGACCAATGTTCCTGATGCAGTTGTGCTGGAGATGGTCTCTGTTGCATGGGATGGACGTTTCCGGTGGCTCGTGCGTTGAGTGACAGCGTCCGGGTGTGTCACAGCAGGAGCTCCTTGTAGTTCGGCCCCCGTGCGCTGGTCGCCCTTGCCTGGTCAGGCGCTGCAGGGGAGGCTGATGCACCGTGCGTAGAGTACCTGTAGCTCAGGCACAGCAGGGTGAGACTTCACCTCGGCCGTTCACCGCAGTGGGTGTGGATAGGAGAACTGTGTACGGGCCACGCCACCGGGGAATCAGCGGGTCGCGCTTCCTCTCCCTTACTCACGGATGGACTGGCTCAGCAGACTGCACGGTGTTCGGTCGAGGGCCCACCTGTTGAAGGAAACAGCAACACACACACATAAAAAGAAAGAGAGACTCTATTTGTTCCTGGAGGGTGATATGTCTTCCACCTGTCCAGCTTAAGTCTCTTGGTGGGGGCACTTCTTGGTGAAGTCCACAATCAGGCTCTTCATGGGAATGTAGCCGTCGTGTTGAACATCACATGGGGTAGAAATCCCTACTTGGAGTAGTCTCTGACACGCAGGATGCATCTGGGAAATAGCAGCAGTTAGGGTTAGTGTCAATATTATTTTTCCGCTTCCTGGTCGCTGTTCCTCCCAAGTAGATTCACTAACTTCTCACAACGCACTTGTTAGGCGTTGGGGGACAAAACTTGAATGTCTGGCAGGAGCAACCATCGTCTTAGTGTTGAGCTCCTATTCTGCCCCTTCTCCTGGGGTGAATGAGACGTCACATCCTCCAGGGTACTTTTCTGGGATGAGTGCTGCTATCATTTCAGATGGTGGTTGTAGAGCAGCTTCCCGGGCAGCCCTGTCTGCCTCCTGGTTGCCTCTAGTAACCAAGCCTCTTCCCTATCCATATCATTTGTAGTGCGTCATTGCAGTTTTCTCAGGAACCCATATGGCCTCCTGTAGACTTTCCACTTATGGGGTTTTTCCCATGGGCTCCTATCAGACCTCTTTCCTTCCACAGAGCCCCATGCGCATGCAGGGTCAAGGAGGCAGTGTATATGTTTGCCTTGCATCCAACTGCCAATTGCAGAACCCTGGTAAGTCAGCAATTATCTCAGTCCTTTTGGGCAGAGGTTCCTGGTTTTAAGGTTTCTGCCTCCATTAGGCATATTTTAAAAGTCTCAAAAAGTCTTTTGTTAACCTGCTCTCCACAAAAGGGTGTTTCTCTGCTCCTTTTGTACTTTCATATAATAAGGGTTTTATTAAAACAGTGAAGCCTGACATCCAAATTCTGCAGTCCTTAGGAAACCTCACAACTCTCAATTGTTTCCTAGTGGTGGGGTCTTTTATGAAACACATGGCTTCTTTTTCTCTCGCTGGCCTCAAAGTTCTTGTTGATGTGACACATTGAAGCCTAAGTACTTGGTTTTCTCCAGGCTCAATAGTGCCTTACTCACAAATTTCTAAGTCTTTTGCAGTCAATATCAATTCAAATCCAACCATCCATTGTTGCAATTTTGAAATGAAATGCCCATTAATGTTCCTTAGGCATCGTTACTGACAATATGCTGGTTGCCTGTGGGGGGGTAGTCACATTTCTAGTCCTCTGGGGATAAAAGCAATTTGCACCTGTCGCTTGAGAGGACATCTTTTCTCAATGGGGACACTTGGGCATTCAGGTGGGCGAGGTGGCGTCTTTTAATTTTACATTCCAACTGTTTCCCTGGACCCAATCACCTGTGGTCCCACAATGTTCACTGATTTCTGACTTTTAGATTGCACAGGTGTGCTTATAACAAAATATTAGGCTCCACTTGGTTCCCTAATTTCATTTTGTCCATGGGTTCTTAAGAGCCTTAATAAATGGAACCCAGTTTATCTTAATCTCCCTGATATCTTTCCATGCCCGCCAATGCCAACGGAATCTCTCTGGACTATCTTTTCTCCAAGTACTCTTCCTCTTCCTGCTCCTAAGTTTTCCCATTCTTTTTTTTTTTTCTGTGCCTTTCCTTCTTGCATACGGCAGCATATGGCACACTGGTTCCTAGCAACTTTGACCTCTTCCCCGGCCTCTTCCGCGGGCCTCAGAACCCCTCTGATTCTCCCGGGTCACCGGTCCTTAGGTCATTTTCTTCCTAACAGGTGACCTCTTATCCAGCCTTTTCCTCAGGCACCTGAGCCCCTCTGGCTCTCCTGGGTCACTGGTCCAAGGGTCATGTTTGCAGTAGCTACTCCCTGGTAGCTGACCTCTTCCTTAAATCTGGGAACATCTCTTCTAAATCTGTCTTCTTCTGGGGGTGCTGACTCCCCCCCCTTTTCATCTGGACTGGGCGGCGGTGACAGGACTTCCTATATCAGGGCTGGGGGTGCCAGCAAGCTGACCACTTGGCTAGGATTTAGGAAATCTTTTTGGAGCCGTGGCAGTTGCAGCTGAGGTTGTCTCTGGGAATGGTGAGGAAAACAACAACAGCAGCAGCAGCAGCCCCTAGTTTTACTCTGATGTCCACTGCCCAACTAGGAACTAACAGAGGTGCAGCAGCGACAATCGGGGCCACCACCTAGTCAGGGCAGGACTGATTGTCTCAGGACTCTTGAGAATCATAGCTAAGGTTCTAGCTTCATCATCCAAAACTGCACCTGGGTTGGTGGTATAACTGGAGTTTCTCTGTAGGTGAACAGTTTTGCCCTTCAACTCTGGCTTTGGAAATGATGGGGGTAATTTCTGGTAGTCCACTAATGTCTCTGAGGGCTAAATCTCTCCTGTGTCTGGCAGCTGTATCTGTTCTGCCTCACACCCCTTGTAAATGGGCTTCTTGAGGTCCTTTCCCTTCTTTGGTGTTTGGACCTATGTTCTGAAAGGCATCTGTTTGCATTCTTGCAGGAGGGGGGGTCAGCCACTTGTGTGGATCAGTCCAATTTAGTACAAGTTTCTCAGGCGTTTGGGGGTCTTCTGACTCCTTAGTCTCAATTGGGTGGCTTTTTCTAGGGGGTGTTTCAATTCCCCCCCCCCTTTTGGAGCCTCCCCCTCCCTTTTGTTGCAGTTTGTAGTTACTTTTTCCACTCACACACAATACAAGACACAAAAGGGTGGGGACACAGGCTCAGGAGTAAGGGGTCTCCTGGCTCACAGGTTTGATTCAGACGGACAACATACAACTGCGCGCCCGCCGTTTCTGACCTGTCCAGTCACCCGGAACAGGAGATGCAGTACTAGGCAGTCCACTCTCAGACCCAGAGAGTCTGAAAGACACACTCATTTGTGGATTTCCACTAAGGTCCTCCTTCTTACATACCAAGTTTCAAACACTCCTCTCTGTCACACACACAGTATTACCTCCCGGTTCCCAACACTATCCACTGTCTAAGCGTGCGCGTTCGTCAGAGAACCACTTTTCTACTGAGTACTGGCGTCCACGCTTGGAGGGTGATCAAGCCTCCACTTCCTCCTTTATTTAAAAGAGGGTCACTTACCCAGCCGGCTGTCCCTTGTTCTGCGTTGTGTTGGTCCTTGTTGTCCTTTGCCTTGCCCTGCAACAGGGTGCAGGGTCCAAGAATTCCTTCCACTTCCCTCTGGAAAAATGCCAGTGCGCGCTGAGTTGTGGAGGCTTATTGACCCCTGCCCGTTGCTCAGTGGGCAAGGCAAGAGGCTGCCTCTGGTCAAAAGGGCTTTGGCCCTTATCCGAGTCACGGCACCAGAAATGAAGCACCAATATTTTACCTCGACTTTGGACAGAGATTCAGACCAGTAGAAAAACTCTCAGGCAGTTTTCAAAAGAAAAACTTTTCTATTTATTGTTCTGTCAGACAGTGCAATAAAGGTACATTCAAGGGAATGCACACTTTCCAAAGCCGTGCATTTCCTATTTATGCATTTACATCTGGCATAGCTTTGCATAAACAACCTATCAGAAGCTTTCTTGCATTTACTACTGTTTCTTTTAACCAATCCCAGCATTCCTTACTGTGTTCGCCTTAGTCTGTTTCAAGCTGTCAATTCAACGCCAGGGGGCGCCATCTACGCATTTATGCTTCTAGCTTATGTGGTTAGGTGTTTACAGGAAGTGCTCAGCCTGCGGTTAAGCTATGTCTCACACCTCTCTGTCTTCACCTAGCCTTGTTTGTTCCAACGGATGCTTTGTGGTCAGATCTCTGCATAGATGGCAGCTTCCTGTACCCCTGCTGTTCTAGTTTTAGCTGACAAGCTGGAAAGCTGGTTTACAGAAGCAAAAGCAAGATTTCTCCAGTTCTAAGCATTTCTGAACAATAACATGGGGTCGCCTTGGCCATCCTGTCTTGGTGGGTCTGGACACTGGGATGGCTACTTCAGAATGAGTCTATCTAAAGCCCATACTGCTGGCTACCTCTTTATTTTCAATCTTGTGTCTGTGAGCAATCTGGGTATTTTTGGATACCAAACATGTGCCTCTGTAACCAAACAGAAATATGTTGTTGTTGTTGTTGTTGTTGTTGTTTTAAAAAAATCAAACTTCCTGTGATAAGTTTCTTCTTAATCTCATTACTGCAAGTATGAGCCTCGCCTTTGGGGGGTTTCTGTTTATAAACCAAGTGTATGGCTCAGCTTGAATTACTATTTATGTTTCATTTCTTTCTTTCTTTTTCTTTAGAAATTTGTTTTATATTTTTTCTGGACGAAGCTCTCCATTTTGTATAAGATTCCTCCCCAGTTGTTGTTGTTGTTGTTACCATTGTCTTGACTCATTCAAAAGCTCTGCCCTAGTGCACATAAACCTCGTGTCATTTAAAGCCGATGGAATAATATTACAGTGATAATAATAATAATAATAATAATAATAATAATAATTTATTTGTACCCCGCCCATCTGGCTGTGTCTCCCCAGTCACTCTGGGCAGCTTCCAGCAAACATTAAAATGCATTAATACATCACAGATTAAAAACTTCCCTAAACAGGGCATTTTCTGAATGTCATGTATTTGTTGATCCCTTTAACCTCTGCTGGGAGGGCGTTCCACAGGGCAGGTGCCACTACCAAGAAGGCCCTCTGCCTGGTTTCCTGTAGCTTTGCTTCTCGCAGTGAGGGAACCGCCAGAAGGCCCTCGGCACTGGACCTCAGTGTCTGGGCAGAAAGATGGAGGTGGAGACGCTCCTTCAGGTATACAGGACCGAGGCCGTTTAGGGCTTTAAAGGTCAGCACCAACACTTTGAATTGTGCTCGGAAATGTACTGGGAGCAGTGGTACCTCGGGTTAAGTACTTAATTCGTTCCGGAGGTCCGTTCTTAACCTGAAACTGTTCTTAACCTGAAGCACCACTTTAGCTAATGGGACCTCCTGCTGCCGCTGTGCCGCCAGAGCATGATTTCTGTTCTTAGCGGAGTTCTTAACCTGAAGCGTACTTAACCTGAAGCATACTTAACCTGAGGTACCACTGTATTTAAGAACAATACTGGATAAAAGTCATTAAAGGGCTACATAGAGAGCTTGGGAAGGCAACTTAGAAAGGTCTGTGTGGGCCTCTAGATCAGAGTAGACCTGTAGTCAGGGTACTGTGTTTGGACCTGCCTGTGGTTTGATGTTGCTGCCCTGAGAATCCTGGGAAAGGCAGAAGTGGCAGCTCATTACTGGGCCTCCCTAGATTAGTGAGAAAATGCCTGCATAAATGGCCCTGTTAAAATGCGGCTGGATCCTGAGGCAGATGCAACCTAGCAATGCCAGAAGAGAAACTTGGCTTGCCTTATGGGTAGGCGCCAGTCCCGTCCCTTACCACAGTTACTCTGGTCATGGCCAGATCAAGATCATGTGCAGGGATGCCAGGACATGCTGTGAACACCTATGGTATTTAGTCTCTTGAAGGGAAAGGCTGCAATTGCCTGGTGTGCATTGTGGAAACAGATGCAGTGAATAAGGATTATGATGTGCGATGAAGCACTTATTTGTGCAGGACTTTGAAATGGGTGAGGTGCCCAGGGATATGAGGCTATCTATTGCTTCTCCTTTTTGTGGTGGACCTTGTTGCGTTATGTTTCGTTTTGCATTGTGTTGGTATATATTTTTAATTTGGTTTTGTTATTTTTGTTTTTCTGCACCGGCACCTCTGGGTGAAGGGCGGGATGCAAATGCTTTAAATAATAAATAAATGAGAAATAACCTTGCATATCAGAAAGCTGCCTTCTCCGTTAGCTTTTCTGTGCCTGCTGAAGGCACTCCTCTTTCAATAAGTCTTCTAAAATCCTTTATCCAAGTTGGTATCTGTCCTGGATCTGAATTGATTTTTTTTTTGCGCTTTTTAAAACTGTTTTTATGTATATTGTGTTTTTTAAAAAATGTTTTTATATTCAGTTGTTTTTAACTGTTTTTATGTGTGTAACTATTTTATATATGTCACGAGACTGTAAATCGCTTCGAAATGCCTTGTGTGAAGTGATTCTTTAATGAATAAAATATGTTGCAATATCCTGGCATAGACCCTGAGAAAGGTGTTGATGTGAAAGCGGGTTGCCCTTGCTCTGAGGCCTGAATTTGAAAATATGTTGGGTTAACTGAATTATCTCTAGATACATTGGTGGGGGAGACTGCTAATCCATTCTCCAATGTAAATTATGTTGGTTTAGATGAGTTTCATCATATTCAACTAATTCTGTTTTCCTGTGATTTAAATTGCTTAATTTTGCATCTGTTAATGTAACTCTAGATCATCTGCTATCTAAGCACTGTTCACCTCTGCTTTTATAGTGGTCACTATAATCCTCAGCAGTGTTAGCGCCTAGCTAATTTACTCCCCTATTTTGTTTTTAATACATCGGGCATTTCATTTACTTTTGTTGTTGTATTTCATTTTATTGTTTACAGCTCACTGCTCCAGATTATCAAGGTCATTTTGAATTTTAATCTTGCCTTCTGTGCTTGTTGCTGGCACATTTAATGAATACGTCCTCAGCTCTTTTACCCAAGCCATGAATAAAAATATAGAACAGGTCTGGCCTCAGTTACAGACTCCTATGGAATGTCGCCTCATAGCTTGATGATGATGAATTCATTGTCCATGGATTGGGAGCGGATCTCAAAGAACTTCTCTTGTGTACTTATTTTATTTTATTTTATTTCCAAATATATTTATTGATTTTATAACACACAAACCCAACAATCATACATAAATACATAAAAAACAAAAACATCATACATTTACTTTCCATTTACTTAACATTGTCAATTGACTTCCTCACAACTCTTCTGACTGCGTTTCATCACAACTCCTCATTAGTAATCTCCTTATCATCTTTAAATTCACTTGTTAGTCTATCTTATCCTCTTATACATATACTAGTATATTAAGCCCGTTTAAAAAACGGGCGCTAGCCGGAGGCGGAGCAGCAGGAAAAATAAGCTTTATAGCGAGTCCCCCTCAGAAGGACCGGTACCCGCGGCTCGCCCCCGCCGCGCAAAACAGGGAGCGCGCGCCCGACCTCACCGCGCGCGCCGACCCGACGCCAAACGCTTTTCCCTCCGCCGCTTCCCCTTCTCCCTCCCCAATCTCCAGTTTTGGCGCCGCCCTCTCCGACCACCGCTCGTGGCCCCGCCCACTGCTCTCCGCCAACCCTCCCTCCCTCCCGCTTCACAACAGCCGCCGCCACGGCGTTGCATTGTGGGACACAAAGAAAGTGCCCGGCTAGGCTAGGCTAGGCTGGCTGGCTGGCGTGGAGGGAGGGAGGGACGCAGGAGGGCGGGGGGAGGAGGAGGAGAGCTGTTCGAGCGCCTGGGCCCCGCGCGCGCGCCAGCCGCCCAGCCAGCGCGTGAGTGGCCCTGCGCCGCCGCCTCTAAGATCAACCGCCCCTCCCCTCCGCCGCTTCACCCCCGGCCGCCTGAAAGCGCCTGCGTAAGGGCACGCAGGCCTCGCTTGCTCTCCCTCCCCCTCCCTCCCCCTTTTTATTATTTTGACGCCCGCAGCGCGAGGCGGCTGGGCTTCCCTCCCTCCCCTTCCCTGTCTCGGGAACCCTGGTGCTGCCCCTGTTCTGCAGCTGCGACTGGCGGAGGAGGAGCTGAGGCAGTGGAGAGAAGCGCCAACTGCCTCACTCCGACTCGCCCCTCAAGCGCGCACGGCCTCCTCCTCTGCCGCCTGTCTTCTCTCTCTGTCTCTCTGAGGCTGGCGGGTGTGTGAGTGTCTGGAGGTAGAGGCGTAACCGCCATCGCCTATTGGTCTCTTCCCTCCAATCCCTGCGTCCGTTTCCGACATGCGCAGTTAAAATTTCCACTGACACACGGACGGCGGACGCAGGGACATAGGGAGATTATTATAGAGGATGAATCTTAACATTTAATCATTCACCTTAAATATCTAAATCATATCATCCTAGTCTGTAGTCAGTATTTCTTCCAGCTTTCTTCTAACTTTAAATCTTACAATAATTTTTTTAATATAGTTTAAATTTCTTCCAGTCTTCTTCCACCGCTCCTTCCCTCTGGTCACGTAGTTTCCCGGTCAGTTTGGCAAGTTCCATATAGTCTATCATTTTCATCTGCCAATCTTCTATCGAAGGTAGCTCCTATGTCTTCCAGTTCTTTGCAATCAATATTCTAGCTGCTGTTGTGGCGTACATAAAAAATGTCTTATCATTCTTTGGGACTTCTTGACTCACGATTCCAAGCAGAAAAGCTTCTGTTTTTTTAATAAATGTGTTTTTCACCACTTTTTTTTTCCATTTCATTATAAATCTTTTTCCAGAAGTCTTTAATCCTTGGACACGTCCACCACATATGAAAAAATGTCCCTTCAACCTCCTTACATTTCCAACATTTATTATCCTGCAAATGATATATCTTGGCCAATTTGACCGGGGTTAAATACCTTGTGTACTTAGTTTATTAGGGACCCAGGTGGCACTGTGGGTTAAACCACAGAGCCTAGGGCTTGCTGATCAGAAGGTCGGTGGTTCGAATCCCTGAGACGGGGTGAGCTCCCGTTGCTCGGTCCTAGCTCCTGCCCCCCTAGCAGTTCAAAAGCACATCAAAGTGCAAGTAGATAAATAGGAACCGCTCTGGCGGGAAGGTAAACGGCATTTCCGTGCGCTGCTCTGATTAGCCAGAAGCGGCTTAGTCATGCTGGCCACATGACCCGGAAGCTGTACGCCGGCACTCGGCCAATAAAGCGAGATGAGCGCCGCAACCCCAGAGTCGGACACGACTGGACCTAATGGTCAGGGGTCCCCTTTACCCTTTACCTTACTTAGTTTATTAATTGCCTGAGCAGCAAAGTGTCCATGAAGCAATGGGTGGGGGGCACACTCCAAACCCAGTAAAACCAAACTCAGCCAAGAGAGCCTAATTAAACAATCCTAAGGATTGCGGGGTGGAAGACATACTGTGGCAGAGGAATGGTGCCAATTCCTGTGCCCCATTACCACCACAGATTCAGTGGCAGCGAAAATCAGTACAGTGGTACCTCTGGTTACAAACTTAATTCATTCCGGAGGTCCGTTCTTAACCTGAAACCGTTGTTAACCTGAGGTACCACTTTAGCTAATGGGGCCTCCTGCTGCCGCTGCGTGATTTCTGTTCTCATCCTGAGGTAAAGTTCTTAACCCGAGGCACTACTTCCGGGTTAGCGGAGTCTGTAACCCGAAGTGTTTGTAACCTGAGGTGTTTGTTGTTGTGTATTGATTCAAAGTGTTATCATATCTGTATTACTATTGTCTGTAATCACATTAGGGTAAAGTAACTGCCTTCCTGTCCCAGAAGGAACAGTTACTATTGGTGCATTCAAGTTGCTGCATTGGGATCCTCAGTCTTATTGGTTCCCACCAAAAAGCAGCTGTGTGATTGCTTGAGATTGTTCCCTCCAAAATGTATCTTTTCTAGCCAGTCCTCTGTCCCTATAAATGTAGCGTCCCTACCCTCAGTTCCCTCAGTCTTGTTTTGCCTGAATAAAGAGTTGTTACATGAAGAAGCTGTCTCCTGCCTGCTATGTCAGAGAGCTGAAATCACTTGTTGAAATCATTAACCCCACGCTACAACATTTGTAACCCGAGATACCACTGTACAGCTGACCTGGGGAACATGGTGTAGCTTTTAGCCAATTTGTTTAGGAGATGGCAGGTAACCAGGAACCTTTGGGTCCAAAAGTGCTCTTGTGATCCACCACCAAACACTCCCCTCTCCAGTTTGCCACCAGTGGCACACCACCCAGGAATCCATGCCTGTGCAGCTCTATGGAGCTATACTAAGATTCCCCAGTGGTAGTTAAGTGCCCTTTCCACTCATGAAGCTCCTCTCTACCAGCAGAGCAGCACTAACACTGCTTCCCAAGGTGCCCTGAGAGCATAGCTGTCAACCTTCCCTTTTTTGGTGGCAAATTCCCTTATTCCAGCGCCGGTTTTTTTTTTGCTGTTTCCCTTTTTTGGCGGGAAATTCCCTTATTCCAGCACCGTTTCCCGCTGCTATCCCGGATTGTTAGATATCCCGTAAATTTCACGGATTTCAAAGGAAGCAGGTAGGGTCTCAGCCTGCGTACCAGATGGAGCGTACCAGATGAGAGTCCAAAATGACTCCCAGGCTGCGCACCTGGTCCTTCAGGGGCACAGTTACCCCATTCAGGACCAGGGAGTCCTCCACACCTGCCCGCCTCCTGTCCCCCCAAACAGTACTTCTGTCTTGTCAGGATTCAACCTCAATCTGTTAGCCACCATCCATCCTCCAACTGGAAGATGCCATTTGTGCAGAATTCTGCAGCACAACTGCTGACACCTGCGCGCGGAGATCTGCCCTGGCTTCATGAGTTCATCCTCCAACACATGGAGAGTGATGAAAATGGCGAGGGAGGGGGGAGGGGAATAGTGCTAGCATGCTCATCCCCACAGCACTCCCAGAATCAGAATAGCTGAAAAGGGAATCTGTCCTTTACCTTGTGTGTGGAGGAAATGCTTTGAACACCTGCTCATTGCGTTGGAGAGCATCTATTTTCAAAACAGAGAAGTGCTGTTCAAGTGCTAATGCCTTCATCTTTCACCAGGGTACCAGAGGCTACATCTAGATTCCCTGAAAGCCGTGTGTGTGCCTGTACACATACTACACATATGTACACATATGTGTCATCCTTATTTTCATAGATATAAAATATGTAATTAAAATGATGAATTAATATAAGATAGAATATTAGCCTTTTGACATCTTAATCTGAGCTGGAGAGAGCAAAGAATGCAATCTGAGCTGCTCAATTAAATTTATAAATTCCACCCCACCCCATTGTTATGAATAAATAGAAAGATTCTGTAGCAGCCTGTAGAATTATTAATTGCAACGAGTGTGGAAAGTGCATGCACCGTATCGTGAAATGGAGTATCATTGTTAGTGACTATATTTCTTGGTAATTAAGGCCCAGACTAATGATGCAAGTTTTTTCCAGCATGATTTTCATCTGATTATGAGGCTGCTTCATTAAGAGCACTCAGACTAACGAGCTGTAGCTGTAATAAAGTAATTTTCTGTCTTGTGCTCTGATTGATAAAGAGTTTCTATAGCTAAAAGGAATTGAAAATATAATTATAATTAGAAATGGTTGAATAAAGTTATTACAGGATTGCTGAAGGGTAGTGCAATTGACACTGTAATTTTTGGGGGGCTATGCGGGAGGGGGGGAACGTGTGCATCTTAAAATTAGACTGTATAAAGTGTGGGGAGGGGAGGAGGCAAGCCATGTCTCCTTATAGACGGGCACTTGAATGTTGCTTGTATTAAGGGAGCAGAGAGATGAAAGTAAAGCGAGCCTTGCCCGCATTGTTTCAAACCCGAAAAACACATGCAAGATGAATGCCGCTGCTTTTCTTTCCAGCATTCCTGTCAAGTGAAGTAAAGCTTATGAAAATACTTTTTTGCTCCATTTATAACAATTTTCATGCTGCCATATGTGGTGCAAAGGGGGGGGGTGGAATCTTAAAACCCAGTGTCCCTTTAATATACACAATATCATTTCGAACTTTTCCCAGAGTCCTTCCCCAAATATATATAGATATATATTATATATGTATAATTAAGTTAAGTTGTGGGTTTTCTCTTTCATGCTTAGCCTGATATCAAAATACAACTCGGCTGCCTAAAAGATCCTCTCTTTCTCTCGGAGGGGAAGCTAATCAACTTTTTATGCTCGGAACCTTATTGCTTTTTATGATGCTCACAGTCCAAATCGCATTAGATCAATCCTTTGAGCATAAGTCACAGGACTGGGATGCTTTAGTGATATAAATGCCTATAATAGAGGTTTTACTTAGAATTAAGCAGAGGCATTTGGGTACTCCAAAGTTGTTTCCCTTATTTAATCCTGGTTCTTTTGTATCAGTATAATTCCCCCTGTGAGGAACACGGTTATGCTTTAAAGCTTACCATTATGGACATTTGGTTATGTAAAATCTGTCCCACAAAGGCTCTGAGGAATTAGATTGCATTGGCAGGAATCTAATGGTAGATCATCGAGATGTATATTTATGCTAATTTCCTGGAAGATGGCATTTTGCATCGATTGTTCAGCCTCGTAATGCATTTGGGAAGATTTTTTTTTCTCCAGAATTCTTAAAAAATCATTCCTTGCACATTATATGGTGATAAAAATGTGTTATTGGAATACCATTAGAGGTGGGGGGGGGGGAGAGCAGATTTTTATTGGTTGTTCATTGAAAATGTTAGCTGTGATTAGTTACATAATCCTACATTAACCTGTAAATTAAAATTCCTTGGTGCAATTTGATGGCTGATTTAATTTTGTCTTTCTTTGTTTGCCTCAGGCTAATTCCATTATGAATTCTTTATACAGCCTTTTCCCTCAATGATTAGCAGCTTCTACTCAAGTCCTGATTGCTATTGTACACTTAGCACTACATAAAGCTGGGGATTAATATTCCCCTGAAGAATTGTTGCTATGGATCTGCTCTGTTCCTTCTAAGAGATGTTTCTGCAGCTTCAATTGTCCATAAATTATGATCTCTAGTGAATTATCAGTGGGAGTGAACTAAGCTTAACAAGCAGAAGAGAGCACTCTAGTTCTGAGAGAGAGAGAGAGAGAGAGATTCTCAATTATTAATTGCCAGGTTTTATAATACAGAAGGAATGATATTTCCCTGTATCCATCCTTCATGCAGGAATGCAAGAAATCAGGATGAGGCCACCAGAAAAGGAAGGGGGAATGATTTTGTCCTAAGACAGGAGATGAGACTCAAAGTATAATGCTGGGGAAGGAGCTGTGCTTTGTTGTCTTATCTTTGTACCAAGGCCTTCCCAAGACATTTTGGCACCTGAGGTGAACCACAAAATGGCATCCTCCCTCCCCACCAGGGAATAAGAGGTGAGTGAAGATCTCCATCAGGAACAGGGGGTGGGTGGGAATAAAGATCTGCATTGGGATCTGCTCCTCGTGTGGATCCTGCTGCCCGAGGCAACTGCCTCCCCCTGTCTCATTGGTGGGCCGGCTCTGTTTTGTACTTGTGGCAGATGCTTCAGTCATGGTAAGATGCTCCAGTCCGTCATTATGATAATAGTTTGGTTCAACAGCTTAATGACCAATCAAGAAGAAGAAGAAGAAGAAGAAGAGTAGGAGTTTGGATTTGATATCCCGCTTTATCACTACCCTAAGAAGTCTCAAAGTGGCTCACATTCTCCTTTCCCTTCCTCCCCCACAACAAACACTCTGCAAGGTGAGTGGGGCTGAGAGACTTCATAGAAGTGTGACTAGCCCAAGGTCACCCAGCAGCTGCATGTGGAGGAGCGGAGACGCAAACCCGATTCAGCAGATTACGAGTCCACCGCTCTTAACCACTACACCACACTGGCTCTCAGGAGAATAATTAGATGTAAAAGTAGTAATTGTAGATATTCCCACCCCACTTCCAGGGGCATTTGTGGCAGGAGATGAAAGAACACAGGGAGCATGGTTCTCCATTTGCTGTCTGAAACTTGGGAGATCTCCTGCCAGCCGCTGGCAAGGTCACCCAGCAGCTGCATGTGGAGGAGCGGAGACACGAACCCGGTTCCCCAGATTACGAGTCTACCGATTATGAATCTAGGACATAGGTGCTAGCGTTACAAAGTCCCTCACATTTTGAGAGTTAAAGCAATTATCCCAGATTCAGTTGATTGACAAATAGATCTTGATTTGCCTCACCTTTTTAGGAAAGGGTTTAAATTGTGCATCTGCTCCTGTTCCTGCTCTACATGCCTTGCTCCTGTGCCTTTAATAGCAGCTTTTCTTGATTTGGGGACGCGGGTGGCACTGTGGGTTAAACCACAGAGCCTAGGGCTTGCCAATCAGAAGGTCGGCGGTTCGAATCCCCGCGACGGGGTGAGCTCCCGTTGCTCGGTCCCAGCTCCTGCCCACCTAGCAGTTTGAAAGCACGGCATAGTGCAAGTAGATAGATAGGTACCGCTCCGGCAGGAAGGTAAATGGCGTTTCCGTGCACTGCTCTGGTTCACCAGAAGCGGCTTAGTTATGCTGGCCACATGACCCGGAAGCTGTCTGCAGACAAACACCGGCTCCCTCGGCCAATAAAGCGAGATGTGCGCCGCAACCCCAGAGTCGGTCATGACTGGACCTAATGGTCAGGGGTCCTTTTCCCCTTTACCTTTCTTGATTTGGAAGACAAAGCTGTAGGGAAACCTTTAGTTTAGTTATGTTTATTTCTGTCAGGCTGTTGTTAGAAGCACAGGAGGCAGTAGAAGGAACAGAAGAGAAAAGAAATATAGGCCCACGTAGTTTTAAAAATGATGCTCCTCTTAAACCATACAACATTTCTTTTCCATTTGCATGGCGTGCAGGCCTGTTGTAAGATGTCTGAGAATATGCCTGGTGACCCAGATCTGCTCTGGCTATCTTGGCTTTCAGAAGAAGGGAGCTGTCCAGCTGAAGTGGTGGTTGCTCACAGTGGCATAGCATGGGTTGCCGGTGCTCAGGGCTGTAGCACGCAAGAGGCTGAAAGGCAACTTCATATATGAAAATGCCTTTACATAAAGCTTGATGGGTTCCATCTACTTGGATGTAGAAGAAGACAGGGATGAAATGCTGTGAAACTAGAGCTGGTTAGAGAACTTTGTAACAGAAAGGTGAAGGCCGGCTGCTGCTGATAATAATAATAATAATAAGAAGAAGAACATAGGCAAGTTTAGTGTGGCAACCTATTTAGTGAAGCCAGGGAGACAAGTCATGATATGAGTAGAATCAGGTAAGATTGGAATTATAGCGATGAACAGTGCAATCCTAGCTATACTTACTCAGAAGTGTGTTATTGAATTCAGTGAGGCTTATTCACAGGTAAATGAGGTTAGGATTGCCGTCTTAAACTGGTTTAAATATGGAAGGCTAGAGAGCAATGCTTGCTGTATCACAAATACACAGAATAACTAATATACCACCCGAAGTAGAAATAAATAAATAAATACATTTAAGTAGCACTTCGGAGTGTTTAAATTGCTTCACATCCATAATCCCAGTGATCTTTACAACAGCGCTGTGAGGTAGACCATTATTGCCATCCCAGTATTGCATGGGGTTGGGATTTGAGGCTGAGAGAACAGTGGCTTATTGAGATAGCTCTTGTCTGAAAGAAAGGGATGGAGCAGTCTGGGCAAGATTTACATTGGTGATACCTACCCACCACACGCATGCGTCATTGCTGGTTCCCAGTAACAAGGAGCCCTAACAATGTCATGTGTGCTGTGGGCGGGCACCACGGTCAACGGACCACATAACACCGGTCCTGAGAGAGCTACATTGGCTCCCAGTACATTTCTGAGCACAATTCAAAGTGTTGGTGCTGACCTTGAAAGCCCTAAACGGCCTCGGTCCTGTATACCTGAAGGAGCGTCTCCACCCCCACCGTTCAGCCCGGACACTGAGGTCCAGCGCCGAGGGCCTTCTGGCGGTTCCCTCACTGCGAGAAGCAAAGCTACAGGGAACCAGGCAGAGGGCCTTTTCGGTAGTGGCGCCCGCCCTGTGGAACGCCCTCCCAGCAGAGGTCAAAGAGATAAACAACTATCTGACATTCAGAAAATACCTCAAGGCAGCCCTGTTTAGGGAAGTTTTTAACCTGTGATATTTTGATGTATTTTAATATCTGTTGGAGGGGACCCAGCCAGATGGGCGGGATACAAATAAATTATTATTATTATTATTATTATTATTATTATTATTATTATTATTATTATTATTATTATTATTATTACGATGGCTCTGGCAATTACAGTGGCCTTTGAAAGTCCAGTAACTGCATCTCTTGTGAAACCTTCCCCATTTCTTATGTTCTATGATATTATAGGGCTGCTTTGACAAGTGCAGTACGTAGAGGTACGATGTTTACCCAGAAAGCCAGGAGTAATGCATGCTACCACAGCAGATTTTATAGGATCAAGCTTGTAATTCCCTTGTGCCAGGTCACAGAAATACCTTCTTTTTAGATCTCCTCCTCTCTATTCATGAACACAGTTTACTTTGGAAGGTACTTGATATTCTGACCTAGTTATAACACACCAGAAAGGTTATTGTTTTATTCATACGAATTTAAATTTAGCAAGGTACTTAAGCGTGTTCTTGCATTTATGATTATGATTCTTTTCCAGCACTTTATTGAACTGGTGTTAGCCGTGTGGTCCTGCGAACTGTGTTTTGATATTGACCCAAATGCTTCAAGAGTTAGAGAGAGATGTGAGGTTAAGGATTTGGGGTTGTTTATTTTACACTTCTCCTCCTCTTCATCAAACCAGTACTAACAGGCTTTTCCCATTGAACTCTGCTTTGTGCTACTGCTGTGTCAAAAATCCTGCACTTGAATTTCTTCAGCATTGTTGTAATTTTTGACCGGCATGGAAGCAATGTGATGTGCTCCATCAAATTCAGCTGCAAATCTCTCTGAACTAAGCCAGAGGTAAAATAAGCCCATTCTGTGGGAGAAGAGAAGCAGGAAAGGTGGTTGGGGTTGTATATCCATCTTGGATGCCTTGGCCCAGTATACCTGAAGGAGTGTCTCCACCCCCATTGTTCAGCCCGGACATGGGGGTCCAGCTCTGAGGGCTTTCTGGCGGTTCACTCGCTGCGAGAAGCGAAGTTACAGGGAACCAGGCAGAGGGCCTTCTCGGTAGTGGCTCCCGCCCTGTGAAATGCCCTCCCATCAGATGCCAAGGAAATTAACAGCTCCCTGACTTTTAGAAGACATCTGAAGGCAGCCCTGTTTAGGGAAGTTTTCAATGTCTGACATTTTATTGCATTTTTAATATTTTGTTGGAAGCTTCCCAGAGTGGCTGGGGAAACCCAGCCAGATGGGCGGGGTATAAATAATAAATTATAATTATTATAATTATTATAATTCTTGACAGCTTCAGGATATGAAGATCACGTAAACATAAGAAACTCTTGGCAAAGCTGGGCTATCTCCCTGGCTGAACATCTTTTTGCATTTTAATTTATTGGAATAATAATAATGATAATAATGATAATAATGATGATGATGATAATAATAATAATAATATATTTGTACCCTGCCCATGATACACTCTGGGCGGCTTCCAGCATATATAAAAACATAGTAAAACATTAAACCTTAAAAAGCTTCCCTATACAGGGCTGCCTTCAGATGTCTCCTAAAGATTATATAATTACTCATCTCCTTGACATCTGATGGGAGGGCATTCCACAGCGTGGGCACCGCTGCCAAGAAGGCTCTCTGCCTGGTCCCTGTTCTTCTCGCAGTGTGGGAACCACCAGAAAGCCCTCGGCACTGGATCTCAGTATCCAGGCTGAATGGTGGAGGTAGAGACGCTCCTTCAGGTATCCAAGGCCGAGGCCGTTTAGGGATTTAAAGATCAACACCAACACTTTGAATGGTGCTCGGAAACGTGGAAGTCACACTTTGTAGACTTTTGCTTCTCTACATAGCTGTCAACCTTTCCCTTTTCTTGCGAGGAATCCTATTCGGAATAAGGGAATTTCCCGCAAAAAATGGGAAAAGTTGAGCGACTCTGGGGTTGCGCAGTCATCTTGCATTATTGGCCGAGGGAGCCGGCGTACAGCTTCCAGGTCATGTGGCCAGCATGACAAAGCCGCTTCTGGCGAACCAGAGCAGCACACGGAAACGCCGTTTACCTTCCCGCCTGAGCGGTTCCTATTTATCTACTTGCACTTTGACATGCTTTTGAACTGCTAGGTTGGCAGGAGCAGGGACCGAGCAACGGGAGCTCACCCCGTCGCGGGGATTCGAACCGCCGACCTTCTGATCAGCAAGCCCTAGGCTCTGTGGTTTAACCCACGGCGCCACCTGCGTCCCCAGACAATGACCTTTAAGCAGCCATAAATGTACGGAACCCACAAGAAAGGAGCAGGTTTGAGAAATTGAGAAATTAATGCATAGGAAGGGCATAAAGAAGGGTTGTGGAGAGACACAATTGCAAGGAAGTCTATGTTTACTGAGTATTATGGTAGGAGATCTATCACTGACAGCTCATAATAAAGTTTCATGTGTGTTTTATAAGCATCAGGAAATATTTCAGATGGATTTTTGTTTGATTAATAAACGGAAGGTGCTTTCTTCCAGGGATCAGCTGTTACTAAACATCAAATAGGCTTTATGGCACCCAAACCTAAAACTGTTCAGCGCAGCTATACTCAAGGTGACATTGTCTGCAGGTGTTACGTGCACAACAGTTTGGAATAAAACATCACATAGTTTGATGGCTCAGCTGTGAGTTGTTCATTACTGCCAACTCTTGATAGCACTAATCCTTTACTCAGAAGTAAGTCCCACTGAGTTGGATGGGAGCTAATTTCCTAAGTTTGTTTAGGATTGCAGCCATAATTTAATAATAATAATAATAATAATATAATTTTTTATTATTTATTCCCTGCCCATCTGGCTGGGTTTCACTCTGGGCGGCTTTCAACAGAATATTAAAATACAATAGTCTGTCAAACATTAAAAGCTTCCCTAAACAGGGCTGCCTTCAGAAGTCTTCTAAAAGTCAGATAGTTGTTTATCTGGGAGGGCGTTCCACAGGGAGGGTGCCACCACCGAGAAGGCCCTCTGCCTGGTTCCCTGTAACCTCACTTCTCGCAGTGAAGGAACCACCAGAAGGCCCTCGGCGCTGGACCTCAGTGTCTGGGCTGAACAATGGGGGTGGAGACGCTCCTTCAGGTATACAGGACTGAGGCCGTTTAGGGCTTTAAAGGTCAGCACCAACACTTTGAATTGTTAGTTTTCAAGCATTCACAACAGGATAGCCTCTGCTCATTTAATTTCTTGCCCACTTTCTTACCAATGTTAAGACTGGAAGGATCTGTCAATTTTGGTTCTCTCTGTTTCTTATTTTTCTAATCTTACATTTAGTTCTCCAGGTTTCCGTAGAAATTTATGAATATATATAATACATCTCTAAATCACCTGCCCGCCCAGAATTCCTAATACAATTTCTAACCTCAATTTCTTTCTTCTTTAACTGATATTGACACAATTCTAAAACAATACTTTCCCCTTGTCCCACCCCTGCAACTCCCCAATTCTGGATTTGACAGGTGTATTCCCCCCCCTTCTTTTTTCTCTATTGTTTTTGATTTTTCTTTTTCTTTAAAATGTGATGTCTCTATGAATTTGAATATTTAAAATAAAAAAAAATCGCAAAAATAAAAATAATAAAAAATAATAAAAATAAAAATAAATAAAAATAAATCACCTGCCTGCCCTCCACCCTCCCACTCCCTTCCTGGTCTTGTTGTCTTTCCTTCCTCCTGCAATGAGCAAGTGAGGGGGAAGCAATTGGATCAGAGGAAGAGCAGGCAAAAGTGTTTTGGCTCCTGCCTTAAGTGGGCGATTTTCAAAACCCAGCCTGAATCTCTGTGTTGCCGCTGCACACTCCCCTTGTTGAGCTGGAAACCACGTGAGTGGGCTCTTTGGATGGTTTATTGCTCTTTTATAAACTCTGTGATTAAAATGCTGCATCGAACCCCTTGCCTCCTTATCATCCTTAGTGTGCACTATTGAACTCTTAGCCTCAGCTGGAGCTCAGATGAACAAGATAAAGTTAATTGGGCTCTGATAAGTAATAAGGAGGCCTTGTGAATCTCAGTCAGAGGATCTTTGGCCGCCATGAGTGGATGATAATGAAGGCTGCTCCAAATGGCATTGTCATTTTTCAGCCCGCTCTCGAGCAACGTGAAAAGGGATATTGCTGGCTGGCAAACAATATCCCTCTAATCTGGGTAATGTGTGTCTAAGCCATGGCCCTGTGCGCTCTCGGCGGCTCCTTTCTTCCTGGCATAACTTCACACTTTCCCGCCGCTTCTAATGCTGCCGAAGCTGTTTATATCATAATAAAATATAATTTTCTTCATGTGTTAAACATGACTCTCTTTCTCAATCCATCAGGGTTAAAGCTCCCCGTGCGCAACAGAGACTTCGGCAGTGTCTGCTCTGGCTGCTCTTCCTTTCACGGGGGCTCTTGGCGTTTCTCTCCCCCCTCCAAGCCTACATCAGAGCCATTCATATTGCTTTGGAGGAATTGTATTTGTAGATTAGCAGTTCGGGGCTTCAGTTATTTATTTGCGCTACTTAACAGGCTGGTGGCAAAGGGGAGAGGCAAGAAAGAACAGTGTGAAAGTAATACATAGCATTCAGTTGTGCTTTAGACTGCAATTGCTTGCCCACTTGCCTAGAAATAAGCCCCACTGAAGCTAACTTCTAAGTGAACAATTGTACACTTAAGAGTGTTTAAAGTGCTCCAGTAACAGGCAGCATTGGGGAGACGAGGCACTTATCCCAAGAGGTGAATTGCTGCTGCTTACTGGGAGGGGAGGGACGCGGGTGGTGCTGCGATCTAAACCACAGAGCATAGGGCTTGCCGATCAGAAGGTCGGCGGTTCGAATCCCCACGACGGGGTGAGCTCCTGTTGCTCGGTCCCAGCTCCTGCCAACCTAGCAGTTCGAAAGCACGTCAAAGTGCAAGTAGATCAATAGGTACCCGCTCCAGCGGGAAGGTCAACGGCATTTCCGTGTGCTGTTCTGGTTCGTGAGAAGCGGCTTAGTCTTGCTGGCCATATGACCTGGAAGCTGTACGCCGGCTCCCTCGGCCAATAATGCGAGATGAGCGCCGCAACCCCAGAGTCAGTCACAACTGGACCTAATGGTTAGGGCGTAGCTGTCAACCCTCCCTTTTTTGGTGGGAAACTCCCTTATTCCAATGCCGTTTCCCACTGCTATCCCGGATTGTTGATATCCCTTAAATTTCCCGGATTTCAAAGGAAGCAGCTCCTCTTCCCTCCCTGCCGGCCAGGGAGGCTCCTCAGCTGCGTTGCTCGGCTGCCAATAAGGAGTCTGAGACCGACTGGGGGCGGAGCTTGCATGCCTTGTACAGCCAGACCCTCACAACCAGGAAATATCCGGGGGTTGGGGGGGGGTTGTGTAGCTCTGCACGCTCCTGCTGCCAGCCCAAGCCCGGGGAAGGAGGTGTGTGACAGTGGCCCTGTGCGCCTCTTTCCCTGGCTCGGGCTGGCAGTGGCTCAGGCTGTCCTCTTTTTTTTTTGCTTTTCAAGATATGGCAGCCCTACTTTAAAGGAATTGTGCAGACAGTGCCTCAGAGATAACTGCTTGTGACTTCACAGTTCAGTCTCTTAGCTGCTACACCAGCTCTCTCCTGTCGCCTCGTAGATTTTTACGGACTCCAGACTCGCCCATTCAGCAAACATGACATTAACTCAGCAAGGAACCCAATCCCCAAAATGCAAAGCAAACATAGCCACTATTTAAACTGGACAACAAAGAGTCAACTCATTCATCCGATGAATCCATCAGGGGACCATTTTAGCCTGCTTTTGTAGCTAACCTCCTGACCAGAAGAAACAAAACACTTTAGAGTTAAAATCCAGTTATTGTGGCTGGCTGCTAAAAGTACTCGTTTGGGAAGGCAAACACTGTGCTGGGGAAAAAAAATAATGCTGAACGTGAGATGCTGGATTGTAAAGGGGAATGGTTGCAAAAAGCTGATTTTTCTAGCTAGAATAGAGCTACTGGGAGGTGCATGTGAGATCACCTTCACAAATGTCTTGTACTTTATACCATATACGGTTGGAGGATGGATGGCGGCTAACAGATTGAGGTTGAATCCTGACAAGACAGAAGTACTGTTTTTGGGGACGAGGGTGTGAGCGGGTGTGGGGGACTCCCTGGTCCTGAACAGGGTAACTGTGCCCCTGAAGGACCAGGTGCGCAGCCTGGGAGTCATTTTGGACTCACAGCTGTCCATGGAGGTGCAGGTCAATTCTGTGTCCAGGGCAGCTGTCTACCAGCTCCATCTGGTACGCAGGCTGAGACCCTATCTGCCTGCAGACTGTCTCGTCAGAGTGGTACATACTCTAGTTATCTCCCGTTTGGACTACTGCAATGCGCTCTACGTGGGGCTACCTTTGAAGGTGACCCGGAAACTGCAATTAATCCAGAATGCGGCAGCTGGACTGGTGACTGGGAGTGGCCGCCGGGACCACATAACATCGGCCTTGAAAGACCTACATTGGCTCCCAGTACGTTTTCGAGCACAATTCAAAGTGTTGGTGCTGACCTTTAAAGCCCTAAACGGCCTCGGTCCTGCATACCTGAAGGAGCGTCTCCACCCCCACCGTTCAGCCCGGACACAGGTCCAGCGCCGAGGGCCTTCTGGCGGTTCCCTCACTGCAAGAAGCAAAGCTACAGGGAACCAGGCAGAGGGCCTTCTCGGTAGTGGCGCCCGCCCTATGGAACGCCCTCCCATCGGAGGTCAAAGCGATCAACAACTACAGAACATTTAGGAAATACCTGAAGGCAGCCCTGTTTAGGGAAGTTTTTAATCTGTAACATGTTAATGTATTGTTTTTTTAATATTTGCTGGAAGCCGCCCAGAGTGGCTGGGGAGACCCAGCCAGATGGGCGGGGTACAAATAAATAATAATAATAATAATAATAATTATTATTATTATTATTATTATTACCATTTCACTTTTACTGTGGGGAAGGGGCGTAGCTCAGTGATTCATTGTTTTCTTTGCATGCAGAAGGTCCCAGGTTTGTCTCCCTTGAGAGCTGCCTGTCTGCTGGTGTAGACCATTCTGAGATAGATGGACCAAGAAGAGTCTGACTCAGCTTCCTTTGCTCCTTAAAGCCAGTGTGGTAAATTTGGATTCACATATTTGGGAGAACTGTGCAAAAACAAAACGGGCAAAGAAAAACAGCCTGTCTAAAGATGCTGAAGAAGTTAGGATCCTGTCTGTTGTTCCTTTAATGCACATGACTGTTGGGTAAACCATGTACCCAAAGTTGTATATGCACAAGGGTCTACAACAGTGGTCCCCAATCTAAGGCCCGGGGGCTGAATGCGACCCAATCGCCTTCTAAATCCGGCCCACGGACAGTCCGGGAATCAGCATGTTTTTACATGAGTAGAATGTGTGCTTTTATTTAAAATGCATCTCTGGGTAATTTGTGGGGCATAGGAATTTGTTCATATTTTTTTTCAAAATATAGTCCGGCCCCCCACAAGGTCTGACGGACAGTGGATTGGCCCCCTGCTGAAAAAGTTTGCTGACCCCTGGTCTACAATATGGACAGGGGTATGTGAGTCTGAACTTAGGACTTGGTTTATCTCTGCAGATCATGGCATATGTATAATGTTGACAAAAATGCGTCTTGAGATTCTCCATCTTGAGCCTTGTGTGACAGGAGCGCTGGCTGCACACATGTGAGTCCGGGCACATGCTTGTAACAACATGTATACTCACAGGCCCTGTACATGCAATCTGCACACCGTCCACCACCTCCACATATAACACAGGATCTGTACCTCCATGGATTTTGAAGAGGTGACAGTTTTCGGTGGGTGGGTGGGATTGTTTTCAAAAATTTGCCAAAATAATTTCCACAACACTGAACCATGGGCAGAGGATACGTCCCCCTCCCATCCCTTGCCATTGGTTCCACTGCTGTGATAGTTGCAGCAGGGCTGGGAACACAAAAGGGGCTGAGGAACTGTGTGGAACTGAAGCGATGAATGCAGAGAAGATCAATGTTGGAGATGTGTGAAGAACGAAGGATCAAAGAAAGGGATAATGGTCAAGGCAGTTCATAAAGGGGGACAACAAAAATGTATACTACTGTACTATATAAAATGTCGACAGGGACGCGGGTGGCGCTGTGGGTTAAACCACAGAGCCTAGGGCTTGCCGATCAGAAGGTTGGCGGTTCGAATCCCCTCGACGGGGTGAGCTCCCGTTGCTCGGTCCCTGCTCCTGCCAAACTAGCAGTTCAAAAGCACGTCAAAGTGCAAGTAGATAAACAGGTACCGCTCCGGCGGGAAGGTAAACGGCGTTTCCGTGCACTGCTCTGGTTCGCCAGAAGCGGCTTAGTCATGCTGGCCACATGACCTGGAAGCTGTGCCTGTGAGAATCTATATTTTCATTGTATGGTGTTGTAAAAACTGCACGATGAACTGAAGAAGCTCCTGCGAAACCTGATTATATCCGGGATTCAGGTCTTCAGATCTACTTTCGCTGAGGGACGGCGAGGAGGGCCTATCTGTGATTACCATCACGCATGACCAAGTTTTCTTGCCTGACTGTGACCGTTCCCTCACAAAAGACTTTGCGCGTTCAGTAGAGTACTATTTGCAACACTTTTGCGTAATTTGATTACGCTAGGACATTATCATTTGCCTCAGTATTATGCCATCAGTTTATTGAGTGTTTACAGGCTTGGATTTGCATGCTGCACCGTAATGTGTTCATTTTAACATGTTTGAGTGAGTAAACTGTTCTCAATATTTATTAGCCAATTTGGTGTTTTGGAGTTTTGGTTTTGTTTGGCCACATGACCCGGAAGCTGTATGCCGGTTCCCTCGGCCAATAAAGCGAGATGAGCACCACAACCCCAGAGACGTCCGTGACTGGACCTAATGGTCAGGGGTCCCTTTACCCTTTATATAAAATGTCAGTATTGTATCATTCAAACGCTACCCCCTTACCTTCTCTGTGATTGGTATTTCGGTGTGTGCTCCACTTCTACCTCTGGAAGGTTTCCACTTGGCAAGGTATAATAAAAGTCAGCCCCGCAGAAACCCCTTTTAGGCCATGGGACATGCAATGGTTCCTGCATTAAGAGTGTGTCATCCTGTCTTCATTCTTTAAACAAAAGGAGAAAGCCTTTGCAGGCACACATTTCTGTAGCGAGCAAAACACAAATGCAATTGCTTCGCAGGCTCCTCCTGAGCTGCTCACATGATATGACGATGACATTTAAGTGTATTGTGCTGTTTGTGGAAAATGTTCATGTGGTTGTTTATCTTCTTGGAAATGACTTTGAGATGTGTCTGTGTGCCTCCTAGCCATTAGTACATTGGTGCTACTGAAACGATGGCCCATTATGAAACCCTTTTCAGCTGATGTGCGTGTAGTATTTAGGTCTTTGTACATTCATCTTACCTCTATTCCTCTTTCACTCGCCTCCTCTAGAAATGCTCTTAAAAGAAACTAGATGAACCATCCTTAGTTTGCACTGCATGTCCTTAGCTTCTCTTTTCAGAAAGCTGGAAACCCCACTCGAGAGCCTCTGGAAACCTGTTCCTGGGCCCGCCTCAAACATTTTAGAGCCCTCCTTGCAGAATATTGCTTCGTATGCAGCCATATGGAGGCAAGTTCCCCAATCTTTGTTGTTCAGTCGTTCAGTCATGTCCGCCTCTTCGTGACCCCATGGACCAGAGCACGCCAGGCACGCCTATCCTTCACTGCCTCTCGCAGTTTGGCCAAACTCATGTTAGGAGCTTCGAGAACACTGTCCAACCATCTCATCCTCTGCCATCCCCTTCCCCTTGTGCCCTCAATCTTTTCCAACATCAGGGTCTTTTCTAGGGAGTCTTCTTTTCTCATGAGGTGGCCAAAGTACTGGAGCCTTAACCTCAGGATCTGTCCTTCTAGTGAGCACTCAGGGCTGATTTCCAATCTAACGCAAGCATATTGACAGGTGCCACTTCTAGGTGGCAAGTTTGTGCAGACAGAATTGTAAATAAATAAATAAAAAGGCTTTAAAGGTTTTAAAATAGGCACAGCACTTTGCAAGTGCTGATTATCAGCTAATTGCCAGGGAAAACACTGTTCCTTGAGAATCATAGACTTGTAGAGTTGGAAGGGACCCTGAGGATCATCTAGCCCAGAGGTCAGCAACCTTTTCCAGCCGTGGGCCGGTCCACCGTCCCTCAGACCATGTGGTGGGCCGGACTATTTTTTTTGGGGGGGGAATGAACGAATTACTATGCCCCACAAATAACCCAGAGATGCATTTTAAATAAAAGGACACCTTCTGCTCACGTAAAAACACCAGGCAGGCCCCACAAATAACCTAGAGATACATTTTAAATAAAAGGACACATTCTACTCCTGTAAAAACACGCTAATTCCTGGACCGTCCACGGGCCAGATTGAGAAGGCGATTGGGCCGCATCCGGCCCACGGGCCTTAGGTTGCCTACCCCTGATCTAGCCCAACCCCCTGCAATGCAGGAATATGCCTTTGCTGGCATGGTTTGATTTCAAACCAGGTGCAAAAAATGATCTGCTTAACTGTTATGTCGTGGGTCAATGACTGGAGGCGAGGATCAGGTACAACATCTCTTTATTTCAGAAACAGGGAAGAGCCAGCCACAGGACTGGAGAAAACTGGGGTTTTTATAATAACAGTAGGCTAGTAGGGAGAAGATACATTTTGGCGGGAACCAATGGCATGGATTCCCTCCCGCAGAAACCAATCCGGCAGAGGATCCAAATCCTGCTCTCTGAACCAGCAAATGATTGCTGTTCCCGCTGTAACTCATACATTCAAATAAGGTCTGTAATACAACACAATACTCTATATTAAAATGTCTTGACTGTGTTATTGCTTAATACACAACACCCCCCCACACTTAGCGGGAATGACACACAAAGTCTTTCAGGAGCTGTGGCTTCCTGCGATTTCTACTCGATCGTCTCACCTCCGGTGTTGTGACATGAGGAATTGGAGGCTGAGGAGTCTCCTCGGGAGTATTGGTTACCGCTGTCCCTTCTAACGACCCCCCCAGCTCATTATCTTCCGCCAACTTCGTATTCCCAGCGGGTAGTTCACCTTCTGACTGCCCTGGTGGATCATTAACCCGTGCAGGCGTCTCCACCTGACTCGGGGGTGGCAACTCCCCATTTAATGTGGGGGTGTTAGGTCCCTCGGCATCACTCCTGCTGGGTATTCTGCGTCTCAGCTGATCCACATGCCTACGCCAGACCTGCCCTTGTGACAACGTGACATAATATGAAACGGGACCGGTGGCCCGCGAAATGACTCCCGGAACCCAAGTCAGACCTCTAGCATAATTCCTCACCCAAACGAGATCCTCTGGGTTAAGGTGTCTCGTTCTGTCTCCTTCGGGTTGGGGTGGCTTCCGTGCGGAACGCGAGGGCATCCTATCTGGATGTACAAAATCCAGGGCTGTCACCAGCCTACGACCTAACAGCAGCTCAGCTGGTGACTTTCCCGTGGCTGTGCATGGTGTGGCATGCTGCAAGAACAGCATACGAGCTATCCGGGCTGCCCAGTCACCCTCCAGTAGCCGTGAAATAGCCCCCTTTGCAGTTCGCACCATTCTTTCTGCTTGACCATTAGACGAGGGGTGGAAAGGGGCAGAGGTCACTCCTCGTATGAAATTGTCAGCAAGGAAACCTCTGAACTCACTCGACACGAATGCTGCCCCATTGTCTGACACCAATGTTTCTGGCAGGCCATGCGTGGCAAACAATTGCCTTAAAACTTTGATAACGGCTGCTGATGTGGGACTGGAAACTAAGGCTACTTCCAACCATTTCGAGTATGCATCGACCACAACTAAAAATGTTTTCCCTTGATAGGGCCCCGCAAAGTCAATGTGAATGCGGTTCCATGGCTCCCTGGACTGTTCCCACCAATGAATAGGTGCCCGGGGAACCTCAGGTCGAACCTCTTGGCATGCCTTGCACGTGCGCACCCACATTTCTATTTCCCTATCCATCCCTGGCCACCACACATAACATCGTGCCAGGGATTTCATTCTGACCATTCCCGGGTGCCCCATATGCAAGGTTTCTAGAATGCGGTTCCTAAGTGGGTTAGGGATGACTACCCTGTCCCCCCAAAGTATGCACCCCTTATGAAGTGATAACTCATGCTGCCGTATTGCGAATGGGCGGAACTTTTCTTCTTGGCCCCCATTGGGCCACCCCCTCCCTACCCAGGCAAGGACTCGGGAGAGTGTGGGGTCCTTACGCGTCCTGGCCGCAACTTCTTCCGCGGTCACAGGAGCGCTCGGCAGTGTTTCCAACATCATGACCTGTTCGGCTGGAGCCGGGTCACAATCACTAGCTCCTTGGAGTGGCAGCCGGCTGAGGGCGTCTGCGTGACAGAGCAATTTCCCTTTCACATGGCATATCTTATATTGGAAACCGTTTAAAAAAATTGACCACCTGAGCATTCTAGGGGACAAGATTTGAGGGGTTTGTTTGTCAGGGTTGAACAGACCCAGCAATGGCTTGTGATCCGTTTCAATTAAGAACGATCGCCCATACACATAGTCATGGAATTTCTTCACCCCCGCTACCACAGCTAATGCCTCTTTGTCGATCTGCGCATAGTTCCTCTCGGTGGAAGTAAGAGTCCTTGAATAAAACGAAATGGGTCTGTCTGTCCCATCTGCCTCTCTGTGGCTGAGCACAGCTCCCAGCCCATATTGAGACGCGGCACAAGCAAGTACGAGGGGTTTCGTCTCATCATAATGGGCCAGAACGCTCTCAGCAGACAACATTCCCCTAATGGTTTCGAAAGCCTTTTGTTGTGGCTTTCCCCAATGCCAGACACATTTCTTCTGAAGAAGCCTGTGCAAAGGTTCTGCCACTGCTGCTTTGTGCGGTAAAAACGCATGGTAAAAATTCACCAGACCCAAGAATGATTGGAGTTCAGTTTTGTTGCTGGGTCTGGGGGCATTGGCGATGGCCTTAACCTTGCTTTCCATGGGGTGCACACCCGCAGCATCAATGGTGTAACCTAGGAAATCCACCGTAGAAACTCTAAAACTACATTTTTCCTTTTTTAGATGGAGCCCAGCTTCCTGGAACTTTTTAAGCACCATTCTGATGCGGCTTTCCAGCTCGTGGGGGTTCCTCCCCGATATTAGAACATCATCAAAATACACGAGGGTGCCAGGCACTCCCCTTAATAACCTCTCCATAATGCCCTGAAATATCCCCGGGGCCACACTTACTCCGAATTGCAGTCGGTTCACCTTAAATGCCCCTTTGTGGGTTACAATAGTCTGAGCTTCTGCTGTTTCTGGCGTTACAGGTAGCTGCTGGTACGCCTGGGCAAGGTCGATCTTTGCAAATACCTTGCCTCCAGCCAACTTTGCCAGCAGTTGAGACACCACTGGAATGGGATAAGAATTTCCCCGAATTGCCTTATTAATTGTGCATTTATAGTCTGCGCAGATACACACTTCCCCGTTTGCCTTTAGCGGAGTCACTATTGGGGTTTCCCATCTTGCTGATTCAACTGGTGCCAATACCCCTTGCTGGACTAGTTTGTCGAGTTCTGCCTCTATTTTGGGCTGCAAGGCGAATGGCACGCGTCTTGGCTTGAAGCGAACTGGGGCCACCCCTTGGTCCAACTCGAAATCAATAGGAGGCCCTTTATAGCACCCCAGACTGCCATCAAATAGTGATGCGAACTCCTCATAAATCTTCTCGAATGTTTTTGGGGCTATTGCTATTGCGTTCAGCCCAGATATGCCCAACCCTAACGCAGGAAACCAGTCTGTTCCCAAGAGGCTAGAGCGCTTTCCCTTGGCGATCACCAGCTTAAGTACGGCCCTTTTGTCTCTAAAGTTAACATTGACAGAACACATTCCCAGGATGTGTATCCGGCCAGCTGAATAAGATTGTAATGTGGTGGGGAAAGGTTCCAATGGAGGGAACTTACCCCCTGAGAAAAACGACCTCGCAGTCTCGTCCGAGACGATCGTGTATCCTGACCCGGAATCTACCTCCATCTGGCAAGGGCGGCCCTCAATGCTGACCTGGACAAACGCCTTCCCCTGAGCAGGAAGCTGAACGGTCTTCCCCTCAATCTCGGTGAGGTAGTTGCAGTCGTCCAAAACATGCGCCGATGAACTTGCCTGTCGCCGGGACGGTAACGGGGATCCCGATGTTCCCCCGGTAGCCGACCTGCATACCCGAGCGATGTGGCCCTTTTTATTACAAGCGTGGCATGTGGCATTCCGGAATCGGCAGTTGCGACGTTCATGCGCACCACCACCTGGGAGGCTTACCGCAGCGTGGACTGTCCCCGAGAACCGTAGACTGTCCCCGGGACAGGTGAGGCTGCTGATTCCTTATTTTCAAATCTGAAAGTTGACATTTTGTTTGTATTGTAGGCCTATATATGTTTCCCTTTCGTCTTTGCCTTTGCCTTTTTCTTTTAAACAATAAAGAATTTATTTATTTTTTAAAAAAGACTTCAGTACAAAGATAAAATTCACATTTGTTGCTCCACCCACTTTTGCCTCTGGCTCCGCCCACCACTGTTTTGTGGTTTTGTGGCCCCTGGGTCCAGGAGGGAGTGTACTCCTTGATCTGGGAAAAGGTTGGTTCTGCATTCCTTTTCTATAGCCTCCATTGTCATCAATTTTCTGGAAGTTCTGGAATCTCACAGGTCTTTGTCGAGATGCTCTGGGATTTTTTAAAGCAGGGATTTTTCTTTTAATTTTGCAAGCACAGATTTCTGCATTGCCAGGGATTCCCCTGAATATAGAGAAACCATTGCTTTATTTTTGTTCAGCCTTATTTTGCTTCCAGAATGCTAGGCACTCAACTGCCCAAGCTCACTGTTAGGGAGAATAATATAGCATGTATACAAATGGTGATGAGATAAGAAATAACTATATTTGCAAGAGATGGTTGAAAATTATAAAATTATCAGCAAGAACCTGAATGGCTCAAGACAATGAGAAGCTCCTTTAGGGAGTAACGCTCCTTTATTTTATTTTCTCCGTGCCTTACATGAATATCTAAGAATCTATCAGACAGCAGTCACTTTTAATATTTTTGAATAAAGCCAAGGAATTTAAATGCTCTTTAAAGGCCTATGTGGCAGTTAGCCTTTCTTTTAATCGCTTTGTAGCATGTTGGTGCTTTTTAGGTGTGATTTTCTGTTCTTGCAAGGGCTTTTGATTATTACTTCTCTAAAGGTGCTGGAAAGGTGAAAATGATAATTAAATCTTATCTCAAGTGTAATTTTATGATTATACTGTACTATTCCCCAGAACTATGGATTTGTAATTGTTGTGGGCTATGAGCAACTCCCCTGTGTAAAGCTGTAGGGAAAGTGCTAAAACATGACTTTGTAGTCCAATTATTTTTATATCACCATTTGAATGAATTTCCCACTCTCTGAGTCCTCTCCCTTCCTCCCACCCTTTTCACTGGTGTCATTAAGTAATTAAAAAACAAGCGTGCGCACACTTCCATTGTGTTCATAGCACAATCCGCCCGAAATTGCCAAAAGCCAGGGAAATCTAATGTCATCAGCCTCCCCTTTTTATTTGGTGGGAAGTAAAAAAAAAACATTGAGAGGCACAATCTTCTCTTGCCATGGCATCAGCTTCAGTTGAGCATTGACTATTTAATTTCCTGCTATCGTAGATTTAGATTCTGATTATCGAGCCACAGGGCCACGTTTCAAAAGCAACTGGTGTCTTCCTGGAAAGCACCCGTAGGAGGGCCATTTATTTATTATTTATTTCTAAATCTATATGCCAGCTTTTCCTCCCAAGTTGCTCAAAGTGGTGCATGTGGTTGTCCCGTTGTGATGGCCTGGGATTCAGACTCAGACGCTGAACCAGAGGGATCCCAGCCTGCACAGGATTCCCTGCCTCCAGAACCAACAGAGTCTGAAGGGGTCTCACCTGTGCTGGATCCTCAGGTGCAGGCATCGGCTGAGTCTGCTCTGGCTCCTGATGGGATGGAGGACCCATTGCCTGCAGGTGCTCCACTCCCAGCCCTGCCAGGGGAAGCTGAGGTTGCCTCTGGGTCCGGTAACCCTCCAGCCTCTCCTGAGCTGCAGAGGCTCAGGGCAGAGAGGCGAAGGGAACTGAGTTCCCGCAGGTGGAGTGCTCGCCTCCAAGCCAGGAGAGGCGAGTCACCTGAGGATCGGAGCCGCCCTCTGCCTCGGGGAAGATAAAAGCCGGCCAGCCCCAGCCCCAAGTTGCAGGAGCAACATCGTTGCTGTCGAGTTCCTGCTTGATCCCTGTCCTGCTCTTTTGCCTGAGCTCCTGACCCGCCTTGGTTCCCTGTTTGTTCACCCGTTCCTGACTTCACCTGACTCCCTGCCCTGTACCCTGCTCCAGTTATTTCGGACTGCCTTTACGTGTACCTCTGACCTTGGACCGGACTTAGACTTCGCCTTCTGGATACCCCCCCGGGACCAGCACACCTGTCCCCATTTTAGCCTCACAACAACCCTGTGTGGCAAGTTAGGCTGGGAGACAGTGACTGGCCTGAGATCACCTAGTGAGCTTTGTGGCTGAGTGGGGACTTGAACCCTGGTCTCCCGGGTCCTTGCCAACAAAGCTCCGTATAGTTAAAGCTATGGTTTTCCCAGTAGTGATGTATGGAAGTGAGAGCTGGACCATCAAGAAGGCTGATCGCCGAAGAATTGATGCTTTTGAATTATGGTGCTGGAGGAGACTCTTGAGAGTCCCACGGACTGCAAGAAGATCAAACCTATCCATTCTGAAGGAAATCAGCCCAGAGTGCTCACTGGAAGGACAGATCCTGAAGCTGAGGCTCCAATACCTCATGAGTATTGGCCACCTCATGAGAAGAGTCCCTGGAAAAGACCCTGATGTTGGGAAAGATGGAGGGCACAAGGAGAAGGGGGCGACAGAGGACAAGATGGTTGGACAGTGTTCTCGAAGCGACCATCATGAGTCTGACCCAAACTGCGGGAGGCAGTGGAAGACAGGTGTGCCTGGCGTGCTCTGGTCCATGGGGTCACGAAGAGTCGGACACGACTAAACGACTAAACAACAACAACAACTCCCGGGTCCTAGTCCGACACTCTAACCACTACACCACACTGCAGGAGTATTCCTAGGAAAAGTGATTAAAGAAATAACAACAGGCAGAACCCACCCACCCCCATTGTAACACCAGCCTGCTGCTATGGAATCACAGAATAGGGGTGGTCTTGTTGGCAGAGTTCCCATGGTGTACATAGCTCTCCTTTCTCTTAGCTCCTGTCGTCTTGGGGCAAACAATGGTTCAACTCCCCACCACTCCAAATCTCGTGTGCAAAAACGATTCCTTGGTGCCTTTTCAAGGTATACTAAAAAAAACCCCACAGATATTTTACCAAACGGTCCACGTTATCATGGGCTATTAATTTAATAAACTGAATAAATTAATAATAATAATATTAATTAAACATTGCTTTGCTTTTGAGTAAAATGCACCTTCCTTTGCATCACACACATCTCCTTCCAGCAGTAAATATTTGAGCATCAAGGCAGCACATAAAGCTGGATCAATCTGGAGCCTGAGCATCCAATTTCCCCAGCCTCAAATGATCTTCATAAATAAGGTTGATGGAGCACAAAATGGAAAGTTATTAGTCACTATATTCATTCCATCCTGTGACACCAAATGAAGAGATAGATGTGTGTTTTTCAAATGAACCAGCCAGGACGATGTTCCTGAGATTATGGGTTGCCTGGAGAAGGAGAGCTGATCTGTGACAATTGCTATGGCCAGCATAAGTGACAAATGGCTGGCCATCCTCTATCTTCTACCCTCCTTGCATGGAGGCATTATTCATCTTCAGTTTTTAAAAAAAGGAGTACATTCTTTGGCATTTTGTGTGTTTATGTATGATGCGCACAATCCAGGCCATCACCATGCACTTTTGAGTTCCATTAATTTACTTGGGAAAGGTTTAATAACATGCTTAATTCTTCCCCTGAACTCAATGGGTCGTAAAAACGCTTACTGTTAGCTGGATTTATGCACTGTATACAAGTGTGTCTTATGTAACAAAGGTTGCCATTACGTATGCAAGGTGCAAACATTTTAGGACCTGCATGGTCAAAGCCAGCTCCTTGAAGTGAGCCCAAGAGCAAACTGGTACCTGGTGAAGACACTGGTCCTATGTGTTCCATGCTCATAGTCCCAGAGCTATATTTTGAACTATCTGCAGCTTCCATTGCAATAGCTAAAACACATGGCTAACATGGCATGGACTAAGTTGCTGGATCCGTAACTGATACAAGTTTATGTTGATCTGTTTCAGAAATAAAATAATAAGGATAAGTTCAAAGGGCTGCAAGGTCTTGCTAATGCTCCTTGTAGCTGTAATTACTCAGCACCTTGCAAGTGCAAATTTGACTCCTTCCCCCTGAGTTTTGCCGTGTAGCTTCTGCTCTGCCCCGATTCCGCTCATTGCCGAATGGAATGAAGCACTTCTGTGGATCCAAGGAAATAAGAAATATCTTTGAAAAACAACAGTAATGAAATTGGGTGTCCAAACAGTTGGCTGTGTAACCACCCCATTTACTTCATATCACAGTAACATCAGATTAGGGATGCAGGTGGCGCTGTGGTCTAAACCGCAGACCCTAGGACTTGCCAATCAGAAGGTCGGCGGTTCGAATCCCCGTGACGGGGTGAGCTCCCGTTGCTCGGTCCCAGCTCCTGCCCACCTAGCAGTTCGAAAGCACGTCAAGTGCAAGTAGATAAATAGGTACCACTCCGGCGGGAAGGTAAACGGCGTTTCCGTGCGCTGCTCTGGTTCGCCAGAAGCAGTTTAGTCATGCTGGCGACGTGACCCGGAAGCTGTACGCCGGCTCTCGGCCAATAAAGTGAGATGAGCGCCGCAACCCCAGAGTCAAGTTATGCAAAAGACCTAAAATCTTTCTACAGAGAAGCAAATTCCCTTCTTAATAATGCATAAATTTATATCCTACATTATTAACCCCATTATATACATTATCCCTATTCTCATTGCCGTAGCATTTCTAACACTACTTGAACGCAAAATTTTAGGTTACATACAATTACGAAACTGGACTGGACCTAATGGTCAGGGGTACCTTTACCTTTACCTTTAACATGAGATTGCAGCAGGGTCACAATTACCCCAATCAGCTATGCAATGCAACTGGTCTTAATGGTATTGGCCATCCCAGGAGCGTACTTTGGAAATCTTTCTTAATATGGTACCCTGTGCAAGGCTAAAACATGGCACCCCAAATGGATCTTCTCAATTTTGCTCCTCCTTGGTTTAGTGTCCAGTGCAGGGGAGCTGCCCGCACAACTCTAAATGTGGTGCTGACCCTCATTTTTTACTCATTCATGTGTATTAGTTTGCTTACTTCAGAATGTGGCAACCCAGCCCTTCTGCTCATAATTCAGAGTGGGGCCCTGGACTTTGGCTTCAAAGTCCAGCTCTGATGGCAGAAGTCTTCATACACAGAGATGACACATATCTACAACTTCATTGTGAGGCTCATCTGGCCCCACTGAGCTGGCAGAATACATCTTTTGATGTGGATGGAGATGTGCCCATCGCCTTTTGGTGCATGAGTAGAGCTGGACCACAGCAGCAGCCAGTGGAACAGAGTGGTACCTTGGTACTCGGACGGCTTGGCTCCCAAACAAATCGGCACCTGAACGCTGCAAACCCGGAAGTAAGTGTTCCGGTTTGCGAATTATTATTTTTTTTAAGCCAAACGTCTGACACGGCTTCCACTTGAGTGGAGGAAGCTCCTGCAGCCAATCAGAAGCCACGCCTTGGTTTTTGAACGGTTTCGGGAGTCGAACGGACTCCTGGAACGGATTAAGTTTGAGAACCAAGGTACTACTGTATTTATCTTATTTTATTAAAAGATTTAAGATAAGATATTTATTGTCATTGTCCCCTTGCGGGAACAACGAAATTACTCGGTTGCTCTATCCACTCAGATAAGGCACTCCACATAAATTTAAAATAACTACAAAACACTAATTAAAACAGTGCAATACAATACAACAAGTAAAATAAAATGAATTCAAAGTCCAGACTTTCCATTCAAGGCCAAAATTGCTCTGGAGAAGAAGCTGTTCCTGAGACGGCTTGTTCTCACCTTAATTGTCCTGTATCTCCGTCCTGATGGCAGGAGCTCAAAGAAACAGTGACCAGGGTGCGATGGATCTCCTACTATGTGCAGTGCCTTTCTGTGGCACCTGGTGCTATAAATTTGCTCTAAGGTGGCGAGTGAGCAGCCAACAATGCTCTCTGCTGCCTTAACAACTCTGCACAACCCCATCCTATCATGGGAAGTACAGCTTCCGTACCACACACATAAACCATAAGTGATCACGCTCTCAATGGCACAGTGATAGAAGGCAAGCAGCAGCTTTTGTGGAAGATGGTTTTTCCTTAGAATTCTCAAAAAGTACAGTCCAGGGGCATCCGGTCATCCACTTGGCCACTGTAGGAATAGAGGACTAGATAGAATGCCAGAGTAGACCAGTTCTTATTTTCTTGAAAGGGCAGAGACACACAGGGGCTTGAGTGTTATTTTTCGTCGTGACAGTAAGAAATGCATATGCGTGGGTGCATTTAAAAATTAGTCTGACATTTCCTGTTATCGCTTCCTGACACAAGGCTGCTTTAAAAATGAACAGCAAAGCACCACAATGGCCACCTTAAAAAAAAACAACTTTTGTGCAAATGTTGCCTTTCCCCCTTTTCAATCCCTGTACAAAAGAAGAAAATTTATAGTTCATGGCAAGTTCTCCCCTGATGTTTACAAATCCTTGCATGATGAGCCTCCAGTTTCAGCTCGCGAAGACGTTTCTACACTAATAGGATTTACTTTTACAAATAACTGAAAACCTTTTAAAGTGGAGATTAAATTGTTTAGCTCAATATTTAATCTGTTACTTCCTCCTTAAAGATGCCCAGTGGAATTTGTCATTCAGTGAGCTGATAACACATAATATTGATCAGTCATAAACATAAAAACAGAGAGATCTGGGGAAGTTCTCCACAACCCTTTTTCTTTTTTTAATTAAATTTTGATCTGAACTGCTGTTGATTAATTTTCTTATTTGTAGGCGCATGTGAATTCAGGGAGCCTGGCAAGTTTCTTAAGTTGCCTGGCATTGGTCTCTAGTGTGTGGCTTAGCTCAAGAACAGGATTATTGTCTTTTTATGGTTTTCAGATATTTAATAGCTTCTTCCTGTCATTTTCTGAATGAGTGAATAAGGTTTAGCCCTCCGGGAGCCAGCACAGCAACGGAGAGTGGAGAAAATGACTCAGATCTGTATACTTGACTGATTGCCTTAGTCTTAATTGTTCTCTTAATTAGCTGCAGTAGCAACTGCATCTGGGGAGAGATCATAGTATTGGTAAACAGCTCCACCTTGGAGCTCTCCGTAATGCTTTTTGGACACATGACAATGAGCTTCTAACACGCTTGTATCTCCATCAAGAAAGAGACCTGCCAAATCTTAAGTTCCTGGTGCCTTTGGCCTCATCCTTATGATCTTACACTTTTCGGACGCAAAGCACAACCCTCCAACTGTTTCTTCCTAAACCAATTAGGCGTTAATACTAGAAACAATGTGAAAAATCAGTAGGAGGCAGAGGAAGTTCAGGTGGTACCCGGTGCGCAAAATTTCTTGTCCCCCCCCCCATTGATTTTCCATTTTTTTGCCTGCAAAAATGGTTTTAGGTTATTTCATATTTTCTTACAAAGGAATAATAATAAGTAAAAATAAACTTTTATTTATATCCCTCCCTCCCCGCCCGAAGTCGGGCTCAGGGCGGCTAACATCAGATACATAACATTGATATAAAATCAAACAATAATTAAATTACCTCCTAAAAACATGTCAAAATCAAATTAAAGTCTAATTAGATGGCTTTCCGCAGGGTTAGGGTTGGGAACAGTAAGTGCTCCACTGAATTGAAATTTCAGCCTTCACGACATAGGAAAACAGCCAAGCAAACAGCTATTTTCATGGAGGAGGGTCAAGATATTAACTGATATGCATGAAATTTCATATCACATATAATAAAGTGCAAGTGTCTCTGCGTTCAGTCCCTGTGTCCCTGGGATTGCGCTACTGCGCATGTGCCCCACGGACAGCCATTGGGACTTGGAGCGCAGAGACTTCGGGCGGCCGGGCTCAGCTCTGCGCATGTCCCCGATGTTGCTAGGCCAACAGGGACGCTATGCGCAGAGCTGGCTACGTCATGTGGCTCTCGCGTTGTTAGAAAAAAAGAACGAGATAAGTGAGAGCCGCTCAGTCAGCTCTGCGCATAGCGTCCCTGTTGCCCTAGTGCCCGTTCTAGCGCCCGTTAATTTAACTGGCATAATTTACTAGTATAGCTATATAATCCCTAGTGTAGTATGATAAGACCTTTGGAGCAGGCAGTTAAAAAAAAGTTTTTTATGAACCACCCTAGTAGGGCAGTAATTGTTCCTTGATAATTTGTCACCCCCTCCATGATGGAACCTGGGGCGGCCCGCTCCCCCGCCCTCCACTTCCTACGCCCCTGGTAGGAGGAGCTCTGTTTTTAATTCTGTTGTCAGCCAGAGGATTTCTGAGGAAAATCCACCAACTTGTTCGTGGCATACTTTGGTTAAAGGCTCCATATATTTTATGTATTTTTTAATATATATTTTTTGCTCATGGATGCAACACACCATGAGTTGCATACATGTGTTGAGCCTGAGCAAATTTGCTAGTAAGTTCTATTGGGATCAATGTGTTTGAGTCTCAGGCAACTGTGTATAGGGCTACAATAGGCTGGCATATTTTATTGTGCTCCATGCCATAGAGTTGTTTGTAGTCAGCTTTTGCTGTGAATATTCTGCTCTGAGGTGCACTTGATGGGAGCATGAGAGACAGCCAGGCACTTTTCCCTGGCAGTGCCATGACTGAGATTGGTCGAGCACCCCTTTTGTGCCTTTTTCATAAGAAATGGAAGACATTCTTCTTTTCTCCTCCCAAATGACCCCTGAATTTTTGAATTTCATTGATATTGATGCTACATTTTATGTTGTATTTTATGCTGTTCTATGCTGTTTTTAAGTCGCATTTTAATCAATGTTTTATATTTGCCCTGAGCCCAGTTTTTAAACCGGGAAGGGCAGGGTATAAATAAAAAATTATTATTATTATTATTATTTATTATTTCCAGAGGATTTCAATGTATCATTGGTGAACCAGCAGTCTGTGGGTGGGGTCTCCCTCATCCCGCCTGAAGCATGCCCTCCTCCCCTGGTCACCTTGCAAGGTTTTGGAACCAACAGGTGTCTTCTTTCCCCAATCCTAATTATGACATCAGGCTGCTTTTGGAACGAGGGGTGTTACAAATGGTAAGCAAATGGAGAACCGTGCTCCCTGTGTCCTTTTATCTCCTGCCACAAACGCCCCTGAAAGTGGGGTGAGAATATCTACAATTACTACTTTTACTTCTAATCGTTCTCCTGAGAGCCAGTGTGGTGTAGTGGTTAAGAGTGGTAGTCTTGTAATCTGGTGAACCGGGTTCGCGTCTCCGCTCCTCCACATGCAGCTGCTGGGTGACCTTGGGCTAGTCACCCTTCTTTGAAGTCTCTCAGCCCCACTCACCTCACAGAGTGTTTGTTGTGGGGGAGGAAGGGAAAGGAGAATGTGAGCCGCTTTGAGACTCCTTCGGGTAGTGATAAAGCGGGATATCAAATCCAAACTCCCCCTCCTCCTCCTCCTCTTCTTCTATTATGATTAGTATCACTACTGATTTTTGCTGAAAGCAAAAGGTTTTTAGAGCCTGCTAGTTGGGCAAATATCTGAGAAATCTGAAGGCAGCAAGAAGAGTTTTCAATCATCATCATCATCATTCTTTTATTCGACCGTCAGTCAGAAGAATACATTTGTACAGAATTAAAACCATCTGAAGGAACTTTGGGGGGGAAAAGGAAAAAAGGAAACATAATCCACAATAGAATGGAACTAAACAAATAGCCCCATATCGATACAATCAATTAAAATCTTGCGACGCTTAGAAGCTAAAAAAAGAAATTTAGCCACCAGGGAGGCTGTATTTCTAGTAATATTATTCAGTAAATATAAAACCTGTCTTTCTCTGGGTAGAAAGCTAGATTGACGTAAAAGTGGAGTTAAAAGATTTTGCCTAAGTTCTACATAGAGAGGACAAGACAGAAGGATATGTTCGGTAGACTCAACCACGCCCATAGTACAGTGACAGGTTCTCTGGGCGTATGGAACTCCCTTGTACCTTCCCCACAATACCGCGGAATCAAGGGCGTTTAGTCTAGCCGCTGTAAGAAGTCTGCGGTATTCCACATAGTGGATTCCCGCGAGATAGGGGGCTGGTGTCATTTGATATATCTGGTCCCCTAGGAACATCCCTGGTTTCACTTGAGCTATGTCCTCTTGTCTGGCAATATTGCTCAATCTCCGGGAGATTGCAGTTCTAGCTTGATTATACGTCATGGACTCCAGGTAGAGGTGTGACAATCCACAGGACTGAACCTCTTTAATGACCTCTCTTCTCGGCCTTTTGGCTAAGATCAAGTGTAGAGTTTTCAATTAAGCTTGGAAAACTTGCCCTTGATGTGTGGGATGCCCTGTATCTCCCCCCCCCAAAAAAGCTTTGCCTTAAGTGACACTGAATGCAAAATTTTAAGGGTTTGGAAGAAATTTTGAGCCATATATTGAAAACCTTGCAGGGTCTGGATAAACCTCATGGTTTTGCTGCCAGCATGGAGACAACAGCTACAGTCAGTTTGGCAGATTGTAAGTTGGGCAGTCCTGCCTTAGAGAGCTAGGTAGAAACAAACAAACACCTTGATGTATTTCTAAAATCATAAAAGTAATTCCTGGATCTGTATCAGAAGAGCCTAGCAGAAAAGGCAACGTGATGGTATGGCTGCAAATTATTCAAGGCGGACACTGGCTGTCACTAAAGACCTATAAATATGCTTTTATCTAATGGCTATATGCCATGAGAATTAAGTAGAGGCATCTGGTGTGAGATTTAAAATGAGGCTGATGCCTTTAATCAAGAAATGAGTTTGTTTCATGTGTATTTTAAAATATTCTACACCTTCTTTCCCTCTGCACCTCTAATGCCGAAACAAGGCAAGCTCTTTGCAGGAAAATATCGTTTTGCTTAGTGGTTGGCAAACAGGTTGGGAGAGAGGGATGAATTCTCTGTGACATATTCATTAAGATTTATTTCCAAATAATGCCTGCTTCATAGTTTCTATAGCCCTGAGAGCCCATAGGAGCCAAAGCAGAGATCTGCATGCTCTACATATATGGGAAAGGATAATAGCAAGGTGGCAGAATGCATATTTTGCTTGTAAAAGGTCCCTAGTTCAGTCTTTGGCAGCCCTAGGTAAAGGATCTTGGGTGAGAGAGCTGGCAAAGATCTCTGCTCCTGCCCACTGGGGGAAGTAGGTAGCCCCGAGCATCTATTTTTTAGATGCCCTTATTATGACAAGGCGCACATAGACATCATTGCCCCCCTATTGGAGAGGTTAGCTGACCTTCCAGAAAAGACTAAACTAAATGCCCTTTTACTAGGCAAAGATCAAAAGATAACCCGGATGGTAGCTAGATTCTGCACGCAGATTAGCAGGCACAGTCTATCCTCCCAGAACAAACCAGTCAGTGGGGAAAACAGTTGCAGTGAGCCCCCAGGGCGATAGGGTCAATCTGTATGTGATTGATGCAGAAAGCTCTGAAGCACAGTGGAGGTCAAACAGTTCTGGCTCCACACCCCCATTTACTTTGGAGGAGACACTGCTCAGTGGCCTTGTATGTAGAAGATCTCTTGTTCAGTCCCTGACCTCCCCAGAGTATTGAACTTGGTGTTGGGCTGTGGGTAGCAGCTCTTCTGCTCGGGAATGGAATGAAGACCTCGAGCAGAAGCTGGGGAAATGCAAGCTGGATATTTTTAGACCCTTTAAAATTTTTAGACTGCTATATTCATTCTGCGTTTTAATCTCCTTTAGCTTTGTAAAGCACTTTTCAGATTTTAAATGCTGGTCTATGACCGTAATAAAGATTTGATTTGATTTGATCTCTGCCCTGGACCCAGGAAATACCCCCACCCTGATGTTTGGGACTGCAACTCTTAGCATGGCTGATGGGAATTGTAGTCTGTGATGGAAAGCTCAGCTAGACCAGAATTTGGTGGTGCAGAATTCCACCAAACAGCTGAGTTGTAACTTCCTTCTGATTGTCTGCGGGTGCAGGTAGCCAGAGGAGGATGGAGTCAGCACTTTCAGAAGGAAAAGAAAAAGCAGTAGAGTCTAACTCTCTCTACTCTTGGGAATTGGAGGTTCTTGGTCTTCAGCTGGAGAGGAGTATAGCTCCTCAGCTGTGCATGTAAAATCCACTCTGAAGAAAATATCAGTTGCCAGAGAAGGAAGTTTCTGAGCTTAGTCTGAATGACAGTGGTTAGAGCAGGCTTCCTCAAACTCGGCCCTCCAGATGTTTTGAGACTACAATTCCCATCATCCCTGACCACTGCTCCTGCTAGCTAGGGATCATGGGAGTTGTAGGCAAAAAACATCTGGAGGGCCAAGTTTGAGGAAGCCTGGGTTACCGTCTTTTTTAAGGAATATACAGACAAGAGAAAAACTGGGAAGCTGAATCTGATCAAGGAGAAGTAGAGTTGTTAGAGAACATGTTACTAGGGTCCCAATTCAGTAAAAAGGGGAGAAATCTTCTGGAAAAAGAAGAATCCCAAACCAGTTAGGAGGAGTGTGGTGACCCCTTGGGTCTGTTATACTATTAAAAGTACCTCAGGAGTGTGATTTATAGGAGGTTGGGAAACTGAAGGAAAGTACCACCTCATACCCTCCAACATTTCTCTGATGAAAATAGGGACGTCCCATTCCATAAAGATAATTTTACAATTTATACCCCACACATCTTACTGGGTTGCCCCAGCCACTCTGGACAGCTTCCAACATATATAAAAACATGAAATATTTTTTTAAAAAACGTCCCTATACAGGATTGCCTTCAGATGGAGGGTAACTCCATACCCCCCAACATTTCTCCAATAAAAATGGGGACATCATAAGGAAAAGTAGGACATTCAGGGATCAAATCAGAAACCGGGATGGCTTCTCTGAATCAGGGCCGTCCCTGGAAAGCAAGGACACTTGGAGGGTCTGCCAATTTGTTTAAGAACCCAGATATTAAGACCTGAGCTGTAACATCTGTACAATTAAGCTTAAGAAATTAAAGTGAAATACTGTAACTGAAAAGAAGCTGTGTGTTTGTCACCTTGTTTAGAAGCCTGTGACATCCACTCAATCTAAACCACAGAGCCGAGGGCTTGCTGATCAGAAGGTCAGCGGTTCAAATCCCTGCGACGGGGTGAGCTCCCATTGCTCGGTCCCAGCTCCTGCCAACCTGGCAGTTCGGAAGCACGAAGTGCAAAGGAGATAAACAGGTACCGCTCCGGCGGGAAGGTAAACAGTGTTTCCATGCGTTGCTCTGGTGGTTAACCCAGACAACAGCACAAAGAACAAAATCAGTCCCTTCCACAAAAATATAATTACTCCCCACCCAACCGTATCGTAAGAGAACCTGTATCAGACCGAAGACTCATTGAGTCTATCATTGAGCCTAGTTGGTTTTCCACAGCCAAATGTTTCCGAGAAAGTCACAAGCAGGGCATGATGGCAATAGCCCTTCTTAATCACTGCCCTCACCCCCAACAGTTGCCTCCCCAACCTTAAACTAAGACTGCATTCAAACGTGGAGCTCAGCATGTTAGTTTTACTGGTTATAATGATAGCACTTCTATCTAGGATTCTAACCTATCCAGGATTCTAAGATCTATATTGGCTCCCAGTACGTTTCCGAGCACAATTCAAAGTGTTGGTGCTGACCTTTAAAGCCCTAAACGGCCTCAGTCCAGTATACCTGAAGGAACGTCTCCACCCCCATCGTTCAGCCCGGACACTGAGATCCAGCGCCGAGGGCCTGCTGGCAGTTCCCTCACTACGAGAAGCAAAGCTACAGGGAACCAGGCAGAGGGCCTTCTCGGTAGTGGCACCCGCCCTGTGGAATGCCCTCCCATCAGAGGTCAAAGAGATAAACAACTATCTGACATTCAGAAATTGCCTGAAGGCAGCCCTGTTTAGGGAAGTTTTTAACCTGTGATATTTTAATGTATTTTAATATCTGTTGGAGGCCACCCAGAGTGGCTGGGGGGACCCGACCAGATGGGCAGGGTACAAATAAGAAATTATTATTATTATTATTATTATTATTAATGTTTCTTTTACACTGCATTTACTTGTTGCTCTTTGATACACTGTCATGTCACGCTAAATTTTAAATGGAGGGAAAGAACTCTGTGCTGGGATACTGCCGCAAATCTTGACACCTGGTCACAAAAACCATGGGAAAATTACAGCACAAAACTCCTGAAATTTTCCAAGTTAATGGGGTTCCAAATTGATTCCCCCCAGCCGGAAACAATTAATACAGAATGAGCTCTAACCTTCCACTAACTTCCACTAGATTTCCAGAAGTGACTTTTACGTTGTGTGAAAGATCACATAAAATGTGAAAATGAACTGGAAAGCAACCTAACTCGTCTCACAACATACACTTTAGCCTTCTTTTATCAAGATGTGCCAATTTGGGTAATTTTTGGCTGTCTTTTTCTGCACCTTTTGCAGCTGTACAATTATTATTATTATTTTGAGATGCCGTGGATATTGCAGAACTAAAAGGGGGCAGGCAAAACTATTGCTCTTCTGTGCGGCTTTGATTAAAGAGTCTGCAATTCTGTTCCCAAAGCTGTGATTGCTCCATCTCCTCCCACTCTCTGCTAAAAAATGTTAATTTGTTAAACGTTAGTGTTATTTATGTGCCTAAATGGCATGACCATCTAATTTATATTGTTGCATTCTCAACTGAATTTTGTATACTAATGAACACATTTTTGTGTTCAATAAATAATGCATAATAATCTGCATTAAAGTCTTGCTTTTGATTGCTAAACTAACACAAAAATGCAAGGGTGGAATTTGGTCTTAGCTGTGATTTTTTTGCGCAGTCATGAACAAACATATCACTCTGGGGCTTTGCAACTATTTTAGCATTTATTTTTTTTTTTAAAAAAAGGCAGATTTTGCCATTCTTGTTGCTAAAAATCTGATGGCAGAACCTCTCAGTTTTTAATTACTGCGGAGTAACATTGGGACCCAGGTGGCACTGTGGATTAAACCACAGAGCCTAGGGCTTGCCGATCAGAAGGTCGCTGGTTCGAATCCCTGGGACGGGGTGAGCTCCCGTTGTTCAGTCCCTGCTCCTGCCCACCTAGCAGTTCGAAAGCACGTCAAAGTGCAAGTAGATAAATAGGGACCGCTCCGGCGGGAAGGTAAACGGCGTTTCCGTGCGCTGCTCTGGTTCGCCAGAAGCGGCTTTGTCATGCTGGCCACATGGCCCGGAAGCTGTATGCCGACTCTCGGCCAATAAAGCGAGATGAGCGCCGCAACCCCAGAGTCGGACACGACTGGACCTAATGGTCAGGGGTCCCTTTACCTTTAACATGGATATAGTTCTTTTGCAGAATTTGGTAACAGATAAATTGCCTGCATAATTCTCCTTTCATTGTCACAAGTGCATTTCATCCAGCTGCCTACCCTGGGAGGACATTTCAGACCAAGAACAAGTGCAGGATGGGACCTCAGAGTTCCTTCATTTATCAGGGACGATTCTTGACAGCTTTGTACAGATTCCAAGGTGACAGCCCAGCACCCAGGAAAAATACTGCAACCTCTCAGGTTTTCCACCACGGCAGTGACTTTGCTCTAGCAACAAATCTGGAGAGTTCTGCTCAGAGATGCGAGAGGAATTAGATCTTTGCCAACTTGGGGGGGGGGCACAAACCCTGTTTTGATCTGCATGCACCCCACCCCAACTAATGTGCAGCTGGAAACTTTGTTATCCACCATATTAAGTGCTTCTCAAATGTTCCAATGCATGGGTAGGCAAACTAAGGCTCGGGGGTCGGATCCGGCCCAATCGCCTTCTAAATCCGGCCCGCGGACGGTCCTGGAATCAGCGTGTTTTTATATGAGTAGAATGTGTCCTTTTATTTAAAAGCATCTCTGGGTTATTTGTGGGGCCTGCCTGGTGTTTTTACATGAGTAGAATGTGTCCTTTTATTTAAAATACATCTCAGGGTTATTTGTGGGGCCTGCCTGGTGTTTTTACATGAGTAGAATGCGTGCTTTTATTTAAAATGCATCTCTGGGTTGTTTGTGGGGCATAGGAATCCGTTCATCCCCTCCACAAAAAAATAGTCCGGCCCCCCACAAGGTCTGAGGGACAGTGGACCGGCCCCCTGCTGAAAAGGTTTGCTGACCCCTGTTCTAATGCATTTCTCTCTCTACCCTCCTCTATTTTGAAAATAGTATCAGAATACCTTTTTATAATGCCTGTTTGCAAACTGATTCATCCACGCCTAGTTTTCTGCCTCAGTTACTGTGTACAAGATGCTTCTTCAGTTTCTATCGGGAGGTGACTGTGCGGGGAGAAAAAGGCACATGCACCGTGGTTCTGATTTTCATTAGGGACCTCCTGAGTGAGCCTTTTTTTTTTTTGCCAGAGATAAGTGATGAGAAAGTGTTGATGCATTTTTGAGCAGAAGGTTGCTCTTAAAGGCATAATATATATCCAGGAGAAAAGGAACCTTACCCCAAGGGGCTCGTTACACAGTATTTGCACTGCTCTCCACATGCAATTCAGTTGTACTGATTTTCTGCTATTAAATGCCTAGAGGGCTTTAGCTTCACATGTTTAAGAGTTCTTTCTCATGTACCATTACAGACCCTAAGGGCTGTAATCCTGTGCACACTTACTTACTCCCGAGTAAAGCATGCATGGAACTGGGCTAAAGAAGTGTCCCTGTGTGCAAATGGTGCAAATCTGCTATCTGCACTCTCTGTCATAGCTGTCAACCCTCCCTTTTTTTGGTGGGAAACTCCCTTATTCCAATGGCGTTTCCCGCTGCTATCCTGGATTGTTGATATCCCTTAAATTTCCCGATTTCAAAGGAAGCAGCTCCTCTCCCTCCCTGCCGGCCAGGGAGGCTCCTCAGCTGCGTTGCCAATAAGGAGTCTGAGACCGACTGGGGGCGGAGCTTGCATGCCTTGTGCAGCCAGACCCTCACGCCCAACCAGCCAGCCAGCCTGCCTGCCGTCTATGCGCTCGCTCTTTCGCTCACCCGTTCGCGCGCAGCCTCTGGAGCGCAGGGTGGCGAGGCTCCTTGGTGCCATTGGACCGCCCTTGGGGCATCCCTTATTTTCAAATTCGAAAGTTTGGGGGGAAATCCCTTATTTTCATATCCGAAAGTTCACAGCTATGCTCTCTGTGGCCTATGAGAAATAACCAAGAGCAACCCTAAACCATTAAAACAGTTTGACCTCTCTCTGCAATTGATAAGGTCAGCAGATTTTTAGTGTGGAAATGAAACTCATTTGTTGAACCAACTACAAGCGGAAAATTATTCCTGTAGGATCAAGGGCCTTGCAAGTCTTCTTACCTGCCAGGAAATTCTGAGCAGGCTCAGAACCATCATTTCCACTCACTGCTTGCAAATATTCAAATAGAAGCCCTAAAAGATAATTCAACTTCTGGGGGGAGGAATGCTCCCCAAACCCCAGGTGACTTCTGAGTTGAGCAGGGGTGCTATCTAGAAAACAGGGTGCACCAGAACATTGTAGACATGGTAGTTTGGGGTTTTGCCAGCATTCCTACATACTGTGCTTCTCCTAGAACTTCCTCTTGGTGGCACCAGGAGTTCATTCTCAGGTCCTATCCCACAGCTGGATCTCCTTGTAGATGAGCAGAGAAGAAGCAAAACAGGTCAGCTGCACTGCCTGTATGGCTCTCTCCCAAATTAAACTTTTGGTAGTTCACTGTGAGTCTGGCAATACTTGATATTCTTTGTAGAATTAAAGGGGTTAGCTGAGAATCGGCTTCCAATAAAAGTTTTGGTTTTTTGTGGAAAGGTAAAGCTGGGTGGGAAGGGATGTGGGTGGCACTGTGGGTTAAACCACAGAGCCTAGGGCTTGTCAATCAGAAGGTCGGCGGTTCGAATCCCCGTGACGCGGTGAGCTCCCGTTGTTCGGTCCCTGCTCCTGCCAACCTAGCAGTTTGAAAGCACATCAAAGTGCAAGTAAATAAATAGGTACCGCTCCGGCGGGAAGGTAAACGGCGTTTCCGTGCGCTGCTCTGGTTCGCCAGAAGCGGCTTAGTCATGCTGGCCACATGACCCGGAAGCTGTACGCTGGCTCCCTCGGCCAGGAAAGCGAGATGAGCGCCGCAACCCCAGAGTCGTCCGCGACTGGACCTAATGGTCAGGGGTACCTTTACCTTTAAAGCTGGGTGGAGGAAGAATGGAAGGCTAGGCTGGATCAAGAGGTTTATTATACCTGTACGTCATACTCATTCAGCTTTTCAAAGGTTTGAGGGACTTGAATGGGTGTGTATGTGTGTGTCATATTAAAGATACGAATGCTGAGCTATGAAGGCATCTGGGAATTAAGAAGGTGTCATTCCGCTCTGGTCAGACCTCACCTGGAATACTGTGTCCAGTTCTGGGCACCACAGTTCAAGAAGGATACTGACAAGCTGGAACGTGTGCAGAGGAGGGCAAAATAAAATGAAAGGCACAAATACAGGATGGGTGACACCTGGCTTGACAGCAGTACATGTGAAAAGGATCTAGGAGTCTTGGTAGACCACAAACTTGACATGAGTCAACAGTGTGATGCAGCAGCTAAAAAAGCCAATGCAATTCTGGGCTGCATCAATAGGAGTATAGCATCTAGATCAAGGGAAGTAATAGTACCACTGTATTCCGCTCTGGTCAGACCTCACCTGGAATACTGTGTCCAGTTCTGGGCACCACAGTTCAAGAAGGATACTGACAAGCTGGAACGTGTCCAGAGGAGGGCAACCAAAATGGTCAAAGGCCTGGAAACGATGCCTTATGAGGAACGGCATAGGGAGCTGGGTATGTTTAGCCTGGAGAAGAGAAGGTTAAGGAGTGATATGATAGCCATGTTCAAATATATAAAAGGATGTCATATAGAGGAGGGAGAAAGGTTGTTTTCTGCTGCTCCTGAGAAGAGGACACGGAGCAATGGATTCAAACTACAAGAAAGAAGATTCCACCTAAACATTAGGAAGAACTTCCTGACAGTAAGAGCTGTTCAACAGTGGGATTTGCTGCCAAGGAGTGTGGTGGAGTCTCCTTCTTTGGAGGTCTTTAAGCAGAGGCTTGACAGCCACCTGTCAGGAATGCTTTGATGGTGTTTCCTGCTTGGCAGGGGGGTGGACTGGATGGCCCTTGTGCTCTCTTCCAACTCTATGATTCTATGATTCTCCAAAACCAGCAGGTCTTTTTGGTTACTCCTATTTATCTGCCTTTTACCAGGATGCCCTGTGCAAAGAACAGCTGCCTTCTTTTCCTGTGCACTGAAACCTAGTTTGCATACGTGCAAAGTCTGTCTTGATTCTGCTCAGTGGCGGACCTTGGCGTCTCAGATTTCAGAGCCACCCAGTGCAACACTGACATCTGGCTCCCCCTGCCTCTCGCCTTCTTCAGAGTTTTAAAGAAACTCTTACTCTCCTTACTGAGTCGCAGTTCCTGAGCTCCCTCTAAAGAGGGATTGACTGTTAAGCCACCCTGGAAATTGTAGCTGTGTGAGGAGAATAGGGTGTCCCCTAGCTCTTAGCACCCGTAACAAACCACAGGTCCCAGGATACTTTGGGAGAAGCCATTTTTGTTTAAAGTTGTATGATGTTGCTTTATGGTGCAGATGGTCCAGTATAGTGCAGATGGGGCCTAGATTAAAACAAAACAAATATTTGTTATTTGTAAAGTATTTTTTATACCCCTCTGTTTTATTGCCATTGCCAGTCAGTGTAATGCGAGATGAATGACACTGTTTTGTGTCCATAGACTTGGACTGCCCATTTTTCCTGCTTGAAGCAAGTCCTCTATATTATTCGATAGTTACACTGAAGGCCTGCAGGCTGTGTAGGTGGGCAAAGGTGCATATCCTACAAAATTCAAAAACCAGGGAGACCCTTTTGTCTTTGCAAAATGGTGCTTAGTCTCAATATTGCTGAGAACTCTTGTTGTTTATTGCATTTGTGTGTTCAGACCTTTTAGCCTCACCCCAAATAAATTCAGACAGGACTCAAATTTTGGTTTGGTTTTTGGCAGAATTTAGGCCACAACTTTATTGATTACAGCAAGTGAGCGGTTGCATAGGCTCTGGCTCGACTAGCTCCCTGCTTTGTAGGTAGCGCTGACCCAGGGTTCCAGCATTGGTCAGTCAAGGGTGAACATCTGGATAAGCAGAAAGCCGGGGACATGCTCTCTCCGCTACCCAAATGTCCCCCTGGACTCAGGCATGGGCACAACCCCTCTCAGGGGTTGACCAAACCATTGAGTCCCTGGATTTCTTTAATGGAATACCCTTCACATAGGGATGGCGAGAGCGTTCCCCCGGGGGAGGAGGAGTTACCAAGAAGGAGCCAGGTGGGAAGAGGTCTCCAGGATGATGCAGAGAGACCCAGCACCGCTCAGCAGACCCACTCTGAGGGGGAGACACCGTTTCTGGCGCCTGCTTTACGCAGAAGGGTCAGGGGAGAAAGGAGGCGGCACTTTAGGGTGCCGAGACTCTGGTGTTGGCGCCGCCACAGGAGGGGGGCACTTCCAGATTCTGCTAGCGACTAGGTGGTCATGTTTTCGGATAGCTCCGCACTGTACATACTTTGCACAATAAAATAGTTGAAAGACAAGACGGACTTGGTCTTTACTCATGAGTAACTGTTAAGCGAATCTGACAGCTGCTAATGACATGTTTAGCATCACTTCTGATTTGGTCTTTAATTGCTAATAAGCTTGCTTAGCATTGCAGTTTTAACTTCTAGAGATCTATGATAAACAAGTGAAATGTGAGTCACCCTAGTACACATAATAAAACACTTAAGAATAGAAAAAATAGGGACAGTTGTTTTACCAAGACCAGGTACCAAAAATAGGGACTAACTCCTGGTAAACAGGAGTGGTAGGAGGGTATGTGGATAAAAGCTGAAACAATGTTAAATGACTCACCTAGATGAGGCCTCACCTTTGCCATTTTCCCAGCTTTAATAGAAATGGAGGAATAATTGAAGGCGCCTTTGCAGCCCAAGTACTGTGGTGCTGAAAGACGTGTGTGCTTTATTTTTAGTTATATTTTAAACCCTTGCATAGTTTCTCATGTTGCTTTAATTTTATTCCATTGTATTTTGCAAATAGTTTTATGGCACTCTGACCGCTGTGACAAAGTGCTTGGTAAATAATTACTCCTTATTGTTATTCAACTCTAACCTGAAAACTGAAAGATGCAAGATTTAAGATGAAACCAAGAAAACTAAAAAAAATAAAAATAAACGAGGGATCCCACATTTGGTCTCTTAACAAAAACCATGTTGAAGAGTCTAGCCTGTAACACTGACAGTAATTATAGGGTGCCATCCTAAACATTGCTAAATAATTCCCTTTAGTGCTGGGTTTGATCTTGATCTGTGAATTCCCTTTCTCTTATGGGTGTAACTCTAAACAAGGGGATTAACTTTACTTTGCTGTCTTTTTAGCTGGGTTAAAATAAAAGGTTGAAAAGTTCTTCCGAGCAGTGCAGGAGAGGTGCTCAGTGCTGAGTTTAATATTGTAAGAATTTGCTTTTCACAGTAAACTTTTGCAAGCCTTTGTCTGAACACTTCACTACGGCCTATGTAAATATGAACAACTATTTTAAAAGGGTGGGGGAGGGAGGGAGACTGCTGTAACATGGGTGGAGGCTACCAGAAAATATGTTTTATTTCAGGGTTTCCTCTACAACCCAAGACTGGCTTCAAATGGGTGTATACACTCCTGTTGGTGCCTGCGGTTTGGCCTTAGCCTTTGATATTAATGCAACCTTCAAATTTCTGAAGGTTACAAATTCAATACAAAGGGCTGGTTCACATAGGCATGATTACTCGATAGCTGTGACATTCAGGGAAAAGAGCTATCTCAACTGAAAAGCATGGAATGCCATAGCTGTCAACTTTCGGATTTGAAAATAAGGGATTTTTTCGAACTTTCAGATTTGAAAATAAGGGATGCCGCAAGGGCGGTGCAATGGCACCAAGTAGCCTCGCCACCCTGCGCTCCAGAGGCTGCGCGTGAACGGGTCAGTGAAAGAGCGAGCGCGTAGACGGCAGGCAGGCTGTCTGTCTGGTTGGGCGTGAGGGTCTGGCTGCACAAGGCATGCAAGCTCCGCCCCCAGTCGGTCTCAGACTCCTTATTGGCAGCCGAGCAACGCAGCTGAGGAGCCTCCCTGGCCGGCAGGGAGGGAGAGGAGCTGCTTCCTTTGAAATCCGGGAAATTTAAGGGATATCAACAATCCGGGATAGCAGCGGGAAACGGCATTGGAATAAGGGAGTTTCCCGCAAAAAAAGGGAGGGTTGACAGCTATGCCTGTGACAGGTAGGTAGCCGTGTTGGTCTGTCATAGTCAAAACAAAATAAAAAATAAAAAAATTCCTTCCAGTAGCACCTTCAGATCTGAAGAAGCACGAAAGCTCATACCAAGAACAAACTTAGTTGGTTTCTAAGGTGCTACTGGAAGGGATTTTTTTATTTTTTATTTTGTTTTGGCTATGCCTGTGGTTAGGGCAACTAAATGCAAAAGAGGACAGTGTGTCCCTGGACCATTAATAGTTACGTAGATGTGGGAATTTTAGCAGTTGTAGCTTGTCATGCACACCTATTCTGTCTATGGGAGTCCTGCTTGCTTTCCCATCTGACTGGCCCTCCCTGTTGCTCATTCCTCAGGAGCACCGACTCGCCATTCCCACACCCTTAGTGACTATGGTTGTAAAGGAATTAAATGGGCCTCTGCTTAAGTGTACATGTCCCTAGAACAACACCCTTCGCTTTAAAAGACAATGGTGATTGTTTGGAGTGTGCAGATAAGGTTTAATACCTCATTAGCGGAATTAAAAATGGCAGCCGCAGCAGATGTTCTTGAAGTGGAGTATCTCACATATTGAGATCTCAAGTGTTGCTGCTGTATGGAAGGTCCCTCTATGGCAGGCATGGCCAAACTTGGCCCGCCAGCTGTTTTGGGACTACAATTCCCATCATCCCTGACCACTGGTCCTGTTAGCTAGGGGTGATGGGAGTTGTAGTCCCAAAACAGCTGGAGGGCCAAGTTTGGCCATGCCTGCTCTATGGGGATTAGTCTGTGATGGCTTGTTCTTTCAAGCAAGTTATCTCTTCGCACCTGTGGTCACTATTGCCATTTCCAGTTTCCAAGGCATGATTGATGCCTGCTGTGGATGTCAGTCTGAGAGTGGGACGTCAGTCTGAGGCTTCATCAGCCTCCTCAACTGTGAGATGAAGCAACTTGCATTAATTCCAGCTAATTTCTTCAAGGATGACATTGGCAAGGCTGCAGCTTTTAGTCAGCTAACAAATTAATCCCATACACATCTGTAGAAAGGGTTTGGTTTTTTTGGGGGGGGGTGTTTTTTAACAAAAAAGCTCAACAATTTTTGGGGTGTCCTGGTTTTTACTTTTTGAAATATGGCAACCCTAAATTGCCACCTGAAACTGTTGATCAAATTTGTTATTATGTTAATTCAGTGCTTTTTTTCCTGGTGGTACGCATGGGTACTCATAGCCCTAAACATTTTGTGAATCTAAGTTTGGCTTCAATATGAGTAGGAAAACGAGAGTACCCCTAAACTTTTTTTTAAGGAAAAAAAAGCACTGTGTTAATTATATTTAATGCAGTAATACATGGGTGCGGGCATTCATTGGAAAAAGCATTCCTCTCTTCTGAGATGTTTCCTGCCATGACGTATGCATGCATAATCTAAAAGCATAGTGAGTGTATGTTTTCCTTCAGAAATTTTGTTTTATTCTTGTTCCAATGGGTTTTGCTATCATACAGCACAGTTGGAAAACCTGTGACCCTCTAGATCACGGGTGTCAAACTCCGGCCCTCCAGATGTTTTGGAACTACAATTCCCATCAGCCCTAGCTAACAGGACCAGTGGTCAGGGATGATGGGAATTGTAGTCTCAAAACATCTGGAGGGCCGGAGTTTGACACCCCTGCTCTAGATGTTGCCGGACTCCAACTGCCATCAGCCCCAGGAATGGTCAATGGGCAGGGATGATGGGAGATGGGATACAACAGCATCTAGACAGCCACGGGCTGGTTCCTCCAGCGCCTATCACGCGGCGGGCCGAAGGGCGGGGGAACGTGCGCCCACACGCTATTTCCGGCGCACTTTCGGAGTGCCGGAAATAGCTTGTGCGCACGGAAATAGCTGGTGAGCACGGGCCTCCGCAGACCCGGAAGTGCGCCGGAAATGATGCTTGCGCATGCGCACAAGCTATTTCTGACGCTCCGCCGACCCAAAAGTGGGCAGCCGCACCGCGCCGGTAAGAGCAGGCAGCGGCAGCGGGCAGCAGGGGTTACCGGGGGCCGGATAAATGAGCCCCCCGGGCCGCATCTGGCCCGCGGACCTTAGTCTGGGGACCCCTGTCTTAAAGCAATACCTGGTCAGAGTCTAGGACTTGACAAAGGAATGTTAATCGTTCAGGATACTGAGATGGTCTCAGTGTGAATTACCTGTTAGACAATTGCTCTTGGTAGCACTGGGCTGCACAAATATGGAACAAGGTTCCTTTTATTTCATTACATTTATGTGCTACCTTTTGTTCAAGGATCCTGCAGTGGAGTGCAAGATTGGTCTTTTTTCTGTTCACAACAATCTTGTGCGACAGGTTGGACCTGGTTCATTTGTAACACTAAGATACAGTTAGCATAAGCCAATGTTTAGAAGGCAACAACAAACCATGGCATGTTTGTGGTTAAAAGTAAAGGGACCCCTGACCATTAGGTCCAGTAGCGGACGACTCTGGGGTTGCGGCGCTCATCTCACATTATTGGCCGAGGGAGCCGGCGTACAGCTTCCGGGTCATGTGGCCAGCATGACTAAGCCGCTTCTGGCAAACCAGAGCAGCGCACGGAAACGCCGTTTACCTTCCCACCAGAGCGGTACCTATTTATCTACTTGCACTGTGTGCTTTCGAACTGCTAGGTTGGCAGGGGCAGGGACAGAGCAACGGGAGCTCACCCCGTCGCGGGGATTCGAACCGCCGACCGGCAAGCCCTAGGCTCAGTGGTTTAACCCACAGCACCACCCGCGTCTGTTTGTGGTTAATAAAGCATATTTAAGCCACTGGACTGGATTTGAATGATAAAGCTAAACTCTGACTTTTATGGCGCTGTGCGTTGAACCACAGAGCCTAGGGCTTGCTGATCAGAAGGTCGGTGGTTCGAATCCCCATGACGGGGTGAGCTCCCATTGCTCGGTCCCAACTCCTGCCAACCTAGCAGTTCGAAAGCACGTCAAAGTGCAAGTAGATAAATAGGTACCGCTCTGGTGGGAAGGTAAACGGCGTTTCCGTGCGCTGCTCTGGTTCGCCAGAAGCGGCTTAGTCATGCTGGCTACATGACCTGGAAGCTGTACGCCGGTTCCCTCGGCCAATAATGTGAGATGAGCGCCGCAACCCCAGAGTCGTCCGCTAGTGGACCTAATGGTCAGGGGTCTCTTTACCTTTACCTTTACCAAGGTTCACCTAGTGAGCTTCATGGCTGAGGGGGGATTCCAACACTCCTATCATCGTGATGTATGACAGGACTCCTATTTGCCTGTCCTGTCCAGTTGCTGAGAAGGGAAGGATGAGCATGGCAAGAGACATATCCAGGGCAGACTTTGCTAACTTGGTGCTCTCCACCTTTTTTTAGACTACAGCTCCCATCATCCCCCAAGACAGCTCAGTTGTACTGGCTGGAGCTAATGGGATTTGTAGTCTGAAAGAGCTGGAGGGCACCAGCTCCGAGCAATTCATTGTTTTGTCCATGCAATGAATTAGCAGCAACTTGTAGCTTCTTCAAGCCAGTGTGGTGTAGTGGTTATGAGCGGTGGACTCGTAATCTGGTGAACCGGGCTCGCGTCTCCGCTCCTCCACATGCAGCTGCTGGGTGACCTTGGGCTAGTCACACTTCTCTGAAGTCTCTCAGCCCCACTCACCTCACAGAGTGTTTGTTGTGGGGGAGGAAGGGAAAGGAGAATGTGAGCCGCTTTGAGACTCCTTCGGGTAGTGATAAAGCGGGATATCAAATCCAAACTCTTCTTCTTCTTCTTCTTCTTCTTCTTCTTCTTCGTCATAGTCTTCGTCTTCTCCATACTGAAGATCCTATCACAGTTCTGCCAGCTTTGCCGGGTAGGAAGGCCTGGGAAGTTTTTAAGGTAAGATGAATGATTCCCCTTTCACACATTACTTCATGTGTCTCAATTTCTCAAGCCTGTGTTGGGATACTGTTCCAGAACTAATCCTGAAAGAAGATAAAGAAAGGACTTGGGCGAATATGTTGTTGACCTGCCTTCCCCCTTGAAACATATCTTACAAGAATGGATCCTGCTTTAGCCATAGTGAAATAATGGGTTAAGACCCCAGAGAGAAAGAGAGATGAGTTATCTTTTCCATTTGTTCTCGAAGGTTTTTTTCTAGGATTTCACCCTGCCCCTCAAAGTTGTGATCTCTAGGACAACTTGGAGATATATTGTAAAGGTTCTGTTGCTCAGCCAAGTGAGATGTTGGCTAATGTAGCCTAGTGTTTGGTCTGCCGTTTTATTATCATGAGATCATTTTAGGTACTAGCTCTTCCATGAAGATAATTGATTACGAATGACATGGTTAATACACATACAGCCCTTTGGGGCTGTGGGAATATGCATGGAATACGATGCAGTAATAGAATGCCTCTGAGTTGCTGGAATCCCCTGTTGCCCGTCCCCCTCCAGCTTGAACAACTTTCAGTGGTAATATTTTGAGACAGTGTACATCCTACTTGCTCTGTGGTCCTGTTCACAGCGAATGGCTTGTGGTGTGTGGTCTTTGTTTGTTTGAGCATCCTAATTGTGCTGGCAGAGTCACTTTGATTAAGGAAGACATGGACTTTGCAAGACTCAAAGGCCAGGGGGACTGTGGCGACCTCAATAAAAGCTCACACTTTTTGGGCCAGCTTTATAAAAGGGTGAGAAATGGTTTTTTGCAGCAATAGAACCACAGAGAGAGAGAGAGAGAGAGGGAGAGAGAGGGGGGGTGTTTCATTTTCAACCAATTTCATTTGAAATCCTCATGAATTTAAAAATCTTGTCTTAATTGCATTTGTGTCCCAAACTCAGAGATGCATCCTTGGGGTTATCACGTCTTATCTTCTGTTAGGAAGGTTGGGCTGTGTGGACCAGCAGTAAGTTGCACTGCGTTCATTGATAAGGGATTTGAATCCAGGTTTTCCTCTCCATTTCCACCTTACTAGGCCTCTTGCTTTTGAATTATGGTGCTGGAGGAGACTCTTGAGAGTCCCATGGACTGCAAGAAGATCAAACCTATCCATTCTTAAAGAAATCAGCCCTGAGTGCTCATTAGAAGGACAGATCCTGAAGTTGAGGCTCCAGTACTTTGGCCACCTCATGAGAAGAGAAGACTCCCTAGAAAAGACCCTGATGTTGGGAAAGATGGAGGGCACAAGGAGAAGGGGACGACAGAGGATGAGATGGTTGGACAGTGTTCTCAAAGCTACTAACATGAGTTTGGCCAAACTGCGAGAGGCAGTGAAGGATAGGCGTGCCTGGCGTGCTGTGGTCCATGGGGTCACGAAGAGTCGGACACGACTGAACAACAACAACAAAGGCCTCTCGCTTAATTCGAATCCAGTCAGGAAAAAGGTCATTGCAATTTGGAGTTGGTGTGGTAGCTTCACAGCCAAAGAATCACGAGAACAGCAGTTTGTTAAGGTGCTGGGATTGTAGTTCCGTGGGTGAGGAAAACTACAGTTCTCAGGGTTCTTTCCAGGAAGTCATGTGCTTTAAACAGTGTGGGTCTGTCCATAGACAGCTGGATCACAAATGACCATAGCTGTCAACTTTCGGATTTGAAAATAAGGGATTTTCCCAAACTTCCAGATTTGAAAATAAGGGATGCCGCCAGGGCGGTGAAATGGCACCAAGTAGCCTCGCCACCCTGCACTCGAACGGGTGAGCAAAAGAGCGAGCACGTAGACGGCAGGCAGGCTGTCTGTCTGGTTGGGCATGAGGGTCTGGATGCACAAGGCATGCAAGCTCCGCCCCCAGTCGGTCTCAGACTCCTTATTGACAGCCGAGCAACGCAGCTGAGGAGCCTCCCTGGCCGGCAGGGAGGGAGAGGAGCTCTTCCTTTGAAATCCGGGAAATTTAAGGGATATCAACAATCCAGGATAGCGGCGGGAAACGGCATTGGAATAAGAGAGTTTCCCGCAAAAAAAGGGAGGGTTGACAGCTATGCAAATGACATGAAGACAAGAGTAGAAAGATGGAAGACTTTCTGAGAGTGATAATTTTAGGGCTCTTTTTCTAGAGAACTCAAAGTTTTCTGTATAGCAGGGGTGAGTATTTATCTACCTGTGGGCCCCCACTAAACCCTAGGCTCATATTTTCTTGTTGAACTTCATTTTGCTTGGGGGTATATAAATCCTAAGTACACTCTTTTTTCTTGGAGGGGGTGGGGATATTACACCTGAATCTCCCAAAAGAATAAACTCTACCTGGATTGCTGGAATGTCTCTGTCTGCCCAGACATTATAACTGCAAAATAGCTGCATGCTACAGCTCTATTGGGACACAGGTGGCGCTGTGGGTTAAACCACAGAGCCTAGGGCTTGCCGATCAGAGGGTCGGCAGTTCGAATCCCCGCGACGAGGTGAACTCCGGTTGCTCGGTCCCAGCTTCTGCCAACCTAGCAGTTCAAAAGCACGTCAAAGTGCAAGTAGATAAATAGGTACCTTTCCAGAGGGAAGGTAAACAGCGTTTCCGTGCGCTGCTCTGGTTCGCCAGAAGCGGCTTAGTCATGCTAGCCACATGACCTGGAAAAACTGTCTGTGGACAAACGCCGGCTCTCTCGGCCAGTAAAGCGAGATGAGTACTGCAACCCCAGAGTTGTTCGCGACTGGACTTAACTGTCAGGGGTCCTTTACCTTTTTTTTACAGCTCTATTGCTTCAAAGTGCACGTGTTCAATGTTCCTATCTGAAAGATGATCTACCTACGCTTAGAGAACTAGCACCATGGGATGAAAGGTTCTGCCATAGCTCTCTTCTCTCTGACATGCTAGTCTGTGCGCGTGGAGTTTTTATATGCTGGAAAAGTCCAGTATTCAGTCCCAGACTTGTGTCCCGAAGTGACTGTTTGGTGGAGGCCTCTAGCTCATGTTCATTAATGCAGATGTACTCTGGCTTTAAGTGGGTAGCTGGGCATAGCTGTCAACTTTTGGATTTGAAAATAAGGAATTTTTCCCAAACTTTCGGATTTGAAAATAAGGGATGCCGCAAGGGCGGGGAAATGGCACCAAGTAGCCTCGCCACCCTGCGCTCCAGAGGCTGCGCGCGAACGGGTGAGCGAAAGAGCGAGTGCGTAGACGGCAGGCGGGCTGTCTGTCTGGTTGGGCGTGAGGGTCTGGCTGCACAAGGCATGCAAGCTCCGCCCCCAGTCAGTCTCAGACTCCTTATTGGCAGCCGAGCAATGCAGCTGAGGAGCCTCCCTGGCCGGCAGGGAGGGAGAGGAGCTGCTTCCTTTGAAATCCGGGAAATTTAAGGGATATCAACAATCCGGGATAGCAGCGGGAAGCAGCATTGGAATAAGGGAGTTTCCCGCCAAAAAAAGGGAGGGTTGACAGCTATGTAGCTGGGTGAGGTTGAAGTTCCTGGGAATGTCATTGAGGAGGTTCACATCTCATTTTTTCCATTTGTGGCTCTTCGGTGCTGCAGAACTCTTGGCTTGCAGGCCATTGCTTGAACATATCAGAAGGATTATGCTATCCAGCAAATTCCTAACTTCGTTTTCACTGGATGCCGTAAAAGTATCTCAAACCCCACCCACCAATTTCCTTCAGACCAAATGACTACTTCCTCAGGCCAAGGCAAGCTGCATCAGCTGAGGTTCAATTCTCCAGGTTCTTCCCTAACTCAATTGGTTGCCTTGCAATTCCCGCTTACAGCTCTGTACATTCCTCACTCCATTTCTGCACAACAATAATGTGATATATAAAGAAGCTGATTAAAGTCCCAGTGAAACCTGTCTCCAGCACAAGAGTCTTTTAAACAGCTGGTTCCATTTATATATTTTTATTTCTTGGAGCTCATGAATGTTCCGGTGAGAGACGGTATAATTGATTTAAATCAAATTATGAAACGCTATACCCTGTTTTCCAAAACACACTTTTCTGGCACTAAATTCTGCAATGCTTCATTCACAGGTAATGTTGAATTAGGCTGGAGGAAAAAAAGTTCCCTTTCAAGCATATAGCAGATTACAACATGTTCTTTCCCTGCAGTTGGAGCCACAAGGTAGTAGTAGTAGAATCATTGCCTTGTTGAAGAATTGGAGAATCATTGCTTTCAGGTGAGAGGCACAAAACCATGTTGTTTCCACCCTTTCTGCAAACCCCCGCCATTGGTTTTTAATTGGCAGTATCTGAAGTTTCCTTTCCTGGATCACACAGCTGATGCAAAGGTCTAGTTCTCATTGGGGGGGGGTCCAACTGTGCCCAGGCCAACCTGGTGCCCTCCAGATATTTCGGACCACAATTCCCATCACTCCTGCCCATTGGTCATGCTGGCTGGGGCCATAGCTGTCAACTTTCGGATTTGAAAATAAGGGATTTTTCAAAACTTTCGGATTTGAAAATAAGGGATGCCGCAAGGGCGGTGCAATGGCACCAAGTAGCCTCGCCACCCTGCGCTCCAGAGGCTGCGCGTGAACGGGTGAGCGAAAGAGCGAGCGCATAGACGGCAGGCAGGCTGTCTGTCTGGTTGGGCGTGAGGGTCTGGCTGCACAAGGCATGCAAGCTCCGCCCCCTGTCGGTCTCAGACTCCTTATTGGCAGCCGAGCAACGCAGCTGAGGAGCCTCCCTGGCCGGCAGGGAGGGAGAGGAGCTGCTTCCTTTGAAATCTGGGAAATTTAAGGGATATCAACAATCCGGGATAGCAGCGGGAAACGGCATTGGAATAAGGGAGTTTCCCACAAAAAAAGGGAGGGTTGACAGCTATGATTCCCATCACTCCCGCCCCTTGGTCATGCTGGCTGGGGCTAATGCGGATTATGGTTCAAAACATTTGGAGGGCAACAGGTTGGAGAAAAGGGAGGGTTGACAGCTATAGGCCCATACACTGCTTGGTACATTGAATAATAGTTATTAAGGTCATATGTGTGTGTGTGTGTGTGTGTGTGTGTGTATACACACACACACACACACACACACACACACACACACACATATGACCTTAATTTGTTTATTTCATATATCACAGCAATCTGGGACTTGGCCTGTTGAGAAGCACTGCAGCTCGAAAGATGGGGAATCAAAGCACTTAGTGCAATGGGACTCACCTCCCATTGGTTGCTACTACTAAGAAATATAGAAGAAGGTTACTACTGGGCTACTATTTTTATTTTTAAAGATTTACTACTTTGGGTTGCTATTACATAGGCACTACATAGATTACTCCTCCCCCTACTATTATTTTTTAAATGCCCACTGCAGTTACGGATAGTTGAGCCTCATAGAAATAAATAGCATTTAAGCCTGTGTGGCTCTCTGCTGCATTGTAGCCTGGGTGAAGCAGTGAAACAGCTACTGCAAGGTCCCTGTATTTGGTAAAAGGGGTGGGAGGCAGTTATATTTATACGTAGGCTAAGCATGGCATAGCCAATGGCAGCCAGATCATATGTCAACAGATACGAGATCATGGCATGACCGCTGCCACCTGATTTGTTTTTATAATTAGTCAGGAATATTTAGGCACCGTATTCTTAACCTTTCCACACCCATCTGTGGCCCTGGGGTTAATAACCCTTCCTTATGAGCGGTGCTAAAGTACCGAAACTGCCTGTGATTCATGTCGTCGTAAAGCACAGCCTATGCAGAACAGGAAAGGTTTTGTAGGGCTGCTTAGATAGAAGTCAGCACTCCTTGGGGAAGGAGTGCGAGCACTTTGAAAGGGTTAGTCATTAAGAACCTCCCTGACAACAGATTTGTATTTATTTACTGGCCGATGTTCAACTTGAATGCAAAGCTTTGAGCTGCATCAGGTTTCAGCAGTTCCTGGTGCTGTTCTGCAAAGTTTGTCTCTTGAATTTCCCTATTTCATCATCCTTTCCCTATGCTATGTACACAAAAGATGCCTTGTGTATCTTTCCTCGGTGGGCAGTGAAGATGATCTGCTTAATGATGGAAGAGAGAGCATACTTCATGAAAGTCCCAGGTACAGGCACTTGCAAAAGTCTCCCCATCCAAACTTCTCGTTGGATTTTTGGATTCGGAAAAACCCAGCAATTGTTTCCATAGCATTAGTGATACATTGAAGGTAAAGGTAAAGGGACCCCTGACCGTTAGGTCCAGTCGCGAACGACTCTGGGGTTGCGGCGCTCATCTCGCTTTATTGGCCGAGGGAGCCGGCGTACAGCTTCCGGGTCATGTGGCCAGCCTGACTAAGCCGCTTCTGACAAACCAGAGCAGCGCACGGAAACGCTGTTTACCTTCCCGCTGCAGCGGTACCTATTTATCTACTTGCACTTTGACGTGCTTTCGAACTGCTAGGTGGGCAGGAGCAGGGACCGAGCAACGGGAGCTCACCCCGTCGCAGGGATTCGAACCACCGGCCTTCCGATCGGCAAGCCTTAGGCTCAGTGGTTTAACCCACAGCGCCACCCCTCATAATGTGCACTTTGACACATTTTAGCAACTCATACTAATTTTATTTCTTGCAGGTTACTAATGTGCAACAGTGCACAAGTACAACAATTAAACTGCTGCACAACATTGAGCTTAAGGTGATGATCACACGCTCTGTAATAAAAGGAAAGGGAAAAAAATGCAAACTAATTATTATTTTACTGGATAAGCATTACAGTGGTACCTCGGGTTAAGTACTTAATTCGTTCCGGAGGTCCATTCTTAACCTGAAGCGTACTTAACCTGAAGTGTACTTAACCCGAGGTACCACTGTATATTGTTTACTGCTTTTCTGGTTTTAAATTGCTTTTACTTATTGTATTTTATCTTGTCACTTTGATACCTTTTCTGTAAAGTGACTGGGAAATGGAGATGATGATTTCAATTTATATACCACCCCTTATCAAAAGATGGGCACAGCATTAAAAACAAATTTTACGGAGCATAATAATAAATACATAAACAAAGCCTAGTAATAGACAGCATAATAATAAAAATAATCATAATAACATTCCCCCTATATCATTTAATGGCTAAAGGCCTGTGTAAAGAGAAATGTTTTTGCCTTGCGCCTAAAGGCATGTAATGATGGCATCAGGCAAGCCTCTCTAGGGAGAGCGTTCCACAGATGGGGAGCCACCACATAAAAGGCCCGTTCTCATGTTACCACTGTCTGAACCTCTCCGGGGAAGGGGGCATAGAGAAAGGCCTCTGATGACAAGAGCAGGGTCAGTTTGTATGAGGAGAGGCAGTCTTTGAAGTCCTGAGCCGTGTAAGGCTTTATAGATCGACACCAGCCTCAGAGCACCCAGCTCTCCCCATACGAACTGACCCAGACTCTGCAATAATCATTTGAGGCCTTTCTTCATGTGCCCACTCCATGAGAGGTCCAGAGGATGACAACACGAGAACAGGCCTTTTCTGCGGTGGCTCCCTGTTTGTGGAATGCTCTCCTCAGGGAGTCTCGCCTGACACCTTCTCTACATATCTTTAGGCTCCAGGCAAAAACATTTCTCTATAACCAGACCTTTGGCTGATTAAGCAATCTATGGCCTTTAAAATGTGTTTGTGAGAGGGGGTTATTGGGTGTGTGTGTGTGTGTTCTTAATTATGATATATATGTTGTGTTTTCATTTTGTGTTTTTATACTATAAACCACTCTGTGATCTTTGGATGGAGGGTAGTATATAAATTTAACAAATAAATAAAGCAAATAAATAACAATTGCTACTAAGCCTTTAAGGAAAAGCCTTATGAATAACTTATAGAAATGAGGCTCATATCTTAAAATGTTTTTTTTTTAAATTTTTCTAGTTTTTATTAAAGATTTTATTGGGTTACAAAAGCACATACATGTCCTCTATTTCAGATATTAAAGTCCTTTTTTTTTACAGATATTCAGTGTTAGACTTTAACACATATAGTACAATGTTTTGATGCAAATGCACTTTTGGGTATGATTCCTGTGTGTGGTTGATAATTTTCAAGGCTTTTGCTATTCAACCTGTGTTGAGTTTCCTTAGGCTTGTGGATAAATCTTCATTTAACGCCAACTGTGCAAATCTGTGACCCCTATTTATTTCCATTACATTTACTAGACTGAGATCATTGACTTAAGTGAGAAACAGTCAGAGTCAAAAATTCATAAACGCCATAGACTCCAAAATTAGAAGGATGGCAATAAGACTCAGCTGTCGTTCACCACGGGCATTTGCAGCGCGGTTAATTGTGGAGCTGGAAAAGGTGCAGAAAAGCAGATGCAAAATGATCAAGGGGCCTGGGAAACCCTCTGCTGTATGTGAAAAGCTTGCAACATTTGGGGCTTTTTAGTATGGAAAAAGGGACCCAGGTGGCGCTGTGGGTTAAACCACAGAGCCTAGGGCTTGCTGATCAGAAGGTCGGCGGTTCGAATCCCCGGGACGGGGTGAGCTCCCATTGCTCAGTCCCTGCTCCTGCCAACCTAGCAGTTCGAAAGCACATCAAAGTGCAAGTAGATAAATAGGAACTGCTCCGGAGGGGAAGGTAAACGGCGTTTCCGTGCGCTGCTCTGGTTCGCCAGAAGCGGCTTTGTCATGCTGGCCACATGACCTGGAAACTGTGCGCCGGCTCTCGGCCAACGAAGCGAGATGAGCGCCGCAACCCTAGAGTCGGACACGACTGGACCTAATGGTCAGGGGTCCCTTTAGTATGGAAAAAAGGGGTGCATAAAATTATGCACGGGGCAGAGAAATGTGGAAAGAGAGGTGTTTCTATCCCCTCTCTCATAATGCTGGAACCCATCCAATGAAGCTGAATGATGGGAGATTATGAATGCGCTTCTTCACATAGCACCTAGTTCAGTAGTGGCTGGTGGAAAGGGTTGGGGCTACATTGCTCGCTTGGTTTCCTATCATGGAGGTTGCTGAGGGCAAGGCAGTGGGGAGGTTGGTGCAGGAAGTCCAGTTCTCCCACCTCCTTGCTTGCGCCATGCTGCCCTACTGAAATATTCTTGGAGCCAAGTGTGAATTTCATGCTCTTTATTCAGCTCATAGTAGCAAGGAATGAATCTTTCCCCAAAACGTCTGCTACATATACATTATTTACACAATGGGCCCCACATGATTGGCTAATTCCAGGCTACTCCTGTAGGCCAATCAGGTTGCAGATTCACTTCATCCAGGAGCCTGATTGGCTGCTTTTGCAGGCCAATCAGGTCGCTGATTCACTTCCACCTGGAGCTGGATTGGGTGGCTCCTGCGGACCAATCAGACTGCTGCATTCTGGATCTGATTGTTCTAGGACCAATCAGACTGCTGCATTTTGGATCCTATTGTTCTAGGATTCAGCTCAGTACATAACACCTACCATTTTCTCTTTTGTTTCTGGAGTGACCTCCACATTCGGAAGCCAAGTAAGCTGCTCCACCCCACACTGTCCTGCCAGTGGCTGCTAATACAGTGGTACCTCGGGTTAAGAACTTAATTCGTTCTGGAGGTCCGTGCTTAACCTGAAACTGTTCTTAACCTGAAGCACCACTTTAGCTAATGGGGCCTCCCACTGCCGCCACACGATTTCTGTTCTCATCCTGAAGCAAAGTTCTTAACCTGAGGTACTATTTCTGGGTTAGCAGAGTCTGTAACCTGAAGCGTCTGTAACCTGAGGTACCACTGTATACTTAAAAAAGGTAAAGGGACCCCTGGCAGTTAAGTCCAGTCACGAACGACTCTGGAGTTGCGGCACTCATCTCGCTTTACTGGCCGAGGGAGCTGACGTTTGTACGCAGACAGTTTTCCCGGGTCATGTGGCCAGCATGACTAAGCCGCTTCTGGCGAAACCAGAGCAGCGCATGGAAACGCCGTTTACCTTCTCAAAGGAGCGGTACCTATTTATCTACTTTCACTTTGACGTGCTTTCGATCTGCTAGGTGGGCAGGAGCTGGGACCAAGCAACGGGAGCTCACCGCGTCGCGGGGATTTGAACCGCCAGCCTTCCGATCGGCAAGCCCTAGGCTCAGTGGTTTAGACCACAGAGCCACCTGTGTCCCTTACTAATATACTTACACTGTCGAATTAGCTTCCATGGGGCATAGGATCTACTCCGGCCTTGTGATCCATTTGGCAGTGAAGTGGCCAGAAACCCCCTGCCCTAAAAACCATCATTCTTAATGACTTGTGCAGTCCTAAAATGCCATCAAAGTTGTTCACATGTTACCTCCCATGATTAAATTTGGGCAAGGATTGCCCAGGAGGAAGAAAGATACCCTGTCAAGTCAAGAGCAGCCCTATGAATTTTTATTGGCCCTTAACAGTCAGACCAAGTCTGGGCCTGTCTGTAGTTTGATTCCTCGCTACCTACCAGGGCCCTGGACTGCACAGCAGCATGAAATGAAATGGAACTGTATTATGTTTGTTTGTTTGTTTAGCCTTTCTAAACCACGTTTTTTTTAAAAAAGAACACCTAAGTGATGTTCACTATGTACAATATACGGTACAATAAAACAAAAATACAGTGGTACCTTGGTTTAAGAACAGTCCGGTTTGAGAAAGCGTGTTCTCCTTCATGGAGAGCTCGTGTTGCCGGGGGGGGCAGCAAGTCACCCCTCTGGTGCTGGGTGGGAATGTTTAGATGGCCACTGCTGTGATTGGACCCAGGGTGTTGTTGAGGAGATTTGTATGTTGCAAATTGATGATGGACAGCCCAGCGGATATATAATGCTTGGTATGCAACGTGTTCTCCCTCTTGGCTGCGTGCTTCGGATCACCCGCCCTCCCTCCCTATATTTTAGGCCTCTGCGTTGACCTTGCTATGCCTGTCATGGGGTCATCTGCTGTTGGGGCAGGGGCCTGGTAGGAATTTTCCCATGTGGCTGATTGGCTGGTGCCATCTGGTTTTCGCCTACTGCATAGCAAATAGTCACAACTTGTAAGGTTGGTGGTTAGGCATTGGTTATTATGTTTGTTGGAGGAGGGGTATGATTGACTGTGTCTGCCCCTCCAATTGATACTGGTGTACTTGGAATTCCGTTAAAGGAATCCAGGGACTCGATATGCTTTTGTCCAAATCCCCGGTCGGGGGCCAGGGCCGTGCAAGAGACCTGTGGGGAGAGAGGAGGGTCATGTCATCTGGCTCCCTTTATCTCTCCAGAGTGTTTCCCCCTTACTGACGGTCGTCAGTTCTGTCCCCTGTGGGACAGATAGTCTTAACCAATGCCTAAGCAACCACTCACATTGTTTGTATTTTAATAAATACTTGGCCAAAACCATGCCAAAAACCAAAACAAAATTCTGACTGATGTGTGAGTTATTTGAGGGGTGGTTTTGGGGACCTCAACACACAACGATATGGTTTACAAACTCTGCAAAACCGGAAATAGTGTCTTGGTTTGAGAACTTGGTTTGAGACCGAGAACCTTGATCCAAGAACGGAATCCGAATGGTGGAAGGGCACCGGCGGCGGGAGGCATCATTAGGGAAAGCACCCCTCTGTTTAAGAACAGTTTTAATAATAATAATAATAATAATAATAATAATAATAATTTATTATTTGTACCCCGCCCATCTGGCTGGGTCTCCCCAGCCACTCTGGGCGGCTTCCAGCAAATATTAAAAAACAATACATTAACATGTTACAGATTTAAAACTTCCCTAAGCTTTTAGTTTAAGAATGGACTTCCGGAACCGATTAAGTTCATACACCGAGGTACCGCTGTACAGTCTAAAATCAATAAGATAGTAGGAAAAGAATGAAAACATGAAAGCAAATAGAACAGATCCAGGGGAGTAATGCAGCTTTGTCCAGAATTTGCTTCCTAGTTATTAATTATTATTTCTTTGATGGGGGATTATCACTCATTTCAGCTATTAAATCACTATTTCAACCACTCTCAGCACCAAGGCCATGAAATGTGGTCAGCACAGATGCTTCAGCGTGTAGACGTGAGCCAGTAAGGAAATGAACATGCTTAGTCTATGACACACTTCCTCTTTTTTTGCCATTCTGACATGTATATGTTATTTTGTTAAAGTCTCTCTCTTTAAAGAAGATCCAGTTTCTGCAGCACATTTAATAGTAATAATCTCTGGAAGAATCAACAATTTTGTAATCTAGCAACCGGCCTGTTTTGCATTTAATTCCAATTGGCCACCTGCATGTTATTAACCTCTGGAAGGTTCCTGCGATCACAATTGTTATTGTTTGTTTTTGTGTGAAGGCTTTGTAGTGCGAGGAAAATGTTCGTAACCAGTTACTTCGCCTGGCCTTTCCGGATTGCAGCTTGGAGATGAGGCCCGGCTGGTTGGTGCGAAATAAGAGTCACCCAGTGCCAGTAATAGTTTGCATTTAATTCTGAGACAGAAATAGAAATGGGTCAAGCAATTAGGATAAACTTCCTCCCACTCCTTGCTTTAAAATAAATACGAGCTCTGCCTGAAAAGCAGCCTCGTAGAAAATAATTTACTATGTAAAAATAAATTACTTAGCGTCTGGCAAAGAATGTATTTATTTTTACTTTTAAGGCCAGATTTCCATGGGAAAGGCAAATTGAATTGTGTCTTTCAAATCTGAGTGCCGCTTTTTGGATACACAAAGTGATTCCTTTTTTTCCATAATAATTTTTATTCATTTTATCATATATAACAAAACAAACACACAACAACAAAAACATAACATAAACAATTAAACACAACAATGAAATATACTATTTTTATCCAATTTTCTTAACATCTTAATGGGACTTCCTCCGATCTTCCCTTCCTGGTTTCCATTTTACCTCCTATTTTAAGCAGGTTCATCTTCATATTTAATTTTCCTATCTCTTATTATCCATTTAATCAATTATTCATTTTATAACACATTTTTACATATTATCTTAACTATCATATTTATTTTACTTTTCTTTTTAGCTACTATTACTAATGCTTCCAGGAACCCCTAGGTATATCCTCTGAATTTCTTGCCTTTAACCTTAAAATCATATATTCATTAACTTTAATAATTTTCCAATTTTCCGGCTCCCCGGATACGCAAAGTGATTCCTCTGCTTTCGTGTGCCCTAACGTTTTGCCGATGCAATTAAGATGGGATGTTGCAAGTAATGTTATAGGTAAAGGTAAAGGGACCCCTGACCATTAGGTCCAGTCGTGTCCGACTCTGGGGTTGCGGCGCTCATCTTGCTTTATTGGCCGAGAGCCGGCGTACAGCTTCCGGGTCATGTGGCCAGCATGACTAAGCCGCTTCTGGCGAACCAGAGCAGCGCACGGAAATGCCATTTACCTTCCCGCCGAAGCGGTACCTATTTATCTACTTGCACTTTGACGTGCTTTCGAATTGCTAGGTTGGCAGGAGCTGGGACCGAGCAACGGAAGCTCAGCCTGTCGCGGGGATTCGAACCACCGACCTTCTGATCAGCAAGCCCTAGGCTCAGTGGTTTAACCCACAGCGCCACCTGGGTCCCTAAGTAATGTTATAACATCCACCAAATGGGAGAGCAGCACTGATATAACAACACTTTCCTTTTGTGTGTTCCTGTTTTGCTACATTTGTTCTGTGAGGGATGGCTGAGATATTCCCAGGCAAGGTAGAAACCCAAGTCAAGCCCAGTTGAGGCTGAGAACTTTGCAGGCGCCCCTTGCAAATCTCTCTCATCAAGCGAGTTTGCAAGAGCTTTAATCCTTCTAGAAAATCATCATCTGCGCTCAGAAAGGTAGAGGGTGGGGTGACTGCCCCTGCCCTCCTTGAATTACATGCTTGAAATGAGGGTGCTTTGAGAGTCTGGCAGAGTGAAGGGGTTGAGAAACAGGAAATGATCAAAGCGGACTCTCCTAATGCCATAACCAGGGCAGTTTAAGGCATAGCTGTCAACCCTCCCTTTTTTTGTGGGAAACTCCCTTATTCCAATGCCGTTTCCCACTGCTATCCCGGATTGTTGATATCCCTTAAATTTCCCGGATTTCAAAGGAAGCAGCTCCTCTCCCTCCCTGCCGGCCAGGGAGGCTCCTCAGCTGCGTTGCTCGGCTGCCAATAAGGAGTCTGAGACCGACTGGGGGCGGAGCTTGCATGCCTTATGCAGCCAGACCCTCACACCCAACCAGACAGCCTGCCATCTATGCGCTCGCTCTTTCGCTCACCCGTTCGCGCGCAGCCTCTGGAGCGCAGGGTGGTGAGGCTACTTGGTGCCATTGCACCGTCCTGGCGTCATCCCTTATTTTCAAATCCGAAAGTTTGGGAAAAATCCCTTATTTTCAAATCCGAAAGTTGACAGCTATGGTTTAAGAAGGCATTGGAATTCCCATTCCCTGTCACCAAAGTCTAAGGGTCAGAATGCATGCAACTTTCAGCAGGGAATGAATAATTGTGTGCTTAGTTTTTGTATGTTAAATAGCAGCCACGGAGGAGCCAAAGTGTCTTGGGCCAACCCTGCCTGGTCTGGATTGGAAGCCTGACAGCTGCTATTTGCCCCAGGAGGAAGGCCGTCATTGGCACCAATTGAGCACACACATCCCGCCCACAGGCTACTACTAGCAGCCAATATTATTACTATTATTGTTAATCAGGACCACAGTGCTGGGAGGAAATGGTTAACCCTCACATGCTGTGGTCCCAATCTCGCTTGGGTCCCTAACTGCCACCATTAAGGGGGAAACAGATGTTACACGATTTAACTCAGGGCAGAGGCGTAGGAAGGTCAGGTGGTACCCGGTGCGGAAAATTTCTTGTCACCCACCCCACATTGATTCATTTATTTTTTGCCTGCAAAAATGGTTTTACATTATTTCATATTTTCTTACAAAAGAATAATAATAAGTAAAAATAAACTTTTATTTATATCCCGCCCTCCCCGGCCGAAGTTGGGCTCAGGGCGGCTAACATCAGATACATAACATTGATATAAAATCAAATAATAATTAAATTACCTCCTAAAAACATGTCAAAATCAAATTAAAGTCTAATTAGATGGCTTCCGCAGGGTTAGGGTTGGGAACAGTAAGTGCTCCACTGAATTGAAATTTCAGCCTTCACGACAGAGGAAAACAGCCAAGTAAACAGCTATTTTCGTGGAGGAGGGTCAAGATATTAACTGATATGCACGAAATTTCATATATAGCTATATAATCCCTAGTGTAGTAAGATAAGAACTTTGGAGCAGGCATTTTCTAAAAAAAAAAAAAAGTTTTTTTATGAACCACCCTAGTAGGGCAGTAATTGTTCCTTGATAATTTGTCACCCCCTCCATAATGGAACCTGGGACGACCCCCCCCCCGTCCTCCACTTCCTACGCCCCTGATCAGCAACCTTTTCCAGCCGTGGGCCGGTCCACCGTCCCTCAGACCATGTGGTGGGGTGGACTATATTTTTTTGGGGGGAAATGAATGAATTCCTATGCCCCACAAATAACCCAGAGATGCATTTTAAATAAAAGCACACATTCTACTCATGTAAAAACACCAGGCAGGCCCCACAAATAACCCAGAGATGCATTTTAAATAAAAGGATACATTCTACTTATGTAAAAACATACTGATTCCCGAACTGTCTGCAGGCTAGATTGAGAAGACGATTAGGCCGGATCCGGCCCCTGGGCCTTAGGTTGCCTACCCCTGATTTAACCTATTTAAAGTCACATCTTTTCAGCCCTGGAAGGATCCTATTTCTCCACCAGAAATATCTGGTTGGTTGGGATTATGACCTTGAGCGCTAATTCAAGGCCTTGAAAACTAGTTCAGATGATCACTGGCACATGCCAAAAAACCCTGTCCACACGAACAGTATACTATCCTTATTTCTTTATTTAGAAAATGTGTAAGCTGCCTGATCAAAGAGCTCTCCAAGTGGCATATAAATTAAATGTGTAGATCTAAAAACCCACAAACCAATGAAAAACAAATATACACAAAACCTACCTGAGAGGTGCCGGAACTGAGTTCCAACGAGTTCCAGCTGAAAAAAAGCCCGTGTAAAAACATCATCATTCAAGGCCAAAGATATAATCAATAAAACGTAGGCAACTAAATTGTATTTCTGGTAGGCTTAAGGAAATGAAAAGGTTTTCAGCAGAATTCTAAAACAGTATAGTGAAGGCGCCCACCTAATGTCAATAGGCAGGGAGTTCCCAAGGACAGGTGCTGCTCACAAATGCAGAGCATTGTACATGTGTTACTTATAAAAGTGCAAGTTCCGCAGGTCAGAATAACCTAATAGGCACATGTGTGCCAAGGTGATTCTTGTGACAGGTTTTTGGATGTTGGAATGATGAACAGATGTGAGACCGTGCCATATCTTCTGTGAAAATAAAGACTGTGAACTTGTCTCAATGGCGGAAAATACGTTTTCCATGCAGAAGGACTTTCCGTTTTATGTTCATCCCCAGACCTCGGCCCCTCCAGCTGTTTTGGGACTACTACTCCCATCATCCCTAGCTAACAGGACCAGTGGTCAGGGATGATGGGAATTGTAGTCCCAAAACGGCTGGAGGGCCGAGTTTGGGGATTCCTGATATAGTTTATTCTGATGTATTGGATTTTTACTGTAAGCTGCCTTGAATTTGATTTCCTAATATAAAGGTGGGAGATAAAACCCCAAAAAGGACCCAGGCTCAGTCCTTGGCATTTCTAGGTAGAACTGGGGGGAAAATACTGTCTGAATCCCTAGAGAGCGGCTGTTCATCAGTGTGCTTAGCTAGGTGGAGCTAGTGCGTTATCATTTATTCTTAATTAATTAATTCTTCATTTGTAAGTCCCTCTGGGGCCAAATGTTTTGGTTGAAAAGTGAGGTCTGACTCAATACAACAAGCTGCTTCTTATGTTCTTGCATTGTTAGGGCGAAATAAGTAATTTCGTTGTCCCCGAAGGGGACAATGACAATAAAATATATTCTATATTCTAAATTGGAGTTTTTTATTTCATTGCACCTGGAAGTTTGAAAGCAGGAGGAGAAGAAGAAGAAGAGTTTGAATTTGATATCCTGCTTTATCACTACCCGAAGGAGTCTCAAAGCGGCTAACAATCTCCTTTCCCTTCCTCCCCCACAACAAACACTCTGTGAGGTGAGTGGGGCTGAGAGACTTCAGAGAAGAGTGACTAGCCCAAGGTCACCCAGCAGCTGCATGTGGAGGAGCGGAGACGCGAACCCAGTTCACCAGATTACAAGTCTACATCTCTCAAGTACTACACCACACTGGCTCTCCAGTGTGGGACCTTTCTCTGGCAAGAGTCATACAGTGATACCTTGGGTTTAAGAACTTAATTCGTTCTGGAGGTCCGTTCTTAACCTGAAACTGTTCTTAACCTAAGGTATCACTTTAGCTAATGGGGCCTCCTGCTGCCGCTGCGCTGCGGCCACATGATTTCTGTTCTCATCCTGAAGCAAAGTTCTTAACCTGAGGTACTACGTCCGGGTTAGCGGAGTCTGTAACCTGAAGTGTCTGTAACCTGAAGCGTCTGTAACCTGAGGTACCACTGTATTCCCTTGGGAGTAATTATAAAGGGCAGCATGCCAGCAGGAGCAGATTTTGGTAATCTTTCGTAATATAGCACCCTGTGCAAGGCCAAAATGTGGTGCCCCCAAATGGATCTTCTCAATCGTGGATCTTCTCAATTTTGCACCCTCTCAGATTGGATCCCTTCCACCCATTTGTTCCCTCTTTCCACTCTACATGAAATTGGCTCAAGGGTTTGCTGCTCTCGGGCCGTAGGTAGGTTGACCACTCTTGTTTTAAAGAGATAAATTGTTGAGGGGCTTGGCTTGCTTCCGGAAGGGATCAAGGTAGAGGATTCTGGGTGCTCACCAAGTCTGTGCATTCACCCAACCCATTCCTTCCTGCTTAATTCGGGTGGGTGGGTGTCCAATAGGCTCAAGGGACTCTTAAATCCAGACACTTGCCCTGCATGTGTGGAAATGGATGAGACTGAATCCTGTGACCTCTGACAAAGCGTGTTCTCCTTCATGGAGAGCACGTGTTGCGGTGGGGGCCAGCAAGTCACCCCTCTGGAGCTGGGCGGGATCGTATGGATGGCCACTGTTGTGATTGGACCCTGGGTGTTGTTGGGGAGAATGGTATGTTGCAATTTATTGATGGACAGCCCAGCGGATATATATTGGTGGGCTTGCAACGTGATCCCCCTCTTGGCTGCGTGCTTCTGATCACCCTCCCTCCCTATATTTTAGGCCTCTGTGTTGACCTTGCTATGCCTGTCATGGGGTCGTCTGCTTTTGGGGCAGGGGCCTGGTAGGAATTTTTCCATTTGTCTGATTGGCTGGTGCCATCTGGTTTTCGCCTACCAGCAAATAGTCACAACTTGTAAGGTTGGCGGTTAGGCATTGGTTATTATGTTGGTTAGAGGAGGGGTTATGATTGACTGTGTCTGCCCCTCCAATTGTTGCTGGTGTTAGGGGAATTCCGTTAAAGGAATCCAGGGGCTCGATGCTTTTGTCCAAACCCCCGGTCGGGGGCTAGGGCCGTGCAAGAGCCCTGGGAACCTGTGGGAAGAGAGGAGGGTCAGACCACCCGGCTCCCTTTATCTCTCCAGAGGGTTTTCCCCTTACTGACGGTCAGTTCTGTCCCCTGTGGGACAGATAGTCTGAACCAATGCCTAAGCAACCACTCACATTGTTTGTATTTTAATAAAGTTGTGGCCAAAATCATGCCAAAAACCAAAACTAAAATTCTGACTGATGTGTGAATTATTTGAGGGGTGGTTTGGGGACCTCGACACGCAATGAGCCCTCTGCTCTGGTCTGTTGTCAAGTCCTTCAAAATGGGCAACTCGCAGGCCCCTTCCAGCCCACTCCATGAGCTCCAAAGGGTGTTCTTTCTAAACCTCCAGTTTCTGCCGTCTGCCTTGGTATGCAAAAAACCTGGGAAAACCCCAGCCTAGGGCCAGAATTCATGCCAGGGGGCCATAGGTTGTTTAGGCCAATTTATTATTATGGTGTGAATGGGGCAGGCTTTGTGGCGTTTCATTCACACCGTGTTAATAGCGTGACAATACTTCACAGAATGAGCTAGAACAGCAGTATTGGGGGCTTATTAAAATGACTGAGTATTCATTATTAGCTGGAATACCTCACTATATTGGAAACATAAAGTATTCTGCATCAAAGCATAAAAACTACATTTCTCCCTTTCATCCTTAATTTGATTATGAACTATTACTATGCTTTCCCATAAAATATGAAAGTTTCACATTTTGATGGTTTCTCAAACGCTAGTTTTACTTTCTGCACAAATACTACACATCCTTTCTGCATAATTATTTAGCAGCCATTTCGGGTTAATTATTGTCATTAACAATATGAGTCCTATGAGAGAATATCAATTAAAATATACACAGCTGAACTTTCAAATGAGTAAATAATTTAGTTTTTCGAAATGACTGGAAACAGCAGGGTAACAGTCAAAAGGGGAACAATTATTTTAATGCTTATTTGACAAATGAGTAATTTTTACAGCAAATTAGTTTCTTATCATAGCACCCCTACTGGTTACACTGGGAAAGCTGTTAACACGAGTTTTTAAAATAAAAGCTGTTAAGTTATGCATGTGAAGTTAAGGAAGTCATTTGTATGAGGGAAAGGTGATTACGACATGCATTGTTAGTTGAAAGAATGTTGCTACTGGGATCTAATTAGGGATATAAATCACTGAAAATTATGTGTGTATATATATATAGGGCTTGGTACATTAAAGGGAGCTGCACATTTCTTCATGAGTATTTTATTTTAAATAGCTTTTCAAAAATAGTCCTCATCTGTTTTCCTTTTGAATCCCTCGAGCAAACGGTCCTCGCCCAAAAAAGCAGTTTCAGGGTGCAAATGTTAATAACTAGGCTTGCTAAAATAACAACAAGCCAACGAATTGGGCAGCGCCTGCATTAAAGATGGAAACCCCATCCCTATGCATTTGAGGGGTGGGGGATGTTGAAAGACGACAGCGAGGGACAGGTTTTAACACGCAGGCTCCTTGCTCAGGCTGACTTTGATTGTTTGCCCAACGTCTAAGAACAGAAAGAAATGGGGGGTGGGGTGGGGGGAACTGGGCTTCCAGAAAACACGATGCTTTCTGTGAAGAACTGTGAGGGGAGAGACTCCATCAGGCAAGGCCTCCTTCCAACTGCCTTGCTCTGTTGTAAGAATTTAAGGTTTTATATCTATAATAATCGTTATTAATGTACCAAGCAAACAAGGCCACATGTCTGAAGCAGACAATCCTGACACCATTTTGACTCTCAAAACTGACCAAATGTTTCTCTGCAAGGAGGAAAGGGGTGAGAGAACTTTCCCATTGTCTCAGAAATTAAGTAACCACCATCTCAAAGGAATGGCCAGACTGCCCAGGAAAGGCAATCAGATAAGACATTATCATATGAAGTGGCAGACAGGAGGTAAACAGCGCACTCAGATTTCTGCTGGAGACCGCCTTTTTCTGTGATGTAGCTGTGATGTATCTGGGGGGTGGTCCTGGGTTACACCCCTTTTTGTGATGTATGTATGATGTATAGGGGGGTGGTCTTGAGCGGGAGGGGGGGAATTTCAAAGTCTATATAGGAGCTTGCACACCATTGTTGGGGGCTGCTCCTCCATTTTTGGGAGTGGGCCCTGTTGCAACAGATATAATAAAGATTTTGCTTCTCAATTTTTCTCTGGTTGGCCTCTGTAATTTACTCCTTCCGATGGAGAACCTCAAAAGGCTCTTGTGTACCCCATAAGGGAATAAGAGCAGATTTCTGTTTATTTCAGCTCCACCCTCTAGTCTTTGCTTCTCAATTTGTATTGTATTATTTTATGTATTTTATGCTGTTGTTTTATAGATTAGTTTAGAAATTGCTTGTTGTAAATGTTGAGTGGATTTCTGTTTAACTTTTATATGTTGATATTGTTTTATATTACTCTAATGATAGTTGAACATTACTTTTTGATGTAGTTTGTTTATTTTGAAGTTTTGTATTATCATATTTTTGTATTGCATTGGATTGTTGTGAGATTTTTTGTTTCTTCTGCTTGTAAACCGCCTTGAGTATCGTAAGATAGAAAGGCGGTATACAAATAAAAAATTATTATTATTATTATTATTATTATTTCTTTCTTCAGCATAAATTCTTGTCCTTCCCCGTTTTGAAATACAGGGTGCATAGAAGACAACTGCTCTTCAGTATGTATAGTTGCAATGGGAGTTACAGTGGTACCTCGAGTTACAAACACCTCAGGTTACAAACTCCGCTATATTATAAATATATAATAATTATAAATATATATTATTATTTATTATTATGTATATTATACATAATATAATTATGTATAATATGCATACTAATAAATAATAATAATTTATTATTTATACCTCGCCCATCTGGCTGGGTTTCCCCAGCCACTCTGGGCGGATTCCAACAGAACATTAAAATACAATAATCTATTAAACATTAAAAGCCTCCCTAAACAGGGCTGACTTCAGATGTCTTCTAAAGGTCTGGTAGTTGTTGTTCTCCTTGACATCTGAAGGGAGGGCGTTCCACAGGGCGGGTGCCACTACTGAGAAGGCCCTCTGCCTGGTTCCCTGTAACTTGGCTTCTCGCAGCGAGGGAACCGCCAGAAGGCCCTCGGCGCTGGACCTCAGTGTCCGGGCAGAACGATGGGGGTGGAGATGCTCCTTCAGGTATACTGGACCGAGGCCGTTTAGGGCTTTAAAGGTCAGCACCAACACTAGGCTGTACAAGCTGTAGATAATGGATTACTGGGCTGCATAAAAGGAAGTAGTTTCATTGCAGAAATTATACACAGGCCAATTTGATGGCCACAAATGTGGATGACATTAAAAGGCTGTTAGGCAAATTTATGGAGGTTAAGACTATCAGTGGCTGCTAGCCATTATGGGTATGCTCTGTTTTCACTGTTGGAGGCAGTATGCCTCTGAATGTTAGTTACTGGGAATCATAGGTAGGAGATTTTTTATGTTTTAATGTGTCCATTCAGGGCAGGAAATGACTTCATCATACATGTGCTGCAATGATGAGAAACATGTTACCTGCCAAATTCCTTCCTGTCATGCATGAGAAAAGGTATAAGGAGCATTCTTCAGGCAGTGATACTGAGATATCTGGAACCTATGTTTAAGTTTCCTGGTGATAGATAAAGTGTGTGTATTTGTTAACTCTAAGGCACAAAATCTCCCAGTGAGATTGTGATGGTGGTGATGATACCCACATAGGGGAAATGCCTTGTGTATCAGGTTTGCCTGTTTGATAGTGTTATTTGATACGAGAAGATGCTTTTATCTTCTAGTACATGCGCCTTACGGTGATGTTTCTTATTTCCAAGTTGCCTTTTTAGTACGATAATAATAACAAAAATATTAAACGTTAACTAAGACGCACTGCTGTTGTTTATGTAACGCTTGTAGCAAAAACCATTTCCTGAAATGGTTCCAGTATTGATTCCAAGGGCAACATTTCTGATGCTTTTTATTGGAAAAAAATATGTATAGAACCTTTCTTTTAAGCACCATTTTTCAAGTTATGCTGATTTTCTTTTTATCACACTACAGAGGCATCCCAGTTTCAAAAGCAGATGTTTACTGAACAATTTGGACTAGTCTTAAAAAGTGAATAAAAGCTAAGATTACAATTAGGTAAGTTGAAACAATGAGATGATAAATCTAGAGGTTATTTTCAGGGTAGACGGAGTAGGCCTGGACTTGCACATTACTCTTGTCAGTGCTCCCCACTGTTACTGCAAAATGAAAATTTGCCGTGGGACAAAGTTGGAGACAGGAGAAGAGGCAGGGTAGTTTCTACCCTTTTGGATTTGTGGAGTATGATCGGGGTGAGGGAAGGGTCAAGGCCAATCCACCTCCTCTGCTTTGGCTTTCCATGGAAGGACTTTTTGAAGAGCAGGGGGGAGCTAGGAAGTGTCGTTTCTATTTGCCGTCTATTTGCCGTGCTACCTGTGGAAGGGCTTGTTGAAAAGTGGAGGAGAGAAGCTTTCTTGCTCATCGAGGGGCTTTATGAAAAGGTCAGCCTCCTCTTGCTTTGCTGCCCACTGGGCTTGTGGAGCAAGCAGCAAGCAGCTGCTCTGGACATGATGGAGGAGCTTTTGAAAAATGTGTGGGGAGTGGTGGGGGGAGCAGTGCTTAATCCACTTGTTTGCTTGCTCTGTTTGTTTTTGCTTTGCTGCCTACCAGCCACATGGAGAGGTAGGCAGGCAGCTCCTTAAAAAAAACGTGTTGGGCAGAAAGCATGGGAATCACCTGCTGTTCATTTTGCTGCCTGCCAGTGACGTGGCACCCATTTCAGAGGTATCATTATTATTACCACCTTTTCCTCCTACCTTCATCTATGCCCCACCTGGAGGACTGCCAGACCATCCTCTCACCCAAAGAGATATACCACCATTATGTGTTGTCCACATGTTAAGTTTCTACCCAATAACTAAAAATTAATGCAAGCCCTTTATAAAACTGTGCTATGACTGCATCACTTAACCATGTGTGAAGGGAGCTCACGTTCCCTGCACATAGAAAAGTAGGTGTCATGTGAAAGACTAAGAACATTGCTCCTTTCAGTGCTCCCTGCAATGCTTGTTTTCTACATGGAAGCAAAAAAAAATTACGTGCAGAAGCATGGGGCAGCCTGGGCACAGATTTACCACCTCAGTGGGAACCACTCTCAGTGAGAGCCAGTGTGGTGTAGTGGTTAAGAGCGGTAGACTCATAATCTGGTGAACTGGGTTCATGTCCCCGCTCCTCCACATGCAGTTGCTGGGTGACCTTGGGCTAGTCACACTTCTTTGAAGTCTCTCAGCCTCACTCACCTCACAGAGTGTTTGTTGTGGGGGAGGAAGGGAAAGGAGAATGTGTGCTGCTTTGAGATTCCTTTGGGTAATGATAAAACGGGATATCAAATCCAAACTCTTCTTCTTCTTCTTCTTCTTCTTCTTCTCCTCAGCCACACTTTGATCATGGAAATCTGTCATTTTTTGAGAACGTTGGTAGAGTCTGTGTATATCGTTTGCAAAGCCCCTGTTGGCAGATTTGGAACTCAACAAGTTAAGCAGGCAAATTCCAGTGTTAAAACCTTTTGTCTTCCAGGGCCGTGGTTAGCAAAAACTGTTATCAAAGATCAAACAAGTCTTACAGGTACCGATAAATTATACTAATCACCTGAGTATTCTTTATTCACATCCTGTAATGAGACAGTTATCCTTCAACATCAGCAGGCCTACTCCTTACCCTGAGGAAAGGCTTTACCAGCTGAGCTCAAACCATGAGACGGGAGCTTCACAAACTAGGTGCTTGTCTAAATAGCACAATGGCTTCCAGGTTTTCTCCCTCTGGGGAGCAGAGTCTGTCAAAGAACCTAAGAAGGTCTACCATACCTCTATTGCAAGAGATCATGAGCAGAGTCCTCATTGTGTACAGTAAAGGTAAAGGTAAAGGGACCCCTGACCATCAGGTCCAGTCGTGTCCGACTCTGGGGTTGCGCGCTCATCTCGCTCTATAGGCCTAGGGAGCCGGCGTTTGTCCACAGACACCTTCCGGGTCATGTGGCCAGCATGACAAACCAGAGCAGCGCACGGAAATGCCGTTTACCTTCCCGCCGGAGCGGTACCTATTTATCTACTTGCACTTTGACGTGCTTTCGAACTGCTAGGTTGGCAGGAGCTGGGACCGAGCAACGGGAGCTCACTCCGTCGCAGGGATTCGAACCGCCAACCTTCTGATCAGCAAGCTCTAGACTCTGTGGTTTAACCCACAGCGCCACCTGGGTCCCTATGCTGGACCACTAGCAAGACCAGTGGATATCAGGGTGCACAATTTATAAAGAGAACTTATGCATATGTACATGTTCATGGCACAAACAGCCAATGAATATGTGGAGACCGAGGATGGGTAAAGTGACATAGTTTCTGTTTGTCTCCACCACATTTTTAAAAAAAGCACATTAAAGCAAAATAAATTGTTTGCCATGCTACAGTTGTGAAGGTAAAGAATGGGAAAAGCTGTTCGAGTCTTGGCAAAGATAGGTTTTAGTGCTGAGAGCGACATAAACTCTTAGTGCCCCAACCCTTCTCCAAGTGACCTCATCCTGTTTCACCATGCAGGAAATATATGCATTTTCTCTGTCATCTGGGCCCACGCCCTTGTGTAAACTGTATGTTTTAGCTTTCTAAATTCTCACGAGCGCACATCGCATTGGAAATAGTCTTCCAACACCCAGTTTAACACTTTATCATCTAAAAGGTAAATTAAGTCTGTTCCTAAAATAAAAAAACCCCCAAGGTAGTGGAATATAAACATCACAAAACAGCCATTTGGTGGAATCTTTTCTTCCATGGTTCAGAGTGGGAGAAGATACCACCAAACATAGGTCAGGTTTGCGATGCCCATAACTCGATTCCTGCTGAAACGTACCGGTAGTTGTACTACTGCATTTATTATTATTATTCAGGTCAACTCTGGTCTGCTCTCTGTTAGCGCAAGAAGCACATTGAACTGCCCAGTCATTTGGGTAGCTCTGAATATGATATGTCTTAACATGCGTGGTGATTTACTTCCTAGAGAGCTAGCATCACTCCCCTTGTGAGTGATTAGGTACATTTTACTCTGACTCGCCCTTTTTTTTTAGTGTAAACAAGGTGATGCAATTTGTAAACCAGAACCTCTGCATGGGGCTCAAGTAGATGGGAGAAAACGGCTCTTCCATTGTTCTAAAAATCACAAGGAAACCTAGTTGAGTGAACTCTGCTTGACTCGGTTCAGATTTTGCCTAGTAATTTTGGGCTTTCCCAGGGCTCCTCTAGATGACCTGTTCATTGGGAACTCGTTTTGATTGGCTCGCAGGGAGGGAGGTTATAGGACAATGAGCATTCATCCTGACTTGTTTACAAAGCTCTAAAAGACTTAGGACCAGGGCTCCTACTTTTCACCGCGCATCCACCAATTGCAGGGCTCTCAAGGTGGTGGCCCATTTAATGTGGAATGTATTAGCAAATGGAATAAAGCAGGCTCCAGCTTTCTACACTTTCAGACACATGCTTAACAACCTTATTTACCCAGGCCTTTTCTGGCTGATATATTTAATCATTGTCTGGCTCACCATCTTTTGGTGTTATACTGTTATTATTTTATATCTTATTGTTAGTGTGTGTGTGTGTGTGCGCGCGCGTGTGTGTGTGCGCGTGTGTGTGTGCGCGCACAGCTCTGATATTTTATAATGTGATCTAGTTACAAGTCCTTTAAAATAATAAATAATGACGAGGGGCACCAGTGGCACCCCCCCCAGTGGTTCCCTCTGAGATCCCAAGCTCTTCAAGGGAAGTAATAGTACCACTGTATTCCGCTCTGGTCAGACCCCACCTGGAATACTGTGTCCAATTCTGGGCACCACAGTTCAAGAAGGATACTGACAAGCTGGAACGTGTCCAGAGGAGGGCAACCAAAATGGTCAAAGGCCTGGAAACAATGCCTTATGAGGAACGGCTTAGGGAGCTGGGCATGTTTAGCCTGGAGAAGAGAAGGTCAAGGGGTGATATGATAGCCATGTTCAAATATATAAAAGGATGTCATATAGAGGAGGGAGAAAGGTTGTTTTCTGCTGCTCCAGAGAAGCGGACACAGAGCAATGGATTCCAACTACAAGAAAGAAGATTCCACCTAAACATTAGGAAGAACTTCCTGACAGTAAGAGCTGTTCGACAGTGGAATTTGCTGCCAAGGAGTGGGGTGGAGTCTTCTTCTTTGGAGGTCTTTAAGCAGAGGCTTGACAGCCACCTGTCAGGAATGCTTTGATGGTGTTTCCTGCTTGGCAGGGGGTTGGACTGGATGGCCCTTGTCATAGAATCATAGAATCATAGAATCATAGAGTTGGAAGAGACCACAAGGGCCATCCAGTCCAACCCAGAAACACCATCAAAGCATTCCTGACAGGTGGCTGTCAAGCCTCTGCTTAAAGACCTCCAAAGAAGGAGACTCCACCACACTCCTTGGCAGCAAATTCCACTGTCGAACAGCTCTTACAGCTTGTCGTCTCTTCCAACTCTATGATTCTATGATTCTTCCACTCCAAATGGAAACAAAGCAGTAGAGGCCACACAACCTCTATATAGAGTCCCTTAAACCAACACGCTGGCTTCAGGTGCTGTGCAGGATACTAACATGTTGCCAGCATTGAAGTAAGCTTCAGCTGCCGGACCAGTCAGCTTCTGTGTGTGGTGTGGAGAAGGGAGAGGAGGAATGTATTGTCCTTGGCACCAGGCAGCAAAGTGTCTTGGACTGGCATACAGGGCCGTCTTACCCATAGGCACTAGGGGTGCGGGGCACCCAGGTGCCAGGCTCTCAGGGGTCCCAGGCCGAGAGTCTGGGGCCCAAGAGTTGAGTCCGGGGAAGAGCCCACCAGTCGGTCGGAGTGCCGTGGTGGGCTCTTCTGTGGGTGCTCTGCGCCGCGGGTTCGGGGGCAACCGAGCCAGCGAGATGCTGAAGCGGCCGGTCGGCTGGCTCTGCCCTCCTGCTCGCCTGGGACTGGGCAACCTGGGGGGGGGGGTAGGCGCACTGGGCGGATCTTTGCACCCCGGCGCCGCATATGCTTAAGACAGCCCTGCTGGCATAGCACAGTTCCCCCACTCCTACTCTAAGGCTTCCAGTGGGAAGGCCAGACCCCATACCCTCCAACGTTCCGCAGATGAAAATGGGGACATTTCTCACTCCCCCCCCCAACTGACCCTTGACCTCCCCCGCATTTTTGTCCCCCCACCCCGTAGAGCATCAGAAGAAGGGCAAGTGACAGTGCCATCATTTCACCAATGGGACACAGCACACAAGCTGAAAAAGCTCCTAAATCCTGATTTTATTTTATTTTATTTTATTATTTGGTAAATTTACAAAAAACCAGTAAACACACACCAATAAATAAATTTGAGAAAGGTTAGGTGTAGATTGTAGAAAATTTGATGTGCATGCACAAAGCATTTTTTAAATATATATATAACAAATCAAGATTCCTTGCACTCTGCTCCACTGCCCCTTTCTTCCCACCCAGGGCGGCTCTGCCCTCTGCATGAATCTCCTCCATACCCACTCTACCAGCAGCCGCTACAATCTGCCCAAGGGAGGAGGCCAGCAGCGGCAGCCATGGAGAGAAGAAGAAGAAGAAGAAGAGTTTGGACTTGATATCCCGCTTTATCACTACCCGAAGGAGTCTCAAAGCGGCTCACATTCTCCTTTCCCTTCCTCCCCGACAACAAACACTCTGTGAGGTGAGTGGGGCTGAGAGACTTCAGAGAAGTGTGACTAGCCCAAGGTCACCCAGCAGCTGCATGTGGAGGAGCGGGGAAGCGAACCCGGTTCCCCAGATTACGAGTCTACCGCTCTTGACCACTACACCACACTGGGATGCCCCCTCGCAGCCATTCCTGCCGCTCAGGACGGTTACCAGCTCATCCTCCTTTTGGAGCTTGTCAGTAGCAGCACTGGTGGGTGAATTAGGGACATTCCAGGATCAAATCAGAAGCCAGGATGACTTTTGTAATTCCGGGACTGTCCAGAGGCGTAGCGTGGGGGGTGCTGGGGGTGCCAGCCGCACCGGGCGCAACATCTGGGAGGGGCGCGCTCGCACAGAAGAAGCAGGCGAGGAACACGGCGGAGAGCAGAGCCCAGGCCGCATTCATAGCGAGCGAGCGGCTGCCTGGGAGCCAAGCGCGCGCGCGCTCCGCCCAGGCGAGTCCCTCGCGCAGCGCGCACAGCCCAGCCCGATGCAGCTCCCTCTGGCCATCTGCGGCGCGGCGCTCGTTGCGAGAGGCCACAGCCCGGGCGGGACATGCCCCACGACACGCCCCTCCCCCGCGCCAGGACACGCCTTCTCCTCAGCCCGGGAGAAGTCTTTTTTGGGGGGTGACGGTGGGGGGAGCGGGACGCTGCCAGAGCCGGAATCTCCTTTGCGCCATCAGCAAGGACTCAGCCCGGGGGCGAGGTATGTCTTCCGAGCATGTGCAGAGTGCGGGCGTAACCAGGATTTATGTTGCGGGGGGGGGGGGGAAGAACCTCAATTAGTTAACTATTTTTATTGATTTACTTGATTGAAGGAGGGAAGCTGCCCTCCTGCCTCTCCTGAGCCCCTCTTCCCAGGGGGTGGCTGCTAGGCGGGGTTGAACTCCGATTTTAGGAGCAGGAGGGTCCAAGCCAGAGCAGGCCAGAAAGGAGAGTGACTGGTTACTTCACCGTCTCGATTAGGCATAACAAAATAAAAAAAATCCTTCCAGTAGCACCTTAGAGACCAACTAAGTTTCTTCTTGGTATGAGCTTTCGTGTGCATGCACACTTCTTCAGATATTCAGAATTTTTTTATTTTGTTTTGCCTGTGGCAGACCAACACGGCTATCTACCTGTAACTCGATTAGGCATGTTTGCTAAACATAAAGCTGGGAGATTTGTTGTAGTGAAATAAGGAGCTGGCACTCTGCACATGCTCCAATACATTTCTTTGCCAGCTTTTGCTTTGTTTGTTGTCCTTTGTGAGTTTTGGCTGAAACAAATTCCTGGAAATGGGGGGGGCGGGGTGGGTAGAGGTACAAAACTTCTGATTGTTTATTCCGCCAGCTACACAGCTGAGATAAGTGGAAATTTGGACTGAGAGAATGGCATTTCGCTGTCCATTTAAAAAAGAAGTCGATTTTCACAATTGACAGGCTCACCTATGAAGTATACCCAAACCCTCCTTCCACACTGGAACCATGAAGGAGCCAATGGAAGGAGAGCTGTTCTTAGTGGTTTCCAAAGTTACAGAATACATTTCTGCCCCCTCTGGACATTGGGCAAAGTCTGAGCTTGAGCACGTTTTGAATATGCTCCTTTCCACTGGTTCCCAAGCTTCCCCCTCTCCCCCAACAGACTATTTTAAAATTGCCTAGGGCCTTGGCAGATCACTTAATGATTTTTCTGCCTGCTGTAGCAATTGGAATGTGCTATGCTAGATGCTCTGTTATTTTACATTTTTATTTATTTATTTATTTATTTATTTATGATTTATTTATTTATATAACAACGTTATACACCACTGTTCCAAAAAAAAATATATTAGAGCAGTTTCTGGTATGTAAAACCATAAAATTAAAATTATTTAACAAAGTTGAAATAAAAAATTGTGTAACTGTTTTGGAAATAAAAAAAACCCTGTTGTTTAGTCGTGTCCAACTCTTCATGACCCGATGGACCAGAGCACACCAGGCACTCCTGTCGTCCACTGCCTCCCGCAGTTTGGTCAGACTCATGTTGGTGGCTTTGAGAACACTGTCCAACCATCTCGTCCTCTGTCGTCCCCTTCTCCTTGCGCCCTCCATCTTTCCCAACATCAGGGTCTTTTCCAGGGAGTCTTCTCTTCTCATGAGGTGGCCAAAGTACTGGAGCCTCAGTTTCAGGATCTGTCCTTCTAATGAGCACTCAGGGCTGATTTCTTTAAGGATGGATAGGTTTGATCTTCTTGCAGTCCATGGGACTATCAAGAGTCTCCTCCAGCACCATAATTCAAAAGCATCAATTCTTCGGCGATCAGCCTTCTTGATGGTCCAGCTCTCACTTCTGTACATTACTACTGGGAAAACCATAGCTTTAACTATACAGACCTTTGTCGGCAAGGTGATGTCTCTGCTTTTAAAGATGCTGTCTAGGTTTGTCATTGCTTTTCTCCCAAGAAGCAGGCGCTTTTAAAGGTGCCCTAGGTGGACTTTGGGTGGCCAGGATTGGCTCATATGGGGGATCAACTATTCCTCCTATTTCTGGGAACTGGGTTCTAAGTACTGTACGTTTAGCCCTCAATTATCTTCCTAGCTTTGAGGAAAATCATGTTTGCAGAAGAAAGAAAATGTAGTACTTCTTCATACAGTGGAGAAAACCCAATTTATTTTCTTTCCAAAAAAAGAAAGTTTCTAGTTCTCAAGGCTGAGAAAGTGCAGGCAATGGTTCAATGGGATTAGGACTGAGTGGCTGAGTCCTCAGTTGCCCTGCATAGATTCTTAATTCTATATAGAATGTATATGCAACATAATAATAATAATAATAATAATAATAATAATAATAATAATAATCCCTCTCCTCCATGAATCTGCCTAATTCAGAGGCGTAGTTAGGTGAGGCGGAGGGCACTGGGTGCCACACCGTGGGGCCTGCAGCGTGCCTGAGCCACGTGTCTCTCCTGAGGGGGAGGCGGTGGGCGGACTGCCTGCAAGCTCCGCATTGCTTTTTTGAGCAGCGTGGGGCTTGCAGCTGCCCACCGCCTCAGCTTCCTACAGCTGAGGGGGAGGCTGCGGAGAGGCTCCACGCAGGCTCGCCCCACCCCCATGGGCAGCTTGTTCCGCCCCCGGCTGCAGGCCACGCGTGTTTGAAAATAAACTTGTATTTAGATGCATACTTTAATTACATCAGTATTTTCATAACAAACAATACATGTGCTTAGGGGGTAAGGGTTTCTTTAACTAATCTAGTGGAAGAGACTTGAGTGCCAAAATCCACGGGTTAGGGGGCGCAAATTACTTGCCTTGCCCCGGGTGCTGACAACCCACGCTACGCCACTGGGACTGTCCCTGGAAAATAGGGACACTTGGAGGGTCTGCCAGACCCATGTTGTCAAGGGACGTCTGAAGACTGAAAGGGCAATATCCAGGCTTCTCCCAGGATGCCCTGAGCTCTTTGATGTCCTCCTTGGTTGCTAACGACATCTCAGCGGGAGGGTACCTTAGCTTCTGCCCCATAGCTGTGTTTATACCTGACAAAATTGACCTGGGCTGCCATAAACACTTCATGGAAAAAGCAGAGGGTTTGAATTTATGGCTCTCCAGATGTCGGGGGAATGAATATAAAAGTGCAGATGCTGTATAATCAGGGGAAATTGTTCAAATATATGCAGATAAGTGTCTAAGTGGGGGTGGGGGAGGACAAAAAAGCAGCAAGATAGGGAGATGTTTAAGCAATGATTCCTTATATCTTTGGCTCTTGGATGTAAGAACTGGTAAAAAGCCAGATCTGGTGTAATATGCATAAACTATCCTAGACGTGTTGCAGGGGGAGGGGACTCTGTGTATTTAACAGTAACTTGTCATGCTTGTAACTTGACATTTGCCATTAAAATAGCTGAGTTACTTTAGATTAAAAAGCACTGGCCTGGCCTATCACACACCCTACGCGTTGTGCCTGGGAATGTTTGTATCTCCTTGCAGATCCTTCTTATGGCTGGCCGTGCACATTGCCTGCATACCAGTCATCTTTGGCAACGATGAGAAGTCATGTAGTATTTAGGACGGCATGTGCTGTCCTTGCACATGCATTTTGAAAGCGAACCTCTTGGAAGCGGGACCTGTTGATCACATGGGGCAATAAAACAATCCCTCGGGTCAGATGTGCTTACAACTTGTGAATTAACCTGTGCCTCCCTGCTGGATCCCAAATGTATGGGACAGGCAGCTGATGCTATCAGCTCCATACAGAAACACTTCCTCTCTTTTTGCTACTTCACATCCTGACTGCTCTTTGCCATGTTTTCATGGAGCCAGTGCCCTATCTCACGGAAATCCACTATGTGGAATACCGCAGACTTCTTACAGCGGCTAGACTAAACGCCCTTGATTCCGCGGTATTGTGGGGAAGGTACAAGGGAGTTCCATACGCCCAGAGAACCTGTCACTGTACTATGGGCGTGGTTGAGTCTACCGAACATATCCTTCTGTCTTGTCCTCTCTATGTAGAACTTAGGCAAAATCTTATAACTCCACTTATACGTCAATCTAGCTTTCTACCCAGAGAAAGACAGGTTTTATATTTACTGAATAGTATTACTAGAAATAATTTCTTTTTTTAGCTTCTAAGCATCGCAAGATTTTAATTGATTGTATCGATATGGGGCTATTTGTTTAGTTCCATTCTATTGTGGATTATGTTTCCTTTTTTCCTTTTTTTTCCAAAGTTCTTTCAGATGTTTTTAATTCTGTACAAATGTATTCTTCTGACTGACGGTTGAATAAAAGAATGATGATGATGGAGCCAGTGTGGTGTAGTGGTTGAGAGATGTAGTCTCATAATCTGGTGAACCGGGTTCCCGTCTCCTCTCCTCCACATGCAGCTGCTGGGTGACCTTGGGCTAGTCACACTTCTCTGAAGTCTCTCAGCCCCACTCACCTCACAGAGTGTTTGTTGTGGGGGAGGAAGGGAAAGGAGAATGTGAGCCGCTTTGAGACTCCTTCGGGTAGTGATAAAGCGGGATATCAAATCCAAACTCTTCTTCTTCTTCTTCTTTGCTGTAAAATGACTGATCAGCCCCCTTCTCATCGTTGTCATCACTCTCAATCTGCTCAGATATGGCCCAGTTTGCTGATATTTCAGAAAGAGAATCAGCTTGAATACATGTAAGTAAAACATTACAATGGGGACACTGAGGAACTTGGTGTTCCTTCGCTGCCCACACACTCCTAACACTTAATGAGAGAAATTTGATGAGAATGGGAAAAGGGTTTATCATTGGATTGCATACCCTGATTTCCAAACCTGTCTACATCACAGAGGAGAGCCCTATAGAAATCGGGTCCTCCCTCAAAGAGGGCACGTGTTGTGGTGAGATCTGGCAACCAAACCCTGTGTTGTGGGTGCGTTCTATTGGATAGCTACAACACCCTATTGGTAGGTCCCTCGATGCTGGGGTGTAATCTGACCAATGGGACGCTAGTCAATTGGATTGAGGGACCTACATAAGGCCCACGCACGTGTCCCTGAGCTTCCTCTTTGGGCCATTGCATCAGAACACCCGCCCACCTCTCCCTATATTTAGGGCTTGCGCTTGACCTTGCTATGCCGTTGTGTGTCGTCTGTCGTTGGGACAGGGGCATTTTCCCCCACTTGGCAGATTGGCTGGTGCCATCTGGGTTTCGCCTGCCGCGTAGCAAACCGTCACAACTTGTAAGGTTGCGGATAGGCCCTGGTTCAGGTGATAGGGGTGGCAGAACGCTCTAGCCATCCCTATGCGAAGGGTATTCCATTAAAGGAATCCAGGGACCCAATGGTTTGGTCAACCCTGAGAGGGGTTGTGCCTGTGCCTGAGTCCAGGGGGACATCTGGGTGGTGGACTAGCCTGACCCCGCTTTCCACTGTTCCAGGTGTTCACCCTAGGCTGACCTATGCTGGAGCCCTGGGTCAGCGCTACCTGCCACGGTGCAGGGAGCTAGTCAAACCAGAGCCTATGCAACCGCTCACTTGCTGTAATCAATAAAGTTGTGGCCTAAATTCTGCCAAAAACCAAACCAAAAATTTGAGTCTTGTCTGAATTTATTTAAGGGGGAGGTTAAAGGTCTACACACGCAAAGCCCCACTCATCAGAGCAGGGGTCTAGTCTGATCTTATGGGTGAGCGTTTGCACTGACACAGGCAGGGCAATGGCTCCGGGTGCATTTTTTCAGGGAGGCATTGGCAGGGTGGCATGAGGAAGACACACCAGGCATGCACCCTTCAAATCAGACTGATTGGAAGGGCATGGACGTGCCCTATCCTTCCCAGCTCACTCTCTACACCCTGCCCCCCATCGCCCCTGCCCTTGCTGACCGGGGTACCACGAAGACAGGCTCCACCGCTGTTTGTGAACAATTCCACATCCTGTTGTGTGAGACACATGCATCTTTTTTTATTCCCTTCATGCTTTTGGCAACAAGTGAATATCCTAAGCCTTAATGCATGCCCAGACATAAATGTATTCACATTCTCTGCTACACAAATGCACGTGTGTATCCCTCAGCTGAAATGCATGTACAAAGGTGCTTTGCTTGTCTCTCATAGTTAAATGTTTGCAATTTCCCCCCAACATATTTTTAACCTCATGCACATGGAGGCAGTGGTGAGGGGCGGAAATTTTTCCAGTTGGTGAGTTCATTAGTAACAATGGATGCCAACTGCAAAGACAATATTAGGCAGGCTTGAAAGTTTCAGTGTTTTTAGCTTTGTTTATTAAATGCAAGTAAAATAAACATGCCAAATCTAACATTGTGTATGCCATCAAATGCCAACAGTGCCCTTCAGCTCTCTATATTGGACAAACAGGCCAAACCCTACGCCAAAGGATAAATGGACATAAATCTGACATCAGGAATCACAAGACAGAGAAACCAGTAGGAGAACATTTCAATCTCCCAGGACACTCTATACAAGATCTCAAAGTAGCTGTCTTATTGCAAAGGAATTTCAGAAATAGACTGGAAAGAGAAGTTGCTGAATTGCATCTCATTACCAAGCTTAAAACCATGGAGAGACCTGGTCTGAACAAAGACATTGGATTCTTATCTCATTATACACGACAAAGCTATTTTTAACCTTCTCACCCCTTGCTTTTTCCTGTAAGACTAATTGCAGTCGTTAACAGTCAACAGGTTTACCACAGCTATCAGCCTATCACCCATTCCCACCACCCCTCTGAGTAATACCCCTCCCCACCCTCTCACTATATATAAGGGTCTGGTGACTTCTGTTTCAGTGTATCTGAAGAAGTGTGCATGCACACGAAAGCTCATACCAAGAACAAACTTAGTTGGTCTCTAAGGTGCTACTGGAAGGAATTTTTTTATTTTTTATTTTGTTTTGACTATGACAGACCAACACGGCTACCTACCTATGCCAAATTAGGTCACTCTCTAGAGCATCAGAATGGTCTCTGGTACAAACTGATTTTTTTGCTTATGCAGATTACCCTAAATTCAACATTTTCTACCCCCACACTAGTGATTGTGAGCATAAATTCCTCTCTTTCTCTCTCTCTCAGACACACACACAGAGCCATGCTGCAGAAAAAAACTTACGTTTCTTATCCTCTGACTGTAGGTAGTTGAATATTAATAGAGGAATGCCTAAGTGGAACCTGCATATAGAGAGTCAATATAGTGTTGAACACACATTGCTCAGGACATGTTGCAGGTAAAGTCCACCACTCTCATGCTTTACTTGTTGTTTCCAGAGGCATTCAGATGGCCGTTTTTCAAAACAAAATGCTGGAGTTCCCTTTGCCTTGCCCCCACCTTATGATTTGTTGATTCCATTATGCCAGTGAGTGCAGTTAACTGCACATGCACCCTTTACAGGGGGGGGGGGGGGTTAAGCACACAGTTGGCCAATTGTAAATTTGCTTGTGCAGTTTTCCAGTTTTGTGCAAATCTGAGGCATCCAGATTTACACAAGATGGAAAAGAACATGAAAGCCATTGTAAATTCTCAGCACACACTTCTCAGGTTGCTGCCCAATATATTTAGTGTAGAAATGTAGATGTTGTTTGCTTGCCCAGTTTTCTGGATTTGTGAAAACCTGAAGGATCAAAACTAAAAAAAAACAATTAAAAAATCATTTGTTTAGGAGCACCCCGGAAATAGTTGCAAGCTCAGCCGCAAAAGAAATGAAAGCACGAGACAGCAGTGGGCCTGGAAAGGAGAAAGTGACAATTGATCTGTCCACCCCCAAACACTGAAACAAATCATCTGCATTTTGGAGCCTAATTTTCTCCCATCTATTGGATTATCCCTGAATTGGATAAACCTGAATTTACAGAGGGAAAGCATCAAGCTGCACAAGTTGGACTGCACAAATGGCAATTCAAACACTGTGAAGCTCTTAGACCTCCCATAGAAGAATCTGAACTTGCAGAGAAAAGCCATGTTTCTAAATCTCCTTTCCCGCACCAGTCCATATCTACACAGGTGCAAGTCCCAATTACTTGACTGGTTTGCTGCCATGTAAGTGGGATTACGATTGCAGAATTCCATAGTTGGTCCCAATACTTCTAAGGGCTGAAATAAAGAAGCAGACCTTGTCAGCAGTTGTGTCGGGGGGGGGGGGGGTTGAGCACAGAGGATGTTCTCAGTAGGCTCTGTGACCTCGGCTGAATGTGTTTTCACTCGGAATCGGCAGGGCACATCCAAAATACCTGAGATGGTGGTGAGCACTGGGTATTTGCAGGCTTCTGAGCAATGTGGGCCATCATGTCCTCCCTTCCCGTCACTTTGCCAGGATTGGGTTGGATTAGTAAATCAAGAGGGAAGTAGGGAAGTGACAGACTGGAATTAGCAAGGAGCTCAACCTCCCAGTGACGAGAGTTGCTATCTATATCTCTCAGGAGAGATTTTAGTGTAGTCATGACATAGTATTTAGGTGATGAGTTAAGGTATTTGGACTTGCCTGGTCTGGTCTCAGTAGCTTATATATGGCTATATATCATTGCATTTGTAAGCAGCTTCTGAAATTAGCAGACAAGGCAAGGCATGGCAAGCCAAAGGGTTTCACTGGTCCAGTTGTAAATTTTTACATTCAAACATTTATTCTGTTGTAAGGTGTCCAGGGATGTTGTGCTGACTCTAGGATTTCTTGCATAAAGCTGGTGATCTGTATTCCACGAGTGCTTCGAAGTTCTTTTTTCTTTTTTTTAGTCAAATCATTTTTATTAAGGTTTCCAATACAACATAATCACATTGAAACATTCCAAATTACAATTCAAATTATTTATCCAATTATCAATAATAATAATAATAAAGATAATAAATAAAAAGATAATAATAATAAAAGAAAAGTTCCAATTCTGCCAAATTATTATTTAAATTTATTTTGAGGTTTCCCATGCTTCAAACTCCGGAGTTGTCTAATCAACTATTTGCCCTTGCTTTTTACCCTTCCTATATTTTCACAGCCTCTGATGTATTCCAACAAGCAAGATAAATCAAAACAAACAATGTCCCTGTGTGGATTTAAGTCCATATTTAATCACCATACGATCGACTTGCCCCTTGATACTCTGATTCCAAAAGCCAAATCATGGACAGTCGCCATCTTCATTCAGCCCCGATAACATCCAAACCTCTTTTTCCACAGCTGTTGTTCACCCGTCTGCTTTTCACTTATACCTTTCCAGGAGGGTTTGCCAATTATATTAACAGTTCGTATATTGTGGTTATTAAGGCTTGCCGCTCCCTATGGTTTCATGTTAAACAGTTCGGGTTTCTCTTTCAAGATGGCACGGGTTTTTTTTTATAAACTGTGTCAGTCCTTCGAAGTTCTTGCTATCTGCAAATGCCTGAATGCAGAACTGTATTAAGGTTCTGCATATAGGAGAGACAGGCAGTGAGTCAAACAATCACCTGTATGTCGTAAGAATGTTGCACATACATTCCATTTACATGTTTATATTTAATACATTTATACAGGGACGATGGGGGCGGGCCGCCCCGGGTTCCACCCCAGAGGGGGGTGACACTTTAAAAAAAAATTGTTTTAAAAATTTAAAAAACATTTTTTTAAAAAATTTTAACTTTTGAAAAAAAAAAGAGATAATAGACACACAAACACAACCCCCCACACCTCACAAAGTGGCACCATCAGAGGGGGGTGACACTTTTTAATTTTAAAAAAATAATTATTTTAACTTTATTGAAAAAAAAGAGATAATAGACACACACACACAAAAACCCCACACCTCGCAAAGTGGCACCATCAGAGGGGGTTGGTGACAGTTTTTATTATTATTATTATTTTAAATTTTTATTATTTTATTATTTTATTTTATTTTAAATTAAAATTTAACTTTATTGAAAAAAGAGAGATAATAGACACACATACAACACCCCCCCCACCTCGCAAAGTGGCACCATCATTTTTGGGGGGGTGGGGGTGACTTGCTATGCCACTGGGTGCAGCTCTGCCAGTGCCCTGGCAAAGTGGTGGGGGGGGTGACAAAAAATTCCGCCCCGGGTACCACCTGGGCTTGCTACGCCTCTGCATTTATATCCAACTTTTGTTCCATCCATCATGGAAATTGGGGTGCATGCATAGAGTTCCAAGTCATCTCCTGCCTAGGCATCTTTAGGTTACTGCAACATGTTAAACAAGGGGCTGCCTCTGAAGGCAGTTGGGAAGCTGCAGCAGGTGCAGAATTCAGTGGCCAGGTTGCTTACCGGGGCAAGACATTTTAGACATATGACACCAACCCTGGCCCAACTGCTGTGGCTGTCAATTAGTTTGCGAGCCTAATTCAAAGTGCTGCTTTTGACCTATAACACCTTAAACGGCTCAGGACCACCATACCTCAAAGATCACCCCTCTCCATATGCATACCCTCCAACATTCCTCAGATGAAAATAGGGACATTCTACTCTACATCAGTATTACTGCTTGAGCATTTCTTCCTGGTCAGGTATAAGGAGAAAACTGCAGCATTTTAAGCACAGAAAACTGTGAATTTGTGTATTGTGTTTAGGGAATCCGGGGGTGGGGTGGGGGAGAAAACCACAAATCAATGTCATTGTGCATTTATGAATATTTTGGAGCCATGATAACTTTGAACAGCCATTATTGTTGTGGTTCTGCAGGTGAATGATATGGGGTATCTAGGGACATATAAGATTTTGACTTCAGGGATACATAAGCTTCTCTCTCTTTTTAGTTTCTCAAACTTCTGATCAAGTTAGGAATGTGTAAGCAACAGCATCACCCTGGTGCTGTAGTGAGTCCTGGGTGGATCAGCTGCACAGACCCCCCCCATTGCCTCCCCCAGCTGCCCTGGGTCTCTCTCCTCTTCACCCAAATGCACAAAATGGGGAAGCGCATCAGATTTCAGAAGGCACCACCAATTCACCTCATGGGACAGATCAATGCCTTTTTCCTGTCTTCTTGAGAAGCCAGGCAGGAAGGAGCTTTGGAGCGAAGTGTTTTTTGCTCTGGAGGACCCTTCCCCATCTCCTCAAATCCCCTTCCTCTCTAGGAATCTAGTCCGGTTCATTTTAATCAATACAGAGAGCCAAGTTGCAGAATCATAGCTGTCAACTTTCGGATTTGAAAATAAGGGATGCTGCGAGGGCGGTGCAATGGCACCAAGTAGCCTCGCCACCCTGTGCTCCAGAGGCTGCGCGCGAACGGGTGAGCGAAAGAGCGAGCGCGTAGACAGCAGGCTGTCTGGCTGTCTGGTTGGGTGTGAGGGTCTGGCTGCACAAGGCATGCAAGCTCCGCCCCCAGTCGGTCTCAGACTCCTTATTGGCAGCCGAGCAACGCAGCTGAGGAGCCTCCCTGGCCAGCAGGGAGGGAGAGGAGCTGCTTCCTTTGAAATCCGGGAAATTTAAGGGATATCAACAATCCGGGATAGCAGTGGGAAACGGCATTGGAATAAGGGAGTTTCCCGCCAAAAAAAAGGGAGGGTAGACAGCTATGCTCAGATATTATATTGGGAGGGGGGCTGAAGGGACCGTGGCCCCTAGGAGTTGGCTCCTATGCCCAGAAAACACCATTGACAAAACCTGTGAACAGGACTCATCTGGGTTTTCAGTATGAATGAATGGCCTATCACCTGCCTCTCAGAACTTCCTATTTCCTTAGTCTGTGAGGAATGAGCGACGTGGAAGATTTCAGCAGATCTGTGGCAAGATCAAAGACAGTAAATTATTTAACGTTGGTTCTCTACTTTTTGTGGAATTATTTAAAGTATCGTAATTGCATTTCAGCTCCCCAGCCTTCATTTTCAAGTCTGGAACTCTGTTGGGAGCCATCACAATCACTCAAGAAGATAATATTACAGACTGGGTATAAAAATATCTTTTTAATGACTAGCAAATTAGTGAAATGTCTTGACCTGAATCTAGACCAAACAGAAGACTGCTTTTTTTGTTGTTTCGTTTTGTTTTAGAGGAAGGTAAGAAAAGAAAAGACTAAATTGTCACCACATTGTTATGCTTGCTAAATTTTCCACAACTGAAAATGTCTGCTGATTAGATAAAATTTGTAACATTATGCAGTAATGAAAGTAATGATGGCTACATCTTGCGTAGTCCCTTCCCCTGCTACCCTTGACTTTTTGGCATTTATACATTTTATGTTTTATGTCTAATATTAGGATTTCTGTTTCACCACTGAATCTGCAGGGTGCTCTCTGAATAAACATATTTCACTGTAACAATAACAACAATATTGGGTCTCTTTGCTTGCATCTATTTAATAACAAAAGTGTGCTTTGATTGTGCTTTTAGTTTTTAATAGGTTAAAAAAAAAAGTTTATACTATTTTCTAACTGTTGCATTTGTTTTATGAGCTGCCCGGAAAACATAAGTTCTGGGATGACCATAAAAAAATCGGTAAATAAATAAAAGTAGCTTGCTTGTATGTTGGAAAGTTGAATGATAATCAAGGCCCAGTGTTTTTACATCTTAAATTTCCCTAGAGTTTGTAAACAACAGTTTCACAAAACCCCAGACTTTCTATTACAGTTCCATTTGCTCAGAATAGGTAATGGAAAATGCAATAATTGTTCTGTTTTATAGAAAACTCAAAAAATAATTTTAAATAAAAATTTCAAAGGAATGCGAACTGGTAAGTGAGGAGCTTCCTTTACCCTTTCTTTTCAACTTTCCTCTTCTCTTATCCACTATTACATATATGGATAGATGATAGATAGATGAAGATATGACCTTTTCATCAATGTCAGTTCAGATGAACTCACTCTTTCTAACAGATGTCATTGGTAATATGCTAGTGTCTTTGGAAAATGTTGATAATTGCTGGCTTGGATTGACAATCATTATAGTGCCAGCATATGTAACGACATTGGCCATTTGGGCAGTATTGTTTTGTAAGGGGTACCAAGTTGAACACTTCACTTTGTCCTCTTCTAGAAAGTAATCCAGGATAGGAACTGACATCTTTGTCCAGATGGGTGATCTTCACAGCTGCACAAGCCAGATGTTCAGCTGCTGAACTTTAGTTCCATCACTAGCTTTTTTTGACAGATGTATGTATGGCCATCAGATAACTCATTTTTGGAGTACATTGTCATGTGTAAGCAAGTTCAAGAAGAATTTTGGTTTTTTTCCAGTTTCCCAGTGCAAATGTGTATGTTAAAATATCTTGATAATACACATCGTTAGTTCAGCTTTCATCCAGAACCACTGATTCTTCAGATAGCTCTTCACTGGTGGCTTAATAGCTATCTGTTCCCTAGTTTTTAAACTCATCGTGCTGCAAAATGGAGTGGAAGCAAAACATTCCTCTGGAGCACATCTGTACTGCAATATGTACTTTAGTACCGAAGAGGAATTACAAAAATGACACACCACAAAGGGAAATACAATGATGTTGTCCCTTTTTCATCTAGAGAGGGGAGGCTGAAGTCGTGCCATTCTACCTATGATTGCCCTGGCAGTAGGTAGAACACCTGTACCTGTCCTATACAAGAGTATCTGGTTTGTAAAGGGTGAGATGTACTTGTATATCTAAGGAAAAAATCTTGATCAGCTGAGCCTTTAATGCCCAAGATTTTAGTAGTAGTAGTAGTAGTAAAGGTAAAGGCAAATGTACCCCTGACCGTTAGGTCCAGTCGCGGACGGCTCTGGGGTTGTGGCGCTCATCTCGCTCTATAGGCCGAGGGAGCTGGCGTTTGTCCGCAGACAGCTTCTGGGTCATGTGGCCAGCATGACTAAGCCGCTTCTGGTGAACCAGAGCAGCGCACGGAAACGCCGTTTCCCTTCCCGCCAGAGCGGTACCTATTTATCTACTTGCACGTTGACGTGCTTTCGAACTGCTAGGTTGGCAGGAGCAGCGATCGAGCAACGGGAGCTCACCCCGTCGCAGGGATTCGAACCACCGACCTTCTGATCGACAAGCCCTAGGCTCTGTGGTTTAGACCACAGTGCCACCCGCGTCCCTTAGTAGTAGTAGTAGTAATTATTATTTATTTTATTATTTATACCCTGCCCATCTGGTTGGGTTTCCCCAGTGGTGACCTTGCTATTTGGTGATTTGTTGTCTGCCAGAGTAGGAAGTACCACTTGAGCATGATTAGGCTGGTTGTAGTATCCTGTCCAGTGCTATTTTTCTAGAAAAAGAGGTGCTGGAACTCACCATGAACACCTCCTTCGTTCTCTTGGAATGGCATTGGCACCCACCTGAGAGGTGCCATTCCAGAGAATTCCAGTGGAAAAAAGCCCTGATCCTGTCACTGTTGAAAAATATCTGTAGTAAGTTACCTGTAGATCTTGTGATCTGATTGTAAAGCTGAAACTCACCTGAGAGATAATTCTCCTGCAAACGGTCGATTCTGCCATATGAATTTAGGCCAGTGCGTTAAATGCTGCACACTTTATTCTGGCAGAGTTTTTCAAAGAGAGGTTCGTGGGCTATAATTCAGAGGGTGTGGGTGAACAAAATACACCTAGCACCTGAACATATCTTTGTTTTATGAAAGTCTGGAAGAACTGACAAACGAAGGAGCGCAACAAAATGACAAAACCGCAAGGGGATATAAATAATGCAGAAACACATGGGAATTGCAGCTCTGCGGTTTGGGAGATCTATGTTCAGGGTTGAAAGAAATATTGAAAGAAAAAATGGTGCGCTAGGATTTAACTGAAGGGCTGTAGCTCAGTGGCAGAGTATCTGCTTTGCCTGCAGAAGGGCTCAAGTTCCATCCCTGGCATCTCCAGGTAGGGCTAGGAGAAATCCATCTTCTGGTGAGCCACTTCCAATTAGTGCAGACAATACTGAGCTAGATGGACCAGTGGTGTGACTCAGTACGAAGCACTTTCCTATGGTCCTATTTCAGATTACAGTGGTACCTCGGTTTAAGAACAGTCCGGTTGAAGAAGAAGAAGAAGAAGAAGAAGAAGAAGAAGAAGAAGAAGAAGAAGAGTTTGGATTTGATATCCCGCTTTATCACTACCCGAAGGAGTCTCAAAGCGGCTTACATTCTCCTTTCCCTTCCTCCCCCACAACAAACACTCTGTGAGGAGAGTGAGGCTGAAAGACTTCAGAGAAGTGTGACTAACCCAAGGTCTCCCAGCAGCTGCATGTGGAGGAGCGGAGACGCGAATCCGGTTCACCAGATTATGAGTCCACCGCTCTTAACTACTACACCACACTGAACGATTTGGTTTACAAACTCCGCAAAACTGGAAATAGTGTTCTGGTTTGAGAACTTTACCTCGGTCTAAGAACAGAATCCAAACAGTGGAAGGGCACCGGCGGTGGGAGGCCTCATTAGGGAAAGAGCGTCTCGGTTTAAGAACGGTTTTGGTTTAAGAATGGGCTACTGGAACGGATTAAGTTCGTAAACCGAGGTACCACTGTATTGCTTTCATTGCTTTACATTCATTCAGAAGTGAATTGCGTTGAGTTCAGTGGCCCTTACTCCCACGTAGGCTGCTTTCAAAAGACTTCCTTGCTGGTTTAAAAGAAATATTCACTTCACTTTGCTAATTTTCTACTATTTGTGTTAAAACTTTGCTGCTGTCTCCTCTAGTCTTTGGGACAAGTTAGATGCTAGTTGCCTTCATTCGTATTAGATGCTCTGTACAACATTTGGCTTTCATAGACTCTCTCTACTGTGTGGAACAGAAGAGATAATTAGTCTTCTCAGAGCCGTCTTGGGAATTGTAAAGACAGCTTTTTCATTTTCTTTGAACAAACAATTTAAAGAGTTCATGCCATAAAATTAGAATGAATAGTCACTGCTACTCAGTACTTTCTGATTGCTCTAAAGAAACATGATCTCAGTCTGCTAAATTCTAGACTGAGATTCCTTCATGCCACTATGAGTGGTTGATTTTAGACCAATTCCCACAGTCTCATATTAACAGGACTAGATATCTGTCTGTAGCTCATACTGGATGTGAACAGTGTAAAATAAAATGAAAAAAAACCCCCATAATTTTACACCTTTATTACCAAACAACATGCAAGTGTGATGAAAGTACATAAGGTTGTTGTTATCACACATGGGAACTTGGCATGTCTTCAGTGGTTCTGTTTTTATACGTATCTCTGGAAGGGAAGATTCTTTTTCTAAACATACACACCCAGGCCTATTTTAATCCCCAGCCTTAATATTGGGGAGTGATTCATATCTCTATACGTCAATATAGTAAAGCCCAACACAAGCAAGACAACAAATGTACAAAATACCGGAAAATCTGCTATAAGTGTATTATATTGGTATTAGTTACTTTATCGTGATACCAGTACCTGCACTTGGAGATCTATATTTCTTTCCTCTGAAACAAGCAAAAAAGCTGGCATAAAATGCATCCTTTTAATGAGATTGCTGAACCTTCCTCCTGAAAGCTTCTGTAGAAGATGCAAATAGAAGGCTTTTATTATTGGCTAGTTCTTGCTGCTTTTCTCAGCCCTCTGAAAAGCTGCAACTGGCATTTTCGGGAAAGGGAGACAGAGGATTTAGGTCTTGACTGGGGGTGGGGAACTGGATCCGCCTGTGGACTGGATCCTAAGTTCTCCCAGGCCCTGCGAGCCAGTTTGTCAGGTGGATGGGGCTGCCCACCTCACCTGTCAGTCACTGATACCATCATGACATCAGGTGAAACATTTTCCTTGGTGTGGGTGTTTAAAATCAAATTCTGCAGGCAGAGACCCAGGGGGTTGTAGGCACTGACGGTCAGTTGATTGGTGGGGTCTGCAAACTATGCTTTCGACAGGGACCTCAGTCCTGTATGTGGGAAAGGCGTGGGGGACATGTCCTTCTGGGACACTTTAGTTTCATGGTGCCGGAGGTTCCTCACTGCTGGTCTTGGCTTAGCATTGCACGCTCTGCTTTAATTTACTGATGTAACATCACATTGAACGTGAATGAATGCTAAGCTGCTTTTTTTGTTCGCAGAATTGGCTCAATTAACAAATACACTCAGAGGAAATTCCAAACAAAAATTCGCAGAAAAACGGGACAGTAATCGAAGATACGTACAAAAATATATCAAAAATCACATACCCATGCCAGCATTCGAGGGTTAAAAGAAGGATAAATGGATAGAAGAACTAGGTAAAATGTTCCGAGAATGTAGTGGAAATTTACTGATGAAGAATGAATTATTTGTGTACATTCAAACGTATGTGCAAGGGGAGATGACAGGAAGTCACATTTGAAAAACTAATAGTTTGGATTGATATAGATATATGTAAATTATTATTATTTTTTTATTTTTTATTTTTTATTTTTTTGTGCATGTGTGTGGTGGGTGGGTAGGGGTGAGGGAGTAAATCTGGGTTTCTTTCTTTCTTTTTCTTTTCAATAAGAATGAAAATATTAATATATACATATACATAAATAGAAATAACAAAAAATAACACAAATAGACAAATGTTATGGTACGCAAATTGTCTTTATTCAACTGTACAGTACTTAATTTTATTTTGTAAAAACTGTGATATGACAACATATGTAATTGTTTTTTCTTTCTGTTTAATATAAAAACATGCAATAAAAAATTATGGGCAAAAAAAAAAATAGTTTCATGGTGCTGGAGGTTCCTCACTGTTGGTCTTAGCATTGCACGCTCTGCTTTAATTTACTGATATAACATCACATTGAACATGAATGAATGCTAAGCTGCTTTTTTTGTTCTTCTGGCACATTCTAAAAAATACGGAGTGGGAGTTGTTTGTGGGCAGCCAATGGTTACTTTTTAAAAAAGTTGACTGATAAAATTCAACTAGATGATATTGGAAAGTAATTAGAATGTCGTCTGCTATTGTTTCTAGTAGGCTTGCCCATCCTAGAGTAAGTTTCTCATATGCATTGGACTCTGGGTTAGAGGGACTCCTGACCATTAGGTCCAGTCATGACTGACTCTGGGTGCTGGCGGCGCTCATCTCGCATTATTGGCGTGAGCCGGCGTACAGCTTCCGGGTCATGTGGCCAGCATGACTAAGCCGCTTCTGGCGAACCAGGGCAGCGCACGGAAACGCCGTTTACCTTCCCGCTGCAGCGATCCCTATTGATCTACTTGCACTTTGACGTGCTTTCGAACTGCTAGGTTGGCAGGAGCAGGGATTGAGCAACGGAAGCTCACTCCGTCGCGGGGATTCAAACCGCTGACCTTCTGATCGGCAAGCCCTAGGCTCTGTGGACATCCTAGAATCCTAGAATCGTAGTTGGAAGGGACCTTGAGGATCATCTGGTCCACCACCTGCAATGCAGGAATATGCAGCTATCCCATAAGCGGATCGAACCTTGGCGTCATCAGCGCCATGCTCTAACCAGCTGAGCTCCCCTGTTATAACTCATTGCAATATACACTTGTATACTCATTCACACACAAATACTTGTACATGTGTAGAGACAGCTTGCACCCGTGTTTGGTGCAACGTGCGGAAAAGCCTTAGGTCAAGCAGTAATAAGAATAGACTTAGAGATCCAGGTAGATATATGGGCAAAAGTAAAGGTAAAGGGACCCCTGACCATTAGGTCCAGTCGTGACTGACTCTGGGGTTGTGGCGCTCATCTCGCATTATTGGCCGAGGGAGCCGGCGTACAGCTTCCAGGTCATGTGGCCAGCATGACAAAGCCGCTTCTGGCAAACCAGAGCAGCGCACGGAAACGCCGTTTACCTTCCCGCCGGAGCGGTACCTATTTATCTACTTGCACTTTGATGTGCTTTCGAACTACTAGGTTGGCAGGAGCTGGGACCGAGCAACGGGAGCTCACCCTGTCGCAGGGATTAGAACCGCCGACCTTCTGATCGGCAAGCCCTAGGCTCTGTGGTTTAACCCACAGCACCACCCGCGTCCCAGAGTATATCTATGCCAAAGACAAAATGAATTAAATTATTCTGTCTCCCCGGGGTGCTATTAGATGTGCTCAGGACACCCTTCTCTATACACATCTGAAAACGACTTCTTCTCCAAAAAAGAAAACAATGCCCGACCTGTAGAATATGGAGCAGATGATTCAGCAGGGGAAACACAGCCCAGAATAAGTAAGGAGGTAGTACAAGAACACTTGGCTAGTTTAGATGTATTCAAGTCTCCAGGGCCAGATGAACTACATCCCAGAGTATTAAAAGAACTGGCAGAGGTGATTTCAGAACCACTGGCAGTAATCTTTGAGAATTCCTGGAGAACAGGCGAAGTCCCAGAAGACTGGAGGAGGGCAAATGTTGTCCCTATTTTCAAAAAGGGGGAAAGAGAGGACCCAAACAATTATCGCCCAGTCAGCCTGACATCAATACCAGGAAAGATTCTAGAGCAGATCATTAAACAAACGGTCTGTGAGCACCTAGAAAGGAACGCTGTGATCACTAAAAGTCAGCATGGGTTTCTGAAAAATAAGTCATGTCAGACTAATCTGATCTCATTTTTTGACAGAATTACAAGCCTGGTAGACAAAGGGAACGCTGTGGATGTAGCCTATCTTGATTTCAGCAAGGCCTTTGACAAGGTGCCCCATGATATTCTTGTAAAGAAGCTGGTTAAATGCGGGCTAGACAATGCTACCATTCAGTGGATTTGTAACTGGCTGACTGACCGAACCCAAAGGGTGCTCATCAATGGCTCCTCTTCATCCTGGAGAGAAGTGACTAGTGGGGTGCCACAGGGTTCTGTCTTGGGCCCAGTCTTATTCAACATCTTTATCAATGACTTGGATGATGGGCTTGAGGGCATCCTGATCAAGTTTGCAGATGACACCAAATTGAGAGGGGTGGCTAATACCCCAGAGGACAGGATCACACTTCAAAATGACCTTAACAGATTAGAGAACTGGGCCAAGGCAAACAGGATGAATTTTAACAGGGAGAAATGTAAAGTACTACACTTGGGCAAAAAAAATGAAAGGCACAAATACAGGATGGGTGACACCTGGCTTGAGAGCAGTACATGTGAAAAGGATCTAGGAGTCTTGGTAGACCACAAACTTGACATGAGTCAACAGTGTGATGCAGCAGCTAAAAAAGCCAATGCAATTCTGGGCTGCATCAATAGGAGTATAGCATCTAGATCAGTGATGGCTAACCTTGACACTCCAGATGTTTTGGAACTACAACTCCCATCATCCCTGACCACTGGTCCTGTTAGCTAGGGATGATGGGAGTTGTAGTTCCAAAACATCTGGAGTGTCAAGGTTAGCCATCACTGATCTAGATCAAGGGAAGTAATAGTACCACTGTATTCCGCTCTGGTCAGACCTCACCTGGAATACTGTGTCCAGTTCTGGGCACCACAGTTCAAGAAGGATACTGACAAGCTGGAACGTGTCCAGAGGAGGGCAACCAAAATGGTCAAAGGCCTGGAAACGATGCCTTATGAGGAACGGCTTAGGGAGCTGGGTATGTTTAGCCTGGAGAAGAGAAGGTTAAGGGGTGATATGATAGCCATGTTCAAATATATAAAAGGATGTCATATAGAGGAGGGAGAAAGGTTGTTTTCTGCTGCTCCAGAGAAGCGGACACGGAGCAATGGATTCAAACTACAAGAAAGAAGATTCCACCTAAACATTAGGAAGAATTTCTTGACAGTAAGAGCTGTTCGACAGTGGAATTTGCTGCCAAGGAGTGTGGTGGAGTCTCCTTCTTTGGAGGTCTTTAAGCAGAGGCTTGACAGCCACCTGTCAGGAATGCTTTGATGGAGTTTCCTGCTTTGCAGGGGGTTGGACTGGATGGCCCTTGTGGTCTCTTCCAACTCTATGATTCTATGATTCTATGATTCTTGCTATTCAGGATGTAAGCCCTTCTGGAACACGGATGGCTTGCGGAATTTGGCTCACCTGAACTATTTCCCGCTGTGACCTTGTAGCTATTCTGCTGGAGGACAGTCTGCTGCCTGTCTGGTAGAACTAGCTCAGAAACCAGCTTGTCTGTTGAACTATGCAAAAGCACAGCATGGGCAACTTTGACCTGTTTAGTCAAGGTAGTGGAGTGCCCTGGTAAGGTACTTAAGGGAGCAACAGAGATGAGATGAGCACTTTTCCAGAAATTGCCTTTTTATTGAGAAAGTACAGGAGAGAATGGCAGTTTAATTGTTCACTGTGAAGGCTGTCCCAGAGAAGGAATGGGAGAGGAGGTCATGAGACAGCTGCTAGCCATGGAAGCTGCAAGATATTTGCTTGACTTCTGAGAAGGGGAAGGGAGGAGGAATTGCAGGAGGAACTGAAAGGCTGACAAGGGGGAGAAAGGTGGGGTGGAGGAAGAAATAGACTTTTCCTTATGTTCTGTCTGCACACAGTAAAATGAAGAGTCTCCATGGCAAATCAAGGATTTACCATGCAGAGTCCACCAGAAACAGGGGGGCAGGAAAAATAGAACCAGGGTGAGCTCTCTGGAGTCTAAAAGTACAAAGAACAGGCATCCAGCAAGCAGTTCCAAAGGCTAATCAGGCAGAGCTTCTGAAATCACACTCAGTGTGTGGCCTCAAAGGGCATTTCACTGGACTTCCAAGTGCAAACACTATTTGTAGTATTACACAGTTTACCAAAAAAAAAAAAAAAAAAAAAAGTCACGCTGGATCAAAAATTTCTTCAGTATTTCTCCCTGATCATCTCCATCAATTAATGAAAAATGAGATTGCATTAAAAATCATCAAAGCGATTTGATTATGCTGGCTCCTTCGGCCAGTAAAGCAAGATGAGCTCTGCAACCCCAGAGTCGTCTGTGACTGGACTTAGCGGTCAGGGGTCCCTTTACCTTTACCTAGGCAGCATTGAGGACAGCCATGTTAGAGAGTAAGTGGGTATAGACAAATAGGTCAGCTTCAGTTTCTTTCTGTGTCTCATTTTTCTAATAAATTCAGTTCTCCACATTTTGCAAATTTGCATTTTTTTAATGAAAAGATTTCATTTAAATTCACCAGTAATTTAATATGCATTTCTTCTAAAAATATACACATTTTTGCATGCATTTGTTTAATATACACATTTTTCCAGGCACTTCCCATGTAATATGTCTTTTCTATGTTAATATCATTTATATATTTTAATGCACACTTTCCCCTAATATATGCATCTTGGTACACATTATTTGGTTGGATTGCAAAATCTGGAGAGGTATGAATGTCAAGGGTCCAAATATTTTTTCAAGAAGTGAAAAATTAGGTAGGTTCTCATATGACTTGAACCAAATTTCTCCTCCATTCCTAGTAGTGAGTTAGGGACACTATCTAGAATATAAATTAACATTTATAGTCACATTCTGGGTTTTTGCATAAGAGATACATCTTCTGCTAGCTGATTTTTCATGTACAGTATGACTTTTGAACTGGAATGGGGTGGGAAATCATGGTAAAATGCAGAACAGAAGTTACTAGCAATGATGCAGAGTAGAAAAATGCCATGATTTGAGTATGCTTGTAATTTAAACGTATTGACTTGTCTGAAAGAAGGTGCCAGACATGAAAGTCAAAGCAACAGGAAGTGACCCGCTGAGTTTGCTGAACTGAGCTGGAGATAAACATCACAGACAGGAAGTACATCATCATTTAACTTGACTCAGCAACCAGGCAGAAGAACTAATACAATTGCTGATAAGTGCTGTAATCCCAAATACAAAATAATAAGGACAAATGCTTCTTGCCTTTAAAATTAATGCAATGCAATGCTAATCAATAGCTAAAATTGTTGCAAGCTAGCTGTCCATTAAAGCAATTGTTCTGTATTCTTCGGTTGCTAGTAGACAAAGAGCAAATGGTTCTTCTGGGAAGCAACACTGGTCATTTGAAACCCAGTTTTCCCACATTGCCATTTGCCTCACTTTTTCCCCCAAAAATTTTTTATTGGTTTTTCATTATTTTTATGTCACTCACAAATTCTATAATCATAAACACTTAAAACACATACATAAAAAGACAAAACAAAGAAATATATCTGAACCTAAATTCTATCCAGTTAAATTCACCTCAAATTGACTTCCTCTGAACCTCCCTATCTAAAGTTCCGTGCCTTACTTCTTTAGCAGTTGTCCAATTTCTTACTTCTATTTACCTATTTACTCCTTATTATTCTCAATTTTTATCTTGACATTCTCCTAGTCTTTATTTATAAACTTATTCCACATACTCTCTAAATCTTAATTTCTAAATACTTAAACTTATCTTGTCTACTAAACATCTATTTCTAATCTGAGCCTCTTTTGATCTTCTGAAACATTACTAAATTCAAATATTACAATATTTCTTTAAATAACTTCTAAATTTCTTCCAATCTTCCTCCACCGTCTCCTCCTTCTGGTCGCAGATTCGTCCAGTCAGGTCTGCCAGCTCCATGAAGTCCATCATCAGAAAATAGAACACCACTAGTAATCACATACAGCTCCCAAGTTAAAACAGTACAACGCATCATCGGAGATCTACAACCTCTCCTAGACAATGACAGTTCTCTTTCTCAAGCTCTGGGAGGAAGATCTTTCATCGCCTACAGACAGCCACCCAATCTTAAACAACTCCTCACCCACAATAATACTACAACCAGACTTAACACGGGCACTGGCACCAGAGCCTGCAATAAACCCAGATGCCAACTTTGCTGCCACATACACCTGGACAACACCATTACTGGCCCCATATCATACCATCTCAGGACTATTTAATTGCTCATCGTCTAACATTGTGTATGCCATCAAATGCCAACAGTGCCCTTCAGATCTCTATATTGGACAAACAAGCCAAACCCTACACCAAAGGATAAATGGACACAAATCTGACATCAGGAATCACAAGACAGAGAAACCAGTAGGAGAATACGTCAATCTCCCAGGACACTCTGTAAAAGATCTCAAAGTAGCTGTCTTATTGCAAAGGAATTTCAGAAATAGACTGGAAAGAGAAGTTGCTGAATTGCAACTCATTACCAAGCTTAAAACCATGGAGAGACCTGGTCTGAACAAAGACATTGGATTCTTATCTCATTTTCCTGTAAGACTAATTGCAGTCGTTAACAGTCGTCAACAGGTTTACCACAGCTCTCAGCCTATCACCCATTCCCACCACCCTTCTGAGTAATACCCCTCCCACCCTCTCACTATGTATAAGGGTCTGGTGACTTCTGTTTCAGTGTATCTGAAGAAGTGTGCATGCACACGAAAGCTCATACCAAGAACAAACTTAGTTGGTCTCTAAGGTGCTACTGGAAGGAATTTTTTTATTTTTTATTTTGTTTTTTCCATCATCTTCATTTGCCATTCTTCTATCGTAGGTATCTCCATTTGCCTCACTTTGGTTTGATACACCTTGCAGCAGTTCGCTTGAACTGTACTATCAGAAATGGAAGCTGGTGCTTTATTTAGTCTTATTTTCAGTATGTACATGCAAATCATGCTGTTTAAACTGGGAAGTTCTGGGGAAAGCTGTCCAGAGGCTGAACAAAACAAATTCAATATATTTCCCCCCTACACACTGCAACCAGATGGGATTCTGAGAGTCAAAGTTCAGAAATCATCCAGCTGCTTCGGGGTTTCTGATAACAGATCATATCGTGGCGAGGGCTTCCCTATCTTTGATTACCCATGCGTCTAAAATTGGAGTATGTGTATTTTTCTCCTCTTCATGGGTGAATTTTTATCACTCCTTGGGCGCACATTATTCACTCCTGTGCTGAAGCTGGCCATAACTTTTGAATGATTTCCAGTATGCCATCCGAATAACTGTTACATCACTCACTGGAGGCCTTGCTCATAAAGTCCTATTCATTGAAACTTGGAGCTCTGTGGGTGTCGGTGATGGAGACTCCACAACTCAGCACCTGTGGAGCACAATCCTGATTCATGCACCTCAAGCTTCATGGCATCGTCTCGGGAGAACCGACGACCTAGCTTAGCTGTTTCTCCTCCCCATTCTCCCTCCACTTGCTAGCGGCACTCGGGAGAAATTAAGCTTGCAGCCGTGTTAAAACTGATGTCGCTAATAAACCAGGCATGGGCAAAACAACCAGAAGGGTGATGCCTTGCTGTGCTATCACACGACCTGTGAAGGCAGGGAGGAAAGCAGCTTCAGGGTTGCTAAAACCAGAGGGCCTCTTGTGAAATTGATAAGAAGATAAGATAAGATAAGATAAGATAAGATAAGATAAGATAAGATAAGATAAGATAAGATAAGATAAGATAAGATAAGATAAGATAAGATTTCTTTATTGTCATTGTACAAGTACAACGTTGTACAAGTGCAACAAAATTGATGCCATCCCATAAAACAGCACAAAAAAGCACAAAAAAACACATTTTCAGCCACACATGCACATGAGTCCCTCACTCTGACACACATAACATGTACAGACATGTACATGCAGAGCACCTCCTAAGCTTGGAAATGGGGAGGGCAAAAAACCTAATTAAGGAAAGAATCACCGACAATGAACTGCAAAATGACTTAACCAGGCTTTCAACAAATTACAAACCTTTATATGTCCACCGAAAGAGTTATGTGGCAAATTACCTTAAGTCGGTTGATAATCATAAACATCGCTGGGCATTCTCCAGGGCCCGCTTCAACGTTCTACCCTCAGCGCTATTAACGGGTAGGTACAACAAGACTCCCTATGGCCAAAGATTATGCCCATGTAACAATAAAGAGATTGAAACTATAGGGCATGTTCTGCTACACTGCGCATTATACCGAGAGGCGAGAAAAGAGCTAATTCAACCGCTCCTAGTTATACAACCCGGTCGATCAGAAGAAGCTTATACCAACTATCTGCTAGCTGACACAAATATAGAGACTACTAGGGCTGTAGCTAAGTATTGCCACTTGGCGACAAGAATAAGACAAGCTAGGATGAAAGCAACCACCAAAGATGCCAGTCAAAGATGCCAGTAATGATGCCAGTCAATCCATAGCAGATGGAGAGGCGACAGAGACTTAATTTTTTTAATAGCCATGTTTTTAACAGACAATTTTAAAACTGTGACATATTTAATATTATTATAGGAGATAGAAATCCTACTTATGATCTGAATTGTATTATTTATTGCTGGTCTTTGACCGTATTAAAGTTTACTTACTTACTTACTTCCATGTACAGAAATGTTCAAAAGCCTAGGTGCAGGGACTTCTGAAATAATGCAGTATCACAACTTGCAAAGATTAGAATGGATCCAATATAATGCGCTTGCATGCAAACATTTGCCAATGCTATTGTGATCCCACTGCATGGCAGGGTTTAATGGTGGCGTGCAAATAGCTTGTTTAGCACATGACAGGGTGATAGTGGCAACAGAAGGACTGGAAAGTGCCTGTGATCCACTCCAAGGATAGCTATATAAATGCAGCCTTATTAACCTGATCCTGAGACTGCATAACAGGACAGATTTCGGTACACCATGCTGTAGCTATGGTTGCAAATATCCGCGCATGCTATTGCAAGGATGCCTGTATGTGCAATCAAGCTGCCTGGTAGAATCAAAACATGCTTTGGAGCACTACTGTTTTGCACAAAAAATGTGCAGGTGGGATGCAGGTGGTGCTGTGGTCTAAACCACTCAGCCTTGGGCTTGCCAATTGGAAGGTCGGCAGTTCGAATCCCCACGGCGGGGTGAGCTCCCATTGCTCAGTCCCTGCTCCTGCCAACCTAGCAGTTCGAAAGCACGTCAAAGTGCAAGTAGATAAATAGGTACCGCTCCGGCGGGAAGGGAAACAGCATTTCCGTGCGCTCCTCTGGTTCGCTAGAAGCAGCTTAGTTCTGCTGGCCACATGACCCGGAAGCTGTACGCCGGCTCCCTCGGCCAGTAAAGCGAGATGAGTGCCGCAACCCCAGAGTTGTTTGCGATTGGACGTTACGGTCAGGGGTACCTTTACCTTTACCTTTTTTAAGGGAGGGCAAGAAGGAATACAAGCAATTAATTACTAACTAGATACAAAATCTGGCCTTTCATTTCTCTTTAATTTTTGCACTGTTCTCATCCATTTCTTTTGCCAGCACCTGTAAAGAAAACCTTATACAATACTCCAAGAGACTGAATTTCTCAGACTGATCTTCCTCAGTCTGAGTGATAGACAGTGTGCTATACAAAACATGTCGCCCGCTTTGGCTAATCATCACCAAATCGGGGTCTGTAACCACTAAGGACTTTCTCAGATCTACCTCCTTAGCTTTGGTCCTTTTCAGCATCAGAGACATTCTTGTGGCCTTTCGCAGGGTTGCCTCCAGATTCACTTTGCCAGCACATTGCAAAGCAGCTGGTGGCAGGAATGTGTTTATACTCTCCAAGAGTCTTAGGTGAGCATATTTTGGTTTCAGGGCCAACAATGTTTGATGGCACATAAACACTGAGTATGTAATGCATCTGCTTTCCCTGCTGTTGCCTGTTCGTCCAAGTTAAAAGCAAGGTCTCTATTGCCCTTCCTTGTTGACTACCTGAAAATGAAAACTGACTTTGAAACCAAAGTACCATGAGCTTAAAGGGACGCGGGTGGCGCTGTGAGTTAAACCACAGAGCCTAGGGCTTGCCGATCAGAAGGTCGGTGGTTCGAATCCCTGCGACAGGGTGAGCTCCCGTTGCTTGGTCCCTGCCCCTGCCAACCTAGCAGTTCGAAAGCACGTCAAAGTGCAAGTAGATAAATAGGAACCGCTGCAGCAGGATGGTAAACAGCGTTTCCGTGCGCTGCTCTGGTTCGCCAGAAGCGGCTTAGTCATGCTGGCCACATGACCTGGAAGCTGTATGCCGGCTCCATCGGCCAATAATGCGAGATGAGTGCGCAACCCCAGAGTCGGACACGACTGGACCTAATGGTCAGGGGTCCCTTTACCTTTACCTTACCATGAGCTTTTTCAAATAAAGTCAGAGCTTCAAATAATGTCTCTTTGGTGGACAATTCAGTCATATGCTGGTGCTCAAAATGAATTATTTTTCCAGATTATTTTCCTCTCTAGGGTCATAATAACTAAAAAGGTTTCATTTGGTAGTGAGGGTGATGGCAGAGAAAAAATGAAGTGGAATGGAAGAAGGGAAGAGCATTTTGTGTTTGCTCCTGCAAAATGAACCCACCGTTGATAGCTACCCTGGACTTATGATCAGCGCTGGATGTTGAGATGCCATTGAAATTTCCCACAATGCCCCTGATGTAGCATTTTTTCAAGAAATTGTAGGAACGTTCTGATCTAAGTACTGCTGGCTGCCTCTGCTATCGCCACTAGGCCCATTAAGACAGGGGGCCTCCAGAGGCCACATTCTGAAGGACTCCCACAAAGCTGGAGCCAGCCCTATTCTAAGCAGCAGGAGATGATGATGGCTGAAAAAGAGGAAAGTGTACAAAAAGGGTGGAAGTAGGCCTCTTCTCTTACACTATGGTTACCAGATATCCCTGTTTCCTGGGGACAGTCCTCAGATTTACAAATCTGTCCCCAGACAAAATCCGTCCCCGGAATGCCCCCGGATTTTATTTAATGTCCCCGGATTTTTATTTTAAGTGTTGTAGATTTATTAGTAGGGAATGAATGTTGCGCCATTGGTTCAATGGCATAAGACGCATCATATGGGGACTTCAGGCGAGGCAAAATGGCGGGTGCCACGGCAGCAAGCAGCTCCTGAAGCCAGCCAGAGCTAACAGGCTGGCTCTGGGCTGCTGAGACTGCTGCTGCCACCACCACTGCCAAAGGGGAACTGTGGACACCCGGCGCATCAACTGGGGGAACCGCTGACACACACACCCCGCAACCCAAATCAAGCCGGGAGCGAGAGCCCCTGGCCACCCGGCTAACTGCCCAGCGGCACTCCGGGGCCAGGAAAACCCCGGAGCCGATGCAGGGAGAAGGAGGAGAGGAGAAGGAGAAGGAAGAGAGAGAAAGAGGGAGAAAGAGGAAGGAGAAAAAAGAGGGGACCTTGCAGCGCCGCTGCTGCCGCCGCTGAGGGAGAAAGGTAGAAAGAAGAAGAAGAAGAAGAGTTTGGATTGGATATCCCGCTTTATCACTACCCGAAGGAGTCTCAAAGCGGCTAACATTCTCCTTTCCCTTCCTCCCTCACAACAAACACTCTGTGAGGTGAGTGGGGCTGAGAGACTTCAGAGAAGTGTGACTAGCCCAAGGTCACTCAGCAGCTGCATGTGGAGGAGCGGGGACGCGAACCCGGTTCACCAGATTACGAGTCTAGCGCTCTTAACCATTACACCACACTGGCACCAGGAGGGCAAGAACACGTGGCCAAGCTCAGGCCCAACCCTAGCCTACTCCACAGTGGCTAGCGCTCCAAGAGAGCAGGTCGGGGCCCAGGATATATATTGTGCTCCATATATATATTGTGCTTCATTAAAACAGGCCTCCAGCCTAAGAAATGGACTTAATCTTTAATTTTTAAAAAATTAATTTAAAAAAAACACAAATTAATAATTCGGATTGTAATTTGGTTGTTTTTTTTATTTTAGTTTATTGTTTTTAATTGGATTGGATTATGATCATGATTTGATGGATTTGCTAATTGGCTGTTTTTATTGGAAAATTAATAAAAATGATTTTTAAAAAAAGAAAGAAATGGACTTAATCCTTTGAAAACAGATGGCTGTGTTTGTAGAAATTATAAGCCAGAAAGCTAGCATTGTACATTTACTCAGGAGGGAAGGGAGATTTGTGGATAAAAGTGACAGGATCAAATTTATCTTTTATCCTTGACTGTTTTTTAAAAGAAAAAAAAAGAAACCATTAGAAAGAAGGAATATTATCCCATATCAAAAATGTTATCAGACATTTCCAGAAAAGACTTGCTATTGAGAAATAAATGAGAAATGCGTTTCTGAGTTCATAGATATTTCTCTCTCTCCCTTGTGTCATGTTGTAGACATCAGTGGGGTTATTTGTTTATTTATGCCACTGAGGATGCAATCCTATGCAGACTTAAAGGTAAAGGGACCCCTGACCGTTAGGTCCAGTCGTGTCCAACTCTGGGGTTGCGGCGCTCATCTCGCGTTACTGGTCGAGGGAGCCGGCATACAGCTTCCAGGTCATGTGGCCAGCATGACTAAGCCGGCAGCTCACGGAAACGCCGTTTACCTTCCCGCCGGAGCGGTACCTATTTATCTACTTGCACTTTGACGTGCTTTCGAACTGCTAGGTGGGCAGGAGCTGGGACCGAGCAACGGGAGCTCACCCCGTCACGGGGATTCGAACCTCCGACCTTCTGATTGGCAAGCCCTAGGCTCTGTGGTTTAACCCACAGCACCACCTGGGGCTTATTTCTGAGAAGATCTGTATAGGATTCCACTGTACATTCCATGCTGGGAGGAGTGTGCAGAGGTAGCCAAACCAGTGGGTGCTAAGCCTTCTAGAAACCCCCAAACATATCCACCTCTGGACACCCCCCTTGATTTAAAAATATACCATGGGCCCAAGTGGCCTTGCTATCTTCCATTTTATTTAATCTGTCTGTTGTTCAAACGGTAACAGAAGATAGATTTGTATTTTATCCAACTGATACTTTGGGAATTCCACTGGGACAACATTTGCTAGCCGATGTGCCATGCATAAAGGAATGGGCTGTAGGTTAAGGGGAGGAAGAGAAGACCATGAGAAGATGGTATGGGTGGGTGGTGGGACTATGAAAGTCTGGTATAAATGCAAACCTTCCTCTGAGTATCTGTCGTTTTGATCCAAAGCAAGCACATGAATTTGAAGTCCCATTGGTTGAATTGTTTTTTTTTAATTGGGATTTCATTTTCTCTCTCTTTATCTCATTAATTTAGTATATTCTTCTGGAAGTGTGACAGTTTCATTCTACCAAGACTGAGCAATATTTTATACATATACATATACAGTGGTACCTCAGGTTACATACGCTTCAGGTTACATATGCTTCAGGTTACAGACTCTGCTAATCCAGAAATATTATCTCGGGTTAAGAACTTTGCTTCAACATGAGAACAGAAATCGGGCAGCGGCGGCGCAGCGGCAGGGGGAGTCCCCATTAGCTAAAGTGGTGCTTCAGGTTAAGAACGTTTTCAGGTTAAGAACGGACCTCCGGAACAAATTAAGTACGTAACCAGAGGTACCACTGTACATACATACATACATACATACATACATACATACATACATACATACATACATACTTAGAACAATGTGGCTGATGCTGGGTTCTGAATATGATATGGAACCTCATTCATTTCATTCATGCACCATGAATGAAATGACCAGACCAAACCTGACAAATCTGACATCAGGAATCACAAGACAGAGAAACCAGTAGGAGAACACTTCAATCTCCCAGGACATTCTATACAAGAAAGTAGCTGTCTTATTACAAAGGAATTTCAGAAATAGACTGGAAAGAGAAGTTGCTGAATTGCAACTTATTACCAAACTTAAAACCATGGAGAGACCTGGTCAGAATAGAGACATTGGATTCTTATCTCATTATACATGACAAAGCTATTTTTAGCCATCTCAACCCTTGCTTTTTCCTGTAAGACTAATTGCAGTCGTTAACAGTCGTCAACAGGTTTACCTCACCTATCAGCCAATCACCCATTCCCACCACCCTTCTGAGTAATACCCCTTCCCACCCTCTCACTATATATAAGGGTCTGGTGACTTCTGTTTCAGTGTATCTGAAGAAGTGTGCAAGCTCATACCAAAAACAAACTTAGTTGGTCTCTAATGTGCTACTGTTGTCTTTGTCCATGGGGTTTTCTTGGCAGGGATACTGGAGTGGCTTGTCAGTTCCTTCTCCAGGTGGATCACGTTTAGTCAAAACTCTCCACTATGACCTGTCCATCTTGGGTGGCCCTGCACAGCATAGCTCATAGCTTCTTCAAGCCCCTTCACCATGACAAGGCAGTGGTCCATGAAGGATCACTGATGTATGGAAGTGAGAGCTGGACCATAAAAAAGTCTGATCGCCGAAGAATTGATGTTTTTGAATTATGGTGCTGGAGGAGACTCTTGAGAGTCCCATGGACTGCAAGAAGATCAAACCTATCCATTCTAAAGGAAATCAGCCCTGAGTGCTCACTGGAAGGACAGATCCTGAAGCTGAGGCTCCAAGACTTTGGCCACCTCATGAGAAGAGAAGACTCCCTGGAAAAGACCCTGATGTTGGGAAAGATGGAGGGCACAAGGAGAAGGGGACGACAGAGGACGAGATGGTTGGACAGTGTTCTCGAAGCTACCAACATGAGTCTGACCAAACTGCCGGAGGCAGTGGAAGACAGGAGTGCCTGGCGTGCTCTGGTTCATGGGGTCACGAAGAGTTGGACACGACTAAACGACTAAACAACAATATGCTACTGGAAGGAATTTTTTTTTTTATTTTGTTCAAACCAAACAAGATAGGGATGGTGGTGGTAGCAACTTCAGCCCTGTCTTGCACCTGGGTGAAATGCTTTTAGCTGTATTTTTCTGCCACATTGCACAGGTGTAAAAGACACAAGCCAGTCTGGAACCAGCTTCATATTTCAGTGCAGCAGAATAAAGACTTGCATTGAGGAAGCAGAGCCCCACTGACATCTCATCAAGACCCAACTCCCCAAATGAATTAAGTCTGAAAATCCAAAAATAGCTTCCACAGACGTATGAGGCAAGCCTGGGTCTCTGGTGAGTCATATACAGCTTTCCACAGGGAAAAGAAAGAAGCCCTCTAATGAAAACTCCAGCTTTCAGCTAAGCTCCTTTTCATAGGTGGCTCCCATCATTCTCAGCAAAATATATGTTTTTGTAGGTCCAAACCAAACTGCCTGTTGAATAATTTGGCCTAGAGCAGGAAGCGGGATCTTTGACCTTCTGCAGTGTCCTTATTGTAGATGCAAAATGCCTATAATTCCCAGTAATTTAACAGGAGCTTTAGTTTGAAAAACAGAAAAGATTTTGGCTTTATTACTTTCATTCATCATCATTAACTCATGCCATGTGGCGTAGAGGAAGGAATGACATATTTCTGCAATTAGATTCAGTATTTTGCATGAAAAAAATGAGCTGTTACAGCAAACACAGCTTTTTGAAACAAGAAGTAAGTCAAAAGGGAAGCAAAATCTGTGGTGCAGGCATGATAACAAAGACTTTTTAGGCCTTTATTTTATGAACAAGATCTTTTTAGAAAAAGTTGTGGCAACCTTATAGCCTATAACTACTGTGCATTTGGCTTATGCTGAAAAAGGGAGAATATTTATTACATCTGGTTTCTAAGGGCATTTTTACAGAGGTCTCCTAAGCAGTTCTTACCTCGGTTGTTTTGTAAATCAAATGTAAAAGCTGCATTGGCAAGAATGCTCATTCAGATGACAAATGCACCCTGTCTTAACTTCCATGTAGTGTAGTCTTTAGCATATGCGCCGCCGGGGTGCAAAGATCCGTCCAGCGCCCCCAAATTTAGTTTAGCCCCCAAATTAACTTTCATTGCGTGTGTAGGTCACCCAGTCATTCCCCAATAACTCACACAAGAAACATAATTTTTTGGTTTGGGTTTTTGGCATATTTTTGGCCACAACTTTTATTAAAATACAAATCACGTGAGTGGTTGCGTAGGCATTGGTTCACGCTGTCCTCCGGGACAGAGCTGACCCTAGTCAGCAAGACTAGCTGTCCAGCGGGACAGAGCTGACCACTTGTCAGCGCTGGGAAACCATTGGCTGGGGAGAGTTAACGGAGTCTGGTGAAATCAGAGCCTCCCCCTCCCCAGGGGTCCACAGGGGCTCATGCTTTTCGGCCCTGCAACCCACCGGGTTCGGACAAGCATGTTGAGCCCCTGGATTCCTTTAACGGAATTCCCATCACCGACATCACTTCTTGGAGGGCACCGGCCTCCCATACCACAGAACCAATGCCTAACCGCCAACCTTACAAGTTGTGACTAATTGCTATATAGTAGGCGAAAACCAAGTGGCACGGCCAATCAGCCAAATGGAAAAATTCCTACTAGGCCTCTCCCAAGCAGAGACGACCCCATGACAGGCACAGCAAGGTCAAGCACAAGCCTATACCAGGGCGGGAGATCCGAAGCTCCAGACAAGAGTGACCAGTGGGTGACATGGAGCTCTATTTAAAGGACGCTGGGCTGTCCATCAACTTGCAACAAGCAATTCTGCCCAGCAACAAGCTGGGTCAGTAAATGCTGTGGCCATAAGCCCTTCCCCCAAACCAATGGCGAAATGACTTTTTGCCCACCCCGCAATGGAAGCTCTCTCCGAGAACTCTCTTTATGATGTAAGAGTTAATTTCGCGTCCACAGCACCGTTGAGAATGACAAGTGTTGCCGTTGAGTCAAATGCCACTGTTGTGAATGACAAGCTCCGCCGCTGGTGCGGCGCACCTTTGGTAAATGAGCGCACAAAGTCGAAAGCCCTTTAGTGAAACAGTAGGTATACATTTCAGTAATACCTAGGTATATATGTATTTTGTTTTTCTAGGTTGATCAAAATTATTTATTATTTCATAACAGGTAGATAGATAAGAGCTTAGGCGGCTTCAGCGGTGCCTGGCGTCCCCCAGAATTCGGTGCCTGGGTGCCCCGCACCCCTTGCACCCCCGGGTAAAGACGGCCATGCTTCCATGTTAGTGGCAATCTGGCATTAACAAAAGTAAGATGAAAGAGGCAATCTAAGCTTCAGACACACAAAAATCCTCCATTGTTGCTAGTCCTTTCCACTGGGGTACTTTTCTGAACATATACAAGCGGTTTTGATATCATGTAATACACAGAGATTAGTCCTCCATGCCTCACTTCATAGGTGTACCAGGCATAACAGTTTAGAATTGATTTTTCAGCCTAATCCATGCACATCTATGTGCCTCCAGGAGCTCATTTGACCACATGGAGCTTACATGTGCACAAAGGTGGACATAACGCTCCCCGTCAAGCCACTATCTTACTCCCACAAAAATATAGGCAGCCGTGTTGGAGAGATGGCGTCCAGGATAATCAAAGGTTTGCATGATATCAAAGTAAGGAATTTAATCTGCCTTTGGGATTGGCTGAATTGAAGACTGACATACATTGAACTTCCATTTCCTCTTCCACCACAAAGATTATTGTTCATAAGACCTCATTCTTGGGAGTTGCTCTGAGAGCACAACCCATTAGGACTGGATGGCACCAGTTGCATGGAGACTCACTCTCAAACTAAGTACAGCAGATGCTTCCCTACATGCCCCAACCTCTGTAGTATCCAGACAACAGAGTCTCAAACTCACCATATACACACAAGCCTGCGCAGTGTTTGGGGCCAGGCAAATGTGTGTTCATCTTTTGTCCCACTTGTCCCAAGCACAGAATGGCATTGCAGAGAAAAGGTTGCCTTGAGACCAGCGCATAATGGTCCTTTCTTGCACTGTATACAATTCTGTGCCCAGCAGATACTTCCTTACGAAGGGCATTCATAGGCAAATCTCAGCAGGCATTTGACTTAGCAGCATTTGCCATCTCTGCCATTCATTTTCCCTCCCGGATGTTTCTTCATCCTGCAGATGTTGCCATGATTTTGTCCTCTTGATAACGTTTCTGTTTCTCTTCTTGAGATGTTTCCTTTCTTCTTTTCCTTGCTGCTTGTTCAATTACATGTGCTCATTCAGCTCTCATTAGTTCCTGTTCAGTGGAGGATACTTTGCAGAGCTCTTTATATAGCATTCATAATACCCTTGCCCACAATCTGGATTCTCACTGACAACAAAGCAGTTTTGATTTCCTGTAGTCCCATCCTTTGGCAACCTATTCCTTCTTCTTCTTCTTCTTCTTCTTCTTCTTCTTCTTCTTCTGGACAAATCACTCCCAAGGTCCTTAAGTGGAAGTATGACAAATTTGCTGGAGGTTTGAAAGCTATTCTTAAAAATATATAATGGTGATGTGTTAACATGCAGATTCATGTACATGCTTTTATCTTAAGCTTGGTCATCTATCAGAAGTTGCTCAATTATTTCTTACATACTCAATACAAATCTCATGTAAAATTGTGGTCATCCTTTCACTGGGTTTGCCAGCTCATTACTGTTTAAAACAAAATGACCCCTTTTCTCTCTCTCTCTCTCTATATAATAGCATATTTTTAGAGATGATTTCAGTAACTGATTCCAAAGAGGAGCATGTTAAGGTTGGTTGATACACCACCTGCATGTGTAGGTTATCCATGTAGCCTTACCTCGCTGTGTATAAAGCCTTTAATGAGAAATCAAACTTTTGTGCAGTAATGTATTTGTGCGTAGGCCTTGCTACTGCAAATCTGTACACCGTGAAAAGAGAGTGAGCAGATCACACAAGTGGAGATCTGTTTGCTTAGGTACTTATGCATGCATTAAAATTTCTACATTCAGTGAGAGAAGATACAGTACATATTTGTGTTGTGTGTTAATCAATTCCACATCACTTGAGAATGCTCTGCCTGTGAAAGCTGAGGTCCCAAGGAATGAATGAATGAATGTGTTGTTCTCTGAGTTGCCTTAGGAATCTCTGCTCTTCCCCACCCTTCCCTTTCTCAATATTAATAGTAGACTCCTCTTATATAGGATATGTCAATGCTGCAGACACCTTTTGTCCCAGAAGATGGGCAATATAAACTGTAGATCTGAAGGGGAGGTGTACTCTGGTCTCTGTCACCAGCCAGGTGACTGGCAGGTGGGAAACAGCCTGGGCCCATTCATCAGCCAGAAAAACAACTGTTGGGACAATGCTTCCCCATCCCCATGCAAGAAAGAGCACTTTCCTTCCAATCCCATGAGAATGCAGACCCAAAGGGTACTCAGGCCTCTGCCACTGGTCTGGACACCAAGGGTTCACTAGGAGGCTGCACCCCTTGGATCCCAGAAAGAACATCTTGGCAAGGAGGCGATTATCCTCACCCCCCATCTATTGGCCAGTGAAGGACCTACCACCCAAATGCTATCTTCTCTGCCCATTCCTTTTCCCTATTGTAGTGTGTCTGTCCAATTGTTAGCATGTGGGCAAGTACTGTCTTACATTTTAATGTATGCACAGCCCTTTTGGAGTGTATCATCATAAATTGGCTTAGAGTTCTATTCTTTTCATGTGCTTTACTATGGCAACACAGTACATTGAACAGCCACAACTACCACGGCATCTTGTCTCTTGTGCATGGAACAAAGTGAAGCCATCTAAGGCTGCTATCCCTCAGGCGGCACTAACCCTCCCTACCAAACCTGTTATTTCAGGTTATATTCACTCTTGAACAGGTGAATGGAAAGTGAGTGAAAGTGGTACTGTAATTAAGCACTGATGTTTTCACACTTGTGGGATAGGGTGCAGGTCTTTAGGGTTGTATTGCCATATGTGGTGGACATGTCTAATGGTCAGTAACTTTTGGAATCAGATCTTTAAGGGAATTGAAAATCTAACTGGTGAAACTCTTCCACCTGGTCTCAAACTAGCTCTAATTTCCATGTGTGGGAATTCAATACAATATCTAGAGGAACTAAGTTTTTATTGGCTGCTGCCAAACATACCATTGCAACATTTAGGAGAATGCTCCAAGGGAGTTAAATGCAAGACTATTAGAGCCAGATTTGGCATTCAGCCCTTATGGTGAAATGGACTAATCAGCTCTGTGCTAAAGGAAATCAATACACAGTTGACAATTGGTACAAAACATGGGACAAACGTACTTAGTATGCTACCACAAAAGAGCATGGATTTCACCCAGGAACAACTCAAGGCTGCCTGTGGAAAGATACTCTGGGTTTCACTATCTTAAAGGTATATATGATGTGGCCAGCCTGTAATCTGTCTTGTACGATCCTCTTCTTGTATTTGGTTCATGTTTTAATTTTGGAAAACTGAAATCGAATCTTAATTTTTTTTTATGCATGCTTTATCCTGAACAAAAACAAGAGACTATGAGGTCCAATGGATGGTCATTGGTCATGCAGGCAGCAGATAGGGTCAAACTGTTGTTGCAGAACCTTGGATAGCTCCAAGCAGAAAGCTTGTTCCAATAAGGGGCTTGGAGTGCAGCTGAGGCCTTTTGCTAGTCTCAGCCTAGACTCCACCTCCCAGGCTCTGCTCCTTCCTGAAGAGTAAGTAAAGGTAAAGGGACCCCTGACCATTAGGTCCAGTCGCGGACGACTCTGGGGTTGCGGCGCTCATCTCGCTTTACTGGCTGAGGGAGCTGGCGTACGGCTTCCAGGTCATGTGGCCAACATGACTAAGCCGCTTCTGGCAAACCAGAGTAGCGCACGGAAACGCCGTTTACCTTCCCGCTGCAGCGGTACCTATTTATCTACTTGCACTTTGACGTGCTTTCGAACTGCTAGGTTGGCAGGAGCAGGGACTGAGCAACGGGAGCTCACTCCGTCGCAGGGATCCGAACCGCCAACCTTCTGATCGGCAAGCCCTAGGCTCTGTAAGCCTAGGCGCCACCCGCATAGAGTGCCTTAAAGAGTAGTGTGCCTTAAAGTCGCAGTACTTTGTCCTGTTCCAAGGGAACCACGGCTTGCACCCCTGAATACCCAGATTCAGCTCCTTCTCATCAGTGCCAGGGTCCTGGCTGCTGATCCAGGTCAAGTTCACAACAGCTATCCCTACTGCAGATGTTGTTGTCGTTTAGTCGTGCCCGACTCTTCATGACCCCATGGACCAGAGCACGCCAGGCACTCCTGTCTTCCACTGCCTCCCGCAGTTTGGTCAGATTCATGTTGGTAGCTTCGAGAACACTGTACTTGTCCTCTGTCGTCCCCTTCTCCTTGTGCCCTCCATCTTTCCCAACACCAGGGTCTTTTCCAGGGAGTCTTCTCTTCTCATGAGGTGGCCAAAGTGTTGGAGCCTCAACTTCAGGATCTGCCCTTCTAGTGAGCACTAAGGGCTGATTTCCTTCAGAATGGATAGGTTTGATCTTCTTGCAGTCCATGGGACTCTCAAGAGTCTCCTCCAGCACCATAATTCAAAAGCATTAATTCTTCGGCGATCAGCCTTCTTTATGGTACAGCTCTCACTTCCATACATCACTACTGGGAAAACCATAGCTTAACTATACGGACCTTTGTCGGCAAGGTAATGTCTCTGCAGATACACCATGCCTTTAAAGGTTTAGCGTTTGCTTCCATTTCAAGATTTGAGGGCCTAACTACACATTGCTTTGAATGCATAGTGTTCATCAACATCAGTGTTGTTGTTTAAAAAAAATCTATGTGCTGGAGCCAATTTTCACGCAAGGTGGGGTGGTTTAACCGTTCCTCCGAAAATGCAATAGTGGTGTCAAAATCTCACACACATGCAGATGGCAATTAGTATTAGGAGAAAGCCTCCCACTGGCAGCAGCAAGAGCTTTTCCCTTCCCCGCTCGCTGCCAATTGCTGTGGGAGGCAGTTTTTGTCAGGTTTGCAGCTGAAGAGAGAAGGTTAAAATTTTCTTCCCTGCACGCCGCAGTCTTGGTGAAAAATCAACCACACACTAAGAAATACTGATGCCACTACACGTAACATATTTAACATAACATGAATCTAGGCCCTCGGTTGCAGGCCCATAAGGTTCTCCTCGTGAAGTCTATGGTAAAGGTAAAGGTAAAGGACCCCTGACAGTTAAGTCCAGTCGCAGACGACTCTGGGGTTGAGGTGCTCATCTCGCTTTACAGGCTGAGGGAGCCGTTTGTCCGCAGACAATTTTTCTGGGTCATGTGACCAGCTTGACTAAGCCGCTTCTGGCGCAACCAGAGCAGCGCACTCTATGGTAGACACTTGCTTTTATGGGGGAAAGTGAAGGGCCAGCTATTGAAAGCACAGAAAAGGAGAATATGTTCTCCCTTCAAATGCACAGCTATTGACTTCTGCAGGAGAAAGACAGAGAGAGTGATTTACTCAAAGGTTCCTCACCTCTCTGGAGTTCTGATGTATGTAAGCTTTATACAGAGGGTATACTGCACAGGAAACCCAGCACGATCCTCAGTCTTTCTGTACTCTGCTTTATAAAACCCTAAGCTCTGTACCCAATCTGTACTGTAGAGCCTTCAGGATCCATCAATCATTTCCACTTGAATCCATTTGTTGGGGTTCTGCCCTCCAGAGCAGGAGAAAACAAGTTTGCTCCATCTTCCACGTGACAGCCCTTTAGATATTTGAAGATGTTTACCACATCTCCTCTCAGTCTCTTTACCAGGCTAAACATCCCCAATTCCCTCAACCATTCCTCATAAGACTTGGTTTCCAGACCCTGCCTTGATCATCTTGGTTGCTCTCCTCTGCACACGTTCCAGCTTGTCAACATCCTTCTTAAATTGTGGTGCTGCTGCATCACACTGTTGACTCATGTTCAGCTTGTGGTCCACCAACACCCCTAGATCCTTTTCACATGTACTGCTAGTAAGCCAGGTGCCTCTCATCTTATATTTGTGCATCTGATTCTTCCTGCCTTGGTGCAGAAACTTACATTTGTCCCTATTGAAAGTCATGTTGCTAATTTTGTCCCAGTTCTCCCATCTGTTAAGGTCACCTTGAATCCCGATTCTGGTCACAAAGCAGTATACACAACCATCAATAAAACAAAAGCACAGTGATGTTGCTTTTTTAAAAAATAAAACCCACCCTAAGTTCCAGGCGCAGTACTAAAGCAAACATGTAGCTTGGATTTCTGTAAAGCTAATTTTAATAAGCTCAGAATGCTGCTCAGCAGAATTCCATATCAATGGGGGCAAGAGTCCAGGGATGTGATTTCCTGAAAGAGGAGTGACTAAAGGTGCAATCACAAACAATGAATGGAATGCTGCCCCTTTTAAAACTAACATTGTAAATTGGTGTGAATTACAGTGGTAACAAGGGACCAGGTGGCGCTGTGGGTTAAACCACAGGCTTGCTGATCAGAAGGTCAGCGGTTCGAATCCCTGCAACGGGGTGAGCTCCCGTTGCTCGGTCCCAGCTCCTGCCCACCTAGCAGTTCGAAAGCACGAAGTGCAAGTAGATAAATAGGAACCGCTCCAGCGGGAAGGTAAACGGCGTTTCCGTGCGCTGCTCTGGTTTGCCAGAAGCAGCTTTGTCATGCTGGCCACATGACCCGGAGGCTGTCTTCGGACAAACGCTGGCTCCCTCGGCCTATAGAGCGAGATGAGCACGCAACCCCAGAGTCGGACACGACTGGACCTGATGGTCAGGGGTCCCTTTACCTTTACCTTACAGTGGTAACAATGCAGGTAAGTGCTGGTGTGACATTCAAAGTAATATTTTAGAGTCGAAACAAAATAAAAAATAAAAAAATTCCTTCCAGTAGCACCTTAGAGACCAACTAAGTTTGTTCTTGGTATGAGCTTTCGTGTGCATGCACACTTCTTCAGATACACTGAAACAGAAGTCACCAGACCCTTGTATATAGTGAGAGGGTGGGAAGGGTATTACTCAGATGGGTGGCGGGAATGGGTGATAGGCTAATAGCTGTGGTAAACCTGTTGACAACTGTTAACGACTGCAATTAGTGTTACAGGAAAAAGCAAGGGGTGTGAAGGTTAAAAATAGCTTTATCATGTATAATGAGATAAGAATCCAATGTCTTTGTTCAGACCAGGTCTCTCCATGGTTTTAAGCTTGGTAAGGTAAAGGTAAAGGGACCCCTGACCATTAGGTCCAGTCGTGTCCGACTCTGGGGTTGCGGCGCTCATCTCGCTTTATTGGCCGAGAGCCGGCGTACAGCTTCCGGGTCATGTGGCCAGCATGACTAAGCTGCTTCTGGCGAACCAGAGCAGTGCACGGAAACACCGTTTACCTTCCCACCAGAGCGGTTCCTATTTATCTACTTGCACTTTGACGTGCTTTTGAACTGCTAGGTGAGCAGGAGCTGGGACAGAGCAAAGGGAGCTCACCCCGTCGCAGGGATTCAAACCGCCGACCTTCTGATCAGCAAGCCCTAGGCTCAGTGGTTTAACCCACAGCACCACCTGGGTCCCTTTAAGCTTGGTAATGAGTTGCAATTCAGCAACTTCTCTTTCCAGTCTATTTCTGAAATTCCTTTGCAATAAGACAGCTACTTTGAGATCTTGTATAGAGTGTCCTGGGAGATTGAAGTGTTCTCCTACTGGTTTCTCTGTCTTGTGATTCCTGATGTCAGATTTATGTCCATTTATCCTTTGGCGTAGGGTTTGGCCTGTTTGTCCAGGGTTACTTAGAACAGACATAGGCAGTATTCCTGCATCATAGATGATCCCCGCAATCCTTTCCAACTCTACAATTCTATGATTCTGTGTACAGCCTAGCAGACATAGGAGCAAACTAGCAGCTCATGGGTCAGAATTGTAATTACTAGTGGTGAAGCACTTGGAAAGCTACCACTTGCAGCAAGACATTCCACATATAAACTTTGGCTGTTGGTCTGTAACTTGCCAATATTTCTGGGCGGAAAGAAAACCACTTAAGGTCAGAAATAATAGAGATTTTAGAACCTAAAGTACAGATGCAACGGGCTGATTCAGGGCTTTGCTTTGTTTTAAGTGCTACCCTATATACTTGTCCACTTAATAGTCTTCCCCCTTAGGCTCAATGGGACTTGGTCCCATGTATGTGTGTAAATGAGTGCTGCTTGAAAGAGCCTATAGTGTGATTTCAAAGAGTCAAAAAGAAAGAAATCCACTTGAAGAAATGAAGAAAACTATAAAGGACTTTGTTCCTAATACAGAATAAAATCAACAATTTAGAAGGCAGGGGCAAATGGAAAAGGGAACCCCTACTGGTATGAATGGGACTCGGGTGGCACTGTGGGTTAAACCACAGAGCCTAGGGCTTGCCGATCAGAATCCCTGCGATTCGAATCCCTGCGACGGGGTGAGCTCCCGTTGCTTGGTCCCTGCTCCTGCCAACCTAGCAGTTCGAAAGCACGTCAAAGTGCAAGTAGATGAATAGGTACCACTCCGGCGGGAAGGTAAACGGCGTTTCCGTTCGCTGCTCTGGTTTGCCAGAAGCGGCTTAGTCATGCTGGCCACATGACCTGGAAGCTGTACGCCGGCTCCCTCGGCCAATAAAGTGAGATGAGTGCCGCAACCCCAGAGTCGGTCACGACTGGACCTAATGGTCAGGGGTCCCTTTACCTTTACCTGTTACTGGTATGAATGGGAAAGACAAGCATTGTTCCTCATGCACAATTTTTGTTAAAAAAAAATGTGGATGTGGATTTCTGCACACTAAGTGTGTACCTCAATCAACTTATATACAAATGCCTACCAGCTTCTCAAGATCTATGAAAGTAAATGCCACAGTGCTCATAATCTTTCCTCCATACTAAAGCCCACGCTATGCCAGACGCAGCAGTTTACCATAGTTCCACTAATTTCAGTGAATTGCAGCCCAATTGATCCACTTCTAAAGAAAATGTTTTATGTGCAGACTGACATCATCCAAGGTAATAAAATATCACACTGAAGAAAAAATGACAGAAACTGGTCGCAGATTATTCCCCGATCAGCTTCCAACATGGCCATTCCTTGAAGGTGCCACAGAGAGAAGACAAAGCCCTCCCCTTTGGCTGGCAGTATAAAATCTGTCCTTCTTAGCCATGCCCATTCCTCCATTGACATCCCAATTTCCAGAGCTTGGCTTTTATTTTTTTAATCATGCCTTGATTAGTTTGCCCCATTGTTCATTGTTTGCATGTGTACTGAACACACAGGATTTTTAATTGACTATCTGAAATGAATTACTGACGGCGACTTGGCTACATTTTATTCAGTTCTGTAATCAAACAAATTTTGCTGTCAAACAAAAAAGATCAATGTTATTGTTAATTGTCCTACTTGATGAATTAAATAGAGTATTATTCACCCTTTCTAATTAAACTATCAAGAAAAACATACATAACACTTCAAGAATGGGCTACTCTTTTATTCACAGCTGTTAGCAAACACTGTACATCTGATTTGTGATTAAGATACAAAGAAGGAACAATTATAGTCAGATTAATTAAACAAACAAAAAGGATCTGGGGACAAAGGGTGAAAAAATAAGATGGGCATTGCATTAAAATGCACAGGAGAGAGAATATCATTTCCTATGTGTGCCAACACCTCGCAGAATAAAAATGTTTACCGCCCAAGTTCTGGAAAAGCCCAAGAAAACTTAAAAGCAATTTCATTGAAGGATTTTTCTCTGTGATCTTTGTAGCTGAGAATAAATATGGACTTAGGTAGCATTTGAAAAGCAAGGACACTGCTCATTATCAATTTAGCACAGGATAGTCCAGTTCTCTTTTTTTGTACATAAAACATCATTTTCTTCTTCTTTCCTTTTCTAAATTTGCATAAGAAGCTTTTGAGTTTGGAAGATGCATTTGTCACTGTAGAGAACCTGCATTGCTCACTGTGGGTGCATGTAATGGATATCTGTACCTGAGATAAAGATGGAAGAAAAATACTAAATTACTGGATGCATATCCAACCAAATGCAAACTGGAAAAGGCATGAATATCTAGCATATGGAGAAAACCCCCACAAAGGGTTAGCATTTACCACTGAGGGTCTTGCTGTTCCAGTACCTGTGAAGCACATCCCTTGTTGCTATGCCTTGACTAGACAGTGTTATGCTCAGGCTGAAGAGTGGCAGAAGTTGATTTTATTGTGGCTGAAAGTTGTATATCCTTTGAGCATTGCAGGAATTATAGCTTAATCCAGGACTGGTAGCAGATCCAGTACTGAGAAGAGGAACATGTAGGGAAGTTTTGTTAATGTTGTTGTTGAATAGAACATCCCTATTTTCATCGAAGAAATGTTGGAGGGTATGCTCTCCCAAAATAGAATATAGGTTTCTGTCTGTGGTTTACTGAGGCTCCTTCAGGCTGCACGTCTAGGGCAGAGCTGAAAAAGTAAGTTCCTACAGAGATTTAGCCCCAGGAACACAGTGCCTTTGCTGTGCCCTTATTACAGTTTTAGCCAGATAAGTGGGGTGGTACTTATCCTCTCCTTGCACAGCTGCCTAACTTGCTTCCGTTGAGAGGCCTCCTTTTCCCAGTTATGGGATGAGACTGAAATGCAGGTGGCGTTGTGGGTTAAACCACAGAGCCTAGGGCTTGCTGATCAGAAGGTCGGCGGTTCGAATCCCTGCGACGGGGTGAGCTCCTGTTGTTCGGTCCCAGCTCCTGCCCACCTAGCAGTTCGAAAGCACGTCAAAGTGCAAGTAGATAAATAGGTACCACTCCAGCGGGAAGGTAAATGGCGTTTCCGTGCGCTGCTCTGGTTCGCCAGAAGCGGCTTTGTCATGCTGGCCACATGACCCGGAAGCTGTACGCCGGCTCCCTTTGCCAATAAAGCGAGATGAGCGCACAACCCCAGAGTCGGTCACGACTGGACCTAATGGTCAGGGGTCCCTTTACCTTTACCTTTACTTATCCTCTCCAGGTGCTACTGGAAGGAATTTTTTTATTTTGTTTTGACTATGACAGACCAACACGGCTATCTACCTGTAACTTATCCTCTCCTTGCACAGCTGCCTAACTTGCTTCCGTTGAGAGGCCTCCTTTCCCCGGTTATGGGATGAGACTGAAATGCAATCAATATACAACATACTTAATTAACCACTGAGCCTAGGGCTTGCCGATCAGAAGGTCGGCGGTTCGAATCCCCGCGACGGGGTGAACTCCCATTGCTCGGTCCCTGCTCCTGCCAACCTAGCAGTTCGAAAGCACGTCAAAGTGCAAGTAGATAAATAGGTAAACAGATAAATAGGTAAACAGTGTTTCTGTGCGCTTGTCTGGTTTCGCCAGAAGTGGCTTAGTCATGCTGGCCACATGACCTGGGAAAACTGTCTGCAGACGAACGTCGGCTCCCTCGGCCAGTAAAGCGAGATGAGCGCCGCAACCCCAGAGTCGTTCGCTACTGGACATCACTGTCAGAGGTCCTTTACCTTTACCTTTTTTACCTTTGGAAAATTATAGCTTGCTCTGTTACCTTAACAGTGCTTAGCACTACAGTATCTCACACGATTTTCAAGTCTATGCTCCGCCGGGTGTGTTTTTCAATTGTAGTGGCTGAGGCTGTTTCCTCTAATGGCTGAAGAAATGGAACATTACACCATTTAACGGTGTGGGTCACATTAATCACAGAGAATTCTTTTAATGTCTCAGAAGTAACTGTCAGACTGGACATACTGAATCTATTTAAACTAAAGCATGCCATTTTTTATCTACAGTGATCTTTAATTCACATAAAAGGGTCAAGAAAATGTGATTAAGTGACAGTTTTAAAATGTACTATAATATTAAATAGCTTGATTAAGTGACAACTATAAAATGTAATACAATATTAAGTATCTGGCTATGTCCCAAAAGAACTTTAAAGTATTTTAAATGGTTTGGGAATTTTCTAACCCATTTGGAGTTACAAAAGAATAATTTTCATAAATAAAAACATGTGAACCCTCCCCAAAATGTGCATATGTACTCAGAACACCACCCTAAACATCAGATCATGTCTTGTCAAGCAACCTCTAAACTAATTTCAAGTATAGCTGCTTATTCCTCATATGCAGCTGAAATGAATTCTTAGTCGGTATAATTTGCAGTGGCAAATTCATCCTGTTACCTTTTGCTCTTACATTCCTCCTTAGGACCTTTGCAGCTCTCTGCTCTTCCCTCGTTTTCTTTGCCTCAGTGTTGAAATGTAAGACCTTAGCTTTCTTATTTTTAAACAAGTAAAGGTAAAGGTACCCATGACCGTTAGGTCCAGTTGCGGATGACTCTGGGGTTGCGCGCTCATCTCGCTCTATAGGCCGAGGGAGCCGGCGTTTGTCCGCAGACAGCTTCTAGGTCATGTGGCCAGCATGACTAAGCCGCTTCTGGCGAACCAGAGCAGCGCACGGAAACACCATTTACTTTCCCGCCGGAGCGGTTCCTATTAATCTACTTGCACTTGACGTGCTTTTGAACTGCTAGGTGGGCAGGAGCAGGGACCGAGCAATGGGAGCTCACCCCGTCGCGGGGATTCGAACTGCTGACCTTCTGATCGGCAAGCCCTAGGCTCAGTGGTTTAGACCACAGCACTACCCACATCCCTATTAAACAAGTACACATACTTTATTAGCATTTTCAGCAGAAATGTTACAAAATGAACTCCTGCTCAACTTCCTGTTGATGCAGAAGGATTGTGTCTTCTGATTCTAGGATTGCCATTTCAGAAAGGATAAAGGGAATAACTTTCCTCTTTAACCCATGTATCAGACCACGTATGATTGTTCTGCAGGAGTTTTTGTATTTTAAAATGTGCTATTATTTTGCAGTGCAACCTGGAGTAGGCATTCTGTCTTTGCTGTGAATCTCTATCCCCCGGCCTTAAAATCGGTTTGCCTCGTGGAGGCATATACTACAATGTGATGACTTTATTATTTTTCATGTCTCAATTATGCATGTTACCAGATTGCTGCTGAACAATGGCCCCTTATGGGCGTAACATCAAACTGGGGTGCACCTTATAGACACAAGAAGTAGTGAGCCTTGGGCTCAATCACCCATTGTCCTCTGGTATGTCTAAAAGATGTTTGGAATTTGTTTTGCTTCCTAATCAGAGTTCAATTCATTAAAAACTTGTAGGGAACACCAGAAGAACCCTGCTGCAGAAGGCCACAGTTCCATCTAGTCCAGCATCCTGATCTCACAGTGACCAACCCCGTGGGAAGCTCTCAAGCAACGTTTGAGTGCGACAACCCTCTTTTCACTTGCAATTCCCAGTAATGGATAACCAGAGACATACAATTTTTATTTTAGTATGAACTTTGCTTTGTTCAATGAAGGCAGGATCAAATCATGTTTTACGATCCTGGGTAGCTAACAAACCATGGTACAAACCATGGGTAGGCAAACTAAGGGCCGGGGGCCGGATCCGGCCCAATCGCCTTCTCAATCCGGCCTGCAGGCGGTCCGGGAATCAGCGTGTTTTTACATGAGTAGAATGTGTCCTTTGATTTAAAATGCATCTCTGGGTTATTTGTGGGACCTGCCTGGTGTTTTTACATGAGTGTGCTTTTATTTAAAATGCATCTCTGGGTTATTTGTGGGGCATAGGAATTCATTCATTTCCCTGCAAAAAAATATAGTCCGGCCCACCACATAGTCTGAGGGATAGTGGACCAGGCCCCTTCTGGAAAGGTTTGCTGACCCCTGGTACAAACTAACCAGTTTTCTGCGGAGGAATGTGAGCATGAGGTTTGCTGTTCTTTAAAGCTTTGCAGGCAAACAACAGCAACAACAGCAACAACAAGAACCTTGTAACAGTAACATAATTTTGTGTACTATCTACTCTTTTCCACATTTATCTCCAGCTATATTGCCAGTTCCTGATACCCTACTTGGCATCATAAAACCTTGTTAGTTGCTAAGCCCCCAATATTGCATGATTGGAAAGTGAAGCATCCCCCAGATACACAGAATTCTGGATAAAAGAGCTATTCATGAGAAGATTGTGTTTTTTAAACAGCATAGGAAATTAGCTTCCTTTGATCACACCCAGTCTCCCCTTTAAAAATATTTATTTCTTTATAATGCATGAAAGGGAGATAGAGTGGATCCTGGACACAATATCCATCAGCTGTTCTCTTTCCATGAATTTTTCAATAAAGTTGTCTGTTAAATCAAAAATGTGGAGACAGATGCAAAGTTACCCATCAGTTATCTAATGGAGTGAGAGCATAATTAATCAGATATAACACCTAGGAATAATTGGTGCAGAAATGTATTTCCCAAGGTGGCAACGTTGGTTTCTTCAGGATGTTGAGTCAACTTGTATTAATCACATCATAAAATTAGTGCCAATTTGTCTTTACAACTTTCGGATTTCTTGCAGGTTACCAGCTTATCATTCAAATGTGCTCTTTCTGATGGGGACCAGGAGAATATTAGGCCAGAGATCAGAAATCACATAGTCAAACAGACAAACTAGCAGGGCAGGGGGAGGGAAAGAAATTCCATCCCTGATCAAAGACAAATTACTCACATGGATACTGGGATGTAATGTCATTAGAACAGAAAGCACAGGGTCCCCTTGACAGGTGTGACCGAATTAGTAATGTGGCTCAAGCTGAAATTAATGCAAAGCAGTGGTATGAATACGCTGTCATGTTAGTGTGTGATCACAACTTTCCGTTTGGGCCTTGTAAGCATACTAACAGCAATGTCGTTGCTCTAATGTTGTTCGGTATGGTGTGGAGTATATGAAGATTAGGTCTTAACCTAGTTATAACTTTTGTTTGTCTGCTCTCTTCGCAACCTTCTAGTGTTTGTTGAGAAGCTTCCTTCAGCTGTGCCAGATGGCATCTGGACCCCATGGATTAGCTTAAGGCAGGAGACTGAAGGCAGTAGGACACATATTATAGTACAGAGGTTTTCAACCTTTCTGAGTCCAAGGCTTTCTTGGCCAACTGCATTTCCCCCCCTGTGGCACCCCTTTGACCTGTCTGCAGGCACTACATTTCACCACCATCATCATTTTATTTGTATGCTGCCTTTCCATACTTGAAACTCTGCTCAAGGCAGCTTACAACATGACAAGATTTACATAATTACAAACATAACAGAAGTCATAAACAATAAATAAAAAGACATCAAAAAGTACACAACCAAATGGAAACAATTTCCACATAAATCATAAGTGTTGTAGCGTGGGTTAATGATTTCAGCAAGTGATTTCAGCTCTCTGACATAGCAGGCAGGAGACAGCTTCTTCATGTAACAACTCTTTATTCAGGCAAACAAGACTGAGGGAACTGAGGGTAGGGAAGCTACATTTATAGGGACAGAGGACTGACTAGGAAAAGATACATTTTGGAGGGAACAATCTCAAGCAATCACACAGCTGCTTTTTGGTGGGAACCAATAAGACTGAGGATCCCAATGCAGCAACTTGAATGCACCAATAGTAACTGTTCCTTCTGGGACAGGAAGGCAGTTACTTTACCCTAATGTGATTACAGACAATAGTAATACAGATATGATAACACTTTGAATTAATACACAACAATAAGATCTAAAACTAAAGATACAATAATATCAATAACAGCAACAGCTTTCTCAACTCCCCGTAAACAATACACCAGCCCAAGAATCTGTTCAACAGCCTCAGCTATTGCGTGTTTAGACCTTTAACCTCCCCCTTAAATGAATTCAGACAAGACTCAAATTTTGGTTTGGTTTTTGGCAGAATTTAGGCCACAACTTTATTGATTACAGCAAGTGAGTGGTTGCATAGGCTCTGGTTTGACTAGCTCCCTGCACCGTGGCAGGTAGCGCTGACCCAGGGCACCAGCATAGGTCAGCCTAGGCTGAACACCTGGAACAGTGGAAAGCAGGGTCAGGCTAGTCCACCACCCAGATGTCCCCTTGGACTCAGGCACAGGCACAACCCCTCTCAGGGTTGGCCAAACCATTGAGTCCCTGGATTCCTTTAATGGAATACCCTTTGCTTAGGGATGGCTAGAGTGTTCTCCCACCCCTATAACCTGAACCAGAGCCTATCCGCAACCATACAAGTTGTGACGGTTTGCTACGCGGCAGGCGAAACCTAAATGGCAACAGCCAATCAGCCAAGTGGGGAAAATTCCTGCTGTGCCCGTCCCAACGACAGATGACACACGACGGCATAGCAAGGTCAAGTGCAAGCCCTAAATATAGGGAGAGGTGGGCGGGTGTTCCGATGCAATGGCCCAAAGAGGAAGCTCGGGGACATGTGCGTGGGCTTATATAGATCCCTCGATCCATTTAGCTAGCATCCCATTGGTCAGATTACACCCATCATTGAGGGACCTACCAATAGGTATTGTGGCTATCCAAACGAACCCACCCACCCACGGTTTGGTTGCCAGGTCACACCGCAACACGTGCCCTCTTTGAGGGAGGACACGATTTGTAGCTGGAGTCAGTCCACACTCCACTTTCCCAGGCCAGATGGGAAAGGGCCAGCAAGGCAGGTTGCAGGTCTTCCAGGGCTCACAGCCAAGATGGTCTCATTTAAAACAACACAGATGAAAATTAAGAACAATTTAAATGCAGCTGCAGTCCTTGGGAAGCCTGTCAAGCCCCGCCCCAAGCCAGGTGGGAAGAGGCAAGGGCAGGGTCCTTCAGACCCTCAGCAGGTGGTCCTCCTCCCACCATGCACCCTTTGGTGATGCTACCCTCACTTTCGCCAAAAGTGGCCACTTCCATTAATCTAATCTGCACAAACTAATCTATCTATTAAGAGGAGGGAGGGAAAGATGGAGGGACGGAGGCTGGTGCTGCCCATGGCTTCCCTCACCGTCATTCAAGGCAGCCCAGGGGGCCACGGCACATCAGTTGAAAACCGCTCTCATAGTATGTACGTTCATCCCATTAGTATCACCATGTTAGGCCAAAGGTTCTCAATGAGCCGGTCTTTTTAACTGATGGCATTTTTTGAGGGAGGATTAATAATTGAAAGGGAAGCGGGTGGCGCTGTGGGTTAAACCACAGATCCTAGGGCTTGTTGATCAGAAGTTCGGCGGTTCGAATCCCCGCGACGGGGTGAGCTCCTGTTGCTCGGTCCCTTCTCCTGCTAACTTAGCCGTTCGAAAGCATGCCAAAAATGCAAGTAGATAAATAGGAACCGCTCTGGTTTGCCAGAAGTGGCTTTGTCATGCTGGCCACATGACCCGGAAGCTGTACGCCGGCTCCCTCGGCAAGTAAAGCGAGATGAGCGGCGCAACCCCAGAGTGGGTCACGACTGGACCTAATGGTCAGGGGTCCCTTTACCTTTACCTAATAATTGAAAGGGGCATAAATTTCTTGTCATTTCTGAAGCAGAGGCGGGGGACGCAGAGAAGGAATGATATGAAGCTCCCCAGCCCAGCCTTCAGCGCTTGTGCAATTGTTTGTCTGTCTTCAGCAAGAACTCCAATAGCAGAAGCAGCAAGATCTTGTTTTTTGGTTTTGTTGTCTGGCTCTGCCTTATCATCAAAGAATGACCATTCCCCACATCAAATGAGGGGGGGCATTTTGCGTGGTCGCGAGCAGCCCTCTGAGATCACGTTGCAGCTCCTGGCAGTTGGATCTGGCACCGCCTTCCCAGGTTGGATACCTGTGGTCCACCTATTCCAGCAGCTGCCCAATCCCAGCTGGGGAGGTGTTGCCAGGGGGATTGGCCAGGTAGAGGGAGGGAACAGACAGTACAGGAGTCAGTCATTACCTGGGAAGCGGCCGTTGGATCCAGAGCTTCCCCACCCTCCACTCCCTCAATTAATGCTTGTTATGCAGATTAAATAGCATCTTAAAAAGCAAAGACATCACCTTGCCAAAAAAGGTCCATATAGTTAAAGCTATGGTTTTCCCAGTAGTAATGTACGGAAGTGAGAGCTGGACCATAAAGAAGGCTGATCGCCGAAGAATTGATGCTTTTGAATTATGGTGCTGGAGGAGACTCTTGAGAGTCCCATGGACTGCAAGAAGATCAAACCTATCCATTCTGAAGGAAATCAGCCCTGAGTGCTCACTGGAAGGACAGATCCTGAGGTTAAGGCTCCAGTACTTTGGCCACCTCATGAGAAGAGAAGACTCCCTAGAAAAGACCCTGGTGTTGGGAAAGATTGAGGGCACAAGGAGAAGGGGACGGCAGAGGATGAGATGGTTGGACAGTGTTCTCGAAGCTACTAACATGAGTTTGGCCAAACTGCGAGAGGCAGTGAAGGATAGGCGTGCCTGGCGTGCTCTGGTCCATGGGGTCATGAAGAGTCGGACACGACTGAACGACTGAACAACAACAACAACAACAACAATGCAGATTAACCTTTATTTTCCACAGCCACACAGGCACGCAGACGCTGCTAAGACAAGGTCGCTGTTGAAGGGCCGGAAAGGACTTTCCCTGCATTGGCAGGTTTCGCCTTTCCCGTAGCAATTCGCCACAACTTTGGCGGTTGCAGGCCTTGGGCGGAATCCTTTTGTCATCTACCTAAAATGGGAGGGGGCGTGGGGCGGTGACTCCTGCCCCCATTGCGGCAGCGATACCAGGGTTCCCGTTAAAGGGGTCTTAGGGGGAGGCATTGACCATATGCCCAGAGGTCGTCATTGCCCTCCCCCTCCAGCGGCGGCGAACGGGGGGGGCGTGCTATCTGCTTGAACATATGTTCTCCAGAGCTAGCCCACTCCCCACACATGCTGGATAACCCTGAAAATTACCCAGAACGCCGGCTGGGGGGCTGGGAAGGATAAACGCCCAATGCCTGAGCCAAGGTCTCCCTACATCTGAATATTAATAAAGTTGTGGCCAATTTAATCCCATAGAACGTTGTCACGTGTCGTTATTTCCCTCAGGGGCTGCATGGGGTTCGGGGGGACTCCGCCTGACCACGCAAATACCTGCTCGTTCCTTTACTGTGAGAAATCTCTGGCATATACAATTCCCCAAAGAATTCTTTGGCCTCTCCTACTGAAGCAACCTAGTGATAATTATAAAGCAACCTAATTATTCCTGGCTAAGATTTTAAGCAAGGATACCCATGTTCACGGCTTATACTCTTAGGGCACTTCCTGCCTTCCCCCTGGTATGTTTTCAGAGCACGTTTTAGGCCACATTTCCAGCGCATTTTCCTATATTAAAGAAAGGAAGCAGGTTTGTTGCTCATGACCTCCCACAACTTGATTTCATCAATATGTGATAGAATCCCACCCCCAAATACCAACTGTACTATAACAACTTTATACTACAGTATATGCTTTACAGATGGAACGCTGAACCATAGGTTAAGTTTCCTACGCAGCCAGTTTTGTACTTATATTTTGCTTGCAAATTTACTATATTTTCAATTTTGGCAGCAAAGCAGGCTAAATAAAATGAATGTCTTTCATGCTCAGTGCAAAAGAATCAAGCCCAATTAAATGCATTTTGTTTGTTTGTTTGTTTGTCTGTGGCATTTATATTTTGTTTAATATTCAGAAATTTCTAAGTGGTGAGCATAAATGTTAACAAAGAAAAAACATACAAAGTATAACAATATTTAAACTTCATTATAAAAAAAGAAAACTACTACATAATTTCGGTGAGCAAGATTTCATTTACAGCATTTTGTGCCAGCTTTTGCAAGAGAAATAACCTCTGTCCTTGAAGGCACCTAAGAATGTGTCATTAGTTGAATATGGAAGCAGAAAATAATAAAAATGGCATTTAAAATATTTTTTTTTTTTTGCACAATTTCTCCCTATTTGTGTTTCTTTTGTGCATGGATTGCATGTCCACTTTTGATGAATTACAGTATCCTAGAACATTGGTAGTTGATTGACTCAATCACGGATAGGACAGATCATAGCACTTTGAGACAGAGAATTAAGCTATATCCAGAAAAGGCTAACCCTCCTTGCAAATAAAGCTTAGTATATGGGAGATATGTCCCTGTTTCTCAATTTGAAAAGATGGAGGTTAGGCTTTTAATGTTTAATAGATTATTGTATTTTAATGTTCTGTTGGAATCCGCCCAGAGTGGCTGGGGAAACTCAGCCAGATGGGCGGGGTATAAATAAATTATTATTATTATTATTATTATTATTATTATTATTATTTATTATTATTACTAATTTTGCTATTACGTTATGCAAACTAAGAACAAAGCCTGCATTTCTATGGCACTTTCACCCCATCTTTGTCCCAAGTTCTTTGCAAGAGATTGACCGAAACAAGCAGTTGATGAACAATGTGGGCGATAAACTGCCAGATGTTCTCTCAGCATGCAAACTAGGTTTACGATCTTCTTTTTCAATAAATGTATATCTTCCACCTTTACTATATGTGCAACATACTGGTAAGCTATTTAAATCAGGTTTTTATGGGGAGGAAATCTGCATGCTTGCCAGGAGCTTACAACCCATCCAGAAGGAGTCTCCTAGCATTTTTAGGTAGCATGAATCTCCTCATGCACTCTAAATTTCTCCAGTAACACATAAATTCCTACATAAATTCCACAGTGGACACTAACAGAAAGAGAAGGGGCTAGGCTGTTTTCCACTCTGCCCCCTCCTTTGGTGTTCATGAACACAAGACTATTGCCTGACGATAGTTTTTTGAACTTTCATGAAAGAGATAGAGAAAAGTCTCTTGGGTCGGCTTCGCTTTGTGTCTATTGTCTCCTTGTGGCTTCTTTTAAAATGGGAGGATGGACTTTTAAGTCTTTCGCTGTTTGTCTTTCGACAGTGGCATATATGCAAGAGTTCTGTTGAAGGCCTAGCATGCCACAACTAGATACAAAAGTACAAACAGTGAATCTGCACCATTTTCGTTTAGAATGCAGCACCAATATGAACAAACAGGGAATAAAACTCTCCCTGTGTGTGCTCTTAGTTTTAGATGAGAAATTAAACAGTATCTCCTACCTGACCTTAAGGAAATAGTTTCATCATCGCCATTTATTTCAAAGCAATTCCAAACCACTTATTTGTTGAAATAACCCGTAAGCACAAAAATATAAAACATCAATATAAAAACTTAAAACATAAAATATGCATCAATGTATATACAGCGTCTAGCATTAATGGTCAGGAAAAGCCAGAGCAAAAAAGTAAGTCTGCAACAGAGATCTAAAATTCATCACGGACAATGCATCCCATATAGCAGAGGGAAGGACATTCCAAACAACAGGCTCAATGTCAGAAAATGCCTGTTTACAGATCACTGCCATATGACAATTCTCCCTGTGATCTTAATCATCTAACAGGTCTGTAAAGGGGAGGATGATCATATATAAATGTAGAAATATGTAGAAAAATAATATTACATTTGCATTGCTCCAACCACACCTGATACTCTAGGCCAGGGGTGGCCAACTCCGAAGAGACTGTGATCTACTCACAGAGTTAAAAACTGTAAGTGATCTACCCCCTTTTGGGGGGTTCAGGTCAAAGCTGTTAAGCTTTTTTTCAGGGAGGAGGAAAGCCCTGTTTTTTAGGGGTTCAGGTCAAAGTTGTTGAGATTTTTTGAGGAAGGAGGAAGGCCCATTTTTTAGGGGTTCAGGTCAGAGTTGTTGAGATTTTCTGAGGCAGGAGAAAAGCCCTGGTTTTTTGGGGGGGGAAGGGTTAAAATGTTGAGCATTTTTTAGGGGAGCCAAAGTTGTTGAGATTCTTTGGGGGGAGCCAGTAATCTACCAGTGATCTACCACAGACGTCCAGTGATCTACCGGTAGATCACGATCTACTTGTTGGACGTGCCTGCTCTAGGCTGTGTGGTTGGTTATGTATTAACACAAACTATTCCTCATAAGTACTTTATTGCAGAGCTTTTCAACCTTTTGGGTCCACGGCTCCCTTGACCAACCCTGTGGGGGCCAGGAGCCCCGTTGTGTCACCCCTGGCCTGCAGAGCTGGCAGCCCCTCACCCCTTTTTGAACACCCTCCCTGGTGGAGTGTGCCCTCAGCCTCCTCTCCCCTCTCCTTGGGAGTCCTATGGGCAGCCACAGCTGCCGCCCCTGGTCTCTGAGCTGCCCCCCAGCCCCAAAGACAGGTGCCTCCTCTGGGGTGGAGGAAGGGGATGCGGTGGGTGCGGTCCGACCCAGGTGTCACCACTGAGGGGGGTGACAAAATATCTGGCGGCACTCACCGCGGGGCCTGCAGTGCGCCGGAGCCACATGTCTGTCCTGGGAGAGACACGGTGGCTCGGGCCCGCATAGGCTCCGCGCTGCCCAAACGGTCCACCCACTGCCTCCCCCCACAGCTGTAGGGCAGCTGAGTGGAAGGAGGCAGACAGACTCCGGAGGCCCTGCGGTGCGCCCTGGCCCACCCCTATGGGCACGCCACCACAGGTGCCCAAGCGGCTTCCTCCCACTGTCCCACAGGGGCCTGGTAAGCACCCCCTGATCAGCCACAGAGGCACCATTCACCTGGGGAGCTTGTAGCTAGGGCTGCTGCAACAAACAGCTGTGCAAGCCTTTATTACGTGGCAAAAATTAGGGTGCGCACTAGATTTGATTGTGCATTTACAGTTGCCAGCAAATACTTTTTGGTTTCAAGGTTTTGAAAATTGAGTTGTGCATTAGTATTTGCGTAAATACGGTAAATTAGTAAGCAGCAGACTTTTTGCACTTTTCATAGAATCATAGAATTTTGTAGAGTTGGAAGGGACCCTGAGGGTCATCTACCGCCAACGAGCCAAAGGAACTAGTCAAGACTGCATGCTGGGCAGGTATTTGCCATTCCCTTCCCTCCTTTGTTAAAACACCGAAGCCTAGTTCAGATGTTTGGGTGCCTCAGCATGGAAAAGTGCAGGTTCTCCTCTGTATCGAATGTTCAAGAGTTAATCTTTTCATAAATAATACCTGGGAGAGATGTCCACATTAAGAGAGAATATTCTAGTTTACCGTATTTTTCGCTCCATAAGACACACTTTTTTCCTCCTAAAAAGTAAGGGGAAATGTCTGTGTGTCTTATGGAGCGAATGCGTGGTCCCGGAAGCTGAATTGCCCAGGGGCGAAAAGCAGATTGTGTGTTTTGTTTTGTTTTACAAAGAGAGAAGGGGGTGTTGAAAGGAAGCTGCTGATCAGCTGATCAGCAAGCCATCGGGAGAGAGATAACGGACGCTAGCAATAAAGGCTCCCTTTCTGGCCACGCCCCTTTCCCCAGGCCTCCATTGCTGAATGTTCTGCGGAGGGAGGCTGTTTGTTTCCCCAGTGACATGTGACTGGCTGATTAGATTATCTGTCTGGAAACTGTAGAAACGGCTCCCTTTGCTAGAGAAGCTGCAGAACTGTGAGTTGAACCCCATAAAACAGGATTTTTTCCCCTTGCAAAGTAAGCTCAACAACTTTGAGCTGATCCTCAAAAAATGGGGCTTTTCTCCTTTGCAAAAGAAGCTGCACAACTTTGAGCTGATCCTCAAAAAAACGGGGCTTTCCCCCTTTCCTCTAAAAACTAGGTGCGTCTTATGGTCAGGTGTGCCTTATAGCGCGAAAAATACGGTGTTTTACATTGGAAAGTATCACCATTTGTTTATCAAGTTCTCTCATCGGATTGGGGGGGGGGAAGTGAGAGATCATCTGCCTGCCACACTTAAATCCCACTGTTCCTCCAGAGACCTTACATGTGGTTCCTAAGCAGAAAAGTGATGTGAGATTCTGCATCTAATGCTCTTAGAGACACCATCCCTTTAGTTGGCTGTGTGAAGCTGAAAACCATCCAGATTTCTCATTGCCTGCCCCCACTGACATGCCATGTTCTACACACGCTTCTACCTTCCCTGATATTAGAGCAACAAAGAAAACAGTTTGCCAACCCCAAAAAAGAACACAATACTCTGAGCACAAGCGGCTCCACGTTTTAAACTCACTTGGATCATCCTGACTAAAGGAGTAAAATGGAATTTGCGTCTGCTCTCCAGATGCTAAGTACATTTGGTTGGGGGCAAGCACAGGTTTCTTGTAGAACAGTATAGTATATATATTTTAAGTAAAAAGAATAAAATGAGCACTGTTGCCATGCGCATTCCTGGCCAACCACCTCCAGACTATGAGAAGAAACAAGCCAACCATGTTGGGGGTTTGCATGTCACAATAAACCACAGCATGGCTTGCTTGAGCCACGCAGGCACTGCTAGTTGGTGGGTGGGTGGAGCTGTGTGGGAGGAGAGAGGCACGATCCTGATTAAACTATGGTTTAAGACAGGGGTAGGCAACCTAAGGCCCGTGGGCCAGATGCAGCCCAATCACCTTCTCAGTCCGGCCCGCTGACGGTCCGGGAATCAGAGTGTTTTTACATGAGTAGAATGTGTGCTTTTATTTAAAATGCATATCTGGGTTATTTGTGGGGCCTGCCTGGTGTTTTTACATGAGTAGAATGTGTGCTTTTATTTAAAATGCATCTCTGGGTTATTTGTGGGACCTGCCTGGTGTTTTTACATGAGTAGAATGTGTGCTTTTATTTAAAATGCATCTCTGGGTTATTTGTGGGACCTGCCTGGTGTTTTTACATGAGTAGAATGTGTGCTTTTATTTAAAATGCATCTCTGGGTTATTTGTGGGGCCTGCCTGGTGTTTTTACACGAGTAGAATGTGTCCTTTTATTTAAAATGCATCTCTGGGTTATTTGTGGGGCATAGGAATTTGTTCATCCCCCCCCCCAAAAAAATAGTCTGGCCCACCACATGGTCTGAGGGACGGTGGACCAGCCCACGGCTGAAAAAGGTTGCTGACCCCTGGTTTAAAACAAACTGTGGCTTATCATGTCATGCAGAGCACCAGGCTAGTTCCCCGAAATGCTTTCCCAGTATGTGCTGGAACATGCAGTGAGTCTCCTTTGTAAGCGAAAGAGGTGTGTTGAGGGGTGTGTGTGTGTATGTCTGCATGTACACATCTATACTTCATGGGAAGATAGTTCCTGAAAACAAGCTCTGGTGCCTTGTACTGATGCAGCAGCACAAATCATTTGCTTGCTGGGTGCTTCTTCCAAAACCTGATGAATGTGGTGCTGGTTTTCGCTGTGCATATTGCAATATTCTTGGGGCGGAACCATTTTTAGGTTCATATGGAAGAGTTGTTTTGGGTTCCAATATACTGCCTACAGTAGTCACACATGGCTGGGTTGAGAATCAGAACTGCCTGTGGAGCTGGAACATGCTGGAATATGAAACATGCCAATACTGCTATCAATTAGACAATGACCCAGAAATTCTTGGAAGAATGGTTTTTCAGCTCAATTCAGCCTCCAGGGTATATAACCCTATCATTGGGTCTCCACCGATTCCTATGTTGGAAGCTGGAACAACTGGGGAATGAGCCAGAGGAAGATTTGGGAGGACAAAGAAATTTAATTACTGTCCCTAAGAGAAACAAATCGCTCAGTTAAACAAATGAATAATCAAAGCTCTTGGCCAACTAACTAAGCAGTGATTTCAGTTGAGACACTGTGGTTAGGTTTATTATCTGTTTCTGGGCCAAAGTGTTATCCAGACAGATGTACTAGGAGTTTGGTTTCCATAATAAAGGCTGTACTTAGGGGAAATATTTTAATGACATCTAGCTACTTTTCCAGGCCTCCATCTCTCCAGGTCATAGGACCACCACTTGTGTCTCTTGACCTTACCAACCCTTCCTGTCCTTTCTGGGTCTTATGAAGAACATTAAACTTGCAGATGCAATTATTGTATAATAAAGTATTGATTTCCTGAGAAACCCTCTAACATTTTCTTTTTGGAATTAGCATTTAAGAATTAACCACAACCAGCCCTAAAATGAATTATAAGGCCCTTAAATTCTGAAATACGTATCCGTTTCCTCCTCCTAAAGCATCCAAAAATAGCAAGTTTGCATCTTGGATCCAGAACACACATTGTTTAATTTCAGTGAAGCCTAAAACAAGAAACATCTATACGTAAAGATGGTATGAAATCAATGTTTTCAAAATGCATCTCAATATCTCTCATGCTGTGATTGATGGTTATGTTCATTTACTCAAAGGTTTAGCTATCAGAAGTTTCCCTTTCCTCTGAGAACCTTATACATTTCCCCCCAGTAATTTCTATTTTTTGCCGCAATGTCTCTTAGTAAGGCTAGATGTGGTCAGCTGCAGGCATCGGAGCAAGCGAGGCATTTGTTGCTCCATTAGATGTTTGTGATTTCAGCAGTGCAAGTCTCATGGGTATGGGATGGCTTAGCTTTACTTTTCTCCCACAAGCAAAATTTCTCAACAGAATCTATCCTATCAGAAGCACGGTCCTCGTTTCCGGTTGCAGATTTACTGTGCGGCAAGCTTGAGGGTAACACTTTCAAGGGCATCAAAATAAGTGGTGCTGATACAATCACATTGAGGAATAATATAGCAGCTGACACCCCATAAATATGTAAGTGAATATATTGTTGTGAGTTTGATCATTCAATCTCTGTAAACAGTCAGGGATTTAAACCCAAGAGACTTTAGTGGTGGGAAATGGGCTCCTGTAGGCTGAATAGCAGTTTCTCCAGCCTCTGGAATAGAGTACCCATCGGAGTTTAGAGAAATGACAGGCCTCATGTCCCCGGATTTATGCCTGGGGACTTCCGGCGAGGGAACATGGCGGGCGCCATGGCAGCGAGCAGCACCAGAGGTCCCGGCCACGGCAAAGTTCCAGCCAGCCAATCCGCTGGCTGGGGGCGGGGCTATTTAAACCAAGGCGCGAGCCAGAGAGCTTCCTTCTGGCTCACTTCCTCGATCAACGCTCACCCCGAACTCGCGCAGAGCCACCAGCAGCAGAATAGCCCACGGCGAGTGTAGTGGTTAAGAGCGGTAGACTCGTAATCTGGAGAGCTGGGTTCGCGTCTCTGCTCCTCCACATGCAGCTGCTGGGTGACCTTGGGCTAGTCACACTTCTTTGAAGTCTCTCAGCCCCACTCACCTCACAGAGTGTTTGTTGTGGGGGAGGAAGGGAAAGGAGAATGTGAGCCGCTTTGAGACTCCTTCGGGTGAAGGGGCAGCATTTGGTGCTCTTGCTGTGAATGATCACGCATTGCCTTTCTCACTGTCCTAGGCAGGAGAAATAAAACTCTTTCTCTTTTGAACCAAACCTCGTTGTCTTTTTGGCTCCTTCCTCCCTACCTGGGAGCAACGCAGATCCAAGAAAGGCCTGATAAGGCTACACGGGTAGTGATAAAGCGGGATATCAAATCCAAACTCCTCCTCTTCTTCTTCTTGGTATGAGCTTTCATGTGCATGAACACTTCTTCAGATACACTGAAACAGAAGTATCTCAGGTTATTTGAAGAAGTGTGCATGCACACGAAAGCTCATACCAAGAACAAATTTAGTTGGTCTCTAAGGTGCTACTGGAAGGAATTTTTTTATTTTGTTTTGACTACGGCAGACCAACACGGCTACCTACCTGTAACTGTATCTATCTGAAGGCTTTTTAAAAACTAGGATGGTGTTTGGTGGTCATTCTGGTGGAAGTCTCTGGGCCAAATGTCGCCATACTTTTTTTTTTTAAGTATGCATAACACTACCACTTTTATTTTGAAGGGGAAAGAGCCTACGGTTTCCATATCCAGTTCAGGTGCTGGATCAGGCCCCCACCAGTGGCTTTTTGTACAAAAGGGGCAGGAGGGACGCGGGTTGCGCTGTGGTCTAAACCACAGAGCCTAGGGCTTGCCGATCAGAAGGTCGGCGGTTTGAATCCCCGCGACGGGGTGAGCTCCCATTGCTCGGTCCCAGCTCCTGCCAACCTAGCAGTTCGAAAGCATCTCAAAGTGCAAGTAGATAAATAGGTAAACGGCGTTTCTGTGCATTGCTCTGGTTCGCCTGAAGCGGCTTAGTCATGCTGGCCACATGACCCGGAAGCTGTACACCAGCTCCCTCAGCCTATAGAGCGAGGTGAGCGCTGTAAGCCCAGAGTCGTCTGCGACTGGACCTAACGGTCAGGGGTACCTTTAAAGAGGCAGCATTAAACATGCTTTTAAACAGGCTTGACTAATATAACATGTAGTTTGGCCATCTGGCAGCTGTCAATCCCTGCTCCAGCTGTGACTTCGGAGCCTCCGTTCTGGATTATGACTGTTCACCAGTCCCTGAAATACAACATTTCTGTCACACCAAGTTTAGGCTTCCAGGAACTTGTGAGAATAGTTCAGCTCACGCCTCCATGACTGAATACTTCTCTTTTGAATTTCTTTTTTTAATGAAGGAATGAATGAATGAATGAATGAATTAATACACAGGCAAATATTCATATTTGCTGCCTGAGCATTCAGGATCAAAATAACAATTATAGGCTACTTTCAGGATTAACCTTCAATCCTTTCACCTCTTCCTGACTTAAACAGATTTAGACTAAACATGTCAAAAAAACCCCCCACCACCAATCAATTGCTTCTCTTTCATAGGAGCAAGCCCCCATAATGAATGTTACATGTTAATTATTGCTTTTAGATCTAGCCCAGGTTGTCCTATGTTAATGTCATTTCATTCAGGAAATTTCTTAAGTTTCCTTCATCAAAAGGTCCTTTGTCTGGAAGGTACCAGAAAGGATGTGCTATTCAACTACTTTCCTTCATGGCCCAGTGAGCAAAGGGAAGCCAGCTCTCCTGTTACCTGGGGATATTCAAGAAGGTAATTAGTTGACAAATAATTAAGCTATGCATAATTGAAATGCTACAGACAAATCACCTGTCTGTAGTATGAGGAGGGCATGGGCAGATTTATTTTGAAAGGCTGCATTTGGAAGGGAAATATGGTTGGCCAACAGTTTCAAATCTCTTAAGCTGGGAAAAACATGTGTTCCTGGTAAAATGTCCCTGGGCCCAATTCATAATGATGGTTGTTATCTTTAAAGCCTTAACTGGATTGGGACTAGGCTGCTTGTCTTCTTCTTCTTTGGCGATCACTCGTAGCCGAGTAAGATTGTCTTCCATAAACACGGTTTTAACAGTGAGTCCGTAAGTGACTGTGGAGGCCAATTCTGGATCCACACGTCCTTCCACAGTGGGGACATTGGTTTCCGGGCGGGAGTTGATCACGGTGTGGATTTGCCAAGCGTGCCTTCCTCTTAGCACGTTTCTCCCTTGCGTCCTGAGTCAATAGTGTGATGCAGCAGCTAAAAAAGCCAATGCAATTCTGGGCTGCATCAATAGGAGTATAGCATCTAGATCAAGGGAAGTAATAGTACCACTGTATTCCGCTCTGGTCAGACCTCACCTGGAATACTGTGTCCAGTTCTGGGCACCACAGTTCAAGAAGGATACTGACAAGCTGGAACGTGTCCAGAGGAGGGCAACCAAAATGGTCAAAGGCCTGGAAACGATGCCTTATGAGGAACGGCTTAGGGAGCTGGGTATGTTTAGCCCGGAGAAGAGAAGGTTAAGGGGTGATATGATAGCCATGTTCAAATATATAAAAGGATGTCATATAGAGGAGGGAGAAAGGTTGTTTTCTGCTGCTCCTGAGAAGAGGACACTGAGCAATGGATTCAAACTACAAGAAAGAAGATTCCACCTAAACATTAGGAAGAACTTCCTGACAGTAAGAGCTGTTCGACAGTGGGATTTGCTGCCAAGGAGTGTGGTGGAGTCTCCTTCTTTGGAGGTCTTTAAGCAGAGGCTTGACAGCCACCTGTCAGGAATGCTTTGATGGTGTTTCCTGCTTGGCAGGGGGTTGGACTGGATGGCCCTTGTGCTCTCTTCCAACTCTATGATTCTATGATTCTATGAGTTCGAGTGTCTTCAAAGCCCATTACACCTTTAGTAAAGGCTGTTCTCCAACTGGAGCACTCACAGGCCAGTGTTTCCCAGTTGTCGGTGTTTATACTACATTTTTTTAGCTCTGCCTCGAGACGGTCTTTAAACCTCTTTTGTTGACCGCCAGCATGACGCTTTCCATTTTTAAGTTCGGAATAGAGTAGATGCTTTGGAAGACGATCATCAGGCATCCGCACAACATGACCAGTCCAACGAAGTTGATGTTGAAGAATCATTGCTTCAACACTGGTGATCTTGCTTCATCCAGTACACTGATATTAGTTCGCCTGTCTTCCCAAGTGATGTGTAAAATTTTCTGGAGACACCGTTGATGGAATCTTTTGAGGAGTTGGAGATGGCGTTTGTAAGTGGTCCATGTTTCACAAGCATACAGTAAGGTTGGTAGTACAATAGCTTTGTAAACTTTTTTGCTTGTAGGGTTGCCTACACCTATATGAGTCTGATTGGCCCTTAATATTGGCCATGGAGATTCCATTTGTGAGCCCACCAATAGGCTGCTAGGAATGAAACAGAATATTTCCGGTGGTAGCCCCGACACTTGGAAGGTTTGCTATTTTTGTCATTCTTACTCTGCTTTTACTAAACCTTAAAGGGCAACCAATTCAATGATCCCGGTTAAGATGTTCAGGTTCCTTTTGTCTCCTTTCTACATCAGAGCCTCAAGCCTCAGTAACAGTGCTTTTTTTCTGGAGGGATGCAGGGGTACGCATAAACATTTTGTGAATCTAAGTTTGGCCTCATTGAGGGACAGTATTTCAATATGAGTAGGAAAATGAGAGTACCCCTAAACTATTATTATCAATAATAATAGTAGGCATCCCTTATTCCAAAATACAACAGTTGTTCATCCACTTCATCCTTTTGTTCTATATCTTTCTTTTAAAAATAAATAAATAAGTTTTCCCTTATTGGTCGATAGCAAAGCATGATTTCTCTATCAACCTTCCATGTTCTGGCCAAACCGCTTCTTCCAGTTTGTTCTCAAATCCACTACATAGTTCTTAAATGAATCTTCTTTGCCCCCCCCTCCTTTTGTGGTAAACCTTGCATAGACAAAGAAATCCCATAACATCATGATTGAGGCTGCCTAAATTGTAAGGAGCAGCATAAAGGAGATTTATGGCAGGATAGGATTGAGCCCAATCTTCTTTTACTCTTCAAAATGTCTAATTAGTGCTTAATCAATTTTTATAATATAAGATCACCACTCAATAAGACCCAATCCCTTAATTTTCAACTCATGTAAGCATTTCTCTGTCATGTTAGAAACCCTCATATGCCATTTCCTGTTCTCTTTGGGGTGTAGAATCTGACAAGGTTCTTTATCCACCATCTGCTCATTAAAATGTCAAGTGTTTTTAAGTGTGAATGAAAAACTGGTCTCAGGTTCTTAAGTATTCCTCCCTACCAAGTACTGGCTAGTTTTTTTTTATGACAGTGTAAGGTAACTGTGCCTTCCATTTAAGAACTGGGTCAGGTTCCTTTGTTTGAGAATATTTGCACCCAACCCTGGGAACATATCCTCATAACATTGAGTTAAGCTACATTGTACATTCCACCTAACAGGAATAACTCATTGTTGATTCCTCATGCTGACCATATTCTGTGTGGCAGAAATGCAGAAATTCATCCTCCCTCAGCCAGGCACAGTTGCTTTGCATGCACACATGTCTATTCCACCTGCCTGCCCCCCCCCATTACCATTAACCCTAAAGAACAGATACAGACAGGACAGAATGCAAAACTCATTAGAATCTAGAGAATGTCTCTCAAGTTTCTGAAAGCATCTAGTCCTTGAGAGTGCAAAATGAAACTAATGAAAGCACATCAGAATGGTTCAGATGCATAAAAATATAGCCTGGGTCTATTCTCGGGTGGGGGGATGTTTGTGGTACTTGCGTAAAGGTAAAGGGACCCCTGACCATTAGGTCCAGTCGTGTCCGACTCTGGGGTTGCAGCGCTCATCTCGCATTATAGGCCGAAGGAGCCGGCATACAGCTTCCGGGTCATGTGGCCAGCATGACAAAGCCACTTCTGCCGAACCAGAGCAGTGCACGGAAACACCGTTTACCTTCCCGCCGGAGTGGTACCTATTTATCTACTTGCGCTTTGATGTGCTTTCGAACTGCTAGGTTGGCAGGAGCAGGGACCGAGCAACAGGAGCTCACCCCATCGCGGGGATTCGAACCGCCGACCTTCTGATCAGCAAGCCCTAGGCTCTGCGGTTTAACCCACAGTGCCACCTGCGTCCCATGTGGTATTTGCTTAACTGAAACTGAACATCATCACACTAAGCACCTCAGGCATAATGGCAGAAAATGAGACTCGCTTTAATAAGGTCTCTTGATGAACAAGTTCAAAAGAAACAGCTTTGCATATTCTACAGGTTTAGTGTACAAGAGTAGATTCCAGAATGAAGGAAACACCTTGGACACTACAGAGACTGTCTTCTATGCCTTATCACAGCCTTTTCAGTAGCCTAAGAACCTCATCGCTATGACCACGAAAGACAGCGCTTGTTACCTCATAGTCCGAGATCCTGTTCTCCAGAGGCCTTAGGTATTACAACACCCTACATTGTTGTTGTTTAGTCATTTAGTCGTGACCCCATGGACCAGAGCACGCCAGGCCCTCCTGTCTTCCACTGCCTCCCGCAGTTTGGTCAGACTCATGTTGGTAGCTTCGAGAACACTGTCCAGCCATCTTGTCCTCTGTCGTCCCCTTCTCCTTGTGCCCTCCATCTTTCCCAACGTCAGGGTCTTTTCCAGGGAGTCTTCTCTCTCATGAGGTGGCCAAAGTATTGGAGCCTCAGCTTCAGGATCTGTCCTTCCAGTGAGCACTCAGGGCTGATTTCCTTCAGAATGGATAGGTTTGATCTTCTTGCAGTCCATGGGACTCTCAAGAGTCTCCTCCAGCACCATAATTCAAAAGCATCAATTCTTCGGCGATCAGCCTTCTTTATGGTCCACTGTCCAGCTCTCACTTCGTACATTACTACTGGGAAAACCATAGCTTTAACTATACGGACCTTTATCGGCAAGGTGTTGGCATAACAATGTCGGCACGTAACCTGTGCCAAATATCTGAAGGATCTACTACTCCCTTCCCATTGAAGAGCCTTTATGCTCACAGGATTAAATTCCTTCCCCTTGGCAGTGACCATAGAATAATAGAATCATAGAGTTGGAAGAGACCACAAGGGCCATCCAGTCCAACCCCCTGCCAAGCAGGAAACACCATCAAAGCATTCCTGACAGGTGGCTGTCAAGCCTCTGCTTAAAGACCTCCAAAGAAGGAGACTCCACCACACTCCTTGGCAGCAAATTCCACTCGAACAGCTCTTTACTGTCAGGAAATTCTTTCTAATGTTTAGGTGGAATCTTCTTTCTTGTAGTTTGAATCCATTGCTCCGTGTCCTCTTCTCAGGAGCAGCAGAAAACAACTTTTCTCCCTCCTCTATATGACATCCTTTTATATATTTGAACATGGCTATCATATCACCCCTTAACCTTCTCTTCTCCAGGCTAAACATACCCAGCTACCTAAGCCGTTCCTCATAAGGCATCATTTCCAGGCCTTTGACCATTTTGGTTGCCCTCCTCTGGACACGTTCCAGCTTGTCAGTATCCTTCTTGAACTGTGGTGCCCAGAACTGGACACAGTATTCCAGGTGAGGTCTGACCAGAGCGGAATACAGTGGTACTATTACTTCCCTTGATCTAGATGCTATACTCCTATTGATGCAGCCCAGAATTGCATTGGCTTTTTTAGCTGCTGCATCACACTGTTGACTCATGTCAAGGTAGATTCTCACATACCCCATATCAAGCCCGGTTGTGTGCCTGCAACCAAGAAGTACCTGGTTCAATGGACCACATTCTCTTAGATTGCTTGGACAGTAGACCTCACCAACTGATGCTGAGCAAAATGTTGGACCTCCGGCCTATAACTCTGAGAAGAAGTCAAATGAGGCTTCTCTTGGCAGATCGGGGCAAAGATATCACTGCTTTAGTAGCTTCCTTTTCCCCACAATTTTACCCGAAAGGGTTCCCAACGAACCATCCTTTCGGGGAACAGACAGGGCATAGCAGAATATCTAAGTGCACATGATCACAGTGTGACCTTATGACCCTCAACAGCTTCACCCTTGTCCTTTTAATTATCCCAGTGACCTGAAATGTTTTATACTGTGATGCCAATAAAGGTATTTGATTTGATTTGACCTCATCTCAATGCTGCCATGTACAAGGCAACGGCCTGAAGAGAGCCTACATTGCCTGATTCATTGTTATGAAGACTTCCCAAAGCTCAAACCTTAAAAGTACCCGAAGGAGGAGGATTTCATCTTCTCCCAAAGTTTAGTTCTTGAGATGGAGTCGAAAGCAGTCTTTAAGTCTATAAAAGCCACATATAGGGCGGAAGATTTATTGGCTGTATACTTTTCGATGAGATGTTGGAGAACTAGGCAATGGTCAACAGTGGCTCGCCCTTTACGGAAGCCAGCCTGTTCATCTGTGATTATGGATTCCATCTCAAGCCAATCTAGCAGTTTATCTGAAGGAGCAAGTTTAAGCTAGTACATATCAGCTGAGGCTCAGCATGATGAGTTAATTAATTGATTGATTGCATTTCTATCTCACCTTTCCCCCAGGCCTATACACTTCTCTTCCTCTCCATTTTATCTTCAAAACAGCCCTGTGAGAGGGGGTGAAGCTGAGAGATAATGACTGACCCCAAAGCACCCCGTGGGCTTTAGGACTGAGTGGCAATCTGAAGCCTAGTCTCTCAGGCCCTAGTATGTCCCTCTCACCACAGCACCACATTGACTCGGTGCACTGAAAATGTTTTGTAATGTAATATGGTCTTCCATATTGGAACATTATAAGTGCATCTGGAAGCAGACAGGACAACCTGTTGGCGGCCATAGTTAGACATACCAGCTTCAGTTATTTTGGGTCACCCCTCTCACTTGACCTTTTAATCCAGTCCTCCTAGTAAGTGGTTACTTTTCTGCATTAAAAGTGACGTGATCCATTTTCATATTTAGAATGATGGACAAGATTAGCATTTCCACAGTTTAATATTTTACCAAGTGATCCATCTGCAGGGAGCTTCAGTTTCTGTTTTCTGTACAATGCCTGTCAACTGTTATATCATCTAACATCTCCTCTCTACCCCTGGAGATATTTCCCAATTTTCTGTCTAAGAACTTAGCATTTCAAATGCCCCTTTGTTCTCTCGCCAATGCTATATTCAGCTTGCCAGGTCACAACTTGATTGGCTCCCGGTTTAGCATTGCTTATATTGAATAAAATTTTGGTTCTCTTCTTTTCTCTGGGAATGACAGAGCCAAAAAGTGTTTTCTATAATACCAGGCATTTGCTGTGGACATTTTTTCTATGTTTCTTTTTATGGGGCATCTATATGACACCATCACAAACCCTCCAAGTGTTCCTATTTTCCAGGTACAGTCCCAGGGTTACAAAAGCCGTCCGGGTTTCTGATTTGAGCCCAGATTGTCTTACCTTTGAAGCACCAATATTTTACCTCGACTTTGGACAGAGATTTAGACCAGTAGAAAAACTCTCAGGCAGTTTTCAAAAGGAAAAGTTTTCTATTTATTGCAGTGCAATAAAGGTACATTCAGGGGAGCAGAATGCACACGTCTCTCCGTGTGAAGCATCTTCTTATACAATTTCATACAGCATAGTTTTGCATAAACAGCCTATCAGAAGCCCTCTTACATATTCTGCTGGTTCTTCTAGCCATTCAGAGAATTTCTTTCTCTGGTTGCCTTTGTCTGTTTCAAGACATCAATTCCTGCCAGGGGGCGCTGTTTGCGTAATTATGCTTCTAGCTTATGTGGTTACGTGCTGACAGGATGTGCTCAGCCTGCGGTTAAGCTATGTCTCACACCTCTCTGTCTTCACCTAGCCTTGTTTGTTCCAACGGATGCTTTGTGGTCAGATCTCTGCATAGATGGCAGCTTCCTGTACCCCTGCTGTTCTAGTTTTAGCTGACAAGCTGGAAAGCTGGTTTACAGAAGCAAAAGCAAGATTTCTCCAGTTCTAAGCATTTCTGAACAATAACATGGGGTCGCTTTGGCCATCCTGTCTTGGTGGGTCTGGACACTGGGATGGGTACTTCATTTCCCCCCTTTCAATCGAGAGGAGCAGCTTGTCCTGCATCCTCGACTGATTGACCTATACACTGGTGTCTGGGATAGCACCTGAGGCTGTCTGCATACAAAACAAATGTTTCTGCCATTAAGCCTTTTGAACAGTTCTGGTCAACCCTCTCAGCAGTGTGGACCTCTAAACTGGTGAGTTCATCCACAAATGCTTTACTAAACGTTACACAAATTGACATCTGGAAAACCTCACGGAATTTCCTTCCAATTAACAGGTACAGAATCGGGGTTAAACAAATCAGCGGCTGTAGTTCCCAATACAGAGCCAGTATCTGTGCTTGGGTTGCAGCAGTCACAGAGCGGGAGATCATACGGCACACCATTTGGATAAGACATGGCAGCAAACATGTGATAGCAAGGAAAATCAAACAATGCTCAGGTTTCTGGCTATGGAGGACACCAGCTTCAGGAAGATATTTTCCTTCCACCCAATGGTCAGTTGTGGGGTAAAGGCAATCAGGACACTCAGAAGGGAGAGTGTGGTTAGATTTGCCATCTTGGTCTGGGAGATGCTTACTATCCCAGAACAGGTGACTATACCACCAACACAAAAGTAATACAAACAATACTGCACCATCTCCCAATGGATGGGGACCCACCAAGGCCAGGGCATGGGATCTTAGAAGTCTCCTCTTGCCCTCCTTTTAAGTGATCCCTGTTCTTAGTCAGGCAGTTGCAATGCCCACTGTTCTTCCCAGTTCAAAATTTCCTGTGCCTCGGGGTTGGTTATATCCCAGCGCCAACACTCGTGGCCTATCACTTTGCACAGTCTTCCCACTCTCCCTCTGGGGTGGGTCTGACCTTTATGGCGCTTTCTCAGGACGTACCCTATGGGAAACTCTGTTGGCTCGTTTACTTCAATACACCCACAGGTGTAAATCCTTCCCTGTAGGGGTTGTGTGTGTGGTGTCACTATGCCTAAGGGAGTAGCTAATTCCCTTTCAAATAGGTCTATCCCAAGTGCCACCACAGCTATGGGTGGGGAGCGCAAGTTATCCGGGGCAGCAGTTACAATTGTCTGAACCGGTAGCTTCACTTCACCTCCCATCCACTCTAGATCTGACATGAGCCTTCGTGAATGTGTGGCTTGGGGCAATACCTTTGGTAAGGGGGATGGTTCAATTTTCAGGGGATTGGGACAGTCTCAAGGCTACCTTCCAGGGAGTTATCCGTACCTGGGGCTTTCCTCCCGGGGCCTCGGCCATCCAATCTTTTCCTCCTCCCCCCTTTTTCTCCTTTTCACACACACAAGGAAAAAGGAAAACAGTCCCGTTCCCCTTTGGTTCAACTTCAAGGGGTCAACAGGATTCTCCCTTTCAATTATCCTCCCAAACTCGTCATTCTAGAACAACATCGTTCACACCTGAGGCGCTCCCAATCTATATGGGGGTAGGAGATTACTCGTTGACACCACCTTCCTGCCTCTCCGCTCAGGTGGTCCTGATACACTGCCAGGCCTCTGCGACCATAAGGACTACCATAGACCTTATATACCTCAAAGATGGCACCTACCCTACGAATGAGGAGGAATGGTCTGGGGCCCCACTCCTGTTCTTCTGTACCTTTAAAGATTAACCATAATGGAAGGCTTAAGTGGTGTGATAGGATAAATCTATAATGGCCACACCCCAGCGCTCCTACATGAAGAATTGTGCCTTGTCTAAAGACTGGTCTGACAAACCACCAATGACAATGTATCTCTGACCAATGTTCCTGATGCAGTTGTGCTGGAGATGGTCTCTGTTGCATGGGATGGACGTTTCCTGGTGGCTCGTGCGTCGAGTGACAGCGTCCGGGTGTGTCACAGCAGGAGCTCCTTGTAGTTCGGCCCCCCGTGCGCTGGTCGCCCTTGCCTGGTCAGGCGCTGCAGGGGAGGCTGATGCACCGTGCGTAGAGTACCTGTAGCTCAGGCACAGCAGGGTGAGACTTCACCTCGGCCGTTCACCGCAGTGGGTGTGGATAGGAGAACTGTGTACGGGCCACGCCACCGGGGAATCAGCAGGTCGCGCTTCCACTCCGTCACGTACGCACTGTCACTGGGCTGGAACGGATGGATTGGCTCAGCAAGACTGCACGGTGTTCGTTCGAGGGCCCACCTGTTGAGGGAAACACAACACACACACACAAAGAAAGAAAGAGAGACTGTATTTGTTCCTGGAGGGTGATATGCTCTTCCACCTGTCCAGCTTAAGTCTCTCGGTGGGGGCACTTCTTGGTGAAGTCCACAATCAGGCTCTTCATGGGAATGTAGCCGTCGTGTTGAACATCACATGGGGTAGAAATCCCTACTTGGAGTAGTCTCTGACACGCAGGATGCATCTGGGAAACAGCAGCAGTTAGGGTTAGTGTCAATATTATTTTCCCGAGGCGTTTCCTGGTCACTGTTCCTCCCAAGTAGATTCACGATAGTTCCTCACAACCGCACTTGTTAGGCGTTGGGGCACAAATCTCGATTGTCTGTCAGGAGCAACCACCGTCTTAGTGTTGAGCTCCTATTCTGCCCTTTCTTCTCTTGGGGTGTAATGAGGCGTCACATCCTCCAGGGTAATATTCTGGGATGAGTACTGCCAATTGCAGGGCTCTGATAAATCAGCAATTATCTCAGTCTTTTTGGCAGAGGTTCCTGGTTTTAAGGTTTCTGCCTCCATTAGGCATATTTTAAAAGTCTCAAAAAGTCTTTTGTTAATCTGCTCTCCACAAAAGGGTGTTTCTCTGCTCCTTTTGTACTTTCATATAATAAGGGTTTTATTAAAACAGTGAAGCCTGACATCCAAATTCTACAGTCCTTAGGAAACCTCACAACTCTCAATTGTTTCCTAGTGGTGGGGTCTTTTATGAAACACATGGCTTCTTTTTCTCTCTCTGGCCTCAAAGTTCTTGTTGATGTGACACATTGAAGCCTAAGTACTTGGTTTTCTCCAGGCTCAATAGTGCCTTACTCACAAATTTCTAAGTCTTTTGCAGTCAATATCAATTCAAATCCAACCATCCATTGTTGCAATTTTGAAATGAAATGCCCATTAATGTTCCTTAGGCGTCGTTACTGACAATATGCTGGTTGCCTGTGGGGGGGTAGTCACATTTCTAGTCCTCTGGGGATAAGAGCAATTTGCACCTGTCGCTTGAGAGGACATCTTTTCTCAATGGGGACACTTGGGCATTCAGGTGGGCGAGGTGGCGTCTTCTAATTTTACATTCCAACTGGTTCCCTGGACCCAATCACCTGTGGTCCCACAATGTTCACTGATTTCTGGCTTTTTGATTGCACAGGTGTGGTTATAACAAAATATTAGGCTCCAGTTGGTTCCTTAATTTCATTTTGTCCATGGGTTCTTAAGAGCCTTAATAAATGGAACCCAGTTTCCTTAATCTCCCTGATATCTTTCCATGCCTGCCAATGGCAACGAAATCTCTTTGGACTATCTTTTCTTCCTGTACTCTTCCTCTTCCTTCTCCTAAGTTTTCCCATTCTTTTTTTTTTTTTTCTGTGCCTTTCCTTCTTGCATACGGCAGCATATGGCACACTGGTTCCTAGCAACTTTGACCTCTTCCCCGGCCTCTTCCGCGGGCCTCAGAACCCCTCTGATTCTCCCGGGTCACCGGTCCTTAGGTCATTTTCTTCCTAACAGGTGACCTCTTATCCAGCCTTTTCCTCAGGCACCTGAGCCCCTCTGGCTCTCCTGGGTCACTGGTCCAAGGGTCATGTTTGCAGTAGCTACTCCCTGGTAGCTGACCTCTTCCTTAAATCTGGGAACATCTCTTCTAAATCTGTCTTCTTCTGGGGGTGCTGACTCCCCCCCATTTTCATCTGGACTGGGCGGCGGTGACAGGACTTCCTATATCAGGGCTGGGGGTGCCAGCAAGCTGACCACTTGGCTAGGATTTAGGAAATCTTTTTGGAGCCGTGGCAGTTGCAGCTGAGGTTGTCTCTGGGAATGGTGAGGAAAACAACAACAGCAGCAGCAGCAGCCCCTAGTTTTTCTCTGATGTCCACTGCCCAACTAGGAACTGGCAGAGGTGGACTAGCGACAATTGGGGCCACCACCTAGTCAGGGCAGGACTGATTGCCTCAGGACTCTTGAGAATCATAGGGAAGGTTCTAGCATCTAGCAGTTCCCTTCATCATCCAAAACTGCAGCTGGGTTGGGGGTGTAACTGGAGTTTCTCTGTAGGTGAACAGTTTTGCCCTTCAACTCTGGCTTTGGAAATGATGGGGGTAATTTCTGGTAGTCCACTAATGTCTCTGAGGGCTAAATCTCTCCTGCGTCTGGCAGCTGTATCTGTTCTGAAACAACAGGTGGATTCTTTCTGTTCTGCCTCACACCCCTTGTAAATGGGCTTCTTGAGGTCCTTTCCCTTCTTTGCTGTTTGGACCTATGTTCTGAGAGGCATAATTTTGCATTGCGTCTGTTTGCATTCTTGCAGCCAGGGGGGAATTATCCGAATGGCCCCCTGTTCTTGGTGATGATGTTGACTCACAATTTAATTGTTCTTTCTGGGAGGGGGGGTCAGCCAGTGCCTTGTGGGTCAGTCCAATTTGGCACAAACTTCTTAGGCGTTTTGGGGGTCTTCTGACTCCTTAGTCTCAATTGGGTGGCTTTTCTTCTAAGGGATGTTTCAATTCCCCCCCCCTTTGGAGCCTCCCCCTCCCTTTTGTTGCAGTTTGTAGTTACTTTTTCCACTCACACACAATACAAGACACAAAAGGGTGGGGACACAGGCTCAGGAGTAAGGGGTCTCCTGGCTCACAGGTTTGATTCAGACGGACAACATACAACTGCGCGCCCGCCGTTTCTGACCTGTCCAGTCACCCGGAACAGGAGATGCAGTACTAGGCAGTCCACTCTCAGACCCAGAGAGTCTGAAAGACACACTCATTTGTGGATTTCCACTAAGGTCCTCCTTCTTACATACCAAGTTTCAAACACTCCTCTCTGTCACACACACAGTATTACCTCCCGGTTCCCAACACTATCCACTGTCTAAGCGTGCGCGTTCGTCAGAGAACCACTTTTCTACTGAGTACTGGCGTCCACGCTTGGAGGGTGATCAAGCCTCCACTTCCTCCTTTATTTAAAAGAGGGTCACTTACCCAGCCGGCTGTCCCTTGTTCTGCGTTGTGTTGGTCCTTGTTGTCCTTTGCCTTGCCCTGCAACAGGGTGCAGGGTCCAAGAATTCCTTCCACTTCCCTCTGGAAAAATGCCAGTGCGCGCTGAGTTGTGGAGGCTTATTGACCCCTGCCCGTTGCTCAGTGGGCAAGGCAAGAGGCTGCCTCTGGTCAAAAGGGCTTTGGCCCTTATCCGAAGTCTTTACGGCACCAGAAATGAAGCACCAATATTTTACCTCGACTTTGGACAGAGATTTAGACCAGTAGAAAAACTCTCAGGCAGTTTTCAAAAGGAAAAGTTTTCTATTTATTGCAGTGCAATAAAGGTACATTCAGGGGAGCAGAATGCACACGTCTCTCCGTGTGAAGCATCTTCTTATACAATTTCATACAGCATAGTTTTGCATAAACAGCCTATCAGAAGCCCTCTTACATATTCTGCTGGTTCTTCTAGCCATTCAGAGAATTTCTTTCTCTGGTTGCCTTTGTCTGTTTCAAGACATCAATTCCTGCCAGGGGGCGCTGTTTGCGTAATTATGCTTCTAGCTTATGTGGTTACGTGCTGACAGGATGTGCTCAGCCTGCGGTTAAGCTATGTCTCACACCTCTCTGTCTTCACCTAGCCTTGTTTGTTCCAACGGATGCTTTGTGGTCAGATCTCTGCATAGATGGCAGCTTCCTGTACCCCTGCTGTTCTAGTTTTAGCTGACAAGCTGGAAAGCTGGTTTACAGAAGCAAAAGCAAGATTTCTCCAGTTCTAAGCATTTCTGAACAATAACATGGGGTCGCTTTGGCCATCCTGTCTTGGTGGGTCTGGACACTGGGATGGGTACTTCACCTTTACTTAGGATGTCCCTTTTTTCATCTGAGACATGTTGGAGTGTGTGGTAGGACATCCTTATTTTCATCGGAGGGTATGGAGTTATGCGACCCCTGAGCCAATGAGATAAGTAACTATGCAACCTTTAGAACAGAGGACAGCAACCTAAGGCCCATGGTCCGGTAGCGTCCCATGAGGGTCGCTTAACTGGCCCATGAGCCACCCCCGAACCAAGTCGCCCACTCAGCGAGTCCTCTCTTCCGCAGCTCCGGAAATCGCTTCTGTGCATGCCCAGACACCGGAAATCGCTTCTGCACAGGCGTGATTTTTGGCGTCTGGGCATGCGCAGACACGATTTCCAGTGTTGCGCTGTGCCGGTCTGGCCCACGGGGGATCTCCGCGGGAGTGATCCGGCCCATGCCGGTAAGCCTTGCTAACCCCTGCTTTAGAAGACATCTGAAGGCAGCTCTGCACAGGGAAGTTTTTTAACATTTAATGTTCTATTATTAACCTTTATATACCAGGCAGAGGGCCTTTTCGGTAGTGGCGCCCGCCCTGTGGAACGCCCTCCCAGCAGAGGTCAAAGAGATAAACAACTATCTGACATTCAGAAAATACCTGAAAGCAGCCCTGTTTAGGGAAGTTTTTAACCTGTGATATTTTAATGTATTTTAATATGTGTTGGAGGCCGCCCAGAGTGGCTGGGGAGACCCAGCCAGATGGGCGGGGTACAAATAATAAATTATTATTATTATTTATATATGTTGGAAGCCACCTAGAGTGACTGGGGCAACCCAGTCAGATGGGTGGGCTAATAATAATAATAATAATAATAATAATAATAATAATGTCCCTATTTGTTTGGAGGGTATTATTCCCCTTCTACATATGCCCTGTGCACACGACTAACCCACCAACACTTTTTTAAACTGATCAGTTGTTGTAAAATTGTACAACTGTTGTTGTAAAATTAACATAAACATTGGTAAGCATGTGTCTCTCATGCACATTGTAGCTGTTGAGTGTGGCCCTATATAATATGGAAGACATGTACAGTGGTACCTCTGGTTAAGTACTTAATTCATTCCGGAGGTCCGTTCTTAACCTGGAACTGTTCTTAACCTGAAGCACCACTTTAGCTAATGGGGCCTCCCGCTGCTGCTGCGCCGCCAGAGCACAATTTCTGTTCTTATCCTGAAGCAAAGTTCTTAACCTGAAGCATTATTTCTGGGTTGGCGGAGTTCTTAACCTGAAGTTCTTAACCTGACATGCTTTCGAACTGCTAGGTTGGCAGGAGCAGGGACCAAGCAATGGGAGCTCACCCCGTCGCAGGGATTCGAACCGCTGACCTTCTGATCAGCAAGCCCTAGGCTCTGTGGTTTAACCCACAGCGCCACCCGCGTCCCAGCATGCTCCAGTTATATTATCAGGATATAGGTTCAGTAGTCTCTGCAAAGGCTGCAGCCTGCACAAAATGGAGAACAGGTCTTACCTGGTGTTATCTCAGAGTTATACTAACCAGGAGATGCGGTTTGGTGTTGTGGATAGTGTGTTGGTCTAGGACCTGAGAGACCAGGGTTAGAATCCTCACACAACCATAAAGCCTGTTGAAAGCCAGTCATCATCTCTTAGCCTAACCTAATCCAGAGGCATTGCTAAGTACCAAAAGGACTTGGAGAACAGGCCCAGGCACTGACAAAGGACTTTCCGACCCTGGATGAATGGCAGATGAAAGTGATGGACTATATGGAGCTCGCTGAACTGACCGGGAGACTCCGCGACCAGAGGGAGGAAGCAGTGGAAGAAGATTGGAAAAAATTTAAAGATTACCTTAAAAAATATTATAAAATGTAGAAATGAAATAATGTCGAAGTTATAGTAGTTTACAGATTAAATTTAGAACAGTAAAATATTAAGTGATTAAAGATAAGAATTTATAGAGTCTTTAGGATGGATATGAAGTTAGAAGTTTAATTGAAATAAGTTGAAGTAGGAAGTTGAATTAAGTGTAATGAATATAAGGATAGTAGGAACAATGATAAGTGGAGAAGTAAAAATAGAATAAGATAAAAGTAATATAAGTAAGGAAAATTAGAATATTGAAACATAAGAAAATGAATAATGAAATAGCCAATTGAAAAAATAGAAATATAAATGAAACACAGAGGGATTGACAGGAGGAAGTCAAATTAAAATGTTAAGGGAACTAGGAAAAGAAAATTATTGAATTGGTAGGTGTAGTATTGTTATTTTTGTTTTGTTTTGTTTGTGTATGAGTGTGGTTTTATTTGTGTTTATGTGTATAAACTAATAAATATTATTTGGGAAAAAAAAGAACAGGCCCAGGCACAAGATGGTGCAATATTTGCACATGCTAATTGATATGTATCAGCACTTCTGGGACATTAAGTATGTGGGGGGTCTCACCCATGTTGCACTTAGAAGTGCATTCTTGAAGCAAAGTCAATGTTTTCAAACAGGGCACAAAGGGGCAGGGGATCCAGGGACCACCACAAAAGACTCATCTGCTATGTTAGGAGAACAGGCCACTCTGCAATTTCGGAAGAAGGAACGAGAAGGTGCAGAAACTGAATGCATACATTCCTTATGCAAAGGGGGCTCTGCTATGCAATCTCCTTACCCCTTCAATGCCCAGCATTAAGTATGGACATCTGCAGAAGGGAAGCCTTCAGGTGTAGACCTCTGTGTACATAAGTTTCCAGAGGAGAGGAAAGCCTGCAGAATTTGCACTCGCATTCCAGTGGAACTCTGTGCACACTGGATTCTCTCTTGCAGACATGCACACCCAACATGTAGAGGTCAAGCGCAAGGGAGGCATGGAGTTTCAGCAGCAGGGCCAGTGGCGCTGCCCCATTGCCTCCTGCACTCATGTAGCATCCTTCCTTTGCAGAACTCATTAAGGAGGCTAGGGAGCGCCACAGTCCTGGCCAATTCCAGGCACCAAGTGTCCCCGCCTTTGTGTCCTTGATTGCTTCATGTGTGTGTTATTGTTTGTTTGGCATCATGAAGGATGGGCTATTAGTCAAGAGCTTTTGTTTGCACAGCCTTCTGAGTCACTGGAGATGACATTAATTTACACTCCTCTGGTGGGAGGAGATGGTGTTAGGAACAGAGGAACCTGAGTCAGACCATTGATCTATCTCACTCAGTATTGCACATACTGGGTGGCAGTAGCTTTCCAAGGTTTCGGGCAAGGAACACTTCCAGCCCTACCCTGCCAGGGATCAAACTTAGGACCGTCTGAAAATGATTTCATAAAATGACTGGAAGAAATCTTCACCAGGATCTTTCCATTCACCACTTGGCAATGTCTGACGACTCCACTTTACTTGCAACTTAGCAAACTCATGTAGCATCTAGGCTGTTTTTGAACATTTTCTCCATTCCTGGTGATCAGCCTGTTGAGGTGCACTTTTTTGTGGTTCCTTCAGCCCCATATGAAATATGAGTGCTTCTTGTGGAGCCTTTGCCTCCAAGCTTATTTAAATAAAATTTAGATATAGACCTTAAAATCCATCAGTTATTTTTGGATAGGACTTTCTGGTATCCCAGTCACTTCCTTTTTTGATGAAAGACTGGAAACCACTAAATTCACTGGATATGGAGAAGATGGAGTTCATTTGCTCTTTAAAAAAAATAGGACATTTGCTAGGGCAAATAATTGTTAGGATATAGATCTGCAAGAATTTCATTATCCAGAACAGCACCTACCTAATTCACAGTTCCTGAAATAATACACAAACTGAAACACAGCTAGCTGCTTTTTGAAATTTGCACTTCTGTTATTTAGTTTCCCAACTAATCTATGTATATTTTACAAGAAAGTGTGCATAAAAGTGCATATATTGGTGAAAATAACATACAAGAATGCATTATATTAGGAGAAATTGATTGCAAAAATGTGTCTATTGGACAAAATTGCAAACAAAATGTTTATATCAGGAGAAATATGTGCTAAAATGCCAATGAATTTTCATGAGGACTTTTTTTAAAAACAAAAAAGTTCATGAGTTTTTTTCTAAAAAACAAAACAAAAACTAACTAACTGCAAATGGATGTCAAAATGTGGAAAACTGAAATGAAAATCTGCTGATTCAACTACTCCTACTCCCGGGGGACTTCCAAGGAAGACAACAGGACTCTAGGGAGCCAGAAGAGCTTGTTGCCATAGTTGGATCAGCCAAAGTTACCAAGCCCTAAATATTTTTTGCCTGATCTCCTGACAGCCCCACACATTTCACTTGGACTCAAGATTCTTCCCCTTTGCCTCCATCCCCAGAATGGAGACAGTATCAGGTGTCCAGAGACAGCAGAGAAGGGAGGGAGGGAGGGAAGGAGGGAGGGAAGAAAGGAAGGAAGGAAGGAAGGAAGGAAGGAAGGAAGGAAGGAAGGAAGGAAGGAAGGAAGGAAGGAAGGAAGGAAGGAAGGAAGGAAAGGGAAGGGAAGGGAAGGGAAGGGAAGGGAAGGGAAGGGAAGGGAAGGGAAGGGAAGGGAAGGGAAGGAGGTCCAAGTTGGCTCTCTTTTCCTCAACAGATGCCACACATTCTTAACTAAGTGGCTTCTCTCCCCACCCCTATTCAATACTGAGTGCAAAACTATACACATCAAACTCAGGCTTCCTTCTGAGGAGACATGTACAGGAGTGCATTGACTGCTATATAAATGAATAGGACTTTTGACTAAGGAAAAGATCCAACGCATGTGCAATTGAGAACTGCTAAAACTTTGTTAACTTTCTTTCTTTCTTTGCCTGCAGCAATATCCACTGCAGAAGAGACAGGCCCCCAGTTTTAAATGGAATACAGGCGCTATTCTTAAAGAAATCAGCTCTGAGTGCTCACTAGAAGGACAGATCCTGAAGTTGAGGCTCCAATACTTTGGCCACCTCATGAGAAGAGAAGACTCCCTAGAAAAGACCCTGATGTTGGGAAAGATGGAGGGCACAAGGAGAAGGGGACGACAGAGGATGAGATGGTTGGACAGTGTTCTCGAAGCTACTAACATGAGTTTGGCCAAACTGCGAGAGGCAGTGAAGGGTAGGCGTGCCTGGCGTGCTCTGGTCCATGGGGTCACGAAGAGTCGGACACGACTGAATGACTGAACAACAACAACAACAGGCACTTATCACTTTAGCAGGAAAACCTGGTTAGCCAGAAATAGTGAGTAAAGATTGAGCTGCAAGAGGAGTTCCCTACCTGCACACATATTTTTTCTTTGGATCACAGACGGTTGTACAGTCCCACTATGTGTAGCTGATGCCTGTTGCGTATCCATTTATGACATATTGAAGAGCGTAAATTATTGCTACTCAATTTCATAGTGAACTACAGAAGGAAAAACTGCAGGCTCCACTTTTGTGGGCTTAGACTATCCCAAGATTGTGTGATTTACCCCACCCCCACCCCCGAGTCTTTTCTTGCTTTCTTTAAGGTGGAAACTCTAGTGCCATGAGTTACTTCTTTCTTCTCTTTCCTCTTGGGCTTTGGCAACCTTGAGAACAGTCTTAAATCTGACATCACGGAAGGTTCCTTACCAGTTCAGAAACCTGAGCCACAGCTGTCCCGGCATTAAACTGAAATGGCCTTGCTCAGGGATGATGTAAGGAGTGGTGTATGTTACATGTGCATAACTTATATACTGGAATTGATGGGGTTTAAGCAATACAAGCAGCAGAAACCAACCTGTTTATTCCTGGCGCTTTTCAGCATAGATCTGAGGTTTCTTGCTGGTGGATAATGAGTGGCTCAGCGTTGCATAGAAGTCATTGTAGAACTGCCACTGCAAGGAATGAGAAATCTGCCTTAGCTGCATCTATTCCAGAATGGAGCCAAACATTTATCCCCATTTCTCCTTGGAATGGACCCAGGTGGCGCTGTGGGTTAAACCACAGAGCCTAGGGCTTGCCGATCAGAAGGTCGGCGGTTCGAATCCCCGCGACGGGGTGAGCTCCCGTTGCTTGGTCCCAGCTCCTGCCAACCTAGCAATTCGAAAGCACGTCAAAGTGCAAGTAGATAAATAGGAACCACTCCGGCGGGAAGATAAACGGCGTTTCCGTGCGCTGCTCTGGTTCGCCAGAAGCGGCTTTGTCATGCTGGCCACATGACCCAGAAGCTGTACGCCGGCTCCCTCGGCCAGTAAAGTGAGATGAGCGCCGCAACCCCAGAGTCGGTCACGACTGGACCTAATGGTCAGGGGTCCCTTTACCTTTACCTTTTAAAGTGAGATTTCGACTGGCAGGCAACATGTTCAAATGGTAACAGCTATATGCTGTTGTGCCTCTGCCAGTACAATACGTTCCGTGCACCGACTCCACCAATGCAAACACATCTGCCTAAGTCATTTGTGGGTCAAAGACAGAATAACTCAAATACCATTCACTGGGGATATGTTGAATTTAGAATGAGAGTAGCATATTCAGTCCTGTCCGATTTTTGCATTCATTTTCTTAACCATAGTTGAAAAGCATCCAAAATACCAGACCAGATAGTGCTCTGGAAGTCTCACCAGACTCATGTGCTGTAAGCCCAGGTCACAGCTGATGCAAAGGACTTTATCCCCAGCGTGATTTGCAGACAAGTTACAGAGGGCCACTGTGAATTCTAGCTTCTCTCCAAGACCAGCATGAAAAAGGGTTGTGCTGGGCAACACTGAGAAGATGCAGTGAAGGTGGCGAAAAGTCTTCTTTGCTGTACAGTAATCCCTCGACTTACGAATGACCCGACTTACGAGTTTTTCGAGTTGCGAGGGATCAAAGCAGCCGCCGCTTCCGAATTTTTTCAACTTCTGATCGGAAGCCGCGGCCGTTTTAAATGCGGTTTCCTCGACTTCCGAATCGCTTTTTGTCGTTTTTTTCATAAGTAAGAATGAGACAAAGATTGAATATCCATTGAACTCGATTCTCCGAAAAAATTATTAATCATACTCAATTGTTTCACAAGACATTTAAAAAATGGGGGGGGGGAGGCGCCTCTTGTCGGAGTTCTGCCCCGCTTGTTCCTGACTCGCGGGGAGAACAAAAGGCAGAGGCGCAAAAGAAAAAGACGCCTCTTCCTGTTCCTGACGCACAGGAGCAACAGCAAACCAGCTACCGGTAGAGGCGTGGGGGGGGAAGGCGGGCTTGGAGGAGACTTGCCCGACGACCTGAGGGAGCGAGATCCTTGCCCCATAGAAGCTCCGTACTCTCTCTGCTACCATAAACTATTGAACGGACTTTTGCTGTTTTCTTTCATGTGAGGCTACTTTTGCAAATGGTTCAGGAGCTGTAGCTGGTGCAAAAACTCAGTGGTCTGCCTTTTAACAGGCAGGTCACAGAGATCCTATTATGCCAACACTAGCTCAGTTGAACTGGATGGTTCAACCTGCTGCTCAGGCCTTGATATGAGAGGGGCACATAATCCTACAGTTCATGAATGGGGAGCCTGTGGCCCTACAGTAGAGTTCCCATCATGTTTTGATTATTGGCCATGCTAGCTGGAGATGACAGGAATTGGAAATAGCGGGACTCATTGTCAGCAGGAAAAGGGGAGGAGAGGGGGTAAAATGACTCCATTCAATCCTCTGGGGAGCTGCTGCCGGTGTTCATGTGATGGTGAATTGTGGACCATACTTAAGTGATGCTATGCCTATGAATTCTTAAGGAAATCAGCCCGGAGTGCTCACTGGAAGGACAGATCCTGAAGCTGAGGCTCCAATATTTTGGCCACCTCATGAGAAGAGAAGACTCCCTGGAAAATTCCCTGGTGTTGGGAAAGATGGAGGGCACAAGCAGAAGGGGACGACAGAGGACGAGATGGTTGGACAGTGTTCTCGAAGCTACCAACATGACTCTGACCAAACTGCGGGAGGCAGTGGAAGACAGGAGTGCCTGGTGTGCTCTGGTCCATGGGGTCACGAAGAGTCGGACACGACTAAACGACTAAACAACAACAACAAAATGGGTATTTTTTCTAACTAGAAAAGTGTGCAACTAATATATCCAGCTAAATAGATATGGATATTGAAGGTGAAACAGCTGTGTGGGATCTACTGTTATAACCCCTGAAAGTGCATGGGCAATAACCGGAACGCCAATTATTCTATATGGTGCTATATTAAAATATTAATATATAATATAGAGCATGAATAGGAGACCGAAAAAATCAGCCTACTAACTGCCTCTTTGAACTATTTCATTTATCTTCCCAGTGCCTCCCGCACATCTTTCTCTCTTATATTTCCTGGATTGCAAGTGTCATTGTTCAGCACTTGCAGAAATACCCTGATGCTGCAGCCCCAGTTTGGAATTTAGACGTGCTGCATCTTTGAAGGGTGGTTTCCTGAGTTACATTGCCAAGCTGAGTCCCCACTTTGCTACTAGAGGTTACCGTGGAGATACTCCTCATAGGAACAGCTCGTTTTAAATATTAGATTTCAGAGTATATGTTGCCAGCTTACAGTTGCTGATGAAGCCTTACAACATCTGCTTTTTCGAAGGAAGGAAGGAAGGAAAAGAAAGAAAGAAAGAAAGAAAGAAAGAAAGAAAGAAAGAAAGAAAGAAAGAAAGGTGTGTTTGCTAGACTTGAGGAAAGCTGATTTGAGAAGAGGGATTTGGCATTGCTTGTTTGGTGTTATAGGAGACTTTGCTTTACAGTACATTTCCTAATAAAATTAAATGTTTCTGATTTTAACAGGCCCCCACATTGTTTTAATGATATCTCCATGTTATATCCTTTGTAACAGCTTGCTGTAGCCTCATCTCTTAGGAATTGACAATGAATGCATTATTATTTTTTGAAGACATGTTTTCTAATAAGACGCTGAAGAAGGGAGCTGCATCTAATGACCTTTTAACAAATACATGAGCAAAGCATTTATAAAATGAACATTCATTTAAAGTGCTTTTCAATATTGACTTAGTTTAGCTAGGGATTGGACTTACCTTTTGTTGTAAACTAAAAAGGCCACCCTAAAAAGGACTCTGAATAAATAGACCTTCCTTTCCCTGGTTATTGGTAGGCGTATTCTAGGCACAAGTGCTATTTAGTTTGCTGTTAGGCGAGGCTCTTTATGTGAATCTAGTAGAATCTCGATCAGATCGTTTTAATGAAGCTGGACCCCCTTGCCTAATACAAAAGAGGCATTTAAAAGGGGGGGGGGTGAATTGTGATGAAGATACCCATCCAGATTCTGGTTACAAAGCAGCTGGTGTGGGGAACATTTCTGCTATCTTGGATGCACTGTTGTTGGGGCAGAGTGTGGCCAAGGTCAAAGAAACTGCTGCCTCTCATGTATCTGTCTATATAAGGAACTAGTTGACCCGGCCACGCCTTGCTGTGGCTGATTTGGTGAAATGGAAAAGTAAGATACAGTATGAAAGAGAAAGCGTATCCTTACTTACACTTTATCTTGTTGAAGTTCAGTCTACCTGTTCTCCGTATGCCCCTCCCGTTTTTGTGCAAACCGCGAAAATGGCGATTCCGCCCGGCATGGCTCTATACCCGCCGGCGGAGCCAACAGTTGTCCCTCGCGTTTTTTGCTAAACCGCAAAAAGGGCGATTCCACCCGGCGTGGCTCTATACCCGCCGGCGGAGCCAGCAGTAGCGTTTGTGGGCGGTCTGTCTGTCGATTGGAAGGTGGTAGTGACGTTGGGAAAGGAGGAGGAGGGGTCGGAAACGGGTGTGTTGTGCTGTACTGTTTAACGTCCACTGGAGGGTGCTATATTTTTTGCACAAAATCACATTTTTACCTGGGAAAGGTGTGGTATTTGTGCAATGTAAATACATATGATCACTCCCATATGGCCATGGAACGTTGTGTCCAAATTTGAACGGAATCGATCAAGGGGTTACGGAGAAAGGCGATTGTTAACAAACATCCAACTTGAACGATTATATATATATATATATATATATATATATATATATATATATATATAGATGGGAAACTTGTGACCATCCAGATATTGTCAGACTATAACTCCTACTGCATTATCCCTGGATGCTGTTCATGCTGGCAACACATCTCAAGTTTCCAGTTGAGTATGCATGGAACCATATGATGCATGTGTTTGCTTTCGCACTTTCTTAGGCGTACCTTTGAAGAACAAGTTGCATTGGACAGCGAAAGGTGTAGGGAGGAGCAAAACCAGGATCTCTACATTTCATTCGTTTATTTTATTTGTGTGCTGCTTTTCCACGCACAAGAATCATGCTCAGAGCAGCTGACAACAAAGAAAACAGTCCTGTGCAGAAGTTACCAATAGGAAAATGTAAACCCAGTGATGAAATAGGGACTATGTCCACCTCCGCTGCCATTTCAATCTCCTGCCAACTGATGGCAGTGGCGGAGCAAGGTCGGGTGGTACCCGGTGCAGAAAATTTCATGTCACCCCCCCCCCCCACACACACACATTGAATTTTTATTTTATTTTTTCCCCTACAACAATAGGAATAGGAATAATTTAGGAATAGGAATAATTTATTGGCCAAGTACATTTTCCAACATACTTGGAATTTTGCTTCGGCTACATTGCAATGTAAACATACCTTATACAAACACTGTTCCACTCACAATACAATGACACAGCAAAGAAACCCCACCCATAACTGGCCTCCCCTTCCACTACACTGTCCATGGAGGCGCAGGTTAATTCTGTTTCCAGGGCGGCTGTCTACCAGCTCCATCTGGTACGCAAAGGATAATATACAAAACCGTGAACAGCTATAGATGAAAATGTATTGAATCATGAACTAAATAGACAATGTCATACAAAAAGCATACATAGGTATTTCCTCAGAGGCAAAGCCTGTATATACTTTCAAACATTAAAGTGCTAATTCAAAGTGCAAAATATAGTGTTGGAGATGGTTGTGCAAAGTCCATCAGACGTATGGGTCTATCTTTCCAGTGTTAAAGATGGTTAAGCAAAGTCCATCAAACGTATGGGTCTGTTTTCCTGACGGGTGGCCAGCTTCGAATCTTCCCGTTTCACCAGCAGTTTCGTCAAGGACTGGACTTTATCTTAGATAACAACAGTACATACCATCAACTTTACCAAGAATATAAATAGAATATACACTAAAAAGGCTTATTAAAGACTCATGTACTCACCATCAACATAGAACAAGGATATTCCACATAGCTAAGCTATTCTAAGAAACTCAAACACTCATCATTCAAATAAAGCTAATACGGATTCAAACAACTCTCCAGGTTAAATACTTGCAGACAGGCTAACATTTAAAGAAACAGGTAACTAATACTACTACCTATATACTTGATGTAGAAATTTAAAGGTATAGCTCAATTTGAAAAACGTCAATACATGTTATACAAACTTTCGAAAGCTTTTTAAAGGAATATTTAACAATCCTAAAAAGGTACTAAAAGGCCAAAGCAACATCATTGCCACCAAAATCAACCGGTCACGTACAAAAACTGAATGGATATGAGATTTGTTTGAGCACCGAATTTGTATACAAAGGTTACAAATAAGAAGGTTGCGCACAGATTACAAATAAGAACTAACATCAATATTAAGATTTAAACCTGTGGGGGCTAAGGACCCAAACCTGTATATCCAGTAGGACTCCTTCTGATGTAATTTCTTTTTGAGAATTTCTGTGTTTACTTCAGGGATGGTATGCTTGTAAATCACAAACCATTGAAAATCTGTAGGTTTATGATTCGCCTCAACAAAACGTGAAGTGAGGGGTGCTTCCATGATTTTATTTAGAATGCAATTTTTATGCTCTAATATTCACGTTTTAACTTATAGAAGCACTATAAGACCAGTTAAAACACGAATATTAGAGCATAAAAAAACCTACCTGCCCGCAGACTGTCTAACCAGAGTGGTGCATGCTCTAGTTATCTCCCGCTTGGACTACTGCAATGCGCTCTACGTGGGGCTACCTTTGAAGGTGACCCAGAAACTGCAATTAATCCAGAATGCAGCAGCTAGACTGGTGACTGGGAGTGACCGCCAGGACCACGTAACACCGGTCCTGAGAGAGCTACATTGGCTCCCAGTACGTTTCCGAGCACAATTCAAAGTGTTGGTGCTGACCTTGAAAGCCCTAAACGGCCTCGGTCCTGTATACCTGAAGGAGCGTCTCCACCCCCACTGTTCAGCCTGGACACTGAGAACCAGCGCCGAGGGCCTTCTGGCGGTTCCCTCACTGCGAGAAGCAAAGCTACAGGGAACCAGACAGAGGGCCTTCTCGGTAGTGGCGCCCGCCCTGTGGAACACCCTCCCATCAGAGGCTAAAGAGATAAACAACTATCTAACATTCAGAAAATGCCTGAAGGCAGCCCTGTTTAGGGAAGTTTTTAATCTGTGATATTTTAATGTATTTTGATATTTGTTGGAAGCCGCCCAGAGTGGCTGGGGGGACCCAGCCAGATGGACGGGGTACAAATAATAAATTATTATTATTATTATTATTATTATTATTGTTATTATTATTACACAACTACAAATTTAACAATTTAATGGCACAATGGGGGAAAACTGTTCCTGTGCCTGGCCAATTTCGTGTATAAAGTCCTGTAGCGACGTCGAGATGGAAGTAAGTCAAACAGATGATGACCGGGATGCAAAGGATCTGCAACAATTCCCTCTGCTCTCTTCCTAACTCGGGTAGCATAGAGTGTCTGTATTGAAGGCAAGCTAGCAAGTCAACAATGGTTTGACTTTATTTCATTTTTTGGGGGGGGGAGCCAAAATTGTTGAGCTTTTTGGGGGGAAATCACGTGCCTTGCGACGAGGAGCCTGCCGGCCGCCATACAACTGGAGGACCATTTTGGCAGCAGGAAGCCTGCGCGTTCCAAAGCAACAGCGTCTCTCACAGCTGTTGGCTGCCTGTCAGATTCTCTTATCGGTTGTTCAATAGCAAGACCAAGCCATCTTGTCTTTAAGTCTCTTTATTTTGTGCAAAGCTATTTATAGTGCAGAGTTCAGTTTATCATGTCTGCTCAGTCACTAGTAGAATCCGGAAGTGCCCCCCTCCTGTTTTGGCGCCAACACCAAAGACTCGGCATCCTGAATTGCCGCCTTCTCCTCCTACGCGAGATAGGCGCCTGACTGACGCCTCCCCCTCCGAGCGAGTCTGCTGGGTGGTGCCAGGTCTCTCAGCAACTCCCTGGACACCTGGCACTCCCTGGCTCCCAGCCACTAACTGCTCCTCCCCCGAAGAGGGGCTGCCAGATTCACTCGAAGATGAATCCGTCGTCAACACAGGCTGCGGGTCCCTGTATGCACTCAGAGCCAGACTGGCAGGGGTGGGCAGATCCCTGACACTGCCGCACAGCATTTTGTCACCCCCCTCAGAGGTGGCACCTAGGGCGCACCGCACCCACCTTGCAACGCCTCTGACTGATGGTCATCAGCTGACAGGAAAGGGCTTTATGTATCCACCCCAATAACATCGATCATCATGAATGTACAACAAAAAGGACGTCTGGAGGAGTCCCAAGACTACTGTTTTTAAAAGCCCTGTTGTTACTGGCATGTGGGGCTGAGATACCCTGAGGGTCTCAAATCCAGAAGGCATATTGATAGAAACTTAAAATTTCATCTCATATTACTGTGCTCTGCAGATGGTGTGGTACCTCTGAACCTCCATGGGAAGCCTGTGAACAAACTTGGGAGTCTTGACTGCTGTGCATTTTGACTGGGCTTCTTCAAAAGATTGTGCCTCAGGAATTCTGTACCTCAAGAGGTAATCTCCTGTGATGCCAATGATTTGCACCGGCCCAGAGGATGTGGTGAAGTGGAATCCCAAGGGAACGCTTTAAACTGAACCTCGTCTCCTTGAAGGCAGAGCAAAATGCTGCAGCAATGCAATGCAGCTAAGGGTAGCTCATCTCTCTATTTTTTTTAAAAAAAAGAAAGGGGTGAAAACATGCGGTGCATATTTACATAGAATTCCCTCAAGAGTATCTGTCATGCCAGAGATTAAACTGAATGTCTCTCCCCAGTTTACTGTTATGCCTCGAGGCAGTATGTGCCCAGTAGGTTTCTTAGTCTGCTCCAGATTGGAGATTATGAACACAGGCAGTTTAAAATCTTGCCCTTATTTTCCATAAGGTAACAAATGCAGACCCCTCCCCTCTTGCTATTAAATCACATGCCGGGGGGGGGGGCTTCCTGTACTGCCCTTCCCCCTCCCACGCCAATTTTTTACTCTTTCCCACAAAATGTTTAATGCTAGAGGAGGATGTATTGCCTCTCATTCAAGGATATTAAATAGTGATCATCATCATCATTAGGCAAGAGAATGGCTACTCAAGAGCAGGGATGGGGAAATTTTCATTCAGTTCATACTTTGGCTATGAACCTGCAGGCGTTTCCTACCTGGCCTGGGAGGGCAGGACTTTGACTGACTGTGGCTACAAAAGCTGAGGCTGCTGAACAGACTCTTGAACTGGGATTTTGTGGGTGGGAGTGTTGCTATTGTTGCAGGGGGGGCTGGTGTTTTTATTATAGATCTTGTGATTTCTGTAGAAATTGCTCAGTTTGGTTGTGCATTTTTAAATGTTATATTTACGGTTTTTGACTACTTATGTTTCAGTTATGTCTTTTTTTTCATGTTGCAAGCTGCCTTGAGCATGGCTCAAACTGTGGGAAGGAAGTATACAAATAAAATTAGGTATGTATGCATTTATTTAAATTTGCACTTTCCAAAACAATACATAAACTGAAGCACAACCATCCTTGGAAATTCACCCTTTTCCGAATCTTGCAAAGCAGTTCTCCGACTAAAGAATTCTTACAAAAATGCATACACAGAAGTATTGTGTGCATAAAAATGCATATTTTAGGGAGGAAAACATACAAAAGTGCATTAAATTAGGGGAATCGGTTTTGCAGAAATGAGCATATGAGGCAAAATAGCACACAAATGTGTGTATTAGGAGAAATTAGCACTAAAGTGCAGGTGAATTTCCATGAGAACTTTTTAAAAAAACTGCAAATAGATGTGGAGAACTGAACTGAATGGAAAAATTAGAAACAGAAATTGACAGATTCACCAACCTCTATTGAAGTGATTTCATACTTACCTTTAAAGCCCTAAACGGCCTCGGTCCAGTATACCTGAAGGAGCGTCTCCACCCCCCATCGTTCTGCCCTGACACTGAGGTCCAGTGCCGAGCGCCTTCTGGCGGTTCCCCCACTGCGAGAAGCAAAGCTACAGGGAACCAGGCAGAGGACCTTCTCGGTAGTGGCACCCGCCCTGTGGAACGCCCTCCCTTCAGATGTCAAAGAGAAAAACAGCTACCAGACTTTTAGAAGATATCTGAAGGCAGCCCTGTTTAGGGAAGCTTTTAATGTTTAATAGATTATTGTATTTTAATATTCTGTTGGAAGCCGCCCAGAGTGGCTGGGGGAACCCAGCCAGATGGGCGGGGTATAAATAATAAATTATTATAATATTATTATTATTATTACCGTGGTGCTTTTTACAAGTAGTTCACAAAAATGTGAAAGCTCGAAGTGTTCAGTGACAGGGGGCCATCCAACCGCTATCTTCCCTTCCAGTGGGACTTTGCAGGGCATCCACAGTATTGCCATTCATGGAGGCCATGGTGGAAGGGTAGACAATTCCCCCCAGTCAGGCCCAGTGCTGGCTCATGATGACAATAAGGCTGGTTTGGAATCCAGAGGATCCTGGGTTGGCTTAGCTCTGCCCATCCTCAGAACACTCAATGTTGGGGCTTTCTGCTGGTCCCTTCAGTTGTCCACACACTCACATGTTTCTGTGAGTTCGAGCTTCACCTGGAGCACCACCTCTGTTAGCATTTACCCCGCCTGGGGCAGGTTGTGGGACTGCCCCAAAGCCAGAGCAAAGCCAGGTGCGCACATCCGCGGCTACTGAGAGTCCGGTGGCGCAGTAATATGTGATTGTTCCCAGATTGAAGAACAACACACACAAGCCATAAATAAGGCTAAAACTAATTTATTGTTTAATAGCGCAGAGAGATTCTCTGCTGCCAGCCCGTTTACACGGAGCTGCCATAAAGCCGTCCTTCCAGCTTGAGGACTAGCCAGAAGAGATAAGCACAAAGGCTTGGATTACAATAGTACAGTGAAAACATAAACATTCCATGCAGGAAATGATAAGACAGCTTTCTCATGGTTTAGTGAGCCAGGCAAATGTTATACCATCCTCACTGCAGCTGTGTGCCGCTCGGCTTGGACAAAAATCATAACAGTTTCATGGGTGAAAGGTGTGGAGATGTTTTGGGAGGCAGGAGAGGATATACAGTATTATTTTATGATATCCTTCCTAACTTGCGCCAGCAAGTTCTATAACTTAGCAGAGTTGTTAAACAACCCCCCTTTTAAATTACGCAGCGGTTAGCTAGTTGCAGGCTCATCTGAGTCTCACTATCTAGGATTCCTGGTTTCCCTTTTTATATCTCTCCTAAAAGAATAGCCACAACCATCTGATTAAAGTTAACATAGAACTAGTTTACTTACAATCTTCCAGTTCACAATAAGATCCCAGAAGGCAGACTTAATGTAACTATGTGACCAACTACAGAACAACATGTAACTATGTGAACTATCCCATAAGGGAAATAGGCTCAAGTGACGGCGACTCAGCCGTCACGTCTCCTAAATCTTAGGAGTACAAAAATGGAGAACAAGAAGAGCAGAACATGGAAGCCATGTGCTCCTCTGTCCAAGAACAGGCCACACACCCCATTAAGTCACATGCAAAGGAAATCTGTCCCAGCTCAGAAGGAACTAGCAAGTTTTCTCCTGAGTGATACAAAGCATTCCCCAGCATGTGCATTGCGTGTCGAGGTCCCCAAACCAACCCTCAAATAATTCACACATCAGTCAGAATTTTAGTTTTGGTTTTTGGCATGATTTTGGCCACAACTTTATTAAAATACAAACAATGTGAGTGGTTGCTTAGGCATTGGTTAAGACTACCTGTCCCACAGGGGACAGAACTGACGACCATCAGTAAGGGGAAAACCCTCTGGAGAGATAAAGGGGGCCGGGTGGTCTGGCCCTCCCCTCTCCCCTCAGGCTCCCAGGGCTCTTGCACGGCCCTAGCCCCCGACCGGGGGTTCGGACAAAAAGCATCGAGCCCCTGGATTCCTTTAACGGAATTCCCCACACACCACCATCAATTGGAGGGGCAGACACAGTCAATCTTAACCCCTCCTCCAACCAACATAATAACCAATGCCTAACTGCCAACCTTACAAGTTGTGACTATTTGCTATGCAGTAGGCGAAAACCAGATGGCACCAGCCAATCAGCCAAATGGAAAAATTCCTACCAGGCCCCTGCCCCAACAGCAGACGACCCCATGACAGGCATAGCAAGGTCAACGCAGAGGCCTAAAATATAGGGAGGGAGGGAGGGTGATCCGAAGCATGCAGCCAAGAGGGGGATCATGTTGCATACCCTCCAATATATATCCGCTGGGCTGTCCATCAATAAATTGCAACATACAATTCTCCCCAACAACACCCAGGACCCAATCACAGCAGTGGCCATCCATACGATCCCACCCAGCACCAGAGGGGTGACTTGCTGGCCCCCACCGCAACACGTGCCCTCCATGAAGGAGAACACGCTTTGTAGGAATGTTGTATTTGACTGCAATACGTTTTTACATCCCACAAAAGGGGGAGGTTGGCAGCAGCCAGCCAGTTTAACTGGGAGAGCTGGACAAAGGGATGCCTCTCCTTTCTGCAGCCTGGCATAAAGGGAGTTGAGTTCTTGTGCCATCTGATTCTGCGTTTGTTCAGTAGGGAAATAGCCCGTCTTCTGACAAATGCAACACATTTTACAAAAGGGTTATTTCCTCATGCATTCCCTTCCCAATGCATGAATAATTGTTGTTGAGTCTTTAAGAATACATGCAGCCCGATCCAGAATCCCACTTCATTCAGTGGTGCTTATTTCCAATGAATTGTGCATAGGGCTTCAGCATTAAAGAACGGATTTGAATGCTAATCCACTGGTTTATTTTGCACTTTCCATTAATGTTTCTAGTTCTGTATGTTTCAGATCAGGCTCACCTTGTTAATCCTTTGATTTCAGTCTCTAAATTTGGCAGGCCAACATGGCTTATAACATATCTTGCTGAAACTTTTCCAAATGAGCCACCTATAGTCATTTTTACCAACTCAACTGCCTACTCTGTCATCGTTTCCCCCATAGTATAGGGCAGCGTGTATGTCATCAAGCAAGGTTGGTGTTTGCTAGGAATCTTAAAACACTTCATTAGCTGCATAAGAGCTTTCAGGGCTCTTAACAGCTCCTCCATTAAACACATACATTTCTCCATAAATGCCCTTTATATTTGAATCCCACACAGTATAACTAACTGTTGCATTATCAAAGAATGAAATAGTTGGCCTGTCAAAAGTGCCAGGACTCGGGTGTAGTAAGATGAAGCTCCTTTGGGCCTGATAAAGATGGTTATCATTATGTCCCAAATTTCCCACTGTGTTTTCAAAGTAAGATCTTGTAAGCAGAAGAGCTTCTGTGCTCTTTAAGAATTCCCTAGATCATGGCAGCAGAGTGCTGTGGTATCTTAGGGTAACATGCCCAGCAACACATTTGGTGCGCTTGAGAAGAAGCTCTGTCCTGCATACCTGAAGGAGCGTCTCCACCCCCATCATTCAGCCCGGACACTGAGATCCAGCACCAAGGGCCTTCTGGCAGTTCCCTCATTGCGAGAAGTGAAGTTACAGGGAACCAGACAGAGGGCCTTCTCGGTAGTGGTGCCCACCCTGTGGAACACTCTTCCATCACACGTCAAGGAAATAAGCAGCTATCCTATTTTTAAAAGACATCTGAAGGCTGCCCTGTTTAGGGAAATTTTTAATATTTAATGCTGTATTGTTTTGCACACTTGGTTGGGAGCTGCCCAGAGTGGCTGGGGAAACTCAGCCAGATGGGCGGGGTACAAATAATAAATTATTATTATTAAATTATTATTATTATTATATGTAATATGCGTAATGTGTATCACTCCTCTGCTCAAGGTGTGGGTACCCTAATTGGCTAGCGGGGTCTTGGTTGATCTCCAGTTGCCCTTCTCATGTGTGCTGAATGCACAGTTGGCAGGGAATGTGACTAGCACATGTACTGGCAGCAGAGGAAGAGCCAGTGTGGTGTAGTGGTTAAGAGCGGTAGTCTCGTAATCTGGTGAACTGGGTTCACGTCTCCGCTCCTCCACATGCAGCTGCTGGGTGACCTTGGGCTAGTCACACTTCTTTGAAATCTCTCAGCCCCACTCATCTCACAGAGTGTTTGTTGTGGGGGAGGAAGGAAAAGGAGAATGTTAGCCGCTTTGAGACTCCTTCGGGTAGTGATAAAGCGGGATATCAAATCCAAACTCCTCCTCTTCTTCTCTTCTTCCCAGTGCAAACACACTCCTGGGATGTTCTTGGGCAGCTATTATTCCCATTTACAGGTGGGGGGGGGCAGAGACAGATTCAGTGCAGCGCAACCATTTCTGCTGCACTGGGCACTGGGTCTAGGGGAGGCCTTAGGGTGTCATCACTATACATCAGTATTGAATTGAGTAAAATGGAAGGCGAGAGGCAGGGAAGCGCCGAATTTTGGCGCCACTGAAATTTGAAAGACCAGAGTCTGCCCCTGGTTGGAGGTGGGGTGTTAAACAGGCCAAAAGAGAGTTGCTTGTCTAAGGGTAGCTAGTGAGTTTGAGGCAGGGCCAAGGTTCAAAAGAGGGATTTCCTTAACCTATTGCTCAGTCTCTTAGCCCTCAGGCTGCATAAGCTCTTGCCTCAATGTGTTGTGGATCCAGCGACTTCTCTGAAATCAAGGGATCAGCTTGTGCACATGACTATGCTTGATTGATTGTTACTGTGACAGCGATGCTCATACATCAAGGGAAGAGAGCACCTGGACTTCAGCACAAGTGGCCCCTCCTTTCCCACCTAACAGAAGAGCACTTTAAGAGTGGAGATCTGTTAGGACAGGCATGAAGACTTCTGTCTAGATTGCTGGAAGTCTCCAACTTTTCTGATGCCTGGCCTGGCAGACATTCAAGGGCTGGAAAGCTGTACTGGCTGCTCACACCCACAGCCAGGTGGGAAAAGGTAGGCTTAACTGCAAAGCAGGTCAACTTAAAACCCATGTTGTACTACAGTTAAATGGTCACATGACAGCTGTGGAAATCTATCAAGGCATTTGAACAGAGAGAAATCAAAATGAAGACAGCTAAAATTCATGCCTTAGTCCACCTTGCTAAAAATGGGCTGAAAGGATGTATATAAATATTTTACATGCTTCAGAAGAAGTCCCTGGAAACCTGTCTTTCAATTTTCCCTGCTTCTTATGCACCCTACATTTTAGGAACCAGCTATATATGCATGGGTGTTAATTACATCAGATTGTTTAATAACTCAGAAAGCCATTAAAAATGGCTTGCCCACTAGCAGCTATTTAAACCCATGGGGTTACATCATCTGTTGATGTAAGTGGGCAAAATTACTACAAGGAGGTTACTCTGATAAATGCCAACAGGCCCTCTTGTTTAATACCATGACTTTAAATAAGGTGTGCATGCCATTTAGTGGGAAGGTCTTTTCCATTATGTCCATTGAAATGAATGAGATTGGAGCAGGAGGGAGATCATACCCAAGCTGTTCACAACTAGCCATTGTGAGCTGTGGTGCAAATGGGCAGAGTCTGCTTGTTGGCCAACACATACAATTGGGACACCTTTCAGATTTCAGTAAGTGAGAAAGGCAAATAGATTTTTAATGGAGGAGGGTCAGGAATAATACCGGTATATACATATAACCCAGCACTCAAATATGTTCAAAACTTAGGAGCCCTGCTGGATCAGACCTAGGGAGGGGAGAGAAATGCAATTCACTTTGTATTTAAAGGTGAAAGTCCCATATCTGCATTTTTCAAAACAGTATACAAACCAAAACACAACCACCTCTTGAAACTCTCCAAGTTTTGCAATTGTCCAAGTTTTGCAATTCTCCAAGTTTTGCAATGTAATTCTGCAGCTGAGTAACATGTACAAAATGCTTATACTAGGGTAAAGTGTGCATTAAATATATTAGCAAAAAGAACATGCCCAAGTGCTTTAAATTAGGAGAAATGCTTTGCAAAAATGTGCATATAAGGAGACATTTTCAGTAAAATGCTGGCGAATTTTCATGATGCCCCCTTTTAAAATTGCAAACTGATGTGGAAATTTGAAGAACTTAACTTAAGATTGGAAAAACGAATTAAAGATAGGAAAAATGAGAAACTTAAAAAAAAAAAAAACCCCACTGAACGAACCGATTTGTCCCTCCCTAGACAGACCAAAGGATGCGGGTGACGCTGTGGTCTAAACCACTGAGCCTCTTGGACTTGCTGATCAGAAGGTCGGCGGTTCGAATCCCCGTGACGGGGTGAGCTCCCGTTGCTCAGTCCCTGCTCCTGCCAACCTAGCAGTTCAAAAAGCACGTCAAAGTACAAGTAGATAAATAGGTACCGCTCCGGCGGGAAGGTAAACGGCGTTTCCGTGCGCTGCTCTGGTTTTGCTGTTCCGTTGCGCCAGAAGCAGCTAAGTCATGCTGGCCACATGACCCGGAAAAACTGTCTGCAGACAAAACGCCGGCTCCCTCGGCCTGTAAAGCGAAATGAATGCCGCAACCCCAGAGTCGCCTGCGACTGGACTTAACTGTCAGGGGGCCTTTAGGTAAAGGTAAAGGGACCCCTGACCATTAGGTCCAGTCGTGTCCGACTCTGGGGTTGCGGCGCTCATCTCGCTTTATTGGCCGAGGGAGCCGGCGTACAGCTTCTGGGTCATGTGGCCAGCATGACTAAGCCGCTTCTGGCGAACCAGAGCAGCGCACGGAAACGCCATTTACCTTCCCGCCGGAGCGGTTCCTATTTATCTACTTGCACTTTGACGTGCTTTCGAACTGCTAGGTGGGCAGGAGCAGGGACCGAGCAATGGGAGCTCACCCCGTCGCGGGGATTCGAACCGCCGACCTTCTGATCAGCAAGCCCTTGGCTCTGTGGTTTAACCCTGGGTCCCTCCAGGGGGCCTTTACCTTTACCTTTTAGACAGACCAAAGGCCCATTTGAATGATGCTTCATCGTCAGCACACAGCAGTTTCTGCTTTGGCATATGTTTCTGGTACAGGCTCATTTGATTGCAAAGTCGAATATAGCTGCTGCCCTTGCCCAGTTGCCAAAGTTATAGGGATTGAGCTAATAATTGCTTGTTGTCTAAGGCGCAGTGGGAGATCCTCTGTCCCCACTGTGCTGCCAAAGTGGTGCTCCCTGGGTTTCTGCCAGAGACTTCACAATCTGGCCTTCAATTTATATTGTGAATGCCATTGGACAACCCTATGCTGTTGAATAGAAGGGATCGTCTTACAATAAATAATCAGAATGCACTGATTAGGTTTTCCAGGCTAGGGCTGAAAGAAATAAACATACTTAGGCGGGGAGAGAGGATGGGGTGGGGGTGAGGGGAGAATGCTTTTAATGTCTTACACCTCCTTGTCCCTGAACAGGCATTTCTTTTAACTACTCAGCTGTACAAAGCAGCAGAATTGGAGGCATAATTTCAGTTTCAACAAGTCATCAAACATTGTAAAAGTCAATTATATAAACATTTGGATTTTCTGACATCTGATGCCAGGGCTGTTTGGGCAGCCTGGGTTCACAGTGGAGGTTTCTAAACAGGCAATTCAGTTTTCCAGGTAATTAAAAATGTTTGTATAGGCTAGTAGATTTATCTTCTGAAACCATTTTAGCACTACTGCTCTCTAGAGTGGTATCAGTTGACAGAGCGCATAATCTAGAACAGACTAATTGCTGCATGATTTCTAATTTTTCTGCAGCCATGTAAATGGGCTGAAGTCTGCACAGGTGGAACCTATTAGAGTGAATGATTTTGCTCTCATGTTGCTATCTTCATTTGCCGTTGTCTTATCAACTCAAAGGAGGAAGTCTGCTGTCATGAAAAGCAGGCAGGGGAACAATGTCTGACTGAAAAATCGTGTTTCATTACTTTTTAATTCGTACAGTACTACCTGCCTAATGCAGTTTTCTGATTATCATGCTAGGCAGGCCAGCAGTGTGGTTTTATTCAAATAAGGAAGCGGTGCTTTAATTTAAGCCAAGAAATCATCCACATTTCTTACGAGGCAACAAGAATTGTGATTCAATAATACATGAATTTAATAATGCATCATGATAGACTTTGCAGGTACTAAATAGCAGTATCGGAATGAATTAGTATACTGCATTATTCTGGGGAAAGTGTGTGTCTGTGTGTCTGTGTGTCTGTGTGTGTGTGTGTGTGTGTGTTTCCCCCCTCTTCCAATCTCTCCCTTCATCTGGCCCTTTTCTACGTCTTCGGTTATACTCCGCATAGGTGAAATAAACAAATTAAGCTTGCATTCCAAGAGCAACTTCCCTCAGAAAACCTTTCGGCTGCACCGCAAGACCCTGCTGTCAGCTATAACGCAATATTTAGAATGGTGGGCTGTGTAGGTAAGGGAAAATAAACATAATTCTCTCCAGCAGATTTATCCTTTCCAGGTGGGGTCATTGCCTTGACTAGCTGTACCACCAGCAGGGGTGTACCTTCTTCAGTGCCCTCACAAAAATCCACTTTAAAAATGGCATTCGATACTGCACTTCAGATTTACTGTGCAACATTTTTATCTGTTTTGTGCCCATTTCTTTCATCTGCTTGAACTACATTTTATCCTTTCATTTAGAATACAGTGGTACCTCGGGTTAAAAACTTAATTCATTCTGGAGGTCCGTTCTTAACCTGAAACTGTTCTTAACCTGAGGTAGCACTTTAGCTAATGGGGCCTCCCACTGCCACCACTGCGCGATTTCTGTTCTCATCCTGAGGTAAAGTTCTTAACCCAAGGTACTATTCTGGGTTAACGGAGTCTGTAACCTGAAGCGTCTGTAACCTGAAGCATCTGTAACCCGAGGTACCACTGTACTCAGTAACTCTGCCCAACACAGGAAATAATAATAATAATAATAATAATAATAATAATAATTTTTTATTTGTATCCCGTCCTCCCCAGCCAGAGCCGGGCTCAGAGTGGCTAACAAGTAAAAATAGCACAGTGTACATAAAATCACACAGTCAATTAATTAAAATGCATTCTAAAATAAATTCAGAATCAAATTAATGGCAACCATTGGGTTAGAGTTCTATGAGGATTACAGAAGGAGAGAGGGGGTCAGACTGTGCCTTGGCCAAAGGCCTGGCGGAATAGCTCCGTCTTGCAGACCCAGATGTCAAGTCCCGCAGGGCCCTAGTCTCTTGTGACATGTGAATCACATGTCTTCAGCAATTTTTTAAAAAATGAAGGACATTGATGAACAAACTGGTGAAGGTTTCATGCAGAGCTATCAGAGACCAGTAAAATTATTAGCAGTAGTATTCATTTAAAGGTGGTTTGCAACACGTTAAAACATCAAATAAATAAATCAATAATAAAACATTACTGAAGAAAGTCCGATATAGAGTCTGCATCCAAAGCAACACAATTAACGGGAAACTAAAATATTATCTTGAAGATTTCAAAATAAAATGTTACAGAGGGGGTCAACTACAGAATGCACATGTAACGCAGCAAAGCTGACTAAAAATATTATCGTAAGCATTTCAAAAGAAAACATTACAATGGGAAGTAAAAGATACAATGCACATTTAACACAGCATAATTAACAGGAGAATAAAATATTATCATAAGCATAGAAGACCAATAAATCAAATTATACACATAAACCAAGATTTCATTATAAACCTTTTGAGCCCTCTTCAGAGACTATTATTTAGTAAGTGATTAAGCATTATCCAATGTGTGTGCTTCCTGTCCTCAGGCAGGTATTAGGATTGGTTTGTTCCAGCAGTCCTAAATCTGTTCTGTCAATGGCCAATTCACTGACACAACACAACTTTTACAATTTGACAGTAGCACCAGAATCTAGTTGTTGTTTTCTAAAGAAATATTTGTTTGTTTAAGGTTATATGATGCTTTTCGGTGAACAGAGAAAGATCCGCAGGGCAGCATAAAAGAACTTTAAAAGTGGCAATAAAAACCTAACAGCATAAAAATGGCATAGCATCTAGGGATGCTTGAGGAATTTGATTTCTGTGAGGTCTCATGAAAACTGACCTGATCCATGCATCCCAGAATAATATGTGGATCAGATTGTAATTACCCTTCAGATATCACACTTTTCTGAAACTTGCACTATGGTTCTTGACTAAAATAAACATACCAAAAGACCGTTTTAATGCATGTTTTCGGACAAGCCAATTCTGAACTGTATACATTAAGACAAAATACATATTTAAATATGATTTTTGTGCATCTTTTAAAATAAAATAGTAATTGCAGATTAATGCAGAAATAGGATGGAACATATTTATTCTAAAACATACATTGAGAATTGCATTTATGAATGAACACGTGCAAAACTGCTACAGATCAGAAATAGATCTGTAGCTTTTGCTGCTTGGTGCTTTTTTTTAACAGCCTGATGTTTCTTGCTTGCTGCTATCTGCAATTTTGAAAACTACAAAAAGGACTAGTCTTCATCCGCTGCCTAAAATTTACAAAGGCGGAAGCTTGGCCGATGTTCTTGAGGAAGAAAGTATGAAACCTGACCAGCAATGAAGAGAAGTCCCTGTCTCATGTAAAGACCTCAGAAGAGGAGAGTCTGCATGGCACTGGGCCTCTGAACATTGCCTGGGGGGGTCATTTTGGGTGGGGGGGGAGAAGGCACAGTCTGGCCCCGGATCATGATTGCCATTTTGAATTGGTAGTGACAGAACACATTTCAGACTAATCACTTTTCGAAATCACACAAAAGGGCTTAGAGTTCACTCCTATGCATGTCTACTCAGAAATAGGCTCCAATTGAAGGGACTTAGGGAAGTAGGCATTTGATATTGAATCATAGAATCATAGAGTTGGTAGAGACCACAAGGGCATATGATGTCTAAAAGGTGCTAGTGACTTCATATAAGAGCGGATTTCTCGGAGGCTATTTCATGATTCTGCACAGCTGGTTTCCTTTCAAAAGTACATAGCAGAAGTCAGGCTGCAGCAAACAAATGGGTTTGCCATCTTTCTCCACGAAGCTTTATTATCATGGACGCCAGTTTTGTGCCCAAAGTATGGGAGTCTTCTCCAGTAGTGAAGATTCACATTTCCACAAGTTCAGCTCAGTTCTCATATTCTGGCATGCACTTCCTATAATCTTTCAAAACCACATGTTCCACCTCCATCTCATGTCCTGAGTTCCTGGGCAAAGATACCCTTTCTCTGCAGATGGGAAGAGGTGCTTAATTCCCCTTTTCATACCTGCAGTCCCTTTCCTAACAGCTTTCTCAGGAGCCAGGATCGCACACACATGTTTACAAATGCAACTCCTCAGGCCCTAGGAGTTGGCTCCTATGGTGGAGCCCCTGTTGGAGGACAAGCAGCTAAGGCCGATTTATGAGGGAAAATAATAATAATAATAATAATTTATTATTTGTACCCCGCCCATCTGGCCAAGTCTCCCCAGCCACTCTGGGCGGCTTCCAACAAATATCAAAATACACCTGCACCACTGAAGCCTTATTTATTATTATTATTATTATTATTATTATTATTATTATTATTTCATTGAAAATTGTATTGGATCAAGCAATGAAATGCATGGATGTGCTTGAATAAATCTCAGTTAAACATTGCCTTGCTCTAGAGCTTCCCGCATGCCTTCAAGTATGCATATCAAAAGTGTGTGATTTGCTACACAAGATATTCTACGCTTACACAAAAAGTTATTGTAAGGAAACTCATGAGCCTACCTGAACTTCTAATTAGATAGTGAAACACAACTATGTTCAGCAAGATAGCTTTTGATTCACCTCTCCTTGCTGGATACATTATCATGCACAGCAACAGCTGTGGTCCCTATATATCTCTTAGATAGATTCTCTCTATATAGAAAAAAAACAACCCCACAGAATGAACAGTGAATTTCCCAGGAATAATGAGCACGAAGATGTGACTCCCAGAAAACCCACCCCACCCCCCAAACCCTGGAATACCTCGTGTTCTCAAGGTTTTGTTGTCTCCAGACAGGATAATAAACCTGAGACAGAAACTCCAGGTCTTGAGCCTGGAAACACATCTGGAGAAGGATCAGGTTCTGCCACAACTGCTCCTACACTTCTCTCTCTTGTAATAATAATAATAATAATAATAATAATAATAATTTATTATTTATAACGCACCCATCTGGCCGGGTCTCCCCAGCCACTCTGGGCGGCTTCCAACAAATATCAAAATACATTAAAATATCACAGATTAAAAACTTCCCTAAACAGGGCTGCCTTTAGATGTCTTCTAAATATCAGGTAGTTGTTTATCTCTTTGACATCTGATGGGAGGGCGTTCCACAGGGCGGGCGCCACCACCGAGAAGGCCCTCTGCCTGGTTCCCTGTAGCTTTGCTTCTTGCAGTGAGGGAACCGCCAGAAGGCCCTCGGCGCTGGATCCCAGTGTCCGGGCTGAACGGTGGGGGTGGAGACGCTCGTTCAGGTATACAGGACCGAGGCCGTTTAGGGCTTTAAAAGTCAGCACCAACACTTTGAATTGTGCTCGGAAACGTACTGGGAGCCTAGCCCAAGGTCACCCAGCAGCTCAAAATGCATTACTTTTAGTAATGCATGCATTTAAATGGAGACTTTTGCAAGGCATATGCAGCTTTGTATACATGACAACACTGGAGAACTACATTGTAAAATCTGGAGAAGTGTAAATTTCAAAGGATAAATTTACATATTGCTCTAGTTTACATATTGTTTCAAAAGATACAGATTTGGAAGATTCACCTTTAACTGTGAACTGAATCGAATTTCTCCACCACCCCTTGTCCAGGGTCCAAATGCATGCCATACTTTTACTTGGGTGCAGCCTGAGCTACTTTGCATTTTAACACGCAGAAAAGAGCAGAGGAAAGAATCGTGGAACTTGATGAAAAGTGCCCTTTAAGCCTGGTTCTAGCAGTGGCAAAGCGAAATTCACACCTGAGGCCACAGTAAAGAAGGCTAGAAGGTTAGAGCCAAGTCCAGACAACAAACTCACATGCTCTAAAATCCAAACAATTTGTTTACATCAAAGCACTAGTTACTGGAGACTGAGAAAAGTCTGTTTATGTCTCTCTTGCTTGTCCCTTTGGCTATAGGAACCCAGCTCCTAATTGAAAGTTCCCTGGGGATTGTTCAGCTTTGACTAAGCTAGAGTTGGCCAGGCAACCAGACACATACCTTAAAGCAGCCGTATTGCTGCCATTATGGCTCCCCAAAGCCCTTGGCACTGGTGCATTTTGCCATTATACCTAAATGTCATGGAACCTCCTATTCTCATAGGGAATGTCAAAGAGGGAGATTCTCCCTGGGGGGAAAAAGAATGTCATAAACAACAGCAAAATAATAAATAATAAATAAATAAATAAATAAATAAATTCCTTCCAGTAGCACCTTAGAGACCAACTAAGTTTGTTCTGTAGGGACCCATGTGGTGCTGTGGGTTAAACCACAGAGCCTAGGGCTTGCTGATCAGAAGGTTGGCGGTTCGAGTCCCTGCGACGGGGTGAGCTCCCGTTGCTTGGTCCCTGCTCCTGCCAACCTAGCAGTTCGAAAGCACGTCAAAGTGCAAGTAGATAAATAGGAACTGCTCTAGCAGGAAGGTAAATGGCGTTTCCATGCGCTGCTCTGGTTTGCCAGAAGCAGCTTTGTCATGCTGGCCACATGACCTGGAAGCTGTACGCCGGCTCCCTCGGCCAATAAAGCAAAATGAGCACCGCAACCCCAGAGTCGGACACGACTGGACCTAATGGTCAGGGGTCCCTTTACCTTTACCTAAGTTTGTTCTTGGTATGAGCTTTCGTGTGCATGCACACTTCTTCAGATACACTGAAACAGAAGTCACCAGACCCTTATATATAGTGAGAGGGTGGGGAGGGGTATTACTCAGAAGGGTGGTGGGAATGGGAGATAGGCTGATAGCTGTGGTAAACCTGTTGACGACTGTTAACGACTGCAATTAGTCTTACAGGATAAAGCAAGGGGTGAGAAGGTTAAAAATAGCTTTGTCATGTATAATGAGATAAGAATCCAATGTCTTTGTTCAGACCAGGTCTCTCCATGGTTTTAAGTTTGGTAAAGGTAAAGGGACCCCTGACCATTAGGTCCAGTCGCGGACGACTCTGGGGTTGCAGCGCTCATCTCGCTTTATTGGCCGTTGGAGACGGCGTACAGCTTCCGGGTCATGTGGCCAGCATGACAAAGCCGCTTCTGGCGAACCAGAGCAGCACACGGAAACGCCATTTACCTTCCCGCCAGAGCGGTTCTTATTTATCTACTTGCACTTTTGACGTGCTTTTGAACTGCTAGGTGGGCAGGAGCAGGGACCAAGCAACGGGAGCTCACCCCGTCGCGGGGATTCCAACCGCCGACCTTCTGATCAGCAAGCCCTAGGCTCTGTGGTTTAACCCACAGCGCCACCTGGGTCCCGTTTGGTCTCCTTAAGTTTGGTTGTTGTTGTTGTTCAGTCGTTCAGTCGTGTCCGACTCTTCGTGACCCCATGGACCAGAGCACGCCAGGCATGCCTATCCTTCACTGCCTCTCGCAGTTTGGCCAAACTCATGTTAGTAGCTTCGAGAACACTGTCCAACCATCTCATCCTCTGTCGTCCCCTTCTCCTTGTGCCCTCAAATATTTCCCAACATCAGGGTAATGTTTGGTAATGAGTTGCAATTCAGCAACTACTCTTTCCAGTCTATTTCTGGAATTCCTTTGCAATAAGGAATATTGCAAAGAAAATATTTTTTTATTTATTAATTTTTTTATTTAGTATTTTTAAAAAGTTTTTATTATTTATTTATTTATTGTTTTGTTTTGACTATGGCAGACCAACACAGCTACCTACTTGTAACTATAAACAACAGCAGTAACTTCTCTGTTTATTTTTCAAACCTGAAAGGCTTTTGAATGATTGCAGGGCTTCCAAGCCAAAAACTGAGGATAATTATGTTGAGATTGCTTGGGACTTGCAGGTTGGTGTTAGAATGTAATGAAGAACAACCTGAAACCACACTAGCAAAACCTGGCCTGGTTACAAGAAAGCCCTATTTTAAACCACAAGACTGTGCAATGCAGAGAATCTCACCAACTTTCCAAGAACTCTGCTTGGTTAATTCATCCCGTATGAAGAATGACCACTACCCTCTAGAGATCAGCACATGAGGAGGACATATGCAGTAGGAATGCAGACTTTAACATTTCAACATTGGGCATTTTCACTGGGGGCAGGGAATTAAGCTAGTTATTCTGCTTCACTGTACTTCTAATAGGCTTTATATTAACCACTCCACACATCTGGGGTTGTAAGTAACCAACCCCAAAGAGAAATACAAATATGCAAAACTTTCCCACCCAACCTGCACAATTCCCTACTTCGTTTATTCTCTTGTTCAGTGGTGTTCCAACCCCTGCTTAGGTCTTTGTTTTTGCTAGCTTGTTTGTTTGTTAAATACTGAAATTTCAGCCAATTTATACAGTAAGCTAGGCCATAATTAAAGGGAACAGAGGACGATAAACATTGCAATGCCCAAGACATTGGGGGGACATTCCCCTTGTGTGTGAATGAAGCACTGAATGAGCATCAGAGCTCAGACTAGAAAGGTTCAGTCTTCCCCAACCTAGTGGCTTCCAAATGTTTTGGACTACAATTCCTATCAGCCCGAGCCATAGCTGTCAACCCTCCCTTTTTTTACGCGGGAAACTCCCTTATTCCAATGCCGTTTCCCGCTGCTATCCCGGATTGTTGATATCCCTTAAATTTCCCGGATTTCAAAGGAAGCAGCTCCTCTCCCTCCCTGCCGGCCAGGGAGGCTCCTCAGCTGCGTTGCTCGGCTGCCAATAAGGAGTCTGAGACCGACTGGGGACGGAGCTTGCATGCCTTGTGCAGCCAGACCCTCACGCCCAACCAGACAGCCAGCCTGCCTGCCCTCTACGCGCTCGCTCTTTCGCTCACCCGTTTGAGCGCAGGGTGGTGAGGCTACTTGGTGCCATTGCACCGCCCTGGCGGCATCCCTTATTTTCAAATCTGAAAGTTGTGGGAAATCCCTTATTTTCAAATCCGAAAGGATTTACCTTTACTTTATTTATTGTTTATGACTTCTGTATTTATGTAAATCTTGTCATGTTGTAAGCTGTCTTGAGCATTGTTTTTAACTGTGGAAAAGCAGCATACAAATAAAATATGATAATGATAATGATGCAACTACACTTTTTTTTTTTTTTTTTTTTTGCCTCTACTTCATATTGAAAAAAACCCCAGATGCTGTTTCTCCTCTGGATCCAAACACCAGGAATGCATTATACAGTATTTTGGAAGAAAACCTGCAGTAGCGAAGGATACTTCTTTTGCATACCACTTTCTGGTGACTGGGAGTGGCTGCCGGGACCACATAACACCGGTCCTGAGAGAACTACATTGGCTCCCAGTACGTTTCCGAGCACAATTCAAAGTGTTGGTGCTGACCTTTAAAGCCCTAAACGGCCTTGGTCCTGTATACCTGAAGGAGCGTCTCCACCCCCATCATTCAGCCCGGACACTGAGATCCAGCGCCGAGGGCCTTCTGGCGGTTCCCTCACTGCGAGAAGCAAAGCTACAGGGAATCAGGCAGAGGGCCTTCTCGGTGGTGGCGCCCGCCCTGTGGAACGCCCTCCCATCAGAGGTCAAAGCGATAAACAACTATTTGACCTTTAGAAAATACTTGAAGGCAGCCCTGTTTAGGGAAGTTTTTAATCTGTGATATTTTAATGTATTTTGATATTTGTTGGAAGCCGCCCAGAGTGGCTGGGGAGACCCGGCCAGATGGGCGCGGTATAAATTATTATTATTATTATTATTATTATTATTATTATTATTACGAGAGAGAAGTGTAGGAGCAGTTGTGGCAAAACCTGATCCTTCTCCAGATGTGTTTCCAGGCTCAAGACCTGGAGTTTCTGTCTCAGGTTTATTATCCTGTCTGGAGACAACAAAACCTTGAGAACACGAGGTATTCCAGGGTTTGGGGGGTGGGGTGGGTTTTCTGGGAGTCACATCTTCGTGCTCATTATTCCTGGGAAATTCACTGTTCATTCTGTGGGGTTGTTTTTTTTCTATATAGAGAGAATCTATCTAAGAGAGATATAGGGACCACAGCTGTTGCTGTGCATGATAATGTATCCAGCAAGGAGAGGTGAATCAAAAGCTATCTTGCTGAACATAGTTGTGTTTCACTATCTAATTAGAAGTTCAGGTAGGCTCATGAGTTTCCTTACAATAACTTTTTGTGTAAGCGTAGAATATCTTGTGTAGCAAATCACACACTTTTGATATGCATACTTGAAGGCATGCGGGAAGCTCTAGAGCAAGGCAATGTTTAACTGAGATTAATTCAAGCACATCCATGCATTTCATTGCTTGATCCAATACAATTTTCAATATAATAATAATAGTACCGGTAATAATAATAATAATAATAATAATAATAATAATAATAATAATAATATAAAATAATAATAATAATAATAATAATAATAATAATAATAAGGCTTCAGTGGTGCAGGAAGGCTTGATGATGTGGGATGATGAGTTACAGAGCCGCAGAGATTAAAGGCACCAAGTTTTACCAGCAATCACAGCAAATATCCAACTTGCTTAAGTGAAGCCAATTATGGTATTATTGCCTCCTTTTGCACTATGCACAGTAGGGATGTCACTGGATAATGGTTTGCATGTAGAGTTAATCACTTTGATGCATTTCTGACTGATCCCAGCAAATTATGTTTTGGTTCCACTATATTAAACACAAGAGCAGGGGATTATCATTAATAAATCTAAGGCACAGCATGCATAAATCTTGAATAAATCAAATATCAATTACATAAGCAGTATATGCTGACATCTGCTTTCATCAAATAATATATCTGAAATAGGTTTTATTCTACTTTGCTGGAGTCAAAGGATTGTGTGCCCGGACCCTGAGCTCCAAAGAGTTAGGTTTATATGGGGATTGTCTTGCACAAAACCTCCTTTTATTGGCATTTATTTTTGTATATAATATAAACGGGACACTGATTTCACATGGTGGCTCGCATGACCAACAATTTATACTGTGTGAGGAAAGCACCGGTGTGCCATTTCTTTGTGCATCTCTGTGCAAGCAGGCTCGTTCCATTTGAAAAGTAATTTATGGCTGTGATTTGGCTCCTGTGAAAGATGCCTTTCCACAGTGGGGCTGTTGGGTAGGGTGGAGCTGCTTTGGGATTTAGTGGTGGTTGTGACAGCAGGTGAAGAAGGGCAAGTTTAATCAATGACTGATTCCAAGGGAATTGTGGAGTGGAAGGATTAAAAATGGGCAGAGCCTGTGAACGGAAGGGTGCAGAGAAGCCTGTGGGCAGGGTGAGTATTTAACTCTAAGTGCATCACCTTGCCTGCCGCAAAAGGGTTGGGTATTTCACTGCCTCCTCTGCTAGTATGAACATGCCCTGGAGGAGTCTAGCGGAGCAGAAAGCCAGCACTCTGCCTCTTGCCAACTGTGCCGTTCCCTTGATAATTTTCTTGTACTTTTCCCCCTTCAGGAATACTCAAGGGTTTAGATTTGCCAAATGCTGGTCAAAATTCTGACCCTTAGAAGGAGAAATGGTACCAACTCAAAAGTGCCGAGGTCAGTTCATGGGTTCACTTAACTAACTGAACTATTCATCCAGCTCTCTGCTCATCAGGTTTATAAGGGACTAGTAACTTATGCCCGTTAAATTAACGGGCGCTAGAACCGCTCAGTCAGCTCTGCGCATAGCGTCCCTGTTGCCCTAGCAACATCGGGGACACGCGCAGAGCTGACCGAGCGGCTCCCGCTTGACATCGCTCGCCCGTGCACACCCGTCGCCTCAACTGTTTCACCCGGCCGCCCGAAGTCTCTGCGCTCCAAGTCCCAACGGCTGTCCGTGGGGCACATGCGCAGTAGCGCAATCCCAGGGACACAGGGACTGGACGCAGAGACACTTGCACTTTATTATATGTGATGTGTTTATGACTGCGATCTCATGATATGAATTATGTCAAACTTATATAGTCTTCCACGGGCAGGGTTGTCCTTGTCACTGATTTATTTTGGAAAATTTGTATCCCACCTTTTGGCCCTAAAAGGGCACCCAAAGCAGCTTCTGCATTAAGAGAGAAGCAAGAGAGGAAAACGAAAAGAATAGGTCAGTTTGAAAACACTACTACTACAGTATGAAGTTTAAAGGATCAGCCTATTGCCACCTTCCTAAAACTCAGACTGCACCTTGAAAGCACATAGCGTGTTCCCCTTCATGGAGAGCATGTGTTGTGGTGGGGGCCGACAAGTCACCCCTCTGGTGCTGGGCGGGAACGTTTAGATGGCCACTGCTGTGATTGGACCCAGGGTGTTGTTGGGGAGATTTGTATGTTGCAAATTGATGATGGACAGCCCAGCGTATATATAATGGTTGGTGTGCAACGTGATCCCCGTCTTGGCTGTGTGCTTCGGAGCACCCTCCCTCCCTATATTTTAGGCCTCTGCGTTGACCTTGCTATGCCTGTCATGGGGTCGTCTGCTGTTGGGGCAGGGGCCTGGTAGGAATTTTTCCATGTGGCTGATTGGCTGGTGCCATCTGGTTTTCACCTACTGCGTAGCAATTAGTCACAACTTGTAAGGTTGGCGGTTAGGCATTGGTTATTATGTTGGTTGGAGGAGGGGTATGGTTGACTGTGTATGCCCCTCCTATGGATACTGGTGTACGGGGAATTCCATTAAAGGAATCCAGAGGCTCTATATGCTTTTGTCCGAACCCCCGGTCAGGGGCTAGGGCCGTGCAAGAGCCCTGGGAGCCTGTGGGGAGAGGGGAGGGTCAGATCATCCGGCTCCCTTTATATCTCCAGAGGGTTTTCCCCTTACTGACGGTCGTCAGTTCTGTCCTCTGTGGGACAGATAGTCTTAACCAATGCCTAAGCAACCACTCACATTGTTTGTATTTTAATAAAGTTGTGGCCAAAATCATGCCAAAAACCAAAACCAAATTCTGTCTGATGTGTGAGTTATTTGAGGGGTGGTTTTGGGGGACCTCGACACGTAATATTTTGCTCAAAAAATCTGGGCTGTAGCTTTTGCCCCTCACAGAGTTACAAGTCTCAGCAGCCCTCAACAAACTGCAGCACCCAGAATTCTTGGAAGTTATAGTGTGCACACAGCCTCGAGAAAGAGGGGGACGAAATGAGCCCGTCCGCACTGTAACTTTATAGCAGTATTACACTGCTTTAAACAGTGCAAGGCTTACCCTCCTCCAAGAATCCTGAGAACTGTAGTTTGTTAAAAGTGCTGAGAGTTGTTTGGAGTTCCCTAGATACAATTCCCAGAGTTCCCTAGAAAGAGTTATTGATTGTTAGACCCCCCCAGGAAACGGTAGCTAGCTCTGAGAGAGAAATGTTTGTTTGTGGGGGGGTGTCTTAACAACTCTTGATGCCCTTAATAAACTAAAACTTTATAAAATAAACTTTGGGCTTTCCCTTTGGGGAAAGCCATGATGGTTAAAGTGGAACAATACAGTGAAGATGGGGCCTGACTCTCTTAAGGGAAGGGCTCCATAATCAGGGTGTTGCTTTATGATTTATCACCCTCCTTTGTAAATATTCTCTGAGCATGGATCCTTATGTCATAAAGACAGCACAATCCACACCCAACAGGGAAGTATCAACTTGCTTGGAGGAACCTCAAGCTTTGTAGCTTGTAAAAAAAACCTTTGGGGAGAAAGTGGGCAAAAAACCCCAAACCCAGCCTAATGAGGACTGAGCATGCTTTGTGGCTACTGGCCACAGAGTAATTGTTGGGGGGGGGGGCAGTTTGTTGGCCAGTTTCACACACTACTGCAAACAGAAGAATGTTGGTTGATGAAATATATTCGGAGTCGAGTGTGGATTTCATGCTCTTTATTCAGTTCATAGTAGCAAGGAATGGAAGTTCCCCCAGAACGTCTGCTTTATATACATTATTTACACAATGGGCCCCACGTGATTGGCTAATTCCGGGATACTCCTGTAGGCCAATCAGGTTGCGGATTCACTTCCACCTGGAGCTGGATTGGGTGGCTCCTGCGGACCAATCAGACTGCTGCATTCTGAATCCTATTGTTCTTGGACCAATCAGACTGCTGCATTTTGGATCCTATTCAACTCAGTACATAACAGTTGAGAAGCTCAACAGAGTGCTGTATTTGGGATCAGGGGAGATCTCCCTTCAACCCTTTATATTAGCTATTAACTTGCTTTCTCTTTTGGCTCCTAGTTGGATCTGGTTAGATTCTTGTTGGATTGCTTGATCTGGTTGGATTCTAACACTGTCGCTTCCTGCATGTGCCCTTCTCAGCAGTCTGCATTTGTTTATTTATTTATTAAAGAATTTCTTGATTTACAAAGGTGTGCGCAATGTCTCTCTCTCGTATTTTTCCCGTGTAACATTTTTGCAGATCAGTTTCGTTTGTTGAGAAATTAGGAAGAAAAGGGGGGTGGGTGGGTGGGGGTGGGGGGATGGGTGGGGGGGTGACGATGTTTCTATTTTACTTGATATATGTAGGGTTTGGTGTACAGCCAACCACAAATGAACAATCGCACCCTACGCCAACCCCAACCTCTCTCACCGCCAAAGGAGCACAAGCGGACAACAGAGAACCTACACAAACAAAGCAGTCTGCATTTGTGTGTTAAGATCCCAAGACCTCCCCCAATAAATAAAGACACAATTGACACAGAATTTAGTTTAAGGTTCTTGGCATAATTTTGGCCACAAGTTTATTGATTACAGATCGTGAGTGGTTTGCTTAGGCATTGGTTCCTGACTAGCTGCACCTGACCTTGGCAGGGCAGCACTGACGAATGGACTCCGGTAGACGTCAGTAAGGGAAAACATCCTGGGGGAGCATTGGACCAGGCTCAGGCTCAGGCTCACCACAACATGCTCCCAGGGGCTCTGGCATGGCCCTACCCCCTGGATTCCTTTAACGAAATACCCTTACGTGCATGGGAGGGGCAGGTGTGACAACCTCCCCTCCCCTCCACATTGAACCAATGCCTAACCGTCAAACCTTACAAAGTTGTGGCGATTTGCTACGCGGCAGGCAAAACCCAAGTGGTGCCAACCAATCAGCCAAATGGGAAAATTCCTACCGGGCCCCTGTCCCAAAAACAGACAGCCCACGACGACATAGCAAGGTCATAATGAACCCTAAATATAGGGTGGGCAGGCGAAAAAGAGGAAGTTCAATGCAACGTGCAGCAGTAGATATAGGTCTCTTGCATAGCTGTCAACTTTCGGATTTGAAAATAAGGGATGCTGTGAGGGCGGTGCAATGGCACCAAGTAGCCTCGCCACCCTGCGCTCCAGAGGCTGCGTGCGAACGGGTGAGCTAAAGAGCGAGCGCGTAGACGGCAGGCAGGCTGGCAGTCTTGTTGGGCGTGAGGGTCTGGTTACACAGGGCATGCAAGCTCCGCCCCCAGTCGGTCTCAGACTCCTTATTGGCAGCCGAGCAATGCAGCTGAGGAGCCTCCCTGGCCGGCAGGGAGGGAGAGGAGCTGCTTCCTTTGAAATCCAGGAAATTTAAGGGATATCAACAATCCGGGATAGCAGCGGGAAACGGCATTGGAATAAGGGAGTTTCCCGCCAAAAAAAGGGAGGGTTGACAGCTATGGTCTCTTGGCTAATGCATGAAACGATCCCATTGGCCAGAATTACCCCAACAACCGAGGGACCACCAGTCGGGTTGCTGTGGCTATCCAATCGCTCCCACCCACAAGAGCAGTGAGGTCAGTCTTGTTGATCTCACCGCAACGCGTGCTCTCTGGGAGGAGGACACGATTTCAGGGTAAACTGACGAACAGGTGGCCTTGCAGACAGAGAGGTGGCCTAGAAATGGGCTTTTGTCCCAACTCTGTGATTCTGCTGTGGTGGTTCATTCAAATGAGCTGCTGGTTGCTTTGCTCCTTGATCTACCAGAGCCCTTTTCTTGGAATAAATAACAATAATGTAAGGGGGGGGGGAAAGGTGTTGGCAATGATAGAATATGAAAAATAACAGTGTAATCAACAGTACTTCAAATTGCTTGTTCTCACCCCTAACCCTTCTAATCACATCTTTCTACCTCTACCCTATTTTTTCTCAGTATTATTCTGATTAAGTATAATTAGCATAAAGCATATAGGAAATTATAGCAGAAGAGTGGGTTTCCCCCCCTTAGTATGGCAAAACTATGTTTTGTTTTGCTTTTTTTAAAGGCTCCCTAGATAAATGGAATCCCTGTCTGTATGTATAGTCTTGTTGTACAAACTTGGTGAATCTCATTCCAAAAAGCCCTCATTATGAGCTCCACAGCCGGACTTTTGACAAGCCCAGACCTTAAGAGTTCTTGGTATGCCCCTAATTGCAGGACATGAGCTCTGATCCAGAGAAGTTTTGAATCTTTCCATGAACAATACCATGTGCAGCCTGGATTGTGTTGGGCAGAGTGCTTTTCTTCTGGCTAAAAGGTAAAGGGACCCCTGACCATTAGGTCCAGTCACGGACGACTCTGGGGTTGCGGCGCTCATCCCGCTTTATTGACCGAGGGAGCCGGCGCACAGCTCCCGGGTCATGTGGCCAGCATGACTAAGCCGCTTCTGGCGAACCAGAGCAGCACACGGAAGCACTGTTTACCTTCCCGCCGGAGCGGTGCCTATTTATCTACTTGCACTTTGACATGCTTTCAAACTGCTAGGTTGGCAGGAGCAGGGACCAAGCAATGGGAGCTCACCCTGTCGCGGGGATTCGAACCGCCGACCTTCTGATCGGCAAGCCCTAGGCTCTGTGGTTTAACCCACAGCACCACCCACGTCCCCTTTTCTTCTGGCTACTTTGCTGCTAAACCACAGGCCATTTTTCCAGGGAGCCTAATAGCCAACTTATGGCCCTTTTCCCAGATGGGATGGGATAATGTACCAGGGCAATGATGCACACCATACTATTTTAATTTTTAAGAACCTGCTTTAGAAGTGACTGGGGCAGACACATTAAAAATAATGTGGATACCACAAGTGTGTGCTCCCCAAATTACAAGGAAAACCAGAGTGCTTTGTGGAAGATGCTCACTTTTCAGAGTCAGAATGCACCATTAAAAAGGTGTCTCAAGGTGGATCAAGGATAGCTTTGGCAGCTTCAGGTCTCAATAAAATATATGCATGGCTTTGTGCGCCCCTCTGCCCTAAATAAACAGAACTAAGATGAATGGGGAAATGCCTGGAACTCAAGAGGGGAGGGAGTAGAGAAGTCATTTTAATCATAGTGAATTATTGCCCAAGGCCACACCAATCACTGTCATGATGGGGAAGTATGTTGAAGTACAGTAATGGGTGTTCCTTCTCCAGGTTTTGGCTTTAAGAGCAGGAAGTAAGCAGCAGATTTAGGCAACTGGAGTGGGCATGCTTCTTTTCCAATAGTTCTTCTTTCCCCTAACAATTAAAATTCATTGGTTTCTCTCATTATTCTCCTTTGAGGGCACTTCCAGGAAGGAAAGGGTGTGCTGAGGAAAAAACAGAATTTTCCAAATTTTTATAACAAAGGTAAAATCTCCTAGCACGATAGCCTCTGGGCATATTTGCCTGATCTTTGGCAGGTTTACTGAGGGGCCCATCCCACATACCACTAGTTTTCAAACTGATTCCACATTTTAAAAACTATGGGAGGGAACATTATTTATATTTTCCCACCCCAAAATGGTGGTTGCAGGGTTCCTTCTGAATTTTTCCCAGGCTTCATACCCTCAGAAAGGGGCAACTGTGTCTGCACTGTGCATCAGATTTTGTGGGAGCTGGGCATGAAACCCTTGGTTGGATCTGCCTAAAAGTTGGCAGTAGTTGCATAGCTGTCAACCCTCCCTTTTTTTGCGGGAAACTCCCTTATTCCAATGCCATTTCCCACTGCTATCCCGGATTGTTGATATCCCTTAAATTTCCCAGATTTCAAAGGAAGCAGCTCCTCTCCCTCCCTGCCGGCCAGGGAGGCTCCTCAGCTGCGTTGCTCGGCTGCCAATAAGGAGTCTGAGACCGACTGGGGGCGGAGCTTGCATGCCTTGTGCAGCCAGACCCTCACGCCCAACCAGACAGACAGCCTGCCTGCCGTCTATGGGCTCGCTCTTTCGCTCACCCGTTCGCGTGCAGCCTCTGGAGCGCAGGGTGGCGAGGCTACTTGGTGCCATTTCACCGCCCTCGCGGCATCCCTTATTTTCAAATCCAAAAGTTCGAAAAAAAACCCTTATTTTCAAATCCGAAAGTTGACAGCTAGTTGGCATTCTTAAGGGGCTTGTTTGATTGCAAATTTCAATTACTCACATGAAAAGGGGGAACGTGATATGCCGTCCCCACATAGTATACACACCTGGAGGAAATATCCAGAAGCAGACTACATATGAGCAGTTCCACTTGTGTAGGTGTTACTGTCCCCCTACATTCATCTGACATGGCCTAATGAATTTAGGAATAAGTGTACAGTGGTACCTCGGGTTAAGAACTTAATTCGTTCTGGAGGTCCGTTCTTAACCTGAAACTGTTCTTATCCTGAGGTACCACTTTAGCTAATGGGGCCTCCCACTGCCGCTGTGTCGCCGCTGCACAATTTCTGTTCTCATCCTGAAGCAAAGTTCATAACCTGAGGTACTATTTCTGGGTTAGCGAAGTCTGTAACCAGAAGCGTCTGTAACCTGAAGCGTCTGTAACCCGAAGTAACACTGTATTAATAAGTAAACTAATAAGAGGTCTGGAGGGTGGCAACACAAGAACGGGCCTTTTCTGCTGTGGCACCCTGTTTGTAGAATTTCCTCCTCAGGGAAGCTCACCTGGCGCCTTCATTGCATATCTTTAGGCGCCAAGTGAAAACATTTCTCTATAACCAGGCCTTTGGATGATTAACCTTCTGTGACCTTTTAAATATGTTTGTGAGAGGAGGATTTTTGGTTTTATTATGTATTTTGTGTTCTCATTTTGTATTTTTGTGTTGTAAACTGCCCTGCGATCTTTGGACGAAGGGCAGTATACAAATTTAATTAACACCAACAACACCGCATATGTAGAATCAATTTCTTGCACCTTATTTCATCATGGGCAAGGAATGCCCCATAGATCATTCTTTCTTCTGACTGTTTTGAAACTTTACACACATATATATTATTTTGGTCGGTGACCAGTAAGAACAAAGCACATGAAGCACAATAAAATTTTATCAAAGCATTTTAAAAGAACATACAGCAATTGATATAAATAGCTCCTTTTATTCCCGTTTCTCTAGTAAAAAAAAAAAAAAAAAGCTTAGGTGAACTTACATTTAGCCAATATCAAAATCTCATTCCTTCCTCAAACACAGTTAATTGGTACTTGAAAATGACAGTGTTCTGGTCTTGGATAGATAGATATATAAAATTCCCATTAACATCGACAGCTGTTCTATCCATAAGACTGAAAGCAGATTTTGGTGAATGGTTTTCTGCAGTTAATGATACACAGTTGGCTTTCTCTGTTACACCTGTGCAAACATAGGTGTAGATAACTGAGAGTTTGCAGGGATTTAGCTTTCACATAAATTCAGGAGTGGTATTTCATTCATAAGTAAATGAGACATTGAAGTGAGTTTATCTCACGTAACACAGTCCAGCCTATTAATGCCAGTGAGGCGTTTTGCCTCAGATTCTAGAGCAACCCCATATGGCACAATGCAAAGTCCTAGAAGCATGTAGTTATAAAAGTTTGAGGAGCACCCCAACTAAACAGAATTTATGGCTATATGGTGCAATACTGAAAAACTTAAATTTTCACCTGTAAAACTGAAACCATATTGTGGTTCAGGCGGCTGAGTGACTGATGCCGAATTTAAAGCAAATTTACTTTGCAGCTCAACTTGTAACTTTGATTATATATTACAGTAATATGAACAATCAACTTCCCAGTACTTAGAAGTTTTTAATGTTTGACGTTTTTATTATGTTTTTATACGTGCTGGAAGTCACCCAGAGTGGCTGGGGAAACCCAGCCAGATGGGCGGGGTATAAATTATTATTAGACTTCTATCCAAAGCAGTGCTACGTTTCTCATTCTGTTATCACAAGGATTATCCACACACGATGGACCTTTGCCCCCTTCCAAACACCCTAAATAGGTTTTCGGAGGGTTTCCCCCACCCTCTGGAGCAGGGGAGGGTGCAGGCCACTTACATGAGGAGGTTAATAATAATAATAATAATAATAATAATTATTATTATTATTATTATTATTTATATAATTATTATCCCCAGCCACTCTGGGCGGCTTTGCTTTTGTTGCACAATCATGAATCCTTGTGCTAACAGAATGAGGAGATTGGATACTGCCCTTAGAATTTACAGGAAAATGTCTCTCCATTGCAAACCCACACTTAAACAGCTACAACAGAGGTAGGTAGGGGAGAAGAAGAAGAAGAAGAAGAAGAAGAAGAAGAAGAAGAAGAAGAAGAACAAGAAGAAGAAGAACAAGAAGAACAAGAAGAAGAAGGGGGAAGAGGAGTAGTTTGGATTTGATATCCCACTTTATCACTACCTGAAGGAGTCTCAAAGCAGCTAACATTCTCCTTTCCCCTCTTCCCCCCAACAAATACTCTGTGAGGTGAGTGGGGCTGAGAGACTTCAAAGAAGTGTGACTAATAATAATAATAATTTTTTTTTTATTTGTACCCCGCCCATCTGGCCGGGTCTCCCCAGCCACTCTGGGAGGCCTCCAACAGATATTAAAATACATTAAAATATCACAGGTTAAAAAATTCCCTAAATAGGGCTGCCTTCAGGTATTTTCTGAATGTCAGATAGTTGTTTATCTCTTTTACCTTTGCTGGGAGGGCGTTCCACAGGGCAGGTGCCACTACCGAGAAGGCCCTCTGCCTGGTTCCCTGTAGCTTTGCTTCTCGCAGTGAGGGAACCGCCAGAAGGCCCTCGGCGCTGGACCTCAGTGTCCGGGCTGAACGGTGGGGGTGGAGACGCTCGTTCAGGTATAAGGACCGAGGCCGTTTAGGGCTTTAAAAGTCAGCACCAACACTTTAAATTGTGCTCGGAAACGTACTGGGAGCCTAGTCCAAGGTCACCCAGCAGCTGCATGTGGAGGAGCGGGGAATCAAACCCGGTTCACCAGATTACGAGTCTACCGCTCTTAACCAGTACACCACATTGGCCCCCCAATACGTTGCTAGGATCCTGCTCCCAACACCCCTGACCATTGGCCATGTTGGCTGGGGTTGATGGGACTTTGAGTTCAACAACATCTGGAGAACCACAACTTCTCCACCTCTGGGCTACTATTTGTGAAGTTCCAAGGATCATACCTCTACCGTCCGGAAAGCAATCTTAGAAATCATCCAGCTGAAATGCCAATGCTGAACTAGGATTTCCTGTTTTGAAAATGTCCCAATAAAGGTTGACGTCCTGACATCCTAAACATGCTCATTCTACAGTTACTGCAGCAGTGTCAAGAACAGATACACCAGTAGAAATGCTTAGGTTCAAAGGCCAAGTTGCACCACCCAGAAAGTCTTATTGGCATTTGCACCCAAAATTTCATTTGCAGCTGGGAACAAGTGCCAATAAAGGAGCAGGTGACTATGTTCCTAATGTGTTTAGTATCTGTATATTTCCTTTCAGGTATATATTTGGAGGCGGGAAATTATTGGAAAGTATATATTTGAAAAGTTGAGGGCTTAATCTATTTATTCATTGTATATTCCCTTTCAAGAACAGACTTCAAAAATTGAGGGAACAAACAGTTTATTCACTATATATTCTCTTTTGACTAAAAAACTTCGGAACTTGGGGACATAATCAGCTTATTCACTATATGATTTGGGGGATTTTCTTCAGTGTCAAAGTCAAGCCACTGAGTTTACATGGGCTTCTAGTGACAGTGGTGGATCTAGGAGCATCCCTAAACTACAAATCTGTTCCTTCAGGGAAAGTGCAACTTTATTTAGAGCTAGTGCACAACCCAGTTCCAGGATCTAGAGTCTACCCATCCATAGTCCAGTATACCTGAAGGAGCATCTCCACCCCCATCATTCTGCCCAGACACTGAGGTCCAGTGCCGAGGGCCTTCTGGCGGTTCCCTCACTACGAGAAGCCAAGTTACAGGGAACCAGGCAGAGGGCCTTCTCGGTAGTGGCACCCGCCCTGTGGCTTTTAATGTTTAATAGATTATTGTATTTTAATGTTCTGTTGGAAGCCGCCCAGAGTGGCTGGGGAAACCCAGCCAGATGGGCGGGGTATAAATAATAAATTATTATTCTTATTCTTATTATTATTATTATTATTATTATTGGGTCTCCATCTTCAGTCGCTGCTTATTAAAGGTAAAGGGACCCCTAACCGTTGGGTCCAGTCGCGGACGACTCTGGGGTTGTGGTGGTCATCTCGCTTTATTGGCCGAGGGAGCCGGCGTACAGCTTCTGGGTCATGTGGCCAGCATGACTAAGCCGCTTCTGGCAAACCAGAGCAGCGCACGGAAATGCCGTTTACCTTCCCGCTGGAGCGGTACCTATTTATCTACTTGCATTTTGACGTGCTTTCGAACTGCTAGGTTGGCAGGAGCTGGGACCGAGCAACCGGAGCTCACCCCGTCGCAGGGATTCGAACCACCGACCTTCTGATCAGCAAGCCCTAGGCTCTGTGGTTTAACCCATTCGCTGCTTATTGACCCTTATCAAACCCATGACTATTTCCAGGCACCGGTTTAGAACATGCATAGCCTCTCCTGATTCAGGCATTACAGAGAAATAGGTCTGGGTGTCATCAGCACCTGAGTATAGGAGATTCGAAATCAAAATGCCAAATAAGCCTGGTTCTAAGTTTCATTTGCCTAGCGTGATGAGAACAGGGCTATGCAAAGCCTTGGGCAATCCGGATAGATTAATCTTTCGTTCTCCTAAGGTTTAAATTCTTGCTACTTAGAAATGTGTGATAATCAGCCTGAAGCACACCACCTGGAGTGTAGTGTTGCTATTATTAAATGGAATGTATGCCTAAAAATAAAGAGCAAGTGAGACTCATTTACTGGGCATTACAGGCATAGGAATGACATCACTGAAGGCCAATCAGAAAGCTCGCATTCTCTCCAGCATTCTAAAGCCATTGATGTCATCATTTTGTGAAAGAAATATTTGATATCAAAGCTGTGTTCTCTCAGATGTGATCTCACCCATGACCCTAAGTGGCACTTTTAGGAACAGCTTGCTCGGATTTACTTGTTTCAGATTATATATTTTAAAACAAAAACAACCAAAACCCACCTGCCTGTCCCCATCACTCAATTTATTTTGACAAAGTTAGGTTTGTCACTGGAAATTTGAAAATTCTGACTTAGAAAGGAGGGGCTTGTTTTTGTAAAGGTATAATATTCTCCCTCAGCCACTAGGTGAAAAGTAGTTTTAAAATAGCACTGGGGTATAAGAACACTCTGGGAATGGGAACAAGAAGGATGCTCATAATTTTACTGTCTGGCCTATAGTAAAGGTAAAGGGACCCTTGACCATTAGGTACAGTCATGACTGACTCTGGGGTTGCGGCGCTCATCTCGCATTATTGGCCGAGGGAGCCGGTGTACAGCTTCCAGGTCATGTGGGCAGCCTATAACTCTCTTTATTGACCTAGACTTCCCACAGACAGACCAATCATCCCATTTGACAGCACAGGGACTGCCTGCCCTGGGTGGTGCTTGAGAAATTATAAAGATTGCACTCTGTCTTTACCCTGTTTCCCCCTTTTTAATACGTAGTCATAAAGTAAGCCATGGCAGGGGTTTTTTACCTTTGTGAGAAGTAAGACGTACCCCAAAAGTAAGCCATGGTGCCGCCATTGTTCCCGCCGCCTCCTCAGCCCCTCCTGCGTGCGCAGGGAGCCAGCAAACCAGCGAGAGGCACGGGGGGGAAACGCGCCTCTTGCGGAGTTCTGCCCCGCCTGCTCAGCGCGCAGGGGGAGGCTGTACCGTACCATACTGACATAATAAAAATAAGACATCCCCCGAAAATAAGCCACCCTGTGTTTTTTTTGAGGTAAAAAATTATAAGACTGTGTCTTAAAAAGGGGGAAAGACGGTAGAAAAGTTTTTTTTTTTTTAAGGTAAAGGACCCCTGACAGTGAAGTCCAGTCGCGAATGACTCTGGGGTTGTGGCACTCAACTCGCTTTACTGGTTGAGGGAGCCAACATTTGTCCGCAGACAGTTTTTCCGGGTCATGTGGCCAGCATGTCTAAGCCGCTTCTGGCAAAACCAGAGCAGCGCACGGAAACACCGTTTACCTTCCTGCCACAGCAGTAGAAGAAGAGTTTGAATTTGATATCCCGCTTTATCACTACCCGATGGAGTCTCAAAGCGGCTCACAATCTCCTTTCCCTTCCTCCCCCACAACAAACACTCTGTGAGGTGAGTGGGGCTGAGAGACTTCAGAGAAGTGTGACTAGCCCAAGGTCACCCAGCAGCTGCATGTGGAGGAGCGGGGAAGAGAACCCGGTTCACCAGATTACGAGTCTACCACTCTTAACCACTACACCACACTGGTTCTTCTAACAATTCTACTATGCTCCATGGCACTTTTCAATACACACACATGGTATGGTGGTTACTATGTTTTGGCTGCTGTCCTTTGCACGCTTGCTTGAGAGTAAGTCCCATTGATCGGAGTGGTACTTACTTCTAAATAAACATGTGCTGTCTGTTGCTGATCTGGCTTAGTGTCTTATAAAATATGTAAGGGGTTTCCACTCCATTTTCTTTAGTACCTAGAAGATGAAGAGACATTAATGTGAATGGTATTGATCTGAATCAATTGATCATTGGAGGAGTATAGAAGACAGGATCATCACTGCTGTCAGGTACTAAGTACATATAGAGATTCTTTTTAGGAAGATGCAACATCAATAGTACTATTTTATGCAATTTCATAGACTCCTACGTTATGCTAAAATAGTACCATTAGGAAGTGCAACTGCAACTTTTTCTTCCATTTAAACATTAATTGCTTTGGCATTCAAATGGCTACTCAAGAATCAGTCAGTTTGAGCAAAAGGATCTAGCATGGCTTCTTACTGAATTTAAATAAAAACTGAATTGCTCTCATTTGGTCCTTTGTGTCATCCAGTAAAGCCCATGTAATGTTGACTTGGAGTATATTTACTCAAAAGTAAGCCTTCTCTGTTCAACTGAGCTTACTCTCAATAAAAGTGTGCATAGCAGTGTAGCCTCCCAGCTGCAACCCAGCACAAACTTACTTAGCAGTGACTTATAATAATAATTTATAATAATAATTTATTATTTGTACCCAGCCACTCTGGGTGGCTTCCAGCAAACATTAAAATACATTAACACATCACAGATTAAAAACTTCCCTGAACGGGGCTGCCTTCAGGTGTTTTCTAAATGTAGGATAGTTGTTGATCCTTTTAACCTCTGAAGGGAGGGCGTTCCACAGGGCGGGTGCCACTACCGAGAAGGCCCTCTGCCTGGTTCCCTGTAGCTTTGCTTCTCACAGTGAGGGAACAACCAGAAGGCCCTCAGCACTGGATCTCAGTGTCCTGGCTGAACGGTGGGGGTGGAGACGCTCCTTCAGGTATACAAGACCGAGGCCGTTTAGGGCTTTAAAGGTCAGCACCAACACTTTGAATTGTGCTCGGAAACGTACTGGGAGCCAATGTAGCTCTCTCAGGACCGGTGTTATGTGGTCCCGGCGGCCACTCCCAGTCACCAGTCTAGCTGCCGCATTCTGGATTATTGCAGTTTCCGGGTCACCTTCAAAGGTAGCCCCACCTAGAGCGCATTGCAGTAGTCCAAGCAGGAGATAACTAGAGCATGCACCACTCTGGCGAGACAGTCTGTGGGCAGGTAGGGTCTCAGCCTGCGTATCAGATGGAGCTGATAAACAGCTGCCCTGGATACAGAATTGACCTGCGCCTCCATGGACAGCTGTGAGTCCAAAATGACTCCCAGGCTGCGCACCTGGTCCTTCAGAGGCAGAGTTACCCCATTCAGGATATGATAATTTGTTAGTACAGAGTGTGCCTTTCAGGGAGAGTGCAGAAGAATTTTTTCCCCAGATTCTGATTTGAGAGAAGGCTTGGCATTTTTGACAGAACTACGTAGACGCAGTGAGTTACTGAACACACTTTCAGATACTGCAAGCTGCACCCTGTTACATTCAGAACAGCAACTGGAATGAAGCTGTCTACCAGCTCCATCTGGTACGCAGGCTGAGACCCTACCTGCCCACAGACTGTCTCGCCAGAGTGGTGCATGCTCTAGTTATCTCCCGCTTGGACTACTGCAATGTGCTCTACGTGGGGCTACCTTTGAAGGTGACCCGAAAACTACAATTAATCCAGAATGCGGCAGCTAGACTGGTGACTGGGAGTGGCCACTGGGACCACATAACACCGGTCCTGAGAGAACTACATTGGCTCCCAGTACGTTTCCGAGCACAATTCAAAGTGTTGGTGCTGGCCTTTAAAGCCCTAAACGGCCTCGGTCTTGTATACCTGAAGGAGCGTCTCCACCCCCACCGTTCAGCCCGGACACTGAGGTCCAGCGCCGAGGGCCTTCTGGTGGTTCCCTCACTGCGAGAAGCAAAGCTACAGGGAACCAGGCAGACTCCCAGTCACCAGTCTAGCTGCCGCATTCTGGATCAATTGTAGTTTCCGGGTCACCTTCAAAGGTAGCCCCACGTAGAGCACATTGCAGTAGTCCAAGCGGGAGATAACTAGAGCATGCACCACTCTGGCGAGACAGTCTGCGGGCAGGTAGGGTCTCAGCCTGTGTACCAGATGCAGCTGGTAGACAGCCGCCCTGGACACAGAATTAACCTGCGCCTCCAAGGTCAGCTGTGAGTCCAAAATGACTCAAACCAAGATGTTTGAGTGTCACTGATTATCAAATTGATTAGAGTACTTCCACAAAAGAGAGAGAACATAAGATACATATGATTTAGATCACTAGGAAACTCTTAAACCCAAGCCTTTTATACCTCTCTCATTCAAAACCTGGAACATGAACACTACTTTGTTACAGCTACTAGGACCAGAAAACTGGCCCAACCACGCCCATGATGGATTGGATGGGTCTGGGAATTTTCCTTCACAAAATTAAGCCAGGCTTAGATTAGATGAACTGCAGTGTCAACCAGGGATGTACATACACTTATAGAGCACAAAGTATAGTTATATATAAATATCAGGATGCTGGGCTTAACTCAAACTTGTGAACCAAGCTTAAATTTGTGAACCCAATTTAGGTTTCTGTCTATGGTGGTGTTTTGATACACTCATTAGTAACACCACCACAGACAGGAACCTAAATCTGGTTCACACATTGTCCACATTGTTAGAAAAGTAAGGTAACTGGACTTTACAAGGAGCATATAGTATATTTCATAATGGCAGCTGCTACTTCAGCAGAGAGTAAACGAAACCACACAGACTGGGGGAAGGCAGATTTGCTGTGCCAATCAGGACTATAGGTCTGATCGTGGAATAAGCCTCACATATGACATGGGTGGGTGTGTCTGTTTTCATGCACTTTAAAATCGTCAGACTGGCAATTTCCAGTGGCAGCTAGGGATGTACACATCCTTGCAGAAGTCTAGCTGCATTGACTAGTTTCCAACTGACTAGTTTTCATTGGACAGTCTTTGCAATAGCTTCGTAATAATAAGATCGTGTGAGCTTTCATAGCCCTCGTTGACATGTTTTACAAGCCATGGAGCTTGTTTTTGAACTTTAGTTTAGGTTTTCAACCTTTTGGATGAAGCAAGATTAGAATTCCTAGTTTGGATAATTACCACTTTCTGTTTGGGAGTGTTTTTCTTCTTCTCTGAAGTTCCTTTACTCCTCCCCTAGATTTAATAGCAAAAAGCTACTTTGAGTTATATAAATACATTAACTTTTTTCCTTCTGAGGAAACTGATAGATCATAACAGTGAAACGAGAATTTTAGCCGGCAACTCGTTAAGGTTATTTGGTAGTTTATCTTGAGTTATTTTTTGTTATTGGAGTTATTTGGAAGGTTTTCTTGAGTCATTTATATTTCTTTGAATTAGTTTATAACGCTTTGAGGATTTTTGCTTTTGAGCAATTCTGCTCCTGAATCATTAAACATATTGGGGTTTTTTGAGTATCATTATATAAATATACGTACATCTCATTTCAGGATCTTCCACGGTGTAGATTTCCTTTGTTGTAATTCCCATATTAAGTTAGCTGCACACTTTTTGTCAGTTAGCTGCACACTTTTTTTTCAGCATCAAAAATACACTCCAATAGATCTGGTGCTTTAAAATTTTATATACTGTGTGTGTGTGTGTGTGTGTGTGTGTGTGTGTGTGTGTGTGTATGGCTGAGCTCCAGACATTGTCCCTCAACTCCACACACACACCTAGGGATCCCTTTGCCATTATGTAAGATGAAGTGCAGTGAGTACATGTTGCATTGTCTGCAGCCATTGCTGACAAGTTACAACAAGGAGATCCCTGTTTGTATGGGCAGCGCTCCATCCCTGAATTATGAGCCTTCAGCATTACATTTCAAGAAGCCCATGGAACCATGGGCCCTGGCTTGCAAGCTTGGAGGCTGGCTACCACAGCAGCAAAGGGGCATTGACTCATCTCATGCTGTTTTTTCTGGAATGGGTCCACTGCTTCCAAAAAAAGCTGTGCATTATGGTCTGCTCTGAAAATTCTTCTGCTTCAATTGCAATCCTGTGGTTTTTTTTTCCACACACGCCAAAAGCAGCAGCAGCAACACATGGTTTTACTATTAAATCTTATTTCAGCCATGTTGTGATTGAGAAACTGAACAGTTAGCATTCCTCCTCCTTCTGGCAAAAGAATATCATCAAGAAGAAGAGGAGAAAACTCATCACTGGCTCTCAGCAAGTTATCTTCCTTAGCAGCCCACCGTCTAATATCTTCTACAATTTCTTCAGCGTGGAACCAGTCAAAGCCCCTCTCTCTACCAGACTTTACCCCACCCCAAATTCCATTGGCTTGTAATGAACTATTTAAATTTTGAATGCATTGCAGTTATTTGAACCCTGTACTTTGAAAAAGAAATCTGCCTATCATATCTTTTTGTATCACTGCTCAGGGCTGGCTCCAGGTTTTGGGGGCCCTCGGACCCCTCCTTTCTCTTTAAACATATCCCTCCTCTTGACCCCACCATTTAAACTTAAACAAATGCACTCATCTCAAAGTAAAACACAAACTTTACTATAGTTGCCCGTTAAACATTTTTGTCAATAGTATAGCTTACAGGTGGCCCCCACACACCTACTGGGAGTCAGTCCCATTGAATGCATCAGGCCTTACTTCTGAGTAGGCATGCATATATAATTGCTCTGTCAGAGCTAGGCCCTGAGAGGCATATAACTTAAAGGTAAAAGGAAAATGCACACATCAAAAAGTAACCAGCAGAATAAATTTTGCCCACTGTTTTGAGATTAGAAATTGCAACGAAGAAGAACAGTGAAACCTTAAAGACTATCAGAGTGGATTAATGCTTAACTCCCTGTACCCTCTTAATCCTTTCAACGTGTCCAGAAAATGATGTGTCCCTTTACTAAATTGTGTGTCAGACAGTGCACACACACACACCCCACACACCCTGCTAATCCAGATTGTGGAGATCACATTTCTCCCTTACACAATGATGTTATCTAGTAACTACTAGGAACACTTGCCTCCCTGCCTCCCTCTGCCCCATCTCTCCCACACCTACCTCTCTCCCCTCATGCGCACCACACACCCCATATCGAATGAAACTTCTCTCCACAAAATAAAAAATTCCTTCCAGTAGCACCTTAGAGACCAACTAAGTTTGTTCTTGGTATGAGCTTTCGTGTGGATGCACACTTCTTCAGATACTTCTTATTGGTCTCTAAGGTGCTACTGGAAGGATTTTATTTTTTATTTTGTTTCGACTACGGCAGACCAACACGCAGGACCGGTGCTGGCAATTTTGGCACCCTAGGCGAGGGGGCGGGCCACGTGACGTCATTGCGTATGACGCACATTGCGGAGCGGTGCCCCGCCCCCTGCCCAGCCGGGCGCCCCCCGCCGCCGCAGTTTGCTTGCTCCGCTGCTGGTTGGGGCGGCAACGGGGGGCAGGCTGGCCAGCGCCCCCTCCATTTTGGCGCCCTCGCCGCCACGGTTTTCGCCCCAACCTGCTTGCTCCGCCGCTGGTTGGGGCGGCACCGGGCGGCGGCGGGGCAAGCTGGCCAGCGCCCCCTCCATTTTGGCGCCCTAGGCAATTGCCTAGTTTGCCTAAATGGACGCGCCAGCCCTGCCAACACGGCTACCTACCTGTAACTTCTCCTCACGACAATCAGGAAACCCTCTTTACCAGGTAAAGCATGTGACTGGCAGAAGGCATCAAGGAGGCAAGATGGAGGCCCTGTCCCTATTTCCTCTTCCTTCATGGACTCTCAGGAAACTCTTTCTGAGGGACAGCATGCGGTTGGGTAGGCAATGAACAATCAAGTCCAGAGGCCTGTTGCTCCTTCGCCTCTGCCTCCAACAATCGAGAAAGCCAGTCACTTCCACACCCTCATCTACCCACGTTGATAATGTATTACAGTGGTACCTCAGGTTACATACGCTTCAGGTTACATACGCTTCAGGTTAAGAACTCCGCTAACCCAGAAATAATGCTTTAGGTCAGTGTTTCCCAACCAGTGTGCCTCCAGATGTTTTGGGACTACAATTCCCATCATCCCTGACCACTGGTATTGCTAGCGAGGGATGATGGGAGTTGTAGTCCCAAAACATCTGGAGGCACACTGGTTGGGAAACACTGCTTTAGGTTAAGAACTTTGCTTCAGGATGAGAACAGAAATTGTGCTCTGGCGGCGCAGCGGCAGCAGGAGGCCCCATTAGCTAAAGTGGTGCTTCAGGTTAAGAACGAACCTCCGGAACGAATTAAGTACTTAACCAGAGGTACCACTGTATTATTATTATTATTATTATTATTATTATTATTATTATTATTCACCCACCTTTTTCCCTGACAGGGACTCAAGGTGGCTTACAGATAAAATACCCTATCTGAAGAAGTGTGCATGCACATGAAAGCTCATACCAAGAACAAACTTAGTTGGTCTCTAAGGTGCTACTGGACAATTTTTTTATACAGTGGACCCTCGACTTACGAATGTAATCCGTTCCAAGTGGGCATTCATAGATCGAAAAAATCATAAGTCGAGTCCCCATAGGAATGCACTGGGAGAAAAATATCCGAAAAAAACCGTACATTGAAAAAAACCGCATCTAAACTTCGTAAGTCGTGGAAACCGCATCTAAAACGGCAACGGTTTCCATTCGGAGGTCAAAAAAATTCGTAAGCGCGCAGCCACTTTTTTCACTCGTAACTTGAAAAATAACTCGGGTCATTCATAAGTCGAGGGATCACTGTATGTATGTGTATATATATATATATATATATATATATATATATATATATATATATATCGACTGCGTCAGACCAACACGGATACCTACCTAGAGATAAAATAAAGGTAAAGGTAAAGGGACCCCTGACCATTAGGTCCTGTCGTGTCCGACTCTGGGGTTGCGGTGCTCATCTCGCTTTATTGGCCGAGAGCCGGCGTACAACTTCCAGGTCATGTGGCCAGCATGACAAAGCCGCTTCTGGCGAACCAGAGCAGCGCACGGAAACGCCGTTTACCTTCCTGCCAGAGCGGTTCCTATTTATCTACTTGCACTTTGACGTGATAAAATAAGATCAGCTAAAAACATAGGAGGGGAATAATTAAAAAACAATTAAACATTCAAAGGTCTATGAATAATATACAGATAATTACAATAAAACGAGCATGGCACAAGCCCCCTCATTAAGAGCAGTCAGTTCTCAAAAGGCTGTTGGAGCAAGAAGGTCTTCACTTGCCAACAGAAGGACATGTGTCCTTATGAGGAGAAGGGCGGCCAATGATTGGAGGTAGGCTGGTGCCTTGACGTCAGTTCCCAGGCACTGTGGATCCTCGAGGGTCAGGGGCCCTTAGCCAGAGCCCCGTCTGACCGACTGCTGCTGGCCAGTTTAGAATGGACTTCTGGACAGTTTAGAAGCCTAATGCCTGCCCAGATACGCTTGTCATTGCTAATGAATTCCTTGCATGATTAAAATGACAGAGTAGCCGCCATCAGCATTTTGTGGGAATGATGGGATCAATGAACACGTACACTTAGAACAATTGGCAGATGCAGGAAGTCTGGGCTGACCAGACCCATATTTCCTTTCACTGAAATCAGTCGTTTCACTTGTAATGTTATTAATGGTAGCTTCAAGACGGGCAAAGGGAATTTAGAGCCTACTACACTTGCACGCAGCTTAAATGAGCTTAAGGGTGATGTACACACTCAGAAAAGGGAAGCAGTCAACTCTCTTTCTAGGACTGTACTTTAGCTGAATGAAGACAAGGGGCTGCATAAATAAATAACTCTTTGCATACATATGCTGCATTGACCTGTCTAACCAGAGCAATGCCATTTCCTGGTTCTTCTGCCTTGTAAATCACTGACCCCAAAAAATTATTGGGTCAGATCCAGACTTAAGCCATGCTTAGTTTATGTGTGTGGCAACAGTTGCCATTCTCTGCAGATCTGCCCATCAGCACTCAGGGAGCAACATTTATTACTGGGGAAATGCAGATCTTGTTTTATGTAGGCCTACACAGGTGGCGCTGTGGGTTAAACCACAGAGCCTAGGGCTTGCTGATCAGAAGGTCGGTGGTTCGAATCCCTGCGACGGGGTGAGCTCCTGTTGCTCGGTCCCTGCTCCTGCCAACCTAGCAGTTCGAAAGCACGTCAAAGTGCAAGTAGATAAATAGGTACCGCTCCGGCGGGAAGGTAAACGGTGTTTCTGTGTGCTGCTCTGGTTCGCCAGAAGCGGCTTAGTCATGCTGGCCACATGACCTGGAAGCTGTACGCAGGCTCCCTCGGCCAGTAACGCGAGATGAGCGCCGCAACCCCAGAGTCGGACACGACTGGACCTAATGGTCAGGGGTCTCTTTACCTTTACACATGTGTTGAAAAGGAACCGTGTTGAATGCATCTTTTGCTACCTCATCAGGAGGCTTCATCTTCAGCATGAAAACGAGCGTTATGTCGTGAAATATACGTGCACATTGAAAATTAGCACATAAGAGAGAGGTCTGTGTCTGACCTCCGTCCCTGGCTGATATGCTAAGTTCCCAAGTGTGGTGGGGTTTTGACATTAGGAAACATATACAGTGGTACCTCGGGTTAAGTACTTAATTCGTTCCGGAGGTTCGTTCTTAACCTGAAACTGTTCTTAACCTGAAGCACCACTTTAGCTAATGGGGCCTCCCGCTGCCGCTGCGCCGCCAGAGCACAATTTCTGTTCTTATCCTGAAGCAACGTTCTTAACCTGAAGCGTTATTTCTGGGTTAGCGGAGTATGTAACCTGAAGCGTATGTAACCTGAGGTACCACTGTAATGGTTAATTTTTAAACTGAGGGCTCAAATCCACTTGGAAGTCATATGGTACAATCTGGGAGCCCATTCTTCCACATCTCAGACGTTCATGTGGTGGCTGTGGTTAATGGAGAAAAGACTACAGCATGCACTCTCCCAAAATCAATCTCTACATCACATGTTCCATCACATCAGATTAATTGTGTAGCAGTAGACAGACATGATTAGTGCCCCCCCCCAGCTCTTTTCCTACAACAGTCTAGGCAACCACGCCGGCCAAACATATCCTGAGAATCTTCTACTACAAAGCCAGGCCAAAATAATGGATTTCCGCTTTCCGTTGCCCATGGCTTGTACAAAAGAGACCCAACTTTGCCAGTTATTGAATTCCAAGCAGTTAACATCGAGTGGGCCTGAGTTTAAAAACAAACAAATACAAAACAGACTAGTCGATGTTGCAAGCACAAACTCATGCAATAGTCAGGCCAGATCTCCTCATCTGCGTAGAAAGGAACAACAAATTACTATCAAAGGGATGCACTTGGTTCAAAGCTGCTGCAGGGCTTCTCTTATGGAACCAGTGCCTCCTGCAAATGTAGGTTGCTTATATCAGCGTCAGAGTAAACTCAGTGACCTAAGAGTAGTACCTGCTTACTTATCCTGGCATGCACCTAGAGGGGAACCTCTGCATGCCTCACCTCGCTGGTTATCATTATTATGTCATCCAGATCAATCATTTGCGGCTCAATGCATTGTAAATGCAGCTTTGATCATTCGTTACACTTTGTTAGTATTTATCAGCTCCAGGACTGCACTAATCTGAAACAGCAAAGCAAGGGAGCCCAGTCACCACATACAGTCACCGGATTTTAAATATATGTCTTTTTTTTCCCCTTCCATAAAAATTATCCAAACAATGGTAAACTATTCAGTCCAAAACGCACAAAGAAAACATGCGGGAAAACATGGCGAGAGTGAAATGTTAATGAAGGACAGGCAAACTGTTACCCGCCATTCCTGCAGCGGATAAGGGGTTCCTCAAGAATGAAGGGGGACACAAGCAGCTGGACAAAGTCAAGCTGCGGGTCATCAAGGCAGATTCACACAACCGAAGGCAGCTGCAACAACGAAAAGTTTCTTGCCGTTTTCTTAGAACACAAATGAAGAATTGATCACTGGAGGGGAAACTAATTTTAGAGGCACTGTGGTCTAAAGCACTGAGCCTAGGGCTTGCCAATCAGAAGGTCGGCGGTTCGAATCCCCGTGATGGGGTGAGCTCCCGTTGCTCGGTCCCTGCTCCTGCCAACCCAGCAGTTCGAAAGCAAGTAGATAAATAGGTACCGCCCTGGCAGGAAGGTAAACGGCGTTTCCGTGCACTGCTCTGGTTCGCCAGAAGCGGCTTAGTCATGCTGGCCACATAACCTGGAAGCTGTACGCCGGCTCTTGGCCAATAAAGCGAGATGAGCGCCACAACCCCAGAGTCGGACACGACTGGACCTAATGGTCAGGGGTCCCTTTACCTTTAAGCTTCAGAAAATGCATTTGACATCTTTCAGCTAGCTAGCTACATCAACTCATTCACAATATATGAAGTATTTGTTCTGCATTTGTGTAAAGCCATCTTCCGGGGTAATAGCAAACTGGCAAGCGAACTAATTTGGCATGCATCAAGAAAATAAAGCAGATTGGGTGGGGAGGGGGGTGCAATCTAGACAAAATTGTAATGGTGGAGCTGTGCGTTACAAGTGAAATTGGAGCCAACAATTGGACGTGTGTGGCGCTGTGGGTTAAACCACAGAGCCTAGGGCTTGCTGATCAGAAGGTCGGTGGTTCGAATCCCCACGACAGGGTGAGCGACAGGGTGAGCTCCCATTGCTCAGTCCCTGCTCCTGCCAACCTAGCAGTTCGAAAGCATGTCAAAGTGCAAGTAGATAAATAGGCACTGCTCCGGTGGGAAGGTAAACAGCGTTTCCGTGTGCTGCTTTGGTTCGCCAGAACTGGCTTAGTCATGCTGGCCACATGACCCGGAAGCTGTACGCCGGCTCTCGGCAAATAAAGCGAGATGAGCGCCGCAACCCCAGAGTCGGACACGACTGGACCTAACGGTCAGGGGTCCCTTTACCTTTACCTTTTAATGCACCATGTAGGTAACTACCACCACAGCCTCACACATGAACTCAGGCTTACTGCTCCATTTGTCACCAGCAACTTTCCTCCATCTGAATGAGGTTTGATAGATCACACCTTTGCACCCTATTGCTCAACTCGCATTTGTTACATTTGCACAAACCAGCGAAAGGATTGGGCCACTACAGCTAAGTAGCAGAGCCCATGTTTTGAATGCAGAAGACCCCAAGTTCTCCCAAAGATTAAACTGCAGCAATGGATTTTTTTTTTTAATTAAAAAAATAACCCTCTCCCCAGGAGCACGGAGAGCCTCTGCTTGTCAGAGCAGACCATACCAGACAAATATAATCTGGGTCAAAACAATGAAGCTTCATTATGTCCAGCTCGCATTTGGTTGGTGTGTGGTGGCAAATAAAACCATCATTCTGCTCTCGATGAGTGTTTTATGCTTGAATCGCAGCAGAGAGTGCTTATCCTTTTCTGCCTCGGCCTCTGCTCCCACTCCAAATTGCTTCTTGGTTGCTTTTCCCTTTGTGAAAGCTTACATCTATAACTCTTAGGGGAAAGGAGCTTTGGTGGGTGATATGGAGAAGTGGTAATTACGCTGGGAAAAGGTGGTTCTGCCACTTCTAAATTTCCTCTTCGAAAGTAACTTTTTTCCTGAAAAAAATAGTTCCTTGGCATTTGATGACATGCATTTGTGTCTAGTATGTAGTTAGGTAAAGGTAAAGGGACCCCTGACCATTAGATCCAGTCGTGTCTGACTCTGGGGTTGCGGCGCTCATCTCGCTTTATTGGCCGAGAGCCGGCGTACAGCTTCCGGGTCATGTGGCCAGCAGGACTAAGCCGCTTCTGGCGAACCAGAGCAGCGCACGGAAACGCCGTTTACCTTCCCACCAGAGCGGTTCCTATTTATCTACTTGCACTTTGACGTGCTTTCGAACTGCTTGGTGGGCAGGAGCTGGGACCGAGCAACGGGAGCTCACCCCGTCGCAGGGATTCAAACCGCCGACCTTCTGATCAGCAAGCACTAGGCTCTGTGGTTTAACCCTAAACAAATTCTTGAAGGATCTACAGACAATGTGTATTTCAACTTTGCTGTTATGTTCATATTCTTAAATATTCTTATTGAAATATTCTTATTGAAAGATCTATTGAATCAACAGAATTTACTTCCAAATTTAAGACATGACAAACGTTATTTAGAAGGGAATCATCAACACATATGAACACTATGCAGGTTGTATCCTGAACTTCTTTACCAGTTTTATGAGGAAAAATGGAACTAACTAGTATTGAAACATTGGCCTGCGGTTCCTCTCAAGAATGGTTATTTCCATGTTAAGTACCTTGACAGAAACCAACTTATTCCTTGCCAAAGAATGCTTTTCTCAAGGCAAGCTGCTACAAGTCTTTAAATTCTGCAGACGTGAGAGTGACACGCCACACTACTGGCAGAAATGGGGAAAACACAAACATGAGTGACAATTTATCTCACCTTCCCTGTTGTCCGAAGTGGAACTCATGGATCTGGCCAGTTTGGTCCCACTTCTAGTGAGTTTTCCCATCCTCCTACCAAAGCAGAAATGAGAGCAACTTGTACTACTAACACCTCTATGTAATGTGTGAACCACTTTCAAACAAAAGGATTCCCTGGATCTGCATAGGACCATAGCTCTGGGCTTTGCTGATTCATGTGACAAATAAAAACACTTTCTTTTTTTTCAACATACCCATTGCCTTCCCTATAGACACTCCTGTGGAAACGTGTCTTTAGTTACTGGCTAACACTTTGGTTTAGATTACCTAACTACTATATAGCCCAATGCCTTTGGCGAGATGAGTTTAGCAGCCCTTGGGCCAATAAGATTCATGCTAAACTTTTATCTATTGTAATCTCGCCCATAGAACTCTTGAACCAAGATCTTACCTTAGCAAGGAAAATTATTAATCAAAGACTGGACGACATAGAGTGGCAGCGTAATCTTATGCTTGGTGGGGGGCTATGTTCCCCGCATCAGTTGGGGGTTATTTCTCCAACTCATGTGCCATCTTACCTATCATCCCTTTCTATTGCCAGTCATCGTTTTGCCTTTATCAAAGCACGTTTTAATGTTTTCCCTTCAAATTCCCTTTTTCATAGATTTTCTAGGGGCCAAGTCTCGGTTTTATGTTCCTGTGATAATAGATCGATCAAAACACTTCATCATATAGTATTTATATGTCCTTTATATTGTGTTGTCCGGAAGAACTTACTGTTACCATTAATCCACAAGTTGCCTGGGCACCCGGCAGATTTTCGCCTGGCCTTTTTATTGCAAGATACTGATCAGCATGTAACTTTACAAATGGCGAAAATTTTAACTTCCGTTTTGACATATAAACGTCGTAATGAACTGCTGTTTGGAAGCTGAAAATTCCTTATAGTATCTATTTCTAATTTGTACTCTTTTAAGTTTTACTGGTTCTAATTTTTTTAAATCAAATTGTACTTTGTATTTGTTCTAGTTCTGTTGTTCTTATGAGCTTAAGGCTGAAATAAAGTGATTGATTGAAGATACCCATGTTTCCGATGAGACTTGATGAGTCAACAGTGACACCTACATGTCCCTGGTTATTGTCAGACAATTGACTGGGCATGATTCATGGAAAGATGGGATATCAATATTTTAAACAAATGTATTACATCCAACTTTTTCCCCATCAAGGTGCACATTGTGATTGTCCTATCCAGGAGCCGTCCAGCCACAGACCTGTTTAGCTCTTAGAATCCCAGCCAAATTGTTTTAGTTGCCCCCTCCCCAGTCCTTGGAGAAATAGTATTTTAATCTGAACCCATTCACAAAAAAATTGAAGCGGGGGGGGGGGGGGATCTCAGCAGCCTACAGCAGCATATACAATTCCTTCTTTTGAAGTGCACTCTCTGCCAAACAAACTCAAATTCTGCCCTTTTGTAACCAGTGACAGATTGTAGCAATGAATTCAGTTGAAACGAAACAGGTTACAAGTTCAGCACAGTGCGGTTTATATTCAGAAAGTTTCCTACTGTAGACAATAGGATTGCAAGGAAAGAAGGAAGGAAGGAAGGAAGGAAGGAAGGAAGGAAGGAAGGAAGGAAGGAAGGAAGGAAGGAAGGAAGGAAGGAAGGAAGGAAGGAAGGAAGGAAGGATGCTAAACACTAGGTATCGTGAGATGCTTGTGAACAGGCGCAGCATCTCCAGGAGGCCTTAGAGTCCTGAGCACCCACAAAGTTTTCATTGTGGGTGCCTGTGGGTGCCCAGCCACCGCCCCACCCCACCCCCATTGCAGCCTCCTGCCTCCTGCCCCCTTCGTGGCCCAGTGTTGTGGCCTCCCAGGGTACCCAGAAGAAGAAGAAGAGTTTGGATTTGATATCCCGCTTTATCACTACCCGAAGGAGTCTCAAAGCGGCTAACATTCTCCTTTCCCTTCCTCCCCCAACAACAAACACTCTGTGAGGTGAATGGGGCTCTGTGAGGTGAAGTGTCACCCAGCAGCTGCATGTAGAGGAGCGGAGACGCGAACCTGGTTCACCAGATTACGAGTCCGCCGCTCTTAACCACTACACCACACTGGCTCTCTACCCAAGGCTGAGGCAGCGGCGTGTGGGTTGCAGCGTTGGGCTGCAGAGGAGGCGGGAGGCCACAGCACTGTGGCCGAGTGCTATCTCACCTCTGGTGCTCTGACAATGCATCAGTGACTGGATCAGGGCCTGCACCTCATGGCAGAGGTACAGGCCCCAGTCCAGTCACCACCACGGTGCTGGAGCATGCGCCCCACCCCATCATGACATGGCAGGGTGAGGGGCGCTGGGCACCCACAGTGTGGGGTCCAAGTCAGCACCCCTGCCCTGTAATTTTGTAATACAAAAGATGTTTACCTGAAGGACCATCTTGCTCCTTATACACCAGCTGCAAGCATTTTGAGAAGTCTTCCTGACTCTCCCCCAGTTATCTTGTATCTCTTGAGTTTAAAGCAAAGCAAGGTTTTTGGCATAGAGGCACCAATAATCTAGAACACTTTCCCTACTGAAATCAGACCGGTGGGTTGGATGGGGGCCAATATGCAATTTGTAAATATCCCTTTAAATAATTAAAATAAAAATGTATAGGCCATTCTAGGGTAGGAGAGTGACATTTATTCCCTAGAATCAAGGGCTATGATTAAAGAGCCCGATAAAGTCTGTAGAGCTTACTTCTGAGTAGACAGGCATAGGATTGTGCTTTTAATACTATGCATACAAAATATACAGACATCCAAAACTGAAAGTGAACTGTGTTGATAACACTGCTAGTTATTATGAGGCTATAATGAATAAGGACCCAGGTGGCGCTGTGGGTTAAACCACAGAGCCTAGGGCTTGCCGATCAGAAGGTCGGCGGTTCGAATCCCCATGACAAGGTGAGCTCCCGTTGCTCGGTCCCTGCTCCTGCCAACCTAGCAGTTCGAAAGTGCAAGTAGATAAATAGGAACCACTCCGGCGGGAAGGTAAACGGCATTTCTGTGCACTGCTCTGGTTCGCCAGAAGCAGCTTTGTCATGCTGGCCACATGACCCGGAAGCTGTACGCCGGCTCCCTCGGTCAGTAAAGTGAGATGAGCGCCGCAACCCCAGAGTCATCCGCGACTGGACCTAATGGTCAGGGGTCCCTTTACCTTTACCTTTATAATGAATTATTTTAACCCACACTTGTACAGTGGGACCTCGACTTACGAGTGACCCGACTTACGTGTTTTTCGACTTCCGAATGACTTCCGGAAGAAAAAAAATGGCCACCGCAACCGAATTTTTCAACTCAGTTAAGTCAAGTAAGTCACGGCCGCTTTGAATAGGATTTTTTCGACTTACGAATTTTTGAATAGGATTTTTTCGACTTACGATTTTTTTTCGCTCAATGCATCCCTATGGGGACTCGACTTACGAGTGTTTTCGACTACCAAAGATCGCGTCGGAACGCATTATCTTCGTAAGTCGAGGTCCCACTGTATTGCAATTTAAATACAACTGATGGTCATGGAGTTACTAATGTGTTTCAATTTTACAAAGGAAAGCTAATCCTAAGAATGTACTTTTTCTCAAGACTTTAAGAACCTAAAATGACTTTCAAGTTCAGAACAAAAAGCACCTAATGTGGCATTGCGTGCAAAAATCCCAGCTACTAGCACGCACTGTGCAAACAGGCCAGCAGAAAGTGGCCAGAGGTCTACTGTGGTTTATGAAGTGTTCTGTTCTAGGACTAGCACACCAAGAGGCTGTGATCCATGTAAGTGCAAAACCCATAACTGAGCAGCTTGAATACCTTGATGCAACGTGCATGGAGAACACACAATGCATTGTGGCCGGTGCAGAGCCTTCTAGGGAAATTTTTACAATCCCTCACATTTGACTAAAAGTCCTTTTCCTTTATTTTGAGCTAATGCCATTAGGATTTGTCCCTCTGCCCTGCAATCAAATGCTGTTTGAAAGAATGCTAAGCAGCTGGTAAATAATGGCAGTTTAAACAAACTGGAATTCACATGGGTCCAGCCTTGAAATGCAGTGCAGCTGATGGCCTCTTTTGCATGGGTCAGACATTCTAGCGTATTTTTAGCACAAAGCCAAAAGTGTGGAAAACTGATGAACAGCTACCAAAAGAAAATGGTTACTTTTGTCCCTGCAAGAGACCTTGCAGTGCAGATGACACCACATACGCGAAAGCCACAATCCCTCCTGTGTGTGGTGTGTGGATGAATGGCTGGGAGACAAGCGGGGGTTTCCTAAACTGAAATCACCAGTGTATGCGGGGGGAAACAGATGCACACCTGATCCCCTCTAGACCACCATGGGCTATGCAGACAGAATTATCCATGCTGCAAATTGACACCAAGGAAATTTGGACAACCATGCACACACTGCATCTAACAAATTCTTCTGGTCTGATCTACAGATTTCCCACTTAAATATCGGAAGGGGCATGGTGGCATATGCATGCAAGGTACATAGCTGTCAACTTTCGGATTTGAAAATAAGGGATTTTTTCAAACTTTCGGATTTGAAACTAAGGGATGCTGCCAGGGCGGTACAATGGCACCAAGTAGCCTCGCCACCCTGCGCTCCAGAGGCTGCGCGCGAACAGGTGAGCGAAAGAGCGAGCGCATAGATGGCAGGCAGGCTGGCTGTCTGGTTGGGCGTGAGGGTCTGGCTGCACAAGGCATGCAAGCTCCGCCCCCAGTTGGTCTCAGACTCCTTATTGGCAGCCAAGCAACGCAGCTGAGGAGCCTCCCTGGCCGGCAGGGAGGGAGAGGAGCTGCTTCCTTTGAAATCCAGGAAAATTAAGGGATATCAACAATCCGGGATAGCAGCGGGAAACGGCATTGGAATAAGGGAGTTTCCCACAAAAAAAGGGAGGGTTGACAGCTATGGCAAGGTATCATAGCCATGTTGTCATAGTGAATTTCTCCCATTATTGAGCCATTAATGGGACAGTAACGCTGGTGGCAGCAAACAGAGTGGTTTGTTTTCGGCATGTCAATGGCTTTGGGATGTAGTTTCATCAGGGATTATTTTGGCCCTAATTCAATCTGTCTCTGTCCATGGAGTTTTCCTGGCAGGGATACTGGAGTGGCTTGCTGGTTCCTGCTCCAGGTGAATCACGTTTAGTCAAAATTATCCACTATGACCTGTCCGTCTTGGGTGGCCCTGCATGGCATAGCTCATAGCTTCTCTGAGTTATTCAAGCCCCTTCGCCACGACAAGGCAGTGATCCATGAAGTGATTCCATAAAGAAGGCTGATCGCTGAAGAATTGATGCTTTTGAATTATGGTGCTGGAGGAAACTCTTGAGAGTCCCATGGACTGCAAGAAGATCAAACCTATCCATTCTGAAGGAAATCAGCCCTGAGTGCTCACTGGAAGGACAGATCCTGAAGCTGAGGCTCCAAGACTTTGGCCACATCATGAGAAGAGAAGACTCCATGGAAAAGACCCTGATGTTGGGAAAGATTGAGGGCACAAGGAGAAGGGGACGACAGAAGATGAGATGGTTGGACAGTGTTCTCGAAGCTACCAACATGAGTCTGACCAAACTGCGGGAGGCAGTGGAAGACAGGAGTGCCTGGCGTGCTCTGGTCCATGGGGTCATGAAGAGTCGGACACGACTAAACGACTAAACAATAACAACAACAATTAAATCTGTAAGAGTGTTTCCAAATAGCAGTGGTTTCTAGAGGTGGGTGAGTGTGGGGTTGGGTGGTACTGGGAGAACCAGAGGAGACATTGCCACTGATATTAGTGAAATTCTGTTATGTGTGCTGGGGACAGAATAGAGCAGGTATGGGGGTAGTTCTGTGCACTACAGTGGTACCTTGGTTTATGAACTTAATCTGTTCCGGAAGTCCGTTCTTAAACCAAGGCACGTTTTTCATAGAAAGTAATGCAAAATGGTTTAATCCGTTCCAGACTTTTAAAAACATCCCCTAAATCAGCAATTTAACATGAATTTTACTATCTAACAAGACCATTGATCCATAAAATGAAAGCAATAATCAATGTACTGTACTATAAAGTAAATAAAACAGTATTGTAGATGATAAAAAAAAAAAACTTACCTGCACTGATGATTGCTCATTGTTTGGATGTGGGGGGGGGGGCTTTTATCCATTTCCGCAGTCACACAATCTATCTATCTATCTATCTATCTATCTATCTATCTATCTATCTATCTATCTATCTATCTATCATCTATCTATCTATATCTATCATCAGTAGCTGAACTGGGATCCACATAGATTTCCATCCCCCATGCTGCTGTGGGAAATGCTCCCTAGAGTGCGCACCTCCCGCAGCGGCATGGGGGGGGGCTTGCCCGCTCGCCAACCAGATGGCTGGCGAGTGCGCAGCTTCCCTCCCTTGTGGCTGCGGGAAACGCAGTGACAACCTCATTCTTCGCTGCCAGACAACGGAAATGTGGCACTCAAAATGGAAGTGCAGCCCCGAACGGAGTACATTTGTATACGGGGGTGGGGGGGTGGGGATACGCAACCCTGAACACTCATTTCCGGGTTTGAAGTGTTCTCGTAACCCGAGGTACCACTGTACAGGTACCACTCAGGTTAAGAACTTAATTCGTTCTGGAGATCCATTCTTAACCTGAAGCTGTTCTTAGCTAATGGGGCCTCCCACTGTCGCCGTGCCGTCGCTGCGCAATTTCTGTTCTCATCCTGAAGCAAAGTTCTTAACCCGAGGTACTATTTCTGGGTTAGCGGAGTCTGTAACTGGAAGCGTCTGTAACCTGAAGCGTCTGTAGCCTGAGGTACCACTGTATATCCCTTTTCTCACTTCTTGCTTTTTAGTATTAATGGGAGCTTTTTAGCCTCTACTTTCAGTGCAAACAGCCGGCATGAGGGCTCCAATCTTTATTAGGGGCAAAGAGTAAAAGTCACACACAAACCCTCCAAGCTCTTGTCCCAATATGGAGTGGCTTGATATTTAGCCATTCACACAATTGCTAACTATGAATGGTGCCTCATCGAGTTTGGCCTTAAGAGAAAATTATAGAGTGCTGCTAGGTGTTTCCTTTCATTGAAGGTTTTGTCTCGCTTCCTGAGATCTTCACAGGGCCCCTCCTGTTGGGTTCAGGGTCCTGCTTTCCCTCTCCACCCTCTGGAACAGGCCAAGGTGGGCTTCTTGGCACATGTAGGATGGAGCACAATGCAAGCAAGTCCGAGAGGAATGGCTTGGCCCTCTCATTGTGCTGCATATATAGTTCTTGTGGCCAGTGGCGTAGCGTTGGTTGCCAGTGCCCAGGGCAGGCACACAGGTGTGCACGAACCAGGTGCACCAACCCAGCCCTTGCCGCTAGCACCACCAGAGCAACCCCACCCCCACCAGAGCAAAAATGGGGCGACGCTGAGCCACTGAGCTGGGCTGTGCCGGGGGTGCCTGCATGAGGGTGCCAGTTTCACGCACCCTCAAATATTGTGCACCTGGGGCCATGGCACCCCTGGCATACCCCACGCTATGCCCCTGCTTGTGGCTCGTGGTACTGAGATGTGATTTGAGATTATTTTTAGGATTGTGAACCACCCAACCACTGTCAGTTATAATAGGAGGGACTCAACATTCATCCCGCCCTTCTTTTTTTAAAAAAAATTAAAAGCCTGGCTTCAGAAAAGCAAATGCCTTTCAGAGCCCTAATAATTATTATTCACACTAAAACCCAAATGTATATTTTCTCTGCTTTTTTATTTACAACATAAAGTGCTTTCCCCAGTAAATCAACAAATATGAGTATTCATGTCAGCAAGTGCTGATGATTAAAAATAATTACTTTAATGGTAGCTGGCCTGGTGCCAAAAATGATTAGGGGCTGTGTTTCAAGCATGATAGTAGATAATTTACATCTCCTTTCAACCAATTCCAAACTACTCTTAATGGATTCTATTTTAGTTTTTATGAATTAATAGAAATTTAGTGCTCAATCCCCTATATTATAGTCACAGTTTGCTCTCATATCTACAGAACTGTCTAGAATCAGGAGATGGTGTATCCAACTCCCAGCCAATGGGTTTTTCTTCTCCCTCCCCCTCCCAGAAACCGATGTCCTTGCTTTTGCCCTTACGTGACGCAAATTCAAAGGAAAATCTTTCTTCACCAACCAAGCACATCGGCATGTGACAATTGCCCGCTGTGTTCCATTTATGTAGACATGATATAGTTAGATATTTTTCAGTGCTAATTGTGGATCAATAAGGCTTGGGACTGTTTCCAATCCGTGGACACAATTGGGTGCAGGGAAGGATGATTCCTGAACAACCTCCCCTCTCTTTCTCACCTCTCTCTTTCTTGGGTCAATGGCAACTACAATTAAACTCTGGGAACGAGAGGCAAACTGTTTCCTCTTCAAAATCACTACTCTCCCCCCCCTTATGCTCCCTCTCTCCCCTGCCCAGGCTTTGTGATCACTTTTGGGAGCAATCAACATGGTCCCCTCCAGGTGCTGTAGACTAGAACTCCCATAATTCTCCCACAGATGTTGTTAGACTATGACACCCGTCACCCCTGACCATTGGCCATGCTGGCTATGGCTGCTGGGAGTCAACAGCTTCTGGAGAGTTGCAGCTTCCAAACCCAATGCACACGGTGCCTTACTTTACCTTGTCTCGAGGAGCTTACAATCTAAATATGAGTAACTAAGGGCTGATCCACGCTTACCGTTCCTCTGCGTTTCCCAGGCATGGTCTGCACTTTAAAGCTCTGTGTCTGGTCTGCACTTTAAAGCTCTGTGTCTCCCCCACCCCATGCTTTCCCTGCAAAAAACAACAACCCCAAAACTGCTCTCTAAAGCTCAATTGAAACAAACAGCAATCTGGAAAACCCGAATTGCCATTTGCTCCGATTGAGCGCCAAAGAGCAGGATTTTGCAGAGAAAGCTCCAGGGCAAAAGATTAAACAATGGTCATGATGAAACAATTTAAATGGCAAGTTCACAAGATAAGCACTTTGGAGTATTGCTTGTTTATAATATGTGCTCTCTCTCTCTCTCTCTGTCTCTCTCGCTCTCTCTCTCTCTGTGTGTGTGTGTGTGTGTGTTTGGATCTAGAGGACAACATACATGTTTACACCATGTGCTAAAGAGGGCACGGCTGCATACAATCAGCTACGAAAACTGAGTCCTGTTTATACTGAAAATAAAATACCTGCAGTGAAAGAAATGTTAAAGCACTTTGTATTTATCCCTTCCTGTAATTTTGAAGGAAAATGTAGCCAATCCACTTTAAATTATTTAATTGCAATGGTCCCACAGTCAGCATTTTTTTAGGAAACATGTGGAGTGCTTATTTCTTTCTTGTAAACTGAGACTTACACTGCAGCATATCTACTCAGAAGTAAGTCCCACTGAATTCAGTGGAGCTTCCTCCCAGGTAACTGTGTAAACACTGTGCAGTCTTATATTGCAATGATAAGCATTTTTACTCAGAAGTAAGCCCCACTGAGTTCACTCTCTGGTATGTGCCTGATCATTCTCACAGTTTCCATTATTATTTATATTTATATCTCGGCACTGAGGAGAGCCTTTCCTGTGGGAAGCGCTTGACGTGCAGAGCTCTTAGCTGTGGGGCAAAGTGGGGGCTGCTTTTCCTCAGGAATATGTGAAGGGGTGGAAATACGCACCCATGGATGAAACTGCCTGATACTGTGTCAGGCAACTTGGTCTCTCTAGCTCAGGGGTAGGCAACCTAAGGCCCGTGGGCCGGATGCGGCCCAATCGCCTTCTCAATCTGGCCCACGGACAATCTGGGAATCAGCGTGTTTTTACATGAGTAGAATGTGTCCTTTTATTTAAAATGCATCTCTGGGTTATTTGTGTTAGTATTTTCACCCCTCCCATTCTGAGAATCGGATTATTTAAGTGGAGAGAGAAAAGGGGGAGGAACTGTTCTTTTGTGTGTGTGTTCCTAAAGTGTGTTCTCCCTCTCGGAGAGCACGTGTTGCGGTGGGGGCTAGCAAGCCACCTCCCCTGTAGCTGGGGTGAGTTGGTAGATGGCCACAGCTTGGATTGGACCTGGTGGTGTTACTGGGGAGATTTATATGTTGCAATTTGTGATGGACAGCCCAGCGTCCTATATATTGGTCAGCACATTGTGCGACCTTCCTCTTGGCTGCGTGCTTCAGATCACCCACCCTCCCTCCCTGTTTTATTAGGCCTCTGTATTGACCTTGCTATTGCCTGTCATGGGGTCGTCTGCTGTTGGGCAGGGGCCTAGTAGGAATTTTTCCATCTGGCGGATTGGCTGGTGCCATGTGGTTTTCGCCTACTGCGTAGCAACTAGTCACAACTTGTAAGGTTGGCGGTTAGGCATTGGTTATGTTGGTTGCTGGAAGGGCGGTCGCCCTCCAAAGTGATGATGTTATGATGGGAATTCCGTTAAAGGAATCCAGGGGCTCGACATGCTTTTGTCCGAACCCCCGGTCGGGGGACAGGGTCACGCAAGAGACCCTGGGAACCTCTGGGGAGAGGGAGGGCTCTGCTCCCAGCCTCCATAACTCTCCCCAGATGGGATTTCCCTTTGCTGACACGTGGTCAGCTCTGTCCCGTCGGACAGCTAGTCTGAACCAATGCCTACGCAACCACTCACATGATTTGTATTTTAATAAAGTTGTGGCCTAAATTATGCCAAAAACCCAAACAAAAATTATGTCTGAAGTGTGAATTTATTCTGGGGGTGGCTTGGGGACCTCGACACGCAACTCTGAACTCTGGAGAGTGTGTCCTTATCTCTGCTAGTGATTAGATGGTGAGTGAGAAGCTCTAACTCACTCAGTCTGTACATGCTGTAAATATATTTAGCTTGTAGAAGTAAAAGAAGAATTACTTCTAAAACCTCTGGAGCTGAACTGCATCTGTTTATTGGTTGCTGAAGTTGGTGCTCATAGCTAACAGTTGTGAGTCCAAGTTTCCTGGAGTATGCTGTGAAGGTGGTCCAGTCATCCTGCCTGAGACACGTGGCGTGGGGACAGAAGAATTGGACAGATACCTAGCGTACCCCAATAATTTGTGGGGCCTGCCTGGTGTTTTTACATGAGTAGAATGTGTGCTTTTATTTAAAATGCATTTCTGGGTTATTTGTGGGGCATAGGAATTCGTTCATTCCCCCCCCCAAAAAAATAGTCCGGCCCACCACATGGTCTGAGGGACGGTGGACCGGCCCACGGCTGAAAAAGGTTGCTGACCCCTGCTCTAGCTCAATAGTGCTAAAAAGAACGTGCTCTGAAATAAAAGCCACTTCAGAGGCTTAGAGGAATTTGACAAATTGGTGTGCTCTTTACTGCTTTTCTGGGGAGGAGGGTGGATTGGTTCAGTGCATATTGCCATGCCTGACCTCCTAACATAAGAGGGAGGGGGCTGGAAAAACTGCAAGTGATCAGTAAAAATAGTGCAGTAATACCTCAGCGAACGTCTGCCTTGTCTAGCGTCCATTCCGGCGAATGTCCGCGGCAAACCTGGAATACCGGATCGGGTTACTTCCGGGTTTGCCACTCACACATGCGCAGAAGCGCAAACCGCTCCACACATGTGTACAGACGCGGCACTTTGCCCTGCATCCTTTTCGGCTAGCGGCCAGGGCTCCAGAACGGATCCTGGCCGCAAAACGAGGTACGACTGTATGTAAAAAATAAAACTTTGTATTCAAATAACATTGCCTAATTTATTTATTTACATTGCCTTTGTATTCAAATAACATTGCCTTTAAAAACAAATGTGTTGAGGCACATATGCACATGTGTGCATGTGTATGCAAGCGCGCATGGAGGGTGCTGACCCAGGTGAAAGGAAGCCTAGTTTTGCCCCTGGGGTGCTGAAAATATTCATCTCAGGCGTCAGCCAGGGTAAAGAATCTTCAGCATTCACCCCAAACTGCATAATGGAGGTACCTGACACACCTCTGTGGGAAGGAAATTTCACAACACAGCGGCTGCCTCAGAGAATGCTCTCTCCTGGGTCATAACCCCCAAACCTCTGAGAGCAGTGGAACTACCAAGAGGGCCTGTCTTTCAAATATTGGGTGCCTAAGTCATTTTGGAGGGACGTGGGTGGCCCTGTGGTGTAAACCACAGAGCCTAGGGCTTGCCGATCAGAAGGTTGGGAGTTCGAATCCCCGTGACAGTTGTGAGCTCCCGTTGCTCGGTCCCTGCTCCTGACAACCTAGCAGTTCGAAAACACGCCCAAAAGTGCAAGTAGATAAATAGGGACCGCTCCGGCGGGAAGGTAAACGGCATTTCCGTGCGCTGCTCTGGTTTCGCCAGAAGCGGCTTAGGTCATGCTGGCCACATGACCCGGAAGCTGTACGCCGGCTCCCTCGGCCAATAACGCGAGATGAGCACTGCAACACCAGAATCGTTTGCGACTGGACTTAACTGTCAGGGGTCCTTTACCTTTTTAAAGTCATTTTGGACTTTAAACACTAATTTGAGCATCTTGAATTGGGTCTGGAAAAATTGGCAAGCAATACAGCTGTGTTTTTTGTTTTTTTTTAACAGAGGTTATATGATATCTAAACAGAACTCCAGCCAGTAATCTGGCTGCTGCATTTTGGACCAATTTCTGAGTTCAAGGGCAGCCTCATATAGAGTGTGTTCCAGTAATACAGTATGGAAGTTATCAGAGCATGGAGTACGGTAGCCAAATCATTTCTATCCAAAAGGGGCCGTGGCTGGTGAACCAGTCAGAGTTGGCTTCATGTGATCTCTCCACAGATCTTGAGGCTAGCAATGTAGTGCTCCTCTCCACTTGAGGAATGCTCTCCCTAGGGAATAATGTCTGACACCATCTTTATCTATTTTTAGATACCAGATGAAACCTTTCATTTTTACCAGGCTTTTTGCCCTTGGTTAGAAGGGTTTCAGAGATTAGTGGACTCTTTTAATGGGGTGGGAATAAATATAGAAAACAGTAACAACAACAATGACTTTGGAACATAGGAGCTGCCTTATACCCAATGTTAAGCCACTCTGAAACAAAAAAGGCATCTAGTAAATGGCTAATAAAATAAAATAAATCTGAGTCAGGCCATTGCTGTGTTTTTTTTCTAGCTAGGATGGAGTGAGTTTCCCAGGTTGCTTTGACTTATTTACTGATATTCTGTCTGTGTGAAGGGTAAAATGTTGTGACTGGCATATAAAGATAAAGGTAAAGGGACCCCTGACCATTAGATCCAGTCACGGATGACTCTGGGGTTGCGGTGCTCATCTCGCTTTACTGGCCGAGGGGGCCGGCGTACAGCTTCCAGGTCATGTGGCCAGCATGACAAAGCCACTTCTGGCGAACCAGAGCAGTGCACGGAAATGCTGTTTACCTTACCGCTGCAGCGGTACCTATTTATCTACTTGCACTTCGTGCTTTCAAACTGCTAGGTTGGCAGGAGCAGGGGACCGAGCAACAGGAGCTCACCCCGTCGCGGGGATTCGAACCGCCAACCTTCTGATCGGCAAGCCCTAGGCTCAGTGGTTTAACCACAGGTTGCGGATTCACTTCCTCCAGGAGCCTGATTGGCTGCTCTTGCAGGCCAATCAGGTCGCTGATTCACTTCCACCTGGAGCTGGATTGGGTGGCTCCTGCGGACCAATCAGACTGCTGCATTCTGGATCCTATTGTTCTAGGATTCAGCTCAGTACATAACATGAAGCAATTAGGGACAATTGTAATAGTGTTTTGTGCAATGTGTATATGACTAGTTTGCCATTGGCTGTACAGAGCACAGCAATTGATTTTGCAAAAGTCCTGTGGAAAAGTAACTAAACAGGTTCCTGTCCATCTAGAAATAATTTGAATAGGGACTGAGAGCCAAAAGCTTTCACATTATTAAAGTCCCAAGTCACCCCACCCAGATAGACCCACCTTTATAGACCCATTTTGAGAATGTTTTCAAATATCTTGATCCTTTTAGTTCAGCAGACAATGTTCATATCACATTGCTCCAGGGTAGGAGAGGGACCTTTAAAACAAAACCCATGGATACAAATGTTGTTAAAGCATCAAACAGAAAGTTTTATGGTAACAACATCTATGGTGGGAGCAAATCAAATTGTTTAACACAATATTATAGTTGATAATTTAAACCATGCAAAAGTCAAACAAAAAATCAGTTCCCAAGAAACTTCAATAACCTGGTCTCCTTTCATATATACATCAAGCCATAAATTTAACAACATTTTCGCAGCCGTATAAAAAAACTGAAAGTTCCTGTTATTAACATAACGTCATCATTTTCTACATTATTCATTTACATTTTCTGTAACAGAAAGTTATTAAGGCAAGGAATGAGGCTTTCATTGAATAGAAATCCATGTTGAAAAAGCTCTGAAAAAGTAAATCCAAATTAAGTGATATTAAATCCACATTATGTGTTTGTTTTGTTCTTCAGAAATGTCAATTTACATCCACCTGTAGTCCTGGTTCCAAATGGAACATGGAGATTAATGCCTAAGGCAAGTCAAAAACTTTAAGTATCAGGTTGAGAGAAAAAGCTGTCAAAGACAGATGTATAATAAATTGAAGAGCAACATCCTAAGATGTGTATCACTTAACTACCCTGTTCAATCAATCAAGGTGATTGAAAAGTTTTAAACAGATAATATATAATCTGTATTATAATATATATAATATATTATAATATATTATATTATATATGTATAATATATAATCTGTATTATTGACTGTAAAGCATGGAACTAAAGGGTGATAATTAATCTGAATCAACCTTTATCACGTGGATTTTGTCTTTAGTGGGGAGCATAAACAATCTTCATAAAATTTGATAGAGAATGAATGAATGAAATCAAAGAGGCATCCAAAGGAAGAATTATTGTAGCAAAGAGTAATTTAAAAAACCCAGACAAATAATAATAATAATAATAATAATAATAATAATAATAATTTAGTATTATTTGTACCCCGCCCATCTGGCTGGGTCTCCCCAGCCACTCTGGGCGGCTTCCGGCAAATATTAAAATACATTAACATGTTACACATTAAAAACTTCCCTAAACAGGGCTGCCTTCAGGTATTTCCTAAATGTTTTGTAGTTGTTGATCCCTTTGACCTCTGATGGGAGGGCGTTTCACAGGGCGGGCGCCACTACCGAAAAGGCCCTCTGCCTGGTTCCCTGTAGCTTTGCTTCTCGCAGTGAGGGAACCGCCAGAAGGCCCTCGGCGCTGGATCTCAGTGTCCGGGCTGAACGGTGGGGGTGGAGACGCTCCTTCAGGTATACAGGACCAAGGCCGTTTAGGGCTTTAAAGGTCAGCACCAACACTTTGAATTGTGCTCGGAAACGACTGCTTGTTCCTGGTATGTCAAAGAGGTAACATTTCTATATAGCCTAAGTGATGATGCCCTAGAAGAGTTGGAAGAGGAACCAACCAGAGATGCTTCTTTGAATTCCATGGGGACCAATTTCATTTGGGAACAGAAAAATCTAGATTTTATTATTTGTGACTTGACATTGCTCAGGAAATCTAAGAACCAAAAGGTGGGGAAAATGCATATTTGAAATCACTTTTTAACATCATTGCAGTTTTGAAAACTTCAGTATGCCATCTGGATTCAAAATGGTGTCCAATTGTATCCATACATAGATGAAAGCCTGCTCCTTGATCTCAGGAACTGCCATGTCAAATTTGGTTACACTATCTTAAGAGGCATCCAAATGCATAGGGAGGAGATGAACCATTTAAAAAAAAAAAATCATAGTAGATTCATAATTACTAGGTTGCCATGCAATCAAGAAAATAGAATATAGCTGTTGACATACACCCCTAGTGCCACCTGGCTATTACTCTCAATGTTCAGTTTGATGGAATTTGCAGAGGGCGGATTAAATAAAACCCAACAGGCTTTGTAACAACCTAAAAAACCTCCAATGCAGGAAAAACTACAACTGAGAAAAAGAGGTCCTATCTCTGCCACTTTGGAATTGTGTAGTCTTTATGAGATACTGTTGCTTGTATATAAAGTTTTAATACAAATATTCAACATATGCTTACAACTTGAGTAAATGCATTAAACCGAAACTAAATCATGAGTTTGAAAGCACGTCAAAGTGCAAGTAGATAAATAGGTACCACTCTGGCGGGAAGGTAAATGGCGTTTCCGTGTGCTGCTCTGGTTTCAACAGAAGCGGCTTAGTCATGCTGGCCACATGACCCGGGAAAACTGTCTGCAGACAAATGCCGGCTCCCTCGGCCAGTAAAGCGAGATGAGTGCTGCAACCCCAGAGTTGTTCATGACTGAACTTAACTGTCAGGGGTCCTTTACCTTTTTAAATCATAAGTAAGTTCATGAAAATTAGATTTTCTAAAATATCTATCATCTATCTATCATCTCTCGGGACGTGGGAGGCGCTGTGGTCTAAACCACAGAGCCTAGGGCTAATGGTCAGGGGTCCCTTTATCTATTATCTATATCTATCTATATCTATCTATCTATCGATCGATCGATCGATCGATCGATCATCTATTTATCTATATGAGAGAAAGCCATATTTTAAAGCATATCTGGCTTTATAGACAAAACTTATCAGAAAACTGGGATGGGCTTCAGGTTCCTAGCAAAGCTGCTCATCTCAAGTTTTGCTTTGGTGCCACATATAACATAGGAAATTCTCCTAAGACGAGCCAGAGCAAGGTGTGTGTTATTGTAAACAATTGCACATCTATGTTACCTGGCTGCTTTTAGTCTGTAGGGAGGAAGGAAACAGCCATGTGCCCTGATCCAGAATGTGCTCCCATTCCAGATCAGGGGCCCGCACCAGTTTTCTACTGAAAATCAAATGCACACTTCTGCTACTTGGGGGTGAGGAGGAAGCAGCGAGGAGGGACTGATTTTCAACAGAAAACCCGTTTCCAAATACAAATCAAAAGCACATTCCAGCTTGGCAGCCCACAGCTACATTTTCTCTAAAATAAAGGTAGCCAGGTTGAGAACACTTGTTTAAATAAATGCTTGGTGCCACATGTACTGTGCGGTGCTGGAGCTACAAATTTCACCCTAGTAAGCAAAAGTCTGCACTGCCACCCTCATCTCCCGCAAATTTGTCCACAAGCTTCCTTCTCTCAGTGGCAGGGGTGCTAGTGGGAATGAAGGGTGGAAAAGTATTTCTCCTCTTTCTGTCCCATACAGTCTTCCTTCTCTTGCCACGAAGAGGTAAAAGTCTTTATTGCCTTTGCGTCACATGCAGAGCTTCCACAAAGCCATCTGAAAAATCATAAAAGACTAATAGAGAGAGGACAGAGCAAATGTCCCCTGGGAGTTCTGGAGTCACTGTTGAGATGGATTTGTCCTGGCTAACCCAGCACTATGAGATGCAGGTGGCGCTTTGGTCTAAACCACTGAGCCTAGGGCTTGCCGATCAGAAGGTCGGCAGTTCGAATCCCCGCGACGGGGTGAGCTCCTGTTGTTCGGTCCCTGCTCCTGTTGTTTACCCACTGAGTTCAATGGGGGTTTCCCCCGACATTGGTATGTATAGTATGGCAGCCTGAATATTTGGGGTGCATGCACAGAGCTTTGATCCAATGGGTTGAAGCATACTGTTATGAATGTGCAACAATATTTTGTGACATGGATTCTTGTCACCCGCCCTCTGCATTCACTACAGTGGTACCTCGGGTTACAGACGCCTCAGGTTACAGACGCTTCACTCTTCAGGTTACAGACTCCGCTAACCCGGAAGTAGTACCTCGGGTAAAGAACTTTACCTCAGGATGAGAACAGAAATCATGCGGCAGCAGCGGGAGGCCCCATTAGCTAAAGTGGTACCTCAGGTTAAGAATGGTTTCAGGTTAAGAACGGACCTCCAGAACGAATTAAGTTCTTAACCTGAGGTACCACTGTATTAGTAAGTGCCTGGCTATATTTATCCTCTCTCTTTATATGACACTATTAATTCTATCTTTTATTTCTTGTACTCTCTGTTCCTAGTAGGAGAGCTGAAAAAGAACGCTTAATTAAAACCATTGTTCCTGTATGTTTCCCCTTGCGAACTGAAGATCATGGCTTGTCTGAAGGGTTTTTATAAGGAATATTGGCATCATGGTGCAACTGTTTTAGAGCAAGGGAGATCACTCCTGAGGAAATTGCATGCTTCTTTTCACAGGCTCAGTTTGGGAGCCAAGTGTCAACTTGAATTGGCTGGTGGACAGTAGCACCAAAGGCAACTTAGAGGGGTCTTCTGCTACATTCTTGCAGCCTCGCACTCCAAGGTTTTGTTTTTTTAATTAACTGTCGTTTTTGACTAGTTGTCTTTCTGAAATAATTATGGTAGCAAAGAATTGCACTGGGTTCAAGGCAGAAGTGAATCAATGTGAGGAAGGACACCGTTGGTCTAGTGCTGACGTAATGGCAGTGATCTTTGAACTGCAGTTTCAAGTGGGCTATGTGAGATCACATGCCCTCTCTTAGGTGAACTCCCCTACCATTTGCCCACTGGACTTAACTATAGGTAAGCCTCACCTCAGGGCGTGGGTGACGCTGTGGTCTAAACCACAGAGCCTAGGGCTTGCCGATCAGAAGGTCAGCAGTTCGAATCCCCGCGACGGGGTGAGCTCCCGTTGCTCGGTCCCAGCTCCTGCCCACCTAGCAGTTCAAAAGCACGTCAAAGTGCAAGTAGATAAATAGGTACCTCTCTGGCGGGAAGGTAAACGGCATTTTCTTGCGCTGCTCTGGTTTTGCCAGAAGCGGCTTAGTCATGCTGGCCACATGACCCGGACAAAACGCCGGCTCCTTCGGCCTATAGAGCGAGATGAGCGCCGCAACCCCAGAGTCATCAGCGACTGGACCTAACGGTCAGGGGTACCTTTACCTTTAGTATTACTGTAAGGCTATATTATGCCACCCACTGTTCTTCCCTCTTCATCCTGATGTCATATCTTAGTAGATTATGTTACAGGGGGATTCCAGAACCTGGAGCCAGTAAGATAAGAGGCATGTGTGAACTGGGGGGGGGCAGCACATGTGACTCTGTGTGCTCCTTTTGGATTGGCTAGAATGAAATCACTCAAGCAGCACCATTGGCCAAAGAGTTGCAGATGTGGCGTTTCTTCCCACCTGACTAGCACCCATCCAAACATAAAGTCCCAATTTCCTGCATGCTTCCAGGTGATGAACAGCACCCGTGTTGTTCAGCCTGGCACATGGGGGGGGGGGGTTGAACAAAATTGTGGTGGGCTGGATGCAGGCTTCAGCTGCCAGTTGACCATGTCATCTTAAGATATCCTTGACTGCATTGCAAATAGGGTAGAAACCCACAAAAGTAATCTTGTCTACATATCTGTGAATAGAATAGAATAGAAATTTATTGCAGCTATAAGCCCATATAAATATATCAACATAAGCATAAACATACATAAAACAAACCGTATAACAGAGAAATACAGAAATACCACAGTAGCAGAATATCGTACCACGGCCGTCAAAAATAACCATCACCCAGAGATATTAAAACTGCAATCTAAAAGGAAAAATGGCAAAAGACCTTTATATCTGTGAATTTAATCCATTACATGAAAGGCTCTTGGTGATGCTTACTATTTAAACCCTTTTAATGCGGGTGGCACTGTGGGTTAAACCACAGAGCCTAGGGCTTGCGGATCAGAAGGTCGGCGGTTCGAATCCCTGTGACGGGGTGAGCTCCCGTTGCTCGGTCCCTGCTCCTGCCCACCTAGCAGTTCGAAAGCACATCAAAGTGCAAGTAGATAAATAGGTACCGCTCCAGCGGGAAGGTAAACGGCGTTTCCGTGCGCTGCTCTGGTTCGCCAGAAGCGGCTTTGTCATGCTGGCCACATGACCCGGAAGCTGTACGCCGGCTCCCTCGGCCATTAAAACGAGATGAGCGCCGCAACCACAGAGTCGTCCACGACTGGACTTAATGGTCAGGGGTCCCTTTACCTTTTAAGCAAGGGATCCTGCACCCTGCTTGGTGTGCTCTCCTCCAGGGTGTTCATCCAGGCCTCAGTCACATGCAAGTTAAATCAGCTCATTGGTTAGTTTGTTTATTTGTTTACTGGAAGCCAGATATTTTGGAGCCCTTGTTTAATTGTGATTTTATTTTTAATTTAGCCCGTCCAGGTCAGATGAAAAGCAAATGAAAAGGCTCCAGAAAGGGAGGGGGAGGGGTTCTTTGCTTGCAACTTTTGAGGTCTCTGAGATGTAGATTTCCAGCTGTGCTCACTAAAAGTCATTGAAAGTCATGCTGGTTCTGGCAAACCGGTTTGCGAGCCAACACAACATGACCACAAGCTTGGCAAGCAACGGCGGCTGCCAGATGCCTTTGCAATTCCTTTGCTTTCTATGGATTTCAGGCGCTCGTGGTTTTCATCTTCTTCTCCTCCTCCTCCTCTCTTTCTCTCTTTTTTTCATTGCTGTTGTTGCTGGAAATACTTTCAAAGTGGAACACAATGTTTTGGGTCACCCAGCCAAAGTTTAACTGTCCTTTTGCAGCATTGCCAAACTTCCTGTTTTCAGCAAAAACAATTTATTATCATGCTGGTTCTTTAGAAATGAAAGGATTTTCAGGCCCAAACCTCCCCCTCCTTAACTTGGCTTTTCATGCTTTTTCAAAGAATAAACTTGCTTGCTTCCTCTTAATTATTCTCTCTCTGTATACCAGCGCGGAAATGTAGTTAACATTTGGAATTGCTAGGAAGGTGCAGAAAGTGTTTCAATTGTTCACAAATTTGGCAGCCTGGACTTAAAAGAACAAGGTCCCCCCCCCCCCCGGCAATTGACTGGAGGAATAGTGCCGTGTGTATGTGCTTATTCCTCAGGTGGTTTGGCAATGCCACTTCTTGTGGTTGTTTTAAAGTCAGCTTCAAATGTGCCACAGATTCAAAGCTTCGGAGTCAGTTCTGTAGTGAGTTGACTAATTATCCACAAGTTCAGGAAACATTGTACATGAATGTGGCTTCCAGCATCCACTTTAATGCGAGGAGAATTCTAATGCGAGGAGAATTCATAGAAAACAAGTATTTCAAACCAGAATTGGGATTTACATCCTGATCCTTCCATCTTATTAGCCAAAAGGGCTAATAACGTACTGGGGAATCAGAGTGCAGTTTGCTGACAATGCCTAGCTTCCTAGGAATATATTCACCCTTCATCTGTGGCCAGTGCTAACATGTGCTTTTGTGAAACAAGCAGTTCAAAGATGCTACGCAAGGAATCAGGAAGAGACCCTTTGAAAGTGGGGCTATGCAAATTCATGAATGATAGGTCTGTCAATGGTTACTAGGCAGGATAGCTACATGTAAACTCCATGTCCATAGCCACTATACCTCCAAATATGAACAGATGGGGAGCAAAAACAGGAGAAGGGGGCTCTTGCCTTCAGGCCCCGCTTGGGGTCTACGGTGGCACCTGATTGGCCACTGTGGAAACAGGATGCTGGAGCATAGCTGTCAAGTTTCGGATTTGAAAATAAGGGATTTTCCCCAACTTTTGGATTTGAAAATAAGGGATGCCGCAAGGGCAGCGCAATGGCACCAAGTAGCCTCGCCACCCTGCTGCACTCCAGAGGCTGTGCACAAATGGGTGAGCAAAAGAGCGAGCGCATAGATGGCAGACAGGCTGGCTGACTGGTTGGGCATGAGGGTCTGGCTGCACAAGGCATGCAAGCTCCGCCCCCAGTCTGTCTCAGACTCCTTATTGGCAGCTGAGCAACGCAGCTGAGGAGCCTCCCTGGCCGGCAGGGAGGGAGAGGAGCTGCTTCCTTTGAAATCCGGGAAATTTAAGGGATAGCAACAATCTGGGATAGCGGCAGGAAACGGCATTGAGGTCCAGCGCCGAGGGCCTTCTGGCGGTTCCCTCACTGCGAGAAGCAAAGCTACAGGGAACCAGGCAGAGGGCCTTCTTGGTAGTGGCGCCCGCCCTGTGGAACGCCCTCCCAGCAGAGGTCAAAGAGATAAACAACTATCCTACATTCAGAAAATACTGAAGAAGTGTGCATGCACACGAAAGCTCATGCCAAGAACAAACTTAGTTGGTCTCTAAGGTGCTATTGGAAGGAATTTTTTTATTTCCTATATTTAGGTAATTCTGACTGCACTTCCCCCCCTTACCCCTTTATATGTTGGTTTTCATTAAGATATTTTAATATGGCTACTTTTGGAGATAGTTAGGATGGGATGCATTTAAAAAAAAAAAAAAGGTAAGAATGTTATCTGTAAAACTCCTATATGCTGCTTATTTTCCTTTTAACCAAACCATTCATATCCAGTGGCATTGTATTGCTATGATATTTTACAAAAGAACATTTGTGACCGTGACTTCAGCAAAATACATTTCCAGGCTTGAAGGCAGTGGTTATCTATCTCTCCATGTGCTTTCAGAAATTATTATGCCTTACTTGCAGTGGCTAAGAAGCAACTGCGTTCTTTTTTTCCTGTAGTGTACTTCAAAGAAGTTGCTAATTTTTCTTTGAAGGTGATTTAACTTCTGCACAATTAAAGCTTCTATTTAAATAAAAGCAGTATTTTGAATACTGGATTTGGATGCGCAATGTAAACTTCTAAAATGTATATTCTGCAAACCATTTACACCAATCAGTCTCACTAGCAATTCTGTTCTGGTGGCCGGCAAACATTTCCAAGAGAATAGCATTCGGTCTCACTTTAGGGAAAAGGATACATCTGTACTGAATAATGTGGTGAATTCTATATTCGTTTCAGAATCACAGAAGATATGAGACTGGCACACTTAATTCCCTCTAACAGGCATTTGACCAACTGAGCTTACTGTCAATTTAGAAGTGAAACAGGGTCGCTTCCAAATTAATGTAGCAGTTTCTCTATTCAATTGAGGAACTCCATAGGTATACAGAACAGCAAAAGTTTGTAAATTAAAAGAAGGAAACTAAGCACAATGAGGACTGAATGTGCTCAGTCATCTACTGTAGCCACAGAAAGCTGAATCCCTAGCTGTGTGTGCACCGTGCATTTAAAGTGCACCCCTCCCTGCAGAATCCTGGGAACCGTAGCTCTGTTATGGGTAAACAGTAGTTCCCAGAATTCTTTGGGAGATGGGGAGAATGTGGTTTAAATGCACGGTGTCACCCAGCAGCTGCATGTGGAGGAGCGGAGACGCGAACCCGGTTCCCCAGATTACGAGTCCACCGCTCTTAACCACTACACCACACTGAGCTGGAGCACTTCCAGCAGAGCAGGAATGGGGGGACATTTTCAACCTTCCAAGGGATGAATAATCTGCCCACCAAGTCCAGCACTTGGTGGAGAGATTTAAGGCTCTCTTCTAAGCCCAGTTTTGAACTTGGTGGAGAGCAACTCTGTGTGTGTGTGTGTGTGAGAGAGAGAGAGAGAGAGAGAGAGAGAGAGAGAGAGCGCTATCATAGCTGTCAACCCTCCCTTTTTTGCGGGAAACTCCCTAATTCCAATGCCGTTTCCCGCTGCTATCCCGAATTGTTGATATCCCTTAAATTCCCCGGATTTCAAAGGAAGCAGCTCCTCTCCCTCCCTGCCGGCCAGGGAGGCTCCTCAGCTGCGTTGCTCGGCTGCCAATAAGGAGTCTGAGACCGACTGGGGGCAGAGCTTGCATGCCTTGTGCAGCCAGACCCTCACGCCCAACCAGACAGACAGCCTGCCTGCCGTCAACGCGCTCTTTCTTTCGCTCACCCATTCGCGCGCAGCCTCTGGAGCGCAGGGTGGCGAGGCCACTTGGTGCCATTGCACTGCCCTGGCGGCATCCCTTATTTTCAAATCCGAAAGTTTGGGGAAAATCCCTTATTTTCAAATCCGAAAGTTGACAGCTATGGCGCTATGTTTGTGTGTGAGAGAGAGACATTGGGTGCAGGGTGGCCAGGCTAACTTTGGTCATGCATGTTGGCAAAATAATAACATTGCTAAAGAAAAGTGGGTCCGTTTTACCGTTGCAGCATCCTAAATAGTCTATATAATTAAACAGGGGGGAAACTTATGAAGTCAATATGAAAAATGAGATGAGCACATGGAATGATCAACATCTGAATAACAAATGCAAGCATGCTGCTCTTTGAACAAGATGTTCGACACATCTATCAATTAACAGCAATAGAAACTTCCAAAATATATCAGGAAGACAAATTGCAGTTGTAACACCACTGAAAGGAACATTTCTCTGCACCGTTGTAGATTTCTTGCTACTTCTAACCCTTGTCAAGAACTCAACATTTGTCCTTTTCACACAAAAAATGAAAACCTACGGAACACCATCAGAAATAAATTTTGATATAAATGGCTTCAAAGCTGTTGCCTGTACTTAGTGGCTTTGGCTTTCAGCTTCATTTGCTAAATCATGCTGGTTTTTAAATTTATTGGGAAATTATTGTTCTCTGGGGAATAATTATAATTTCTGGTTCTCTTCTGGTAATATTTTATCTGTCTGGGAATTGAAAGAAATCAGAATTTTTCACACATATTTGCCTTGTTAACAATATAAAATTGAACAAATCTTGTGGCCCTTGAAAGGGTGCCCTGAAAGGATAGTGGCCCTCAGGCTTACAAGGTTTCAGCACCCTGTCCTGGAGAATTAGCCACTTTCATCCTTAGAATTTAAGCAGAATTTTGGTCTACTAGCAACAGCCTTTGCTATAATGAGCTAAGATTCCCCAACCCTCTTACACAATCTCTTGATTTCACAGTGGCCAGAAACCCTGGTAATAATATGATGAGGTGTATCTTTAAAACCTTTTGTCCCCATTTTATACAAAACTTAAACGAGAGGAAAATATATATATATATAAGAAACAAATATGAGAAACTATGATATAATAGACAGTGAATAACAGATGACTTACAGGTAATAGAGATAAGTGCTGTGTGGGAAAGCGGTGGAAGTCTTTTATTATTTAATGTTCTATTTTGTGACTCTTTTTGTTTTTCTTTTCTAATCTCTTTTCTTCTTCTTTTTCTTCTTCTTCTTTTTCCCCCCTTCCCTTCTCTTTTTCTCTTTCCTCTCATTTTTCTTTCTTTTTTTTCTCTTTTCTTTTTCTCTCTAGCATTTGCAGTAGAATGTTACTGGTGAATGAGTTTATCTACGTCGAATATATACTTTGTTGTGTTCTTTATGCTTTCGTTTATATATATATATGTATTTGATGTATTTTATGACAATAACTAATAAAGAATTTTTTAAAAAAAATCAATGCAGCTTACAATCAAAACTGACAATGAAAACAAAGTCAGGCAGAAAATAGCATAAAAGCAGCGGATAAAATCGCCCACTCTGTACCCTTGCTGTCGCATTTCCCCCATAGTCTTCAAAGGTTGACCCAAGTACGACACAGTGCAGTAGCCTTCAGAAAGTCGGACTTTTGGAAACGGGGATGAAAGGACATCCAGGATTTTTTAGTTCTCTCTTTCAGTGCCAAAAGATTTAAGTTCTGAACTCGCTAGCAGGTGACACTGACAGACGCTTATGCGGTCAGCACTAATGAGAAATTGATGAGATGTGCAGACCATGTTGTTCTGCGGAGTCTTGTGGGAGAAAGCAAAACTCCTGGACAGATGCAATCACACCTGGAGGGAGGGGAGAGAAGTGTATCTTTGGAAAAAGATGGGTAAGGCTGCAAATACGCAGAGTTAGGCACACCAAAGCCCATCCATTTCAAGGGAATTAGGTCATTTAACTGCAAGGGACTGGGCTATAAGGTCAATGGGTATAATTATGGCTCAAGATTTAAGCCTTTCTTGTTTACCCTGTGGCAACTTGCATCCACCCAGTATTGGAGCACATGAGCCAGGAAATTTATAACATGCACTTTCTCCAGTTGTTTGTTCCAGGCCAACATTATTGCAACTATCAACGCAATCTTTTGCATGTTTAGAGCTTTAACCTCCCCCCTTAAATAAATTCAGACAAGACTCAAATTTTGGTTTGGTTTTTGGCAGAATTTAGGCCACAACTTTATTGTGAGTGGTTGCATAGGCTCTGGTTCAACTAGCTCCCAGCTCTGCAGGTAGCACTTGACCCAGGGCACCAGTATAGGTCAGCCTAGGGTGAACACCTGGAACAGCAGAAAGCCGGGGTCAGGCTAGTCCACCACCCAGCTGTCCCCCTGAACTCAGGCATGGACACAACCCCTCTCAGGTTGACCAAACCATCGAGTTCCTGGATTCCTTTAATGGAGTACCCTTCGCATAGGGATGGCGAGAGTGTTCCGCCACCCCATCACCTGAACCAGAGCCTATCTGCAACCTTACAAGTTGTGACGATTTGCTACGTGGCAGGTGAAACCCAAATGGCACCAGCCAATCAGCCAAGTAGGGAAAATTCCTGCCATGCCCCTGTCTCAACAACAGATGACACACAATGGCATAGCAAGGTCAAGCGCAAAAGCCCTAAAAGAAGGAAAGGTGGGCGGGTGTTCCGATGCAATGGCCCAAAGAGGAAGCTCAGGGACATGTGCATGGGCTTAATATAAGTCCCTTGATCCCTTTGACTAGCGTCCCATTGGTCAGATTACACCCAGAGCCAGTAGAGAGCCAGTGTGGTGTAGGGAGAGCCAGTGTGGTGTAGTGGTTAAGAGCGGTAGACTCGTAATCTGGTGAACCAGGTTTGATTCCCCGCTCCTCCACATGCAGCTGCTGGGTGACCTTGGGCTAGGCACACTTCTCTGAAGTCTCTCAGCCCCACTCACCTCACAGAGTGTTTGTTGTGGGGGAGGAAGGGAAAGGAGAATGTTAGCCGCTTTGAGACTCCTTCGGGTAGTGATAAAGCGGGGTATCAAATCCAAACTCTTCTTCTTCTTCTTCTACCCAGCATCGAGGGACCTACCAATAGGGTGTTGTGGCTATCCAATCGTGCCCACCCACAACACAAGGGTTTAGTTGCCAGGCCGCACCGCAACACGTGCCCTCTTTGAGGGAGGACACGATATGTCAAGTGCATAGGTTTGTGCTGTTAGCTAAATTTTATAGAATAAAAAAATGGGCGTTGCTATTGGAAGCACAGATCTGACATGCAGACCAGGTACAAAAAAACCCACAAAGCTCTTCTCATTTCCTTCGCTGGTCCATCAGCATCTCCCCCTCCCAGATTATTATTATTTAAACTTTTTCACTAGAAGGGTTTTTCTTTTTTTCAATACTCATCAATGGTTGGGGAAAGTAGACGTTTTATTTATTCATGCCAGCTTCTTCATGACACTTTCCCTTAATATGAGACTGCGTTCAATGGAGCATACCGTGAGAGGAATCTGCACAGGGTTGCAGCCTTAGAAGGGGCACGATATCTCCCTCTGTGTGTGCCGAGACGCTGCTCTGTTTCTTGCGTATGCACAATCCAATGTAACAGGGTATGTTAATGCCTTGGAAAGGCCTGTGCCAATTTGCACCAGCTGGAGATTTTATCTCATATGTATATTTCCCTTTTTCTTAACAGGAGTCTCCCCTTTGATCTGCTTTTCTCACGTCAGTGGAGGCATGGGGTTTGCATGTTAACAACAGAGAGCAGAATTTTGATCTAACAGTAAAAATAAAAAACAATTGAGTGACTGTAAGCTTCAGGGACCCAGGTGGCGCTGTGGGTTAAACCACAGAGCCTAAGGCTTGCTGATCAGGAGGTCGGCGGTTTGAATCCCTGCGACGGGGTGAGCTCCCGTTGCTCGGTCCCTGCTCCTGCCCACCTAGCAGTTCAAAAGCACGTCAAAGTGCAAGTAGATCAATAGGAACTGCTCTGGCGGGAAGGTAAACGGCGTTTCCGTGCGCTGCTCTGGTTCGCCAGAAGTGGCTTAGTCATGCTGGCCACATGACCTGGAAGCTGTATGCCGGCTCCCTCGGCCAATAAAGCGAGATGAGTGCCACAACCCCAGAGTCGGACATGACTGGACCTAATGGTCAGGGGTCCCTTTACCTTTAAGCTTCAGAAAATGCATTTGACATCTTTCAGCAATATCTAGCTAGCTACACCAACTCATTCACAATATATGAAGTATTTGTTCTGCATTTGTGTAAAGCCATCTTCCGGGGTAATAGCAAACTGGCAAGCGAACTAATTTGGCATGCATCAAGAAAATAAAGCAGATTGGGTGGGGAGGGGGGTGCAATCTAGACAAAATTGTAATGGTGGAGCTGTGCGTTACAAGTGAAATTGGAGCCAACAATGCGTTCTCTGTCTAATATATAGGCTTTCTTATCTCATATTGTGCCATCGTTTCATTGTTGTTGTTTAGTTGTTTAGTCGTGTCCGACTCTTTGTGACCCCATGGACCAGAGCACGCCAGGCACTCCTGTCTTCCACTGCCTCCCGCAGTTTGGTCAGACTCATGTTGGTAGCTTCGAGAACACTGTCCAACCATCTCATCCTCTGTCGTCCCCTTCTCCTTGTGCCCTCAATCTTTCCCAACATCAGGGTCTTACTGTGCTGGTCCCGTGGAGTATCCAGAAAGCGAGGTCCAAGGCCGGTCCGAGGTCAGAGGCACGTGAAAGCAGTCCGAGGAAACAGGAGCAGGGTACAGGGCAAGGAGGCAGGCGAGGTCCAAGTCCGGTCCGAGGTCAGAGGTACGTGAAAGCAGTCCGAGGAAACAGGAGCAGGGTACAGGGCAAGGAGGCAGGCGAGGTCAGGAACGGAGGGATAAACCAGGAACCAAGGCAGGTCAAGAGTTCTGGCAGAACAACCAGGCAGGAAACAAGCGGGGCTCCGCAGCAACGATGTTGCTCCTGCGACTTGGGCCTGGGACTCGCCGGCTTTTACCTGTCCCGAGGCGAAGGGCGGCTCCGCTCCCCAGGTGACTCGCCTCTCCTGGCTTGGAGGCGAGCACTCCTCCTGCGGACACTTAGTCCCCTTCGCCTCTCTGCCCTGAGCCTTTGCAGCTCAGGAGAAGCTGGAGGGTTACCGGACCCAGAGGCAACCTCAGCTTCCCCTGACTGGGTGGGGAGTGGAGCACCTGTAGGCAGTAAGTCCTCCATCCCACTAGTTGCCAGATCAACCTCAGCCGAAGCCTGCACCTGAGGATCCAGCACAGGTGAGTCCCCTTGAGACTCAGGCCCCAGCCCTGGCTCTACCGGTTCTGAGGGCAGTGAATCCTGTGCAGGCTGGGATCCCTCAGGTTCAGCGTCTGAGTCTGACTCCCAGGCCATCACACTTTTCTAGGGAGTTTTCTCTTCTCATGAGGTGGCCAAAGTACTGGAGCCTTAACCTCAGGATCTGTCCTTCCAGTCAGCACTCCGGGCTGATTTCCTTCTGAATGGATAGGTTTGATCTTCTTGCAGTCCATGGGACTCTCAAGAGTCTCCTCCAGCACCATAATTCAAAAGCATCAATTCTTCGGCGACCAGCCTTCTTTATGGTCCAGCTCTCACTTCCATACATCACTACTGGGAAAACCATAGCTTTAATGAAACTATAGTTTAATGAAACTATGGTTTCATTAGCGCTATTGAAATTACTACTGCAAACGGCACTGTGCAACCACACTTCACTCCCTAACCCATGTGCGTTGAACTGTACATGCCACAGTCCACGTCTGGATGCAACAATACTCCATCAAGCACTAGTAGCAAGTTTGCCATACGAGGTTTTTCAAAACGCATTAAAACATTTGGGAGTGCAGCAAACATACTGAGGCACAGCTGAGAAGTGCATATAGTTTCTGTTTAATAATAATACAACAGAAAATTGGCCAGCCTCTTACTTGTAACCACCCATTTCCCCCTACCTCCCTTCTGAAAAGTATTTATGGACCGAGATCTTGTATATCATGTTTCATTCCAGAGTAAATTTTTACAGCCGAGTTGTAAAAGAGCAGCATATACTGCAAATTTTGGGCGAGGCTTTAACTATAACAGTGCCGATCCGTTGCTACAGGAATCCAGTTGGAGTCGTGGCCCCTTGTATCAAAGCTCAGCTGGCAGTATGAAGAGGAAGAAGCCTTCAGCTCTAAACCACAATGAAAGCCCCACTGAGAGGACCAAATGCTCCAAACTTTAAGTGGCGAATGAATGTATTTACCTCTCCCCAGGGTTCAAATAGCCCAACATTTGGTAAGTGTTTAACAAGAGGAATTCACCTTCCCATTTGTCCTTTCCCCTCACATGTAGTAAATTAACAAATTTGATTTAACAAGGCAAGCTGGATTACCCCCTGTAATCCCTCAATTAGAGCGCGGCCTCCTCTTCCCACAATAAACACCCCACTGCATTTGTGTGATAACAAGAGTGCCAACTGCAATTAGCCATGTGGTATTATTCCCAGCCATTTCTCTTTCGCCAGCTTGTCCTTTGAAGGGGGGGGGGAAGGCAGCTTCCTTCCCCGCCCCCCCTAGGTCTGCCTATCTATTCTACTGAGCCGAGGGTGTGCCCCTCTTGACAGAACTATTTATTTATGTTTCACCCCACAACAAACAGTTGCACACAATATTGCCAGGAGAGACATTATACCATGTTTCTTTGGATGAGAGCTAGGCTGAAAGGCACTCTTCTCTCTTTCTCCCTATCGCAGGGAGAGGGGGGAGAGTTGCATTCCTTGTGGTGTACATGGCTGCAGTGTACGTACAAAATTACTGCCTCATGGATGCTCATGGGTGTGATATGCTGTGGCGTTCACACAGGATCCCCGGTTTGTGCCACCACGGTATCGCTGCCACCAACCAGGTCCTCCCTGGTAATCACTGAGTCTCAGTCAGGTTTTTAAAATTGAACAAAAAGATGAAGTTTATTCTCACACAGTAACAAGCTTATGGTTTTGAACACACTGTTTCACTTATGTTCTCAGAATATTTCCTGTCAGTATCTCACTCTTGTTCCTATATCTTCCTATACTTCCTAGATTGAGGTTGAATCCTGACAAGACAGAAGTACTGTTTTGGGGGGACAGGAGGCGGGCAGGTGTGGGGGACTCCCTGGTCCTGAATGGGGTAACTGTGCCCCTGAAGGACCAGGTGCGCAGCCTGGGAGTCATTCTGGACTCACAGCTGTCCATGGAGGCGCAGGTCAATTCTGTGTCCAGGGCGGCTGTCTACCAGCTCCATCTGGTACGCAGGCTGAGACCCTACCTGCCCGCAGACTGTCTCGCCAGAGTGGTGAATGCTCTAGTTATCTCCCGCTTGGACTACTGCAATGCGCTCTACATGGGGCTACCTTTGAAGGTGACCCGGAATCTGCAATGAATCTAGAATGCGGCAGCTAGACTGGTGACTGGGAGTGGCCGCCGGGACCACATAACACTGGTCTTGAAAGACCTACACTGGCTCCCAGTACGTTTCCGAGCACAATTCAAAGTCTTGGTGCTGACCTTTAAAGCCCTAAACGGCTTAAGTCCTGTATACCTGAAGGAGCGTCTCCACCCCCATCATTCTGCCCAGACACTGGGGCCCAGGGAACCAGGCAGAGGGCCTTCTCGGTAGTGGCACCCGCCCTGTGGAACGCCCTCCCTTCAGATGTCAAAGAGAACAACAACTACCAGACCTTTAGAAGACATCTGAAGGCAGCCCTGTTTAGGGAGGCTTTTAATGTTTAATAGATTATTGTATTTTAATGTTCTGTTGGAAGCCGCCCAGAGTGGGTATAAATAATATATTATTATTATTATTATTATTATTATTATTATTATTATTAAACTTTCCCTTTATCTTCCACCCACAAGATCCCAACCGAACCAACCAACCTCCCTCACTTTACTCCACAACTGAACTCTCTGTATTCCCCAACTGAACTGAACTAACTGTCAAATCCCTGTGCTTCAGTCCAGAGGCGTAGCAAGCCCAGGTGGTACCCGGGGGCAGAATTTTTTTTGTCACCCCCCACCACTTTAATTTTAAAAAATTTAAAAAAATTAAAAAGTGTCACCCCCCTCTGATGGTGCCACTTTGCGAGGTGTGGGGGGTTTGCGTGTGTGTGTGTGTGTGTCTATTATCTCTTTTTTTTCAATAAAGTTAAAATAATAAAAAATGATTTAAAAAAAATTAAAAAGTGTCACCCCCCTCTGATGGTGCCACTTTGTGAGGTGTGGGGGGTTGTGTGTGTGTCTATTATCTCTTTTTTTCAATGAAGTTAAAATTTTAAAAAAAAATTAAAAAAACTTAAAAAAAATTTTTTTTTAAAGTGTCACCCCCCTCTGGGGTGGAACCCCCCGTTGCTACGCCCCTGCTTCAGTCTTAAAACCCCGTTGGCTCCGCCCCTGGGTTTTCATTGGACAGTCTGTTAACCCTTTCACACTATCCCCAGTATGACATCACCAGCATTACAGGGCAAACGCCACATATGCCCACCCATAGGGTTGCATTACTCACCTATGCACCAGAGCAGGGGTAGGCAACCTAAGGCCCGAGGGCCTGATGCGGCCCAGTCACCTTCTCAATCCAGCCTGCGGACGGTCTGGAAATCAGTGTGTTTTTACATGAGTAGAATGTGTCCTTTTATTTAAAATGCATCTCTGGGTTATTTGTGGGGCATAGGAATTCGTTCATTTTTTCTCCAAAAATACAGTCCGTCCCCCACACATGGTCTGAGGGACAGTGGACCGGCCCATGGCTGAAAAAGGTTGCTGACCCCTGCACCAGAGCCTTATGCAAAAACACCATAGAAACCAGCCCCCTTATCACTTAATATTTGCATGAAGGAGGCCAACAAGAAACTTAGCCTGCAGTTCTGAGAATACCTGCTGCTAAAGCACTGCTCTGACCTAAATGTTCCCTATCCTTATCATCATCATCATTTTTAATTTGTATACCGTCTTTCTATCTTACAATACTCAAGGCGGTTTACAAGCTGAAGAACAAAAAATGTACATCTTATAACAGTCTAATGCAATACAAAAATGTGATAATGAAACATAACTTTAGAATAAGCAACCTACATCAAAAAAGTAACATTCAACAATCATTAGAATAGCATAAAATAATAATATCAGCACATAAAAGTTAAGCAGAAATTCACTCTCAACAGTTACAATAAATAATTTCTAAACTACAATAAATAAAACAACAGCAAACCACAGTGCATCAAATAATGCAATACAAATTGAGAAGCAGAGACTAGAGGGTGGGGCAAGGCAGGTGGAAGGAGGCCTTGCCTGACGAAGACTCTCCCCTCACTTATTGCAATCTATTAGGGCTACTTCCAACAAGCACATATTAAATGTTTGGTGCACATCCACTTTCACTGCATGCCTTTTTCTTCACCATGTGTGCACTGCATAAATATATATTAGATGTTGGAGTCTATCACTTATAAGGGGACAGGACATGTGTAATAAAAGTAAGTCTGTTGTTGTTGTTTAGTAGTTTAGTCGTGTCCAACTCTTCGTGATCCCATGGACCAAAGCACGCCGGGCCATAGCTGTCAACCTTCCCCTTTTTTGCAGGAAATTCCCTTATTCCAGCGCCGTTCCACGTCGTTTCCCTTTTTTGGTGGGAAATTCCCTTATTCCAGCGCCGTTTCCCGCTGCTATCCCAGATTGTTAGATATCCCGTAAATTTCCCGGATTTCAAAGGAAGCAGCTCCTCTCCCTCCCTGCCGGCCAGGGAGGCTCCTTAGCTGCGTTGCTCGGCTGCGTTGCTCACCAATAGTTACAGAGAATAGGATGTCATTAGACAACAGCACTGTTTGTGCTTTGCTTCCATGTAAAATCAACCACTCTGGCCCAGCCCACAAATACACTCCTTCCAAAAGAGTGTTAAAGGATGAAAAGCCTGCAACACATTTGTATAATAAGTCATTAATGGATTCCAGAAAGCCAAAAGAGTGAACCTGATCAATCCCCCCCCATGAAGAATTGACGCTTTTGAATTCGGATGACTCTGGGGTTGCGGCGCTCATCTCGCTTTATTGGCCGAGGGAGCCGGCGTACAGCTTCCGGGTCATGTGGCCAGCATGACTAAGCCGCTTCTGGCGAACCAGAGCAGCGCACGGAAGCGCCGTTTACCTTCCCGCCGGAGTGGTACCTATTTATCTACTTGCACTTTGAGGTGCTTTCGAATTGCTAGGTTGGCAGGAGCAGGGACCAAGCAACAGGAGCTCACCCCGTCGCAGGGATTCGAACCGCCGACCTTCTGATCGGCAAGCCCTAGGGTCTGTGGTTTAACCCACAGCGCCATCCGCATCCCTTAGGTGAGGGGTATAGGGGTCTCCAAATGACTCTCTGAGCCTTATCAAACCACAGTTCCCAGAAATCTTTGGGAGAAGCCATAACTGCTCAAAGCGGTATGAGACTGCTTTCAAATGCATGGTGTCAGGGACATCTTAGCCATTGAGCCTAGTGGCGCACGGCGCCTCAGCCATGCCGCGCCAGGAGCTGCCCTCCAGCCCCGCCAGCAGCGCCCGCCTCTTCTCGGGCTGTGGACACCGTTGTGGGGAAGCCGGCAGCGAGCCTCCCGTCGGAGCGGCAGCCAGGGCTCCCTAAACGGCAGTGTGCGCAGTCGCTTCAGCCCAGCAGGCGGAGGCGCGGAGGGGCCACCCCCTCCAGCTGCCTGCCGCGCCTGGCCAGCCCCACCAGCAGCACCCCCCTCGCCCCCCTCTTCTCAGGCTGCGGGCACTGTTGCGGGGAAGCCGCGACAGGGGATGGGGCAGACGGGGAGATGGAGGCGAGGAAGGATCCGGTCAGGAACCCGGCGGCACAACAGAAGCCAAGATTGGCGGCCCAACAAGAGGCCAGCCCGCCGCCGGGGGGGGGAGGCAATCCCGTATTTGGGAGCCGCCAAAGCCCTTCTCTTCCTTCCGCCCAGAGGGGAGGTGGGGTGGGGCTGGGGGGATGCCGGATGGATCCTTGCACCAGGGCGCAAGATAAGCTTAAGACGGCCCTGCATGGTGTGAGTATGATCTTATTCTGTTAGACAAGTGGCACTGTGAAAAGCTACCCTTTCATCGGCAGGAATTTCTTTCACCTTTCTTTTATTTCCCACTCAGGGGCGTAGCAACGGGGGGGGCGGGGGGCGGGCCACCCCAGGTTCCACCCCAGAGGGGGGTGACACTTTAAAAAAAAAATATATTTTTTTTTTGAATTTTAACTTCATTGAAAAAAAGAGATAACACACACACACACACACACACACACACACACACACACACACAACCCCCCACACCTCACAAAGTGGCGCCATCAGAGGGGGGTGACAGTTTTTAATTTTTTAAAATTTTTTTTAATTTTTTAATTTTTTTATTTTTTTATTTATTTTAACTTTATTGAAAAAAAGAGATAGTAGACATACACAAAACCCCCACACCTCACAAAGTGGCACCATCAGAGGGGGGTGACACTTTTTATTTTTTTTTAAAAAAAAATAAATTAAAGTGGTGGGGGGGGCAAAAAAAATTCCGCCCCGGGTACCACCGGGGCTTGCTACGCCCTGACAAACTCAAAGTCCATACATTTTCATGGTATAGTTCACAGTATGTTTCAGCATTCCTCTTCCCTCCCCAACCAGCCACACATTTCTCCCTCATCAGATATTGCCTGTTTCAGAGATGTCCAGGTGTGCAAACGTGCCTGCCCCATTAACCTTTTCATTATGCTATTAGGCAAAACAAGTTATGTGGCATTCTCCAAATCTCTAGTGACCTTTTTGCACAGGAGACAGAGGCGTGTTACACCCCTGACTTAGAAAGAAAACAAGAAGGAAAAGAAAAGGCAGCTTTGTGTAAATCACACCCATAGAGGCAGCAGGGTGGAGACTGGATGGATAATCGGGTGGATATCAGCACCGGCTATAAGCAGGAAGAATCACCTCACAGCACAGATCTTTTCTCATTTTCTTTGCCAAGCAAGTTGGGGCCTGGTCAGTATTTAGATGGAAGGTTGCCAAAAGAAATCTAGGTGGAGCAGGAGGTAGCGTTCCATTAGGTAATTAGAGGGAATACAACAAAAAATCCTACAGCATGATGGCAATAATAAGCAATGGGAGACTTGAGTTTCTGTATTTCCAATGAGGCATAAAACTGGATGGAATCTCAAATTACTATAAACCTGGAAACATGCTTTGGGGGAGATTTGCCGGGGCAACTGGAGAGTCCTTCGTGGGCATTCTGTGCCCATAAATAGTCTCATTCCAGTTAGCTGAGGCATTCATTCCTGACTCAGATCTAGGTTCAGTTGTGTTCTGCGTCACAATTGTATAACAAGTCTTACCAGAGCCTGAGTGGAATTAAAGAATACATTCAAAATACCACACAGGAAAACAGGGCTTATGACTAGATTTTTGCATCACTGGCGCAAGAAGCTAAAGAGCACTAAATGTGGAAACTGAAGATTCGGAATGTGGGGGTCGGGGTTTGAAAGGCTTTTATTTACTCCTTGTTTGTTTGTTCAATTTGTATCTTGCCTTGCCTTTGTTCAAGGTGGTGAAGAAAATCACAGTAAATGTTCTTGAGAGTACAACCAAGATACCTGGGTACTGGATTGTATCCATGTAATAATTAATACCTTGAATCAGATCCAGAAGTACACTGGTACCTGATACAGGCTTGTGCAGTATTCTCAAATCAACCCAACTAAGTTAAGAGCTACCATTTTCTGCAAGAGATGACACCTTCACAACCTCACACAAGTAGAAGTCTCTCCTCGACTTCACAAAGCCTTAGTTGACAGTTCACTCTGAATCAAAATGAAATGGTTACGCCCTCCTCATCAAGTGCAATTGGTAGCCAAGAAAAGGCAATCTAGCAGTATTCCTAAGTGGCAAATGTGTATGACATGCTTGAGAAACTGTGTATAGCATTTTTCCCTAGCACTTAAGCAGAAGCACTCTCCTGCTTATTTCTGTAACATAAATGCATTCTGGTTGACCAAAGGGTTTGTATTACATTTTATAGAGCTGAGAAATACTCGAGAAATTCTCACAGGAATGTGAGGTCATGTTCACAGGCATGACTTAAGTCCTTTTCACACATGATGCTTATATTGGCTTGAGTTTAAATCAGCTTTAGTGGAAACGACGTTAAAAACTATTGCCTCAGAGAGATGCAGATTTTATTTTTTTCTTTCAAATCCTTTTTTTTTAATCAACAGCTTTCAGAAATGGAATCCTTAATGTCATACATAAACACATCATAATGCCCTGCTATCTATTTCTTGAAATAACTCGCACATGTGTTTTTAAGAACTAGGGGTTGTGCCCCTGCCTGCCAATGCCCCCTGCCATTTCCCCACATTAACCCTCAAAAGGTCCCTCTTTTTTCCCCCAAAAAAAATTTTATTGGTATTTTCCAGGTTTTATAACAATCACATATTTTCTTATTCATAAACACTTTAAACACATATAAACACAAACACATAAAAACAAACAAAACAAAAGATATATCTAAACCTCGATTATTGTCTACTTGAAATCACCTCAAACTGACTTCCTCAAAGTCTCCCTTACTAAAGTCCCATTCCTTACTTCATTAGCAGTTATCCAACTTCATGCTTTCCTATCCTCTTTACTCTTTATTATTTCCCATTTTTATCTTACCTTCTCTTAAACCTTCTTTATAAAAACTTATTTCTCATAAACTCTATGTCATAGTTTCTAAATACTTAATATCTTATATACTGAACATCTATTCTAATCTGAGCCTCTTTTACTCTTCTGAAACATACAAAGTTCAAATATTACAGTATTTCTTTAAATAATTTCTAAATTTCTTCCAATCTTCCTCTACCGTCTCCTCCTTCTGGTCACGGATTCGTCCAGTCAGGTCTGCCAGCTCCATATAGTCCATCATCTTCATTTGCCATTACCCTCTTCTTGTTCATACAACTACTAAACTCACATTCCACCTCCCCAACCCCATTTCTGAAGCTCCATGTCTCTCTTCTATTCTTCAACACAGCTTTGCACCCGTGTTTTGACCTTCACTCGGGCCTGGATTAACCACTAAGCAAAATAAGCATGTGCTTAGGGCATCAAGGGAAGGGCTGGGGAAATTTTCCATTACCAAATTTTTAACATTAGTGGTCACCAATTGCTCAGCTGAGCATTCATTTTCTCAGTTGAAGTACATTAAAAACCCCAACAGAACAACTATGCAACAAGGGCACCACAGTTCAAGAAGGATACTGACAAGCTGGAACGTGTCCAGAGGAGGGCAACCAAAATGGTCAAAAGCCTGGAAACGATGCCTTATGAGGAACGGCTTAGGGAGCTGGGTATGTTTAGCCTGGAGAAGAGAAGGTTAAGGGGTGATATGATAGCCATGTTCAAATATATAAAAGGATGTCATATAGAGGAGGGAGAAAGGTTGTTTTCTGCTGCTCCGGAGAAGCGGACACGGAGCAATGGATTCAAACTACAAGAAAGAAGATTCCACCTAAACATTAGAAAGAACTTCCTGACAGTAAGAGCTGTTCAACAGTGGAATTTGCTGCCAAGGAGTGTGGTGGAGTCTCCTTCTTTGGAGGTCTTTAAGCAGAGGCTTGACAGCCACCTGTCAGGAATGCTTTGATGGTGTTTCCTGCTTGGCAGGGGGTTGGACTGGATGGCCCTTGTGGTCTCTTCCAACTCTATGATTGTATGATTCTAAGGCAGGCTGGATGCCTCCTAAGTATAGAAGCAGATGTGTGTTGAGGATCTGATCAAAGACTTTGCCATTAGGAAAAAGTAGGAGAAATTGGATCAGAAGGTGTAAGTGCTACTGCCAGGTTCAAAGCCAGTTTGGCAGGCATTCAGACTGCTAGTAGCATCCAGGTGTGACTGAAGTTGCAGAAGGACCATAAGAAAAAGGGGAAGGTGGGAGATAATGCAGTAAATGAGTAAATGCCTGCCTGATTTAACAGCAACATTTGAGGGTGGTTTTTGTAAAAAAAAAAAATAAAAAAAAAATGATTGAATTCCAGACAGACTCCTATCCTCCAAAAAGGAAGCACTGAAAATCCCAAGCAGTGTTGAACTGAGCGCCAGTTCAGCCAGTACCTAGTGACTTTCATTCCCCGTGCTAAAAATCTAATATTATCAAAGTTAAAGAAATGGAATAAAGGCATTTGAATGCAACAACTGAGCTGACTAAAAATAATGAAAACCACCTTCTTCTACTGAATAGCTTTAGTTCTCATTATAGATTAGTAGTTTTGTGAGATGATGTGGAAATGTTCCTTATTATCACAGCTTTATTGCCTACCCCTGTACATCTGTTCCAAAATTCATATTGAAATGGCCAGACATTTCAATAAGCCAATGTGGCTTGGAATTTTCATATTGTATCTGGTGCATTAAAATCTGGATGGAAAGCTGGTACTCTTAAATTTACAATTGCACAGACCTTGCAACATCTGGGTAGCTTTGCTCTGTTGCTTTCCCTGTTCCTTTAAATTTAGACCAAAGTTATGATGTGCATGAAAGGCTAAAGACCTTGTGTGTGTGGCAGGTGTTACTGCAAGCTGACAAAAAAAAAAAATCAGTAATATGTTCATTTTCCTTTTGATACAATCTCTTCCAAATTGCGTATGTGGCTGCATCCAGCCTTTTCAAATAATTTTATTTTAGGCAAACTTTATTAACAGGCTTCTGAGAACAGAAAAGTCTTCAATATCAACTGTACTTTTCTCAGGAAGATGTGTTTTATACCTTTCTCTTTACAGCTACTACATTATGCTGAGTTTTTCCCTCTCTGCATATGTTCTATCTGCTTGCATAAATTGCCTAAAATAGTTTTCATAAGATAAGCATAAAATGAAGGAGATTCTCTCTATAGTCACAGGTACAATAATGGTTTGGCATCAGACACATTTATATTACATTAGCCTTGCAACGAGATCTGCTCCCCACCACCACTATTTACTTAGGCTGCAATCTTGTATACACTTTCTTGGGAGTAAGCTCAGTGAGATTTATATATGAATAGAAATGTCTTATATTGCACCGTTAGGTGATGATCCTACACACATTTGCCTGGGAAGGAGTTTCATTGAGCTCAGTAGCGCTTTTGTCATGTGTAGCACAATGCTGCAAACCGTCTAGTAGATCACACACCTTGAGCGTCATCCATTAGCACTTAAAGGTAAAGGGACCCCTGACCATTAGGTCCAGTCGTGACCGACTCTGGGGTTGTGGTGCTCATCTCGCTTTACTGGCCGAGGGAGCCGGCATACAGCTTCCAGGTCATGTGGCCAGCATGACTAAGCTGCTTCTGGCGAACCAGAGCAGTGCACGGAAACACTGTTTACCTTCCCACCGGAGCGGTACCTATTTATCTACTTGCACTTTGACGTGCTTTCGAACTGCTCGGCATAGCTGTCAACCCTCCCTTTTTTTGCTGGAAACTCCCTTATTCCAATGCCGTTTCCCGCTGCTATCCCGGATTGTTGATATCCCTTAAATTTCCCGGATTTCAAAGGAAGCAGCTCCTCTCCCTCCCTGCCGGCCAGGGAGGCTCCTCAGCTGCGTTGCTCGGCTGCCAATAAGGAGTCTGAGACCGACTGGGGGCGGAGCTTGCATGCCTTGTGCAGCCAGACCCTCACGCCCAACCAGACAGACAGACTGCCTGCCGTCTACGCACTCGCTCTTTCACTCACCCGTTCGCGCGCAGCCTCTGGAGAGCTGGGTGGCGAGGCTACTTGGTGCCATTGCACCGCCCTCGCGGCATCCCTTCTTTTCAAATCCGAAAGTTGACAGCTATGCTGCTAGGTGGGCAGGAGCTGGGACTGAACAACGGGAGCTCACCCCGTCGCCGGGATTCGAACCGCCAACCTTCTGATCGGCAAGCCGTAGGCTCTGTGGTTTATTATGTGGCTTCAGAATCTCTGGGGGAGATTGTGAGGGTGGATAGAGAAATTCAGGGGAGCAGAGAGCAGGGGGGAAGTTCCACTGAGCAAGTGAAACTCTGCCGTGCTGTATACAACTCATTGCCCCTACATGCCAGTAGCATTAGAGCAGAATAATCAAAATTGGCCAGTTTTTGCAGCTTTGGAAATTCTGAAAGTGATGTTCTGAATTCAAAATTCAAATTCACTTTTTGTGACATTTTAAGTCAACATTCCGTTGCTTCAGGCTTGCTGGCATCTTTTGATTATTTTGGCAGGCTTCAAATATAAAACCTGATAAGCTGTCAGCTGTCAAATTCTAAATTCAGTTACATGGCAACTATCTAATACTGTCAAGTACAAAATATCATTCCGTGTGAACTGTCAAGTGCAGTCAAATATCATATAATGAAATCAAATACTGGATGTCAAAACAGATATAAAATAATTGATGAATATTCAGGAAAAACCTGACCATTCAGAGAATATCTAGAAAATATTCAATGTGAAACTTCACAGAAGAAAATTTGAGGACAATTTGAGGAAGTGAGTTAGTTTAGCAATGCATACTATATTTTTCAAATGCTTTTCTTTATTTACGTTTATTAATTTATTTATTTTTTTAAAAAAAGTAAGCCTGCTTTTAATTGCAAAAGCTGGCTCCTGTCAGTAACTATATCCCCCTTTTGCCAAGACCACTTCTGGGGTCTATACACATGTCCCATGGCTTCTGGCACCAAGTTCTTGATTAAGTCACTTACTGATGTGGTTGCGAAACCTCCAATTTTGTTTTCTACCCATGAATTCCCCCCTTTCTTTTTGTGGTTATTGGCAGGTGCCCTGATTTCTACAGGCCATTGCAGCAGTAGCATTTGCAGATATTGCTTATTTTTTCAGGTGGGCGCCATTGCCATTCTAAGAGAACGAAGGAGGAGTTCATGGTGAGTTCTGGCACCTCTTTTTCTAGAGAAATAGCAAATAATAATAATAATAAATTTTATTTATACCCCGCCCTCCCCAGCCAAAACCAGGCTCAGGGCGGCTAACACCAAGTATAAAAACAATTGATTAAAATACAACTTAAAAACAAGATTAAAATACAACATTAAAGTGCAGCCTCATTTCAGTAGAAACTCAAATCAAAAACTATTTGGGGAAGAAACCGTCAAATCTTCACCAAGGCCAACTATCCAGACTGGTCCTACATGGGCCAGAAAAATGCCAGGGAAGTCCCCAAATAGGAGTTCCATCACAGGAGGAAAAAGGAAAGAGGGGGAGGGGATCAAATGGATTCCAAGCCAAAGGTCAGGCGGAACAGCTCTGTTTTACAAGCCCTGCGGAAAGAAATCAGATCCTTCAGGGCCCTGGTCTCATGAGACAGGGCATTCCAGCAGGTTGGAGCCAGTGTTGAGAAGGCCCTGGCTCTGGTTAAGGCTAATCTAACTTCCTTAGGGCCCGGGACCTCTAGAATGTTGCTATTTATGGACCTTAAGGACCTCCGTGGGGCATACCAGGAGAGGTGGTCCCATAGAGGGGATTAAAATGCTTAAATTGGAAAACAGATTCTTGGGATCCTAACACACTGTTTGGCTACTCTGAGGAACTTGCATTTACACAAACCGTCAGGTGATTTGGGTGCCTTTGAATGTATTTAAGAGGAGTGGGAATATTTTATTTGTTTATGCATTTATATCCCACCCCACAATGGACTCTATTTCCCAGATGACTTGCATCATCTCAGTAAAACAATATAACGTATAAAATATAAAACAACTATGGGAGCACCTCCATCGATTAGCCAAATGTATATAGGGTAATGACAGGTTTCCCTTGTCGGTTGTCCAATAAGAAAGCCAAGCCATCTGTCTTTTAGTTCTTTTAATCAGTGCTCAATTATATACAGTGCAGAACTCAGTCTTATCATGTCTGTTCACTCACTAGCAGAATCCGGAAGTGCCTCCCTCCGGTTTTGGCGCCAACACAACAATCTTGGCAGCCGAAATTGCCTCCTCCTCCTACGTAATCTCTGCGCCGGACCTGACGACTCTCCCTCCGATCGAGCCTGCTGGGTGGTACCAGGCCTCTCACTCAATCTCTGGAGCCCTGGCACTCCTTCTCTCCCAGCCACTAACTGCTTCTCCCCCGAGGAACTGCTGGTTTCACTCGCAGATGAATCAGTAGTCAAAACAGGTGGCTGCTCCCTATAAACACTCAGAGCTGGACTGGAAGGGGGAGGCAGATCCCTGACAGGTAAGATAGGAGCAGGAATTCCTATAGTGTTCCTCTACCTGAATTGATTCAGATGTTTTTATGCTATGAACATAGGAAGCCGGCTTATAGCTCAATATTGTCATCACTGACTGGAAACAGAGTCCCGGGATTTCAGGCCGGAAGGCTTTCACAGCCCTGCCTGGAGACACCAGGGATCAAATCTGGGATCCTTTGCACAAAGAGGTACGGTGAGAAAGAACCACTTTTCACACATCTTTCAACATTTGACCCACACACCCACCCCACCATTTGTATGTACCCCCAGTGCAACTGCTGTATTGTAAAGAGGGCACGGGAAGATATGGGACTGTGCATCCTTTGCATGGCATCCTCATCACACAGAACCAGGTGGGTCAAATCCTTTAAACTGGGACTGAAAGATACAGAAGAAACCCTGGAAGAGATGGCCACCATGCTCATTTGAATAAGAGATTTGGTACTCACTTCCAGAGAGCAGACTGGGAAATATATTCATTATCAAGTGTTCTGCCCTCCCTCCCCTAGCCAGGAACAGGAAAGATGGATGCTTAGGAAAGATGATGATAGATAGATAGATAGATAGATAGATAGATAGATAGATAGATGTGGAGATCGGGTATAAAATTTTCAGCATGCAATGTTCTCAGAGAGAACATTATGAAGATGATGTATAGGTGATATTTAACACCGGTTAAATTGGCAAAAATGTATCATGTACAGAGTATTAAATGCTGGAAATGTAAGGAAGTAGAAGGAACTTTTTTCCATATGTGGTGGACGTGCCCAAAGGTGAAAGACTTCTGGGAAAGGATTTATAATGAATTGAAAAAGGTGTTGAAAAACACATTTAGTATTTTAGTACTTGGTATTGTAAAACAGGAAATCCCAAAATATGATAGGACTTTCTTTATGTATGCCACAACTGTAGCTAGAATTTTGATAGCTAAAAACTGGAAGTCAGAGGAATTACCAACGATAGAAGACTGGCAGATGAAATTGATGGACTTTATGGAACTTGCTGAGCTGACCGGGAAACTTCGTGATCAGAGGGAGGAAGCAGTGGAAGAAGATTGGAAGAAATTCAAATTATATCTAAAAAAGTATTGTAAGATTAAAGAGTAGAAGTAAGCTGAAAGATAAGTGAGGCTGTAGATTTAGAAAATAGAGTTAAGGTTTATAATTGTTTGAATAAATGATATGGATAATAGAAAAGAAGAGATGCTAAGGTTAATTAATAAAAATGTCTTCAATGATGTAAAGAAATTACTAAAGATGATTTACAAGGTACGCAGGAAGAGAGGGCGGGAGGAAGTCAACCCACAATGATGAGAAAGATTGATAGGTTAAAAGGACTCATGTATGTTTTTATGTGTATTGTTGTATGGTGTGTTTTTTATTTATTTATTGTTGTTTATTTTTTATTGTATTACTTTGTTAAAACCAATAAAAATTTATGGAGGAAAAAAAAGATAGATAGATAGATAGATGATAGACAGATAGATTAGATAGATAGATAGATAGATAGATGATAGATAGATAGATAGATAGATACTTTATTGTCATTGTACGTAGTACAACGAAATTGAATGCCATCCCACATTTACAGCCACATATACGCATTTATACATTCACAACCACACATACACATACATATCATCCATCACGACTCCCCAAAGATCATATCATTTGGTTACAGCATTTAAAATAGGTATAGCTCTTGGATAAAAACTGTTTTTTAGTCTATTTGTTCTTGATTTCATTGTTCTGTATCTCTTGCCTGAAGGCAACCGTGCAAACAGACTATATCCAGGATGAGATGAATCCTGTAAAATGTTGTTTGCATTTTTGAGACAACAGGAGCTGTATAGTTCGTCCAAAGATGGGAGAGGATGACCGATAATCTTTTGGGCTGCGGTTATGACCTTCTGGAGCATTTTCCTGTCGGTGACTGTGCAACTGGCAAACCAAGCACAGATACAGTATGTAAGAATGCTCTCTATGCTGCCTCGATAGAAGGACATCAGCAGTCTCTCACTCAGATTGTTCTTTAAAAGTCTGAGGAAATAAAGTCTCTGCTGGGCCTTCTTGACCAGAGCAATGGTATTAGCGCTCCAGGTCATACCCTGCTCGATAGTAACACCCAGAAACTTGAATACAGCCGCCCTCTCCACCCAGTTCCCACCAATATACAAGGGCTGAATGTCCGCCTTTTTCCCCCTGTAGTCCACTACCAGTTCCTTGGTCTTAGCGATATTAAGGACCAGATTATTTTCTCCGCACCAACCACAGAGCCGCTCCACCTCGTCCCGATAGGCGGACTCATCCCCCTCGGAAATGAGCCCCACCAGAGTGGTGTCATCAGCAAACTTAATGATTTTGTTGCTAAGATGGGTAGCTGTACAATCATACGTATAGAGCAGGGGATGCCCTGTCTTGCTACATCTGGTGACAAATAAAATGGTGCTGGAAAAATCCATACTAACGACAGCTACTTAATTCCTGCAAGTCACAGTAACCTCAGCTGTAAAATAAGCTGGTGGGCACTTCCTTCATAAAATAACTGATCAAAAGTGAGACCTATGCAGCCTTGGCTTTTTGGCTGGGGTTCAGCTTTAAGGATGGCAAAATGATATCCTGCGAGTTTAAGGATAGGTTGGAGCAGGCTGGATTTTCAACCTGACCTTGTACTGACCCCTAATAACTTCCTGGTTCCTTGGTCAGAGAAGGATTTATGAACAAGAACAAAGAATAATGTGTCTATCCAAGCAGGGAAGGGAAAAAAGAAAAAGAAAGAGGGGGGTGGGAGGGAGAAAAAACAGAGACACTGTACTTTAGAGCGAAGTACTTCAGTTCTTGGTCTTCTGTAATTACCTACTCAGTGAAAAAATAAAACCGGGGGTGTTCAATTTTATATTAAAAAAATCAATGTTTTAAACAATTTGATGAGCTCTCATAATTTTAAATCTCTCTACAATGTATACATTGCAGCCCTGATCACCTTCAAAGTGAAGTGCTCCAATAATTTTAAATTGTTCTGCACTGAAGAAGCACAAAAGCACCCGTACTATTCCAAATGAAAGCAATCTGAGAAATGTGAAGCACGCTGATAATTTTAAATATCACTCCCTGTCTAGGCTTCTTCCCCTCATATCTATTTTGTCCTGTCCCTAGGGCAGTTTAAAAAAAAAAGAATTTTAAAACAAGTTTCACTGACTGTAAATTTTATTCTAACCTGCAAAAACTGTAAAAATAAAAGAAAACTGTAAATTTTATTCTAACCCACAAACAGTTTTAAAAGTTCTTTGTAATAACTAAATAAATAAATGACCTTCAATTATTTAAAAAGATGCAGATTTTAAAATCTGCAAGCCAAAAAAATCAAAATTAATGAATATGTGTGTGTTTGTGTTTGTGTGTGTGTGTGTGTGTGTGTGTGTGTGTGTGTGTGTGTGTATTATACACATATATTATACAAACGCTGTTCTTTACGGAGTACAGGAAATAAAATGTATGTATAGAATTATTTTTTAAAAAATGAACTCTAATGTTCTCCGCAAGCACTTTTAAGTCCTAATGTAATTAAAACACTCCGATCCTCTTCAAATTAGAAAAGCAAATTGTTACATATCATAAGTAGGTTCTTTTCACTGTAATGACACTCACTTAGATGATTTATGACATACATTATTCTATATCAAAGGACAATGAAATAGGCATTACCAAAGGTAATCTCTGTAATGTCTGGGAAGGGATCTAAAGCCGACTCGGTGCAGCGATGAATGCTGTATTTAAAATGCAAAACCCAAAGACGTTATTATGGTTTTGATTTCTTGTGCTGCAGCTTCTCCTGATCTCTCATATTACTGTGGCAGCACAAAGGATGTTTTGGGGTGTATTCTGTTAAGATAACAGATGGGGGGGAAATGAAATATAAACTCAGCGTTTTATCATTCCTTCGGTGACAATTTTTGCCTTGAAAAAGTTAAGGGGGTGGGGAAAGAAAGCTTATAATCTCAGTGCATACAATTGATGCACAAACTGAAAATATAAAGAGCTCTTGGGATATACTTGTTTTTAGCATGTAAAGCCTTGCGGCATTGTGCAATAAAGTAAACTGCTAAGCTACCGTAACATGTAAACGAATCAGACTAACGAGATTTCCAGACGGGGTTATTCTTGCAACCTGCATGTTGTGCGCTGGCAGTTCCTGATATCCTTACGTTTGTGTTTCAACTCTGGAGCTGCTACCCAAAGCCAGGTGAAGAGAAGGGCCAAATTCCTGGTGACCACTGAAGTAATAGCATCCATTTAATGCCATTAAATCTCAAATGGCTGAATTGCAGAGTTCCAGTTACAGGTAGGTAGCCGTGTTGGTCTGCCATAGTCGAAACAAAATAAAAAAATTTCTTCCAGTAGCACCTTAGAGACCAACTAAGTTTGTTCTTGGTCTGAGCTTTCGTGTGAAGAAGAAGTGTGCATGCACACGAAAGCTCATACCAAGAACAAACTTAGTAGGACCCAGGTGGCGCTGTGTGTTAAACCACAGAGCCTAGGGCTTGCTGATCAGAAGGTCAGCGGTTCGAATCCCTGTGATGGGGTGAGCTCCCGTTGTTCGGTCCCAGCTCCTGCCAACCTAGCAGTTCGAAAGCACGTCAAAGTGCAAGTAGATAAATAGGAACCGCTGCTGCGGGAAGGTAAACGGCGTTTCCGTGCGCTGCTCTGGTTCGCCAGAAGCGGCTTAGTCATGCTGGCCACATGACCCGGAAGCTGTACGCCGGCTCTCGGCCAATAAAGCGAGATGAGCGCCGCAACCCCAGAGTCGGACACGACTGGACCTAATGGTCAGGGGTCCCTTTACCTTTACCTTTACCTTTAAGGTGCTACTGGAAGGAATTTTTTTATTTCAAATTGCGGAGGTTGTCTATGCCTGTAGGTGGTGCTGTGTGGATGCTAGGCTCCTCCCAGTTACCTCTCAGTGGTTTTTTGTGAAGAGGGGGGAACGTTACTCTGTGGTTGGGACATTATACTGCTTTCATAGCAGCTGCTGGAAACCTAAGGAGGGAAGAATGTTGTTGCTTGCAGACTTGCTGTACAGCATCACCCTCACGCCACCTCTCGGCCTCCCCCCTATTATTATTATTATTATTATTATTCGTGCTTTTTTTCTGGGGGTACGCAGGGGTACGCATACCCCTAAACATTTTGTGAATCTAAGTTTGGCCTCATTGAGGGGCAGTATTTCAATATGAGTAGGAAAATGAGAGTACAGTTTTTTAGAGGGGAAAGAACTGATTATTAGTATACTGACCTTCATCTGAGATCCCAGACCAGTGAACAAAAGAAAAACACAAAATACATGACAAAGAAACAAAACAACTCAATAGCACCCATTCCAACAAACACATGTTAAAGGCTATGTATGCATACCATAATGATAAAAGCAATACCTACCCACCCACCCTATTTAAAAGGCCACAGATTGTATAATCAGCCGAAGGCCTGGTTATGGGAAAATGTTTTCGCCTGGCGCCTAAAGCTATGTAAGGAAAGTGCCAAGGGAGCCGACCAAGAAAGAGCATCCCAGAAGCAGGAAGCTGGATCCCAGAATTAGAAGGGTATTAGAAGGGTACAGCGTCCCGTCCCCCCCAAGAAAAACCCCTCATAACAGAACCTAAGGAGAGTCCTGCTGGCTCAGGACAGTGCCCCATCTAGTCCAGCATCCTGTTGTCACAGTAACCAACCAATTCCTTATGGGAACTGTGTGATCTCTGATCCAAATCCTAAGGTTTATGGCCTTTTTATGTAGGTAAGTGGGCAGCAGGTGAATTATTATCTTTAGTTGGTGGAATTTACAGTTCCAGGAAAATACTCCGTGCCCTATGAATTACTCAGGGGGGTCAGCAAGGGATTTGGTAATGACGCCTTTTTCTTTTCTTGGTATCATTTGTTTTAAAATACACGTAGATAGGCGTTCTTTCAGAGCTGATTCAAATTGTATTCTCCTAATAAAGGAGTTCATCAATTTGAGTCACTCTGACACCCCCAAGCACCAGGTTGGTGACCCCTGTGCTAGACAGTTGTCAATCTCTAATAAAAATACGCAGTTTATAAACCTACCTGTCTACAAACTGACCTGCAAACATAACCTCTTGGGGCATGAAAGCTTGAGTGTTGTCAACTGCGCTGTTGGGACGCACAGGCAAAGAGAGAGAATATTATAACCTGTAAATTTAAGACCATCACAACTGATGCCTCTTGTATAGGTATTCTGAGGGGGGTGGAGAGTAGCAGGGCTTAGCTGAGAATTTTCCGTCCATTTTTCAGTCTATAAATGCAAGGGGAGAGAGGATAAGAGAGGTAACATGTTCACTGAGCAATCAGGCAGCTGCACTCTGAAGAAGTAGTGCAAGGTGGAAAATATGTCTCAAACAGTCGTCCTATACATAGCTGTCAACTTTCGGATTTGAAAATAAGGGATTTCCCCAAACTTTTGGATTTGAAAATAAGGGATGCCGCCAGGGCGGTCCAATGGCACCAAGTAGCCTCGCCACCCTGCGCTCCAGAGGCTGCGCGCGAACGGGTGAGCGAAAGAGCGAGTGCGTAGACGGCAGGCCGGCTGTCTGTCTGGTTGGGCGTGAGGGTCTGGCTGCACAAGGCATGCAAGCTCCGCCCCCAGTCGGTCTCAGACTCCTTATTGGCAGCCGAGCAACGCAGCTGAGGAGCCTCCCTGGCCGGCAGAAGGGAGAGGAGCTGCTTCCTTTGAAATCCAGGAAATTTAAGGGATATCAACAATCCGGAATAGCAGCGGGAAACGGCATTGGAATAAGGGCGTTTCCTGCAAAAAAAGGGAGGGTTGACAGCTATGGTCCTATAACAACTCTGTCTCCTGGACCTTACTATTGAGAAGATGCTCCTGGACAAAGCTAAGATCATTAACAACTTAATGACTTGCAACAGAAATATGAAAGGGTAATCAAGGTTCCTCTGGGTTATACACACACACACACACACACACACAGAGAGAGAGAGAGAGAGAGAGAGAGAGAGAGAGAGAGAGAGAGAGAGAGACTTTGTACCCTGTTCACATGAGCTCTTACTTCAGGTATTTTTCCAGCACTAACACATACTTCAACTCCTGCTCTATTCTCATAGATAAGTTTAAAAATCTAAAGGACCCCTGAACAGTTAAGTCCAATCAAAGGCGACTATAGGGTTGCGATGCTCATCTCGCTTTCAGGCCGAGGGAACCGGCGTTTGTCCACAGACAGCTTCCGTGTCATGTGGCCAGCATGACTAAGCCGCTTCTGGCGAACCAGAGCAGCGCACGGAAATGCCGTTTACCTTCCCAGAGTGGTACCTATTTATCTACTTGCACTGGCATGCTTTCGAACTGCTAGGTTGGCAGGAGCCTGGACAGAGCAACGGGAGCTCACCCCGTCGAGGGGATTCGAACCGCCGACCTTCCAATCAGCATGCCCAAGAGGCTGAGTGGTTTAGACCCCCAGTAGTGTTTTGCTCACATTCTTGAATATTCTCGGGCAATAAAAAAGCATGACGTTGGCCCCTCTGATGGTTCACATATATTCTATACCTTCCCTGGCCTGAAACCTAAACATATTTAAGGTGGAGCCAAAACAAAACAAGACCCCTGTTTCTAGCATCTAGGAATGTGAAATATTTTTCCAGGCCTGCTTAAACCTTGATTTTAAAACTTGGGAAACCTTTTCCTGAAGATCCCAGCCCTTTGGCAGCATGAGTATTATTTCTAGCACTCCTGAGAACGTATTAGCCGGACTGGCCAAGAGAGTCTCACAACTCCAGTTTCCCTTCCCATCGGAGCTGCTGCTCAGATTCTCAGCTGCCAGTTTGGTTTGATGGCCAGGCATTCCCAGCTCTTAGATTCTTGCTTCCTTTTTAGGCAGATTCGTCTGGTTGGCCCTTAGATCTGCTAAGAAAGCCAAACTATTTTCCCCCCAGACAGACTCTTCCATATGCTATCCCTTCCTGAAGTGTGTATCACTGGAAACAATCAAAATGCAAATGTCACTCCTTAGTCCGTTAATCAAAATATAAAATGGAGCTTGGCCAGTCTGGAAGAGCTGGAGTTTAGCTTCCTTTTTCAGCCCAATACTGACTAAACTACATGTCAACTATAAGGGATAAGCAGGGATCAACCGTCAGTGACCAAATAGTGACCAAACAGCTTTGCAAGTCCCCTATCAATTGCTACCAATTGCATGTCGAGGTCCCCAAGCCACCCCCAGAATAAATTCACACTTCAGACATAATTTTTGTTTGGGTTTTTGGCATAATTTAGGCCACAACTTTATTAAGATACAAATCATGTGAGTGGTTGCGTAGGCATTGGTTCAGACTAGCTGTCCGACGGGACAGAGCTGACCACGTGTCAGCAAAGGGAAATCCCATCTGGGGAGAGATGGAGGCTGGGGGCAGAGCCCTCCCTCTCCCCAGAGGTTCCCAGGGGCTCTTGCGTGGCCCTGTCCCCCGACCGAGGGTTTGGACAAATGCATGTCGAGCCCCTGGATTCCTTTAACGGAATTCCCATCACACCATTATCACTTTGGAGGGCAACCGCCAAAGCAACCAACATAACCAATGCCTAACCGCCAACCTTACAAGTTGTGACTAGTTGCTATGTAGTAGGTGAAAACCAAATGGCACCAGCCAATCCGCCATATGGAAAACTTCCTACTAGGCCCCTGCCCAACAGCAGACGACCCCATGGCAGGCAATAGCAAGGTCAATACAGAGGCCTAATAAAACAGGGAGGGAGGGAGGGTGATCCAAAGCATGCAGCCAAGAGGAAGGTCGCACAATGTGCTGACCAATATATAGGACGCTGGGCTGTCCATCACAAATTGCAACATATAAATCTCCCCAGCAACACCACCAGGTCCAATCCAAGCTGTGGCCATCTACCAACTCACCCCAGCTACAGGGGAGGTGGCTTGCTAGCCCCCACCGCAACACGTGCTCTCCGAGAGGGAGAACACGCTTTGTAAAGCAAATACAAAATATCATTGAATGTCAAAAGAAACGTCTTTGGCCAAATATTTGCACATGCAGAGAATATCTAGAAAGTATTTAACAGCAAAGTTGGCATGTATGCATTTAAGCTCCATATGTTGATTATGGTTGGGAGACACAGGACATGGAAAACACACAGCAAAATATCCTTATCTTTGCTCCTACGAATAGTTGAAAGTGGTCTAGAGAAAGGTATTATGCATCCTGATGCTTAACACGACATAAAAATGTCTTTCTGCTTGCAACTGTCTGTTTTATTAGGTTTGCATCGTATTAGTGTCATATGAGTACTTGATTTCAATATAGCAATATGAAAGTGTTCATGTAATTTCACTTCTATATCACATTAATACTAAACTGCTGAACATGGTAGTAATATAAAACTAATGTGACAGAATACTACCAGTCTGAGATGATGTAAAAATTCCTGATATTGCAGAAAGTTATTCAGACCAAATACAGAACAATGAAGGAGCAGTTTGATTTTAAAAGACTCTCATTCCTTTTCCTTGACCTGCTTAAACAATCCTGATTATCAGGTAATGCACTTGGCTTATAATTTTTCCATTCATGGGTTTCCATCCCATAGTCTTTTCACTGACCCTTCATTCCATGATGCAGGCCAGCCCTGTATAACATGTCACACAATAGACCAAAGGTAAAGGTAAAAAGGGTAAAGGACCCCTGGGCGGTTAAGTCCAGTCAAAGGCGACTATAGGGTTGCGATGCTCATCTCGCTTTCAGGCCAAGGGAGCCAGCCTTTGTCTACAGACAGCTTTCCGGGTCATGTGGCCAGCAAGACTAAACCGCTTCTGGCGCAACGGGACACCGTGTCGGAAACCAGAGCGCATGGAAACACCATTTACCTTCCTGCCGCAGCAGTACCGTGCTTTCGAACTGCTAGGTTGGCAGGAGCTGGGACAGAGCAATGGGAGCTCACCCCATTGTGCGGACCAAAGGAACCCCATCAGTTCCACATTGTAGCCTGCAACAACCCCCTCGTTTTTGTTGTTAGACCCCCAGTAAGAATTCCTTACTAGGAAATTTAGGAGATGAAATAAAAGAAAAAGATAAAAGCTTCTTTATGTACGCCATATCAGTGGCGAGACTCATGATAGCTAAGAATTGGAAGAGCGCAAACTTACCCGATCTAGAAGATTGGCAAACTAAGCTAATGGGATATCAAAGAATGGCAATAAAAATAGCAGAAAATAGAGGAATATCTGACCAAGAAGTGGAGAAAAATTGGAAATCATTTCAGGATTACATAGGGAACAAAGTTGAGAGAGCCAATCTTCTGTTGCATATATAAGTGGGCTCACAGCTTAAGCAAATGAGAATAAGCAAAAAAAAGTAAGGTATATAATGTGATAAGGATAAGATACAAAGCATAATAACGGTTGGACTGGAAGTCAACACGGTGGGAAGGGGGGGTTTCACTATCTCTGTCTTTTTGTTTTTTGTTTTGTCTTTTTTTTGTTTTTCTTATATTTTATATTTGTGTTGTTTTGAAAATTCTTGCTTGTATGTTTTGAAAATTTAATAAAGCATTAAAAAAAAAAGACCCCCAGTAGTGTTTTGCTGAAAGTGGAAGTAATAGTGAAATCACAGCTAAGAAGCTTAAATCATATATACGACTGACACCCTTCTTCAGAATTTAAACCAATGTCCAGAACTTTAACATTCAAAAACTTACATTGCAGAAACTTATAGAATTAAAACATAATATTAATGGTCATATGCTTATCCAAGCATCGGCTTACAGTCTCATCTTCTAACTTCCAAACAACTGTATTTCCCTCTCTTTCCAGAGCTCAGCACTCAGCCTTCTGTATCTCAATTAAGCCATGCCTTGCAGCTCCTACGAGAGATTTCCACTTTCACCTTCTCCAACACTCTATTCAACTTAGCAGTGTTCACAGTGGATTCTAAAACACAGCCATTTTGCTTCACATAAAATGGAGCCTCTCCTTCCCTAGAAACCTCCCATGGTGACCAACGTTAGCCAATCACATGAGAACTACTAGAGAAGTCTCTAGAATTCAGTTACCAACCAGTCAAATTTAAACACTTAAGTAATGCTTATGTGCATTTACATTTTCAGTGAATTAAATTACTATGCTTAACACAGATGGCCCTGGAAGACATGGCCAGTAGACTGCATCCACTTTCATGGATCCTAATTTATACAGTTCTGATGGCTAACCAGTTCACTGTCAAAAAATCAGACAACCAGTGCCTTCCTTTCCCACAATGCCATGGCCTGGTTTCTCCTGCTACTGCACTGGTAGTGCTTCTGTAGACTTTGTGGAGGAAATGGTGTTCTAACCATCTTGGGAAGTATTTTCTTTTCTCTCTATGTGCCACATTTCACTACCGAGGTAAGGATTCCATTTTAGACACTGTTGTTTGAGGCACAAAGCAATTACCTCAGGCAAAGGGAAGCCCCAGTTTGGCTGGGAAGAGATTTCTTCCACTGCCGTTTCTGAAGAAAAGACCTTATTTTCATGGAGCGATGGGAGAAATGGAACCAAACAGGAACTTCAATACCTTCAGTGGGAAATGTGAATGAAATTGGCCACTTAAATCAGCAGGGGCAAATTTTGTCTAGAAAAAAGGCTGGTGTAAGTGAATCAAGTTTCCCGTTGATCATTTCTTTATATATTCTCTTAAAATGATGCAGATTTTACCATTAAGCTGCTTATTCTATTGTTGTTTTGTTCTAATAACTAGCCTTGCTTCTTGCACTTGTCAGATTGCATGTATTTTATGGGTTTTCCATTTTTTTAACCTATAGTGGGAATGTGTTTAAAATATTCTCTTGCAGGGAATACTATGACCTGCAGCCAAAAATGTTTGTGGGGATTAAACACACACACACACACACACACACACACACACATTTGCGTGTTGAGGTCCCCAAACCACTCCTCAAATAATTCACACATCAGACAGAATTTTTGTTTTGGTTTTTGGCATGATTTTGGCCACAACTTTATTAAAATACAAACAATGTGAGTGGTTGCGTAGGCATTGGTTAAGACTATCTGTCCCACTGGGGACAGAACTGACGACCGTCAGTAAGGGGAAAACCCTCTGGAGAGATAAAGGGAGCCGGGTGGTCTGACCCTCCCCTCTCCCCTCAGGCTCCCAGGGCTCTTACACGGCCGTGGCCCCCGACCGGGGGTTCGGACACAAAGCATCGAGCCCCTGGATTCCTTTAATGGAATTCCCCTAACACCAGCAACAATTGGAGGGGCATACACAGTCAATCATAACCCCTCCACCAACCAACATAATAACCAATGCCTAACCGCCAACCTTACAAGTTGTGACTATTTGCTACGCAGTAGGCAAAAACCAGATGGCACCAGCCAATCAGCCAAATGGAAAAATTCCTGCCAGGCCCCTGCCCCAACAGCAGATGACCCCATGACAGGCATAGCAATGTCAACACAGAGGCCTAAATCATAGGGAGGGAGGGCGGTTGATCAGAAACCCGCAGCCAAGAGGGGGATCACGTTGCAAAACCCACCATTATATATACGCTGGACTGTCCATCAATAAATTGCAACATACAATTCTCCCCAACAACACCCAGGGTCCAATCACATCAGTGGCCATCCATACGATCCCGCCCAGCACCAGAGGGGTGACTTGCTTGCCCCCTCCCCACCATGAAGGAGAACACGCTTTGTTTTAAGTTTTTTTTTAAGATTATTAATTTATTTATCTATGGCAATCCATCCTGAATTTTGTTAATTTGCTAGTTTAAGGAACCGCTCCTTGCATATTGCTCAACCCCAAGAAATGGAAGGGAAGGAAGGAAAGAGTCGCCAGACGAAAAACACAGCAATATGTTCGTCTCAGATTCATTTTTGGAAATGGCACGTTTCCCACCTTTAAAGTATACGTCACACTTTAGTGAATCGGGGAGTAAAAGTTCAATGGCATGAGTTGCTGCTGAAATACAAGAATGTAAGAGCTGTGACCACTAGCTCAAAAACCCTGACTGCATACTGAGTATAAAAGCAAGTCTTTTCGCAGTAGCTTTCAGCCTGTCTCTGAGCACCCTGCCCCTCTGTCTGTTTTAACTCTGTGCATCCTTCTGTCTCTCCTGTAGAAATCTAGGACTACGTTTGTACCAGAAGAAGCACATCCCTTTGTTTAATCAAACTCTCAAATACCAACAATACAAGTTAAGGCGAGTTCAGCATAAAAGTAAGTGGACATATAGGGCAATGCCATTAAGAAATGCCCTTTAGGTTTGCCTTTTTATTTTATTTTTTAATTTTGAGTGCAATATTATTATTATTACTTGCACAATTTGTATTTAGGAACATTACTGCTTTAAGAGAGAAAATTTTAAACCCTCAGAAATTACTCTCAGTCTAACGAGTTCTTTTCCACTGACTACAGACATCATTAGGGGATGCCTATAGCCTGGGGCTGTGCATGAACTTTTTCTTCTAACTGTACACTTTATGTATAATTTAGCTTCCTTGCCTAAATTATTCAAGCAAATAGTGAGTGAAAATAATGGAGTTCACTGAAACCTTCCAGAGTATTAGAATAAAACAGTTTTTTACGTTGATTTGAATTTTTAAGCTTTTTAATCATGGGTTTCAAATGGAATATGAATGTTTTCGGCTCTTCGTGGCTTGTCCCCCTGTGCCTTCTTTCTCTTTCTTACCCCCCCCCCTCCCCTGAAAAAGAAAATAAGGCAGGAAATTGTCTTTAACGGTTTATACTGTCAATTAATAAACACTGCTGAGGTAGAAAGCTACCTAAGGTAGAAAAGTTAACAGCTGAGGGGCAGAAACTGTAGATACATTGTGCGTGGGGATTTCCTTTCACATCACTGTGTGTCCTCCGCTTAAAGCATTTGATAGGTCAGCCTTGGAAAGAGGCCCACAAAAGTTACTAGCCTAGCCTCTAGTATAAGAGTTTGGATTTGGATTTGATATCCCGCTTTATCACTACCCGAAGAAGTCTCAAAGTGGCTAACACTCTCCTTTCCCTTCCTCCCCCACAACAAACACTCTGTGAGGAGAGTGGGGCTGAGAGACTTCAGAGAAGTGTGAAGAAGAAGAAGAAGAAGAAGAAGAAGAAGAAGAAGAAGAAGAAGAAGAAGAAGAAGAAGAAGAAGAGTTTGGATTTGATATCCTGCTTTATCACTACCCGAAGGATCATAGAATCATAGAGTTGGAAGAGACCACAAGGGCCATCCAGTCCAACCCCCCTGCCAAGCAGGAAACACCATCAAAGCATTCCTGACAGGTGGCTGTCAAGTCTCTGCTTAAAGACCTCCAAAGAAGGAGACTCCACCACACTCCTTGGCAGCAAATTCCACTGTCGAACAGCTCTTACACTACTCCTTCGGGTAGTGATAAAGCGGGATATCAAATCCAAACTCTTCTTCTTCTTCTTCTTCTTCTTCTTCTTCTTCTTCTTCTTCTTCTTCTTCTGCTTCTTCTTACTGTCAGGAAGTTCTTTCTAATGTTTAGGTGGAATCTTCTTTCTTGTAGTTTGAATCCATTGCTCCGTGTCCGCTTCTCTGGAGTCTCAAAGCGGCTCACATTCTCCTTTCCCTTCCTCCCCCATAACAAACACTCTGTGAGGTGAGTGGGGCTGAGAGACTTCAGAGAAGTGTGACTAGCCCACGGTCACCCAGCAGCTGCATGTGGAGGAGCGGAGACGCGAACCCGGTTCTCCAGATTACGAGTCTACCGCTCTTAACCACTACACCACACTGGCTCTGCTAAAGGGCTAATAGTTTGTGTTTCCAGGGTGCCTGTTCCCTGGAGCCAGCCAGCAACTTTAAAAATTGCCTTCCCTCCAGTGGGCTAGCATGGTTTCCATGCTGGTCACAAAGGAAGAGGCTTCCTTCCACCATTAGCAGTGGGCTTGTTTCTGGAAACCTGCAGCTATTGCAGCTGTTGAGTCATTAAATACAAATCTGTGGTCGGTATTTCCAGGCATTTGGTGTGTTTTTTTGTTTTTTAAGTGTACAGAAAGCATAGCGCCTACTAACATGTTGCAAAGGATCCTAATTACCATATTTTCCGCTCTATAAGGCGCACCTGACCATAGGACGCACCTTGTTTTTAGAGGGGAAAAGCCCCATTTTTTTTAGGATCAGCTCAAAGTAGTTGAGCTTACTTTGCAAAGGGAAAAAATCCTGTTTTATGGGGTTTAACTCACAGTTCTGCAGCTTCAGGAAAGGGAGCCATTTCTACAGTTTCCAGACAGATAATCTAATAAGCCAGTCACATGTCGCTGGGGAAACAGCCTCCCTCTGCAAGGGGGCGGGGCTGGAATCTCTCTCCCTTATCTCTCTCCCGATCGTTTGCTGAGCAGCTGCTCAGGGGGCTTCCTTTCAACACCCCCTTCTCTCTCTTTTTTTTTAAAAAAAAGCACAATCTGCTTTTGCCCCTGGGCAGTTCAGCTCCAGGTACCACACATTCGCTCCATAAGACGCACAGACATTTCCCCTTACATTTTAGGAGGAAAAAAGTGTGTCTTATGGAGCGAAAAATACGGTATTAAAGTAGTGCAGATGTTGCACTACCAAACGTTTCTTGAAGGCAGCCCTTCTCTCTGGAGGAAATTGCATTTTCCCAGTGATAAACCATAATATTTTGCTTTTGGGGAAATGCTCCTATTTCAATAGAGCCATGTGGATTTGAAAACTGATTGCTTGTGCACATATTATTAACGCTAACACTGATTAATATGTCCACTATGTCACTGGCGTTCCATCAGGCTCTCTGGGTGCATTCATAAAGAATGTGTTAACTGATCAACCACCATCTTCAGATTAATGAAACCTGAGGACACTTGAAATGTTTTTAACATTAGGCTGAACAGCTTGCGACGTGCAAATTTGCTGAAATTCCTTACTACAGATCTTAGGATAATAGAAAAATTGGAACCAAGTCTGGCGCAGTTACACTCCTGCTGTTACCTAATCTCATGATTTGATAATGTCTTGATCTGTTTTCTGTGTGGTTTTTCCTCTGTCGCTGTCTCTCCCTCATTAATATATGTCTTATTTTTTAAAAAAAAAAACCAACAACAACCTATGTATCTTGCCATAGTAGAGGCTCAGGGGGGAAAGGGCTTTGAAGTTGTGTAAAGTGGGCAATTGCAGTTCCTTCCTCTGCAAGAAGATCTGATGAAAGAAGATTAAAGCAGAGAGGGAAATGTCTCTTCAGAGAGGTAGAGTTGTGTTCCTTGTAAACATGCAAAAAGTAGTCATCCATCCACTATGCAAAGCTGACTGTATTTCTTAGGATTTGAGTTGCTACACAGAATTGCTGCATACTCCAAATCATTGTGATCAATTATCTGATCCACCGGACTAGGAATGTTGGAGATGGAAAGATATTGCGATGGTGCTTAACACCCAAGGTCCTCTAGGATACAGTAAGTGATAAACATTAGCCCCACAATGGAGAGCTTTGAAGTAAACTTTTAAAAATATTCAGATAGAGCACAGTCTCATTGAAATGAACAGGTTATAAGAGCCTAAAGGTAAAGGGACCCCTGACCATTAGGTCCAGTCGCGGACAACTCTGGGGTTGTGGCGCTCATCTCGCTTTATTGGCCGAGGGAGCCGGCATACAGCTTCCAGGTCATGTGGCCAGCATGACTAGGCCGCTTCTGGCGAACCAGAGCAGCGCACGGAAACGCCGTTTACCTTCCCGCCGGAGCGGTACCTATTTATCTACTTGCACTTTGACGTGCTTTCGAACTGCTAGGTGGGCAGGAGCAGGGACCGAGCAACGGGAGCTCACCCCGTCGTGAGGATTCAAACCGCCAACCTTCTGATCGGCAAGCCCTAGGCTCTGTAGTTTAACCCACAGCGCCCCCCGCGTCCCTATAAGAGCCTAGCAAGATGTTTAAACCCTGAGTATTTCAAAGGAATATAGGCATCCAAAACTTACTCTGAATTGTGCACACGTATCTACTGAAATGTTTTGGTGGAGCTGGTTTTGTTTTAATAAACCTTCAATTTGGCAATCACCACAAAGGCACAAAATTCAGATTACGAATGCCAGTTCAGCCGCAAGATTTGGGGGTATTGCTCATAACTGGTAGCCACTAGGGATTAGCAATCCAACCTCTTACAGTCAGACTCTCAGAAATGTATGCACTCCAAAATTCCACTGAAGGTTAGAAAGAGGAAGAGTTTAATGTGAAGTCTTGATAGGAGCTTAGATAGAGAAGAGTCAATCTTTGTGGTCCATGAGGCAGAGATGAGAAATACCTCATGTGTATCCATGCTTGCTGTTAGTACCTCACCCAATACTTCATTATTTCACCAGAAGTCTGAATTAGCTAGCATAACATTTGGATCAAGTCCTTTATAACTTATGCAGTACAGACTTCCATACGATTCTAGATCTATTTAGTGGACCATAACACTATTTGTGCAGCCTTAGGAATCTTTAGAGGTTCCATTCCAATAATCATCTAGAAGTTTGAATATTTATCTGCTGCCTGTCTAGCCAAACATATCCATAACTTTTTGCTCAAACCTTCTTTTGGAGATATTAGGAATGAGGGATCTGTCTGAAATATTTTCACTGGGTTACTGGGACAAGAAACAGAGAGAACACCAAAGACTTATGAGTTTCTAAAACGGCTGCTTCTGAGTTACTTATTTTTATTATTATAATATTAATAATTGCTTTCCCCAAGTGATGTTCTGAATCTGTTCATTACCAATTGAGCATGGTAAATCAATCTTCATAAGAAGCCACAACACTTATACAAGTTTGAACTGTTTAGGTATGCCCCCAATATAATTTTCTGTGAATTTGTGGACACATCTAAGTAAGCCCTGCATGAATTGAAAGGTGCCTTCATCTTGAAGCCCCCAGATTTTACAAGAGCCTAAATCTAAATCACGTTTTTACACACTTTCTCAAAAAAAAAAAAAAAAAGAAGTGCTTTCCCTGGCATAGGATCAAGGGAAAACCTGTAGCTTTTCTTCTCTGTGTCTTTCTATAGGACATCCAAATGGATCTTCATAACAACTTTTTGGTGGATGGTCTTGAGAAGAAGGCCTTGCTAGCATTGTAAGGGAACCAGACCACTGTCACAGAGAAATTGGAGTAAATAAGGAAGGAAGAAGTGAAGAGTTCCTTCATATTTACTTTGCAGTAATGCAGTCTTTTGAGATGCCTTCTGAACATGTTTGTCTGGGGCTGGGGCCAAAGTAGTCACATCTGTACACAAAAACCAACAGACAATCGCGGAAATAATAATCGAATATGAAATACACAAAACCGTGAAAAACTCTGAAATATGAACTATAAAAATATATTATGCCAACAAATTGACAGAAAACGGCATAACTTAACACACATCTACAAGTATCTCCTCAAAGGCGTTGCATATAGCATACTTTCCAAATACAGTGGGACCTCGACTTACGAAGATAATGCGTTCCGACGCGATCTTCGGTAGTCGAAAACACTCGTAAGTCGAGTCCCCATAGGGATGCATTGAGCGAAAAAAATTCGTAAGTCGAAAAAATCCTATTCAAAAATTCGTAAGTCGAAAAAATCCTATTCAAAGCGGCCGCGACTTCCTTTCGCAAGTCGAAAAATTCGGTTGCGGCGGCCATTTTTTTTCTTCCGGAAGTCGAAAAACACATAAGTCGGGTCACTCATAAGTCGAGGTCCCACTGTATACTGGTAATCAACTCTCAAAGTGCAAAGTTCCTTATGCAATACTATGTGTTGTAGAGTGATTGTACAATGAATGCTCATAGATATGGTGTGTACAGCAAAGTCTCTCAAACGTCCTCATCTGTCCTCCGACAGGTGGGTAGCTTGAGGTCTCCCCGTTTCACTGGTACAGTTTCTTCAAAGGAACGGACTTCATCTTTGGTAACAACAATAATGCACTCTATCAACATTTCATAAAGCTTACTAGAATATTAATGTGATAATTTAAGATACTCACCAACAGAAATACAGAATAACAAAATTTAACCATGGCTAAAAAGCTCCAGCAACTCTAACGTTCATCACTCTGTACACAGGCTGTGGCTCAGTGTCTCCTCCAGATCCAAACAGACTTGTTTTCTCAAACCCTCTCCTGAATTTTACACTGTTTAGTACAATCCTTAATCATGTAATAGTATTCCTCTATTCTGCTTGGATCAGACCACACCTGAAATACTGTGCCCAATTCTGGTCACCACAATTTAAGAAGGATGTTGACAAGCTGGAATGTGCGCAGAGGAGGGCAACCAAGATGATCAAGGGTCTGGAAACCAAGCCTTATGAGCAGTGGTTGAAGGAGCCGGGGATGCTTAGCCCGGGAAAAAGTAGACTGAGAGGAGATATGATAGCCATCTTCAAATATCTCAAGAGCTGTCATACTGCCATATGGAAGAGGGAACAAGCTTGTTTTCTCCTGCACCAGAGGGTAGGACTCAAACCAATGGATTCAAGTTACAAGAAAGGAGATTCCAACCAAACATACGAAAAAACTTTCTGACAGTAAAAGCTGTTTGACAGTCGAATGGTCTTCCTCCGGAGGTTGTGGACTCTTCTTCCTTAAAGGTTTTTAAGCAGAGGACTAGATGACTCTTGAGGTCCCTTCCAACTCTATGCTTCCATGATTCTATGTGTTGGAAAATTTACCTTGGTGCATGGAGCACTAGGTTTCCCCATTCTCATTAGAAAGCTGCCCATAATTTTGTATGAGCAAAAAAATGTTTTTTTAAAACAAAAACAAAAACAACTAATAATCCCCTGTTTTGGTGCTTTGTCCATCTAATACAACTGTGTCCAGGATTTTACTACAGGATTTCACAGCACTCATCTGTTTCCAGACACCAGCACAAAATGTATAGAATGTGTATTTGGCACAGTTGTACAAACATAAAACAACCCTTATTTTTCTTTGCAGGCCTAAAAGTTCACACATGCACTAAAAAGGTAGAGGGACCCCTGACCATTAGGTCCAGTTGCGAACGACTCTGGGGTTGCGGCGCTCATCTCGCATTATTGGCCGAGGGAGCCGGCGTACAGCTTCCGGGTCATGTGGCCAGCATGACTAAGCCGCTTGACCAGAGCAGCACACGGAAACGCCGTTTAGCTTCCCACCACAGCAGTACCTATTTATCTACTTGCACTATGACATGCTTTCGAACTGCTAGATTGGCAGGAGCAGGGACCGAGCAATGGGAGCTCACCCCGTCACAGGGATTCGAACCGCTGACCTTCTGATCGGCAAGCCCTAGGCTCTGCGGTTTAGACCATGCACTACTGCACTTATAATACTACTGAACATAAACCTGACATAAGGTTTAAATAAATATATGTTGAAATGAAGGGGCAGGGGGAGAAGAGCTGAGAACTCAGGAAAACTATTGGTCGTTCCCTTTTTCATTAGGTCAGCTAAGCAGAAAAGAAAGAAATGGATTGCGAAATCTCTTGATAGAGTTGCATTATTTCCCACAGAATTCAAATTCACAAAAGCCTCCTGCAACTCTCCCTATGAGAATTTCTTTTCCAACATTGTTAGAGATAACATATATCCATAGGTAAGCTCAGCCCATCTTCCCAATTCCCCGTATCTCTTGAAAATTAATGTATTCCAATCTCGGTGGGGCGCGTGAGGAGCTGGACGCTTTCCCATAACGCTGCGGACTGCAAGGGCACCGAAAACCTGGCTAGTGAGCGCCTGTAGCCCTCGGGCTTAAGAAATAAGTTCGTAACAACCCGTGAGTACGGAATGAGAACTGTATTGTGATACAGTAATACGAGACGTAATATAAAGGAAGACTCCGGGGGAATAGAGCACCCCGAGGACTGTTCTATCCCATGTTGGGGATGCGATAAGGGAACTATCTGTCACTTACGTTTACAACAGAGACAGCAGGTCCGGAGTGACGCCGATTTAGATAACTCAGCTGTGCGCCGAGTGACGGGCTCTGAGCCAGCTTGAGAGGTGGAGGCTGCAGAGCGTCTAGGCGCGAAGGAGACAAAGGGGAGAACTAAGCTGGGTGATTAAATAAAGGTGACGGCAAAACAATTTAGGAAAGACGTGGGAGGTGACGGCAGAGAGAGGAAGGAAGGCAAGAGGAGGGCAAAATGGAGGGTAATGCTGAGTAATGAAGGCAGTATATAACATCCGCCTTCTTTACGGAAGCGAGAAGCTGAAAGTGACACGGAACTGAATGACTTAACAGCTTATAATTTATAGCGACACCTACTGGCGCCACTGATAATTGCTTCAAACCCAAATCCCTCTCTGCACTCTTCCCCATATAGAAGGAAATGGACTGATCCCTAGAAAACCAACAAAGGGAGCAAAGTTGTTAATGTCATTGCAACAGCATAATTGAACATAATTGTTGAAGATTGGAAAGTAAAGCAGAGCAGATGACCCCCTGATATCATTGGGGGTGGGGGACTCCCAGTTAAGGAGAAAAGCCTTAGAAAGTAATAATGATAAAAGTTGATAATTTTAAGCCTTGTAAACTTGCAGAATGACGGGATTAAAGGCAAAAGGCGCAAAAGGAGTAACAGCAGCAACGCAACCTGCTGATGGGCCAACATTAAGAAGACAATCCACGGCAGCAGCGGGAGAAATGGAGGCCCTGGATGCTATAAGAAAGGCAATCGCAGAAATGAACAAAACAATAAACGAAAAACTGGACTCAGTAATTTGTAAGGTAGAGGCAAATACTAAAGCGATTGACTCAAATACAGCAGCGATTGAAGGCATGTCAGCACAAATAAAAGACCTGCACGCCAAGGACAAGGAATTGGAGACGGCAGTGAAAGAGATGAATGGTAAAATATCTAAGCATGACGACCAGATTAAAAAGCTGACAGCGGAAAATAGAGAGATTAAAAAAACCCAAGGGAAAGAAGAGGAGGAAAGGAAAGAAATATTGAGGATGCAGGAGGAATTAGCAGACCAGATGGCGATGTTGGAATTAAAGCAGAAGGCACACATTCTTAGATTGAAAGGTGTGCCGGAACTAGGAAACGAGCCGGTGGCTGCAAGAATAATTAAAGAAATGGCCAGCTGGTTGGCAGTGAACGAAAATGAAATGCTACTAGATATAGATAAAATCTTCAGACTAAGGGTGGATAGAACTAGAGCGCCAAAAGGAGTCAGAAGGCCTGCGGACTGCCTAGTTTTCTTCAATTCAATGCTACTAAGAGATAAAGTACTACAGAGAAAGAAACAGACGGAGCTAGTAATTGAAGGAAAGACAATATCAATTTATAAGGAAATTCCCAAAAGATTAACAGCGAAGAGACAACATTACAGGACTTTGACCGAGGTTCTAAGGAAAAGAGGAGTATGGTATACGTGGGAGTTCCCAGAAGGGGTCTCCTTCATTTTTAAAGAGAGGAAAAAGACACTGAGAACGGCTGAAGAAGTCAATAGGTTTTGTAGTAGATACAAGAAGGAGCTCTTTTTGGTGGAAGGAGAATCGAAAGAGGACGACAATCAAGAAGAGGAGTAAAGGAGGGAATATTTGGTTTATGTAAAGGAATCTCTTTTTGTGTGACGAGTTTCGATATTGCATTTAATATCTTTTAACTCTCTGACCCTTTCTGTATTTTTGAAACATATCTTGAAAGCCAAAGTTTTCTTTTCGAATATTAAATTTAAAGCTGAATAAAAGGATGAATTTAAATATAGTTTCCTGGAACGTAAACGGGCTAAATAATAAAGGTAAAAGAAACAGGATTGAGTATATATTAAAAAAAGGTAAATGGGATATTATTTGTTTGCAAGAGACTCATGTGTCCCCAAATCATGAAAGATTATTGTGTAATACTAAGCTGGGTAAAGAATTTATTGCATCGAATGTTAAGAAGAAGAAAGGAGTTGTGATATATGTTAGGGAAGGAATTAGTGCGGAAAAGATCTTCCAAGATGAAGAAGGCAGGGTTGTGGTAATCAAAATCAATATAGGAAAAGAAGAATTGATCTTGATGAATGTTTATGCGCCAAATGGCTGTAAAGTAAATTTTTTCCAGAAAATAGGAGAAATAATGGGGAAAGTAGTAAGTCAAGAGGAAATATTGATTGTGGGAGACTTTAATGGGGTGGTAGAACCAGGAATAGATAGAACAGGAAAACGGAAAAATAAAGGTAAGCTACCAGAGACTTTTTTCCAGATAGTGAGTAATTATGGGTTAATAGACTGCTGGAGGGCTAAACATTTAAATGAAAAGGAATATACCTTCTATTCGGATGCAAAAAAGTCCCTGTCAAGAATAGATTTAATTTGGTCCTCCACAAGATTGATGTCTAGGATTGAGAAATGTAAGATTCTAGAGAAATCCCTATCAGACCACAATCCGGTTATGGTGAAAATAAAAGAAAGTAAAAAAGGAAGGGGAAGATGGAGAATGGAAGATAGCCTACTGAATGATGATAAATTTGTGAAAAAATGTAAAGAATTATTGATGGAGTTTTTTAAAAACAATACTGAAAAAGATACAAGTTTACCAATAATATGGGATGCAAGTAAAGCCTATATTAGAGGCTTATATATTCAACAGAAACATCTAGTTAGAAAAAAAGAGAGATAAATTTAAAAAAGATAAAAGAGGAAATTGGGAAAAAAGAAAAAGAATTAAAGAATAATCCAAAAAGAATTGAATTGGCAAACCAAATTAAAATATTACAAAAGGAATTAGCAATAATAATAGGAGAGGAGATAGAAAAGAAAATTAGGTGGATGAAGCAAAAGACATTCGAAACAGGAGGTAAGGTGGGAAAACTTCTAGCCTGGCAATTAAGGAAAAAACAAAGAGATAGGACAATTATTAGTATTAAAGAAGGTGAGAGGAATCTGACTGAATTAGGAGATATTAAGAGATGTTTAAAAAAAATTTATGAAAATTTATATAAAGGAAGGAATATTACAGAGGAAGAAATGAGAAAGTACTTTGCAAATCAAAAATTACCAAAAATTAAAGAGGAGGAAAAATTAATACTAAATGGCCCGATCACAATCCAGGAAATAGAAAAGACCATTGGAAAGCTTAAACAAGGGAAGGCGCCGGGTACAGACGGCTTAACAGCGCTGCATTATAAAATTTTTAAGGAAGAAATAAAAGAGGTATATAGCAATCTGGTAAATGGAATTATGAAAAAAGGAGATTTACCCCTCACGTGGCAAGAGGCATACATAGCCCTAATCCCAAAAGGAACTGACCCCAGCCCCCGAGCAGGAGCTTTTAGGCCAATATCACTGTTGAATGTCGATTATAAGATCTATGCGATGGTATTAGCAGAGAGATTAAAGGAGGTCTTGAATAGAATAATTGATGATAACCAGCAAGGGTTCCTTCTAGGTAGGAAAATGGCTAAAAACATGAGGATAGTACTAAATTTGATTGAATACCTGGAATGGAACCCTGGAAAAAAGACTGCTTTGATCTTTCTAGACGCCGAAAAGGCTTTTGATAATTTAGAATGGAAATTTATGGAAAGATCATTGGCGGAAAGAGGGATGGAGGGGGATTTTCTAAGAGGAGTTAAAGCCATATATAGTAGACAGGTGGGTAGGTTGATAATAAACGGTGAGATTGCAGACGAATTCCCCATTACAAAAGGAACACGGCAAGGCTGCCCACTTTCGCCATTATTGTTTATATTGGCAATAGAATATTTAATAAGAGAGATAGATTCGAATGTGAAGATAAAGGGAGTTAAAGTGGGGAAAAATATGTGGAAGATACGAGCCTTTGCAGACGATATTATTCTAATGGTGGAGGATCCAAAGGAGGGTATAGGAAAATTGGAAAAGATATTGCAAAATTATGGGGAAGTTTCAGGGTTTAAAGTTAATGGGGATAAGACCAAAATGATTGTTAAAAATATTAAAGGTAGAGAATTAGAGGATCTGAGATATAAAGTTAATTGGGAAATAGTTAAAAAGATTAAGTATTTAGGAATTGTAATTGGGGAGAAAAATACGCAGTTATTTGAAGATAACTATACCAGAATTTGGAACGAAATCAAGAAAGATCTGGAAAGGTGGAAAGTATTAAAATTATCAATGATGGGGAAGAGATCGGCGATCAAAATGTCTGTTTTACCGAAAATGTTGTTCCTCTTCCAAATGTTACCGATCATAGGGAGGGATGAGAATTTTGAAATGTGGAGGAAAGACATCAGTAAATTTATCTGGGGAGACAAAAAGCCTAGAATTCAATATAAATTATTGACTGAAGCTAAAGAAAGAGGGGGCTGGGGGGTACCTGATTTAAAACTTTACTATGCAGCAGCAGGGCTGTGTTGGATTAGAGATTGGGTCACACTGGAAGACGAAAATTTGTTGGAGTTGGAGGGGTTTAGGAACATAGCTGGTTGGCATTCGTATTTAATACAGGAAGGTAAAAGTAACAAGAAAGAATTCACTGAGCATGTTATCAAAAGATCTTTATTCAAAATTTGGTTAAATTATAGAGACAGGCTGGAACCGAAGACTCCAAAGTGGCTCTCCCCGTTTGAGATCACGGCCATATCTAGAAGAAGAGAAAAAGAAAACTGGTTAACTTATGAACATATAATAATAAAAGACAAAGATCAGTGGAAGCTAAAGACTTATGAGGAAATAAAGGATAAATGTACGAGCTGGCTAAATTACACCCAAATTCATAGTATGTTTAAGAAACAAAGAGAAATAGGGTTTCTGGAGGGGAAATCCAAATTGCAGGAGCTATTAGTCGAAAATAAAAAGAAATCAATAGCAAAATTATATAAATATTTGCTGGAGTGGGAAATGAAAGAGGAAGAAGTGAAGCATACAATGATTAGGTGGTCACAAGATATAGGGAGGACTATTTATTTAGAACAATGGGAGAGTGTTTGGAAAAGTAGTATAAAATTTACCGCCTGCATAAACATTAAGGAAAACATGCTAAAAAAATTTTATAGATGGCACCTAACCCCAGAGAAATTGGCTAAGATATATAGGACAAAAACAAATGCGTGTTGGAAGTGTAAGAACAAACCAGGTGACTATTACCATTGCTGGTGGGGATGTGATGAAGTTAAAAAATTTTGGAACATTATCTACGAAAAAATGAAAAAAATGCTAAGATTAACATTCTCCAAAACACCAGAAGCAATGCTGTTAAGCATAGTCCCAAATACAATACCAGGGGACAGAAAGAACATTTTCCTGTATGCCTGTACGGCGGCGAGGATCTTATTGGCACAATATTGGAAATCAGAGAACATGCCAACACTACAAGATTGGCATGGTAAAATGGTTGAATATATGAATTTAGATAAAATGACGGCGGCTATAAGAGGGACATCAAAACAGAGGGTCAGAGAGGAGTGGAAATACGTTGAAATTTATCTAGGGAAAGAAGGAATTAGTACAGAATTGGTGATCTGCCTAGATTAGGATAAGGGAAGAAGAATAACAAATAATAAGTAATTGCGCAATTATCTATTTAGGACAGATAGGTTAATATTAGTTAAACAATAAGAATAATAGAAAAATCGCAAAATAAGGGGAAATTATATAGAACACATGAAGAAGAACGGTAGGAAGGTCTTTTTTTTTTTAAGTATTTTGGGTGTGGGTGTGGGTATAGGGAGGGGTGGGTAGAGGGAGGGAAGGAGGGGATTAGTGAATGTAAAGATTGTAATGAATGTAATGTAACGAATGTAAAATGAATGTAAAATGAATTATGAGTGTATGGGTTGAATGATGATGAATGATGATGTATGATTTTGTAAATTTATTGAAATTTTGCAATAAAGATTAATAAAAAAAATAAAAAAAGAAAAAAAGAAAATTAATGTATTCCCTTAAGCCAATATAACTTCTGACATCTCGATCATCTATCCTTTTATCTCACTCTTCCCTTGGAGTTTGAATTTTTGTTTTATTTTTAGTTTAAACCAGGGCTGTGCTAAATCTATGTGAGGCTTATTTTTTCTAACTTATTGGACTTGGTGAAAGACCAACAACCTCCTCTTCATTCTGAAATGGTTCTCTTTCGTTTAGATGTGAAATTCGTGGCTCTGTTTTGGCCAGTGCTTTTTCTGGACAGGAAACCTTTTCAGCAGGGGGCAGGTTCACTGTCCCTCAGACCTTGTGGGGGGCCGGACCCAAAAAATATTTTTGGGGGGTGAACGAATTCCTATGTCCCACAAATAACCCAGAGATGCACTTTAAATAAAAGCACACATTCTACTCATGTAAAAACACACTGATTCCTGGACCGTCCATGGGCCGGATTGAGAAGGCGAATGGGCCGCATCCGGCCCCCGGGTCTTAGTTTGCCTACCCATGCCCTAAACATTTTGTGAATCTTTGTACTTTTGTCCATTTACTGTATTTATTTCTCCCGATTTGAACTATAAAATGGTGGTTTTCTACACTTGATCTTAGCCAAAAGTCCGAGAAGCAAATAAATAAGTAAATAATCTATTATATTGCATTCAATGGTTTAACGATGGCTAATCCTTTTTAGATGATTTATTTCAGTTTATATTTAAAAATTTTATTCCAATGTTGTGATGCTTATTTGTTGTGCTAGTCGCTGACCGTAATAAAGAATGGGTTGGATTGGTGGTTTTCTTGAGTCAAAATGAGAGTACCCCTAAACATTTTTTTTAGAAAGAAAAAGAAGAAGAAGAAGAAGAAGAAGAAGAAGAAGAAGAAGAAGAAGAAGAAGAAGAAGAAGAAGAAGAAGAGTTTGGATTTGATATCCCGCTTTATTACTACCCGAAGGAGTCTCAAAGCGGCTCACATTCTCCTTTCCCTTCCTCTTTCCTCCCCCACAACAAACACTCTGTGAGGTGAGTGGGGCTGAGAGACTTCAAAGATGTGTGCCTAGCCCAAGGTCACCCAGCAGCTGCATGTGGAGGAGGGGAGACGCGAACCCGGTTCACCAGATTACGAGTCTGCCGCTCTTAACCACTACACCACACTGGCTCTGTGTGGGCACATTTTGGCACTGGTTTGGGCACATTTTCCAGAAGTGCTCCGGTTCTTTGGTACCTTATGGCTGGCGAGTGTATACACTACAGTATATTGAAAAGTGTATGATTTCTTTCTTAGCCCTCATATTCCATTAGGAGTATGCCAACTTTCTACTTTTCGGATGTGAGCTCTTATTCCATATTTGCCAGAGCTGTAGCTACTGCTGCCACCAGCCTTGTCGCAAAGTTTACTTCCACAAGTGGTTCCATCAGATAGAGCAGCACTTAGTATATTGTTGTTTGCATCTGTCCGCCTCACGCAATGGAACAGTGCGCCATCGGCGGTGAAGACAAACCGCTGGAGAGTTACAGCACCTGCTGTGGCTGTAGAGACCGAAACAGGAGAGATCCTGGCCCAACTGCACTGACTGCCAGTTAATTTCCAGGCCCAATTCAAAGTGCTGGTTCTGACCTATAAAGCCTTAAACAGCTCAGGACTGCAATACCTCAAGGACCGCCTCTCCCCATATAAACCAAATCCAGACTCTGCAATCATCATCTGATGCCCTTCTTCATGTGCTTCCTTCATGAAAGGTCCGGAGGTTGGCACAGGCCTTTTCTGCAGCGGTTCTCCGTTTATGGAATGCTCTCCCCAGGGAGATTCATCTGGTGCCTTCATAGGTGCCAGGCGAAGACGTTCCTCTTCAACCAGGCCTTTGGCTAATTAATATTCTATGGCCTTTTAAATGTGTTTGTGGCAGGTGGGGTTATTGTCTTGTTTTGTTTTTGTTCTCGCTGTTTATTTGCGCTTTTATCATGTATTTTTATCTTGCGAAGTCCTCTGAGCTCTTTGGACGAAGGGTGATATATAAATTTAATTACCATATTTTCGCTCCATAAGACGCACTTTTTCCCTCCTAAAAAGTAAGGGGAAATGTCTGTGCGTCTTATGGAGCGAATGTGTGGTCCCTGGAGCTGAACTGCCAAGGGGCAAAAGCAGATCGTGCTTTTTTTAAAAAAGAGAGAGAAGGGGGTGTTGAAAGGAAGCCCGCTGAGCAGCTGAGCAGCAAGCGATGGGGAGAGAGATAAGGGAGAGAGATTCCAGCCCTGCCCCCTTGCAGAGGGAGGCTGTTTCCCCAGCGACATGTGACTGGCTGATTAGATTATCTGTCTGGAAACTGTAGAAATGGCTTCCTGAAGCTGCAGAACTGTGAGTTAAACCCCATAAAACAGGGTTTTTTCCCTTTGCAAAGTAAGCTCAACAACTTTGAGCTGATCCTCAAAAAATGGGGCTTTTCTCCTTTGCAAAAGAAGCTGCAGAAATTTGAGCTGATCCTCAAAAAATGGGGCTTTTCCCCTCTAAAAACTAGGTGCGTCCTATGGTCAGGTGCGCCTTATAGAGCGGAAAAATACGGTATTTAATAAATTGCTTTCTTGCAACTGGGGCAGATTGAGGCATCCAGTTGTGCTGCTGCAGATGCACCATGGCGTTTCCTCTATGCGCTCCTTCCTTCTCTACCCACAGCTATGGATGCATGACCTGACTGTCTCCAGGCACCTGGTATGTGCTTGACAAGCAATGCTGGCGTTACTCGCTGTTGAGCAACACACTTATGTCTTTATGTCGTGTTAAGCAACAGTACAATGGTGGCGCTGTGGGTTAAACCACCGAGCCTAGGACTTGCCGATCAGAAGGTCGGCGGTTCGAATCCCCATGACGGGGTGAGCTCCCATTCCTCGGTCCCTGCTCCTGCCAACCTACCGGTAGCAGTTTGAAAGCACGTCAAAGTGCAAGTAGATAAATAGGTACCACTCTGGCGGGAAGGTAAACGGCGTTTCCGTGCACTGCTCTGGTTCGCCAGAAGCGGCTTAGTCATGCTGGCCACATGACCTGGAAGCTGTACACTGGCTCTCTCGGCCAATAAAATGAGATGAGCACCGCAACCCCAGAGTCAGTCACGACTGGACCTAATGGTCAGGGGTCCCTTTACCTTTACCTTTAAGCAACAGTACATACACATGCACTTGGAAGAACATGCACAAACATTTCATAAGGTGGGCCAAAAGAAAAGAGAGGAATAATTTTGTAAAAAGCAAAAGCAAAAAGCACTGCCCTTTTAAAATGCTGACCCAATGTTCTGCAAGAATTTGTCGTTTGTCTTTCTTTAATCTTGGTTGAACTGCCCTTGGAATCCTTCTGAGCTCTAGAGATATATTGGTTTTGTTTGTTTGTTGCTCTCATTTCAAATGCACAGAAGTTCTTTGAGCTAATATTTCATTTTGGCATTCACAGCCCTTCAACACTGTACATACAACATGCAATCATAGGAATGGAATGGTGGGGCTGTCTGTGTAAAAATGCGAGTGCAGGGCTCTTCCTTATAATGAATGCTTGAGCCGTGTACTCAGCTTTTTACAAAATGCGTTTCTGCTTAAGTATCAGATAATCACAATGAAATATTCTTAGCATTCCATCCTGTAAATGGAATTTTGATGTCACACACATTTCTCCATCAGTTTTGCTCAGGAATGAATTAATGACAGTACTGATGATGGACGCATACATTAGCAACTCTTCCTAGTGAGATGCTCTGGCTTGTCATATTATCACGCAGAGCTAAACAATGGAACTGTACTCCAGGAGAAAGAACTCTGTGTGACAGAGACAAAAAAAAAGAAAAGACCAAGCAAACCAGATCACTTTCACATGCTACCCAAACCAAATGTTGCTATTAAAAAACCCAGCAACAACACACTGTAATATTTGTTTAATGTACTATGATGTACATTAAATGTACATTAAATGTACTATGATGTACCCTACCTGCCCGCGGACTGTCTCGCCAGAGTGGTGCATGCTCTAGTTATCTCCCGCTTGGACTACTGCAACGCGCTCTACGTGGGGCTACCTTTGAAGGTGACCCGGAAACTGCAATTAATCCAGAATGCGGTAGCTAGACTGGTGACTGGGAGTGGCCACCGAGACCACATAACACCAGTCCTGAGAGATTTACATTGGCACCCAGTATGTTTCCGAGCACAATTCAAAGTGTTGGTGCTGACCTTTAAAGCCCTAAACGGCCTCGGTCCTGTATACCTGAAGGAGCATCTCCACCCCCATCGTTCAGCCCAGACACTGAGATCCAGTGCCGAGGGCCTTCTGGCTGTTCCCTCACTGCGAGAAGCAAAGCTACAGGGAACCAGGCAGAGGGCCTTCTCGGTAGTGGCGCCCGCCCTGTGGAACGCCCTCCCAGCAGAGGTCAAAGCGATAAACAACTACCTGACATTTAGAAAATACCTGAAGGCAGCCCTGTTTGGGGAAGTTTTTAATCTGTGATATTTTAATGTATTTTGATATTGTTGGAAGCCGCCCAGAGTGGCTGGGGAGACCCGGCCAGATGGGCGGGGTACAAATAATAAATAATTATTATTATGATTAAGCCATTTGGTGGGAATAAAGAAATCACAGTATAGGTTCTGGGGGAAACTGGGAAAGTCTAATTTTGATAGAGCCTCTAACCTGTGGCTCTCCAAATGTTGGAGTCTAACAAGTTCCCCATTGATGCAAACATATGAAACAGACTCTGCTTGAATGTGTGACATGAATCAGAAAATGGCTCCTTGAACTGTGTCTGGGATGTCTATGATAGCTGCCATATCTGATTGCATTGGGCAATACAGTCCATTAAACCCTTCAAGTACAGTGGTACCTTGGTTGTTGAACGGCTTGGTTCCCGAACAAATCGGCTCCCGAACGTCGCAAACCCAGAAGTACCGGTAAGTGTTCCGGTTTGCAAATATTTTTTGGCAGCTGAACGTCTAATGCTGCTTCCACGGCTTCCAACTGAGTGAAGGAAGCTCCTGCAGCCAATCAGAAGCCACGCCTTGGTCTTCGAACAGTTTCAGGAGTCAAACATATTCCCAGAACGGATAAAGTTCAACAACCAATCGAACTTATATATATATAACTTATATATACATATATATCTAAGTGAACAAGTCCTAAACTCAACCAGTGATTGCTAAATAACAAAGCTGATTCCAGTTCAGATAAACTTTATCTGGGCATATTCATATTACAGACTGAAACTGATCTAAAAATCATTCCCTCTTCCCAGGAAATCCTGGGAACTGTAGTTTAGTGAAGGGGATCAGTGACCTCTCAATGTGGAATGCACACCAGCATACAATAATTTGATGGTTCTCTTACGCTGATGTCAAATGAATATTTGCAGAGGAGGAATTCTCTTTGTATTACCATGGATGCTACCTTATTCTAAAAGACTTCCACATCAAACATGATACCGATTGTTAGTAGGGATTATTCTCACTATTGAATACAGTACTATATTGGCCCAAGTTCTTGATCTGTTTCTTTTTGGTGTACATAAAGGGAGGAACACAGCAACTCTCCTTCTTCCCTTGCCCACCTCCTGACTGCAGATTGAATTGGGGTTTAAAACCCAAATTAAACTTTAGGGCTGGCCCCTGAATCATTTTGGGGTCTGGTTAGGTGGCATGCACAGACTTACTGACTGCTGCCTCACATTGCTGCTTAGCATCTGTTCTAGAGTCCCCAGCAGATACGCCAAGGGACAATGATGCTACTGACTTTTCCTGAAAGAATTCTAATTACTGTCTCACAGCCCAGGCTAATCTTTCCCCCTTGGTTGGCTGGCAACATTAATTGGATCTGTTTCACTTAGGCATAAACCTCCGTGCTTATACAAGGGATGCACAGTAGATTTCGGGAAAGGTGGGGGGAGAGAGACCTGGAAGTGTGTGTGTGAAGGTTCTGTTCATTAACTGAATAGAAAAACTAGCTGAGGAGAAGAGAAGTTGGCAGTTGGGGCCTTAAGTTATTCACCAGCTTTATTCTGCAAGGCTGGCATTCAGCGCCAGCACTGTGCATTGAGCAAAGAGGGTGAACGATGCAGTTCATGGAGAGGCAGCGATTCAATAACCAGCCCTGAAAATGATAGTATTACAGTTGGTCGTGCGCCATGCAAACTTAATGCCTGGATTCTTGAACTGGCAGCACCAACCCAACAGCCAATTGTTCCTTTTTCTGAGGCACCTCTCTTTCCCCCCGTGCTATTATCCTACAAATTGAAATTGGCCTTTGTTTTAGACTGATAGCCCATAGCATGGCTTAGGGAGATGAGACTTTATTGGGTGACAGAATGCATTATAATTGGAGGCCCACAGAAATAGGATTGAAATTGAAATGTGATGGCTGCGTTGGTAACTGCATTTCACCCGTGCCATTGTCTTGCAGTGGATCTGATAGCTCGTTGGAAAAGCAGTAAAAATGAAATTAGCCTAGACATCATGTTTGAAAAATAGTGATGAAATTATTCTTTCTCTTTGTGGCAAGGGAATGCATCCTTCACGTTCTTGGCAGAACTGTATTGTGGCAGAATTTCTTCCTGACTCTTAAAACTTTAGCATCCCTTTCCCCAAAGATACTAGCGCAACTGACCAAAGCACCTGTGGGAAGGGTCGAGTCGCTGGAATATTAAGCGAAAGGTCTACCCGGCATCCCAGAATAGCCCTGTGTGGCTAGCAGATAACAGGGGTTTTGTTTCACTGAGCTCACCAAGGTATGGAAAGGTGTGTAAGTGCTAAAATACCAAGGAGGCTTTTTGTAGCCCCACCCCTTCTTCAACTTGCAAGTGAAAAACTCTTGGGCGAGTGGTTTCATTTAGGACCAAACTACACTTTATGGCTCCTTCATGTCGTGACAAAGGTGCTTGAATAACTCAGAGAAGCTATGACCATAAGGAAGGCTGATCGCCGAAGAATTGATGCTTTTGAATTATGGTGCTGGAGGAGACTCTTGAGAGTCCCATGGACTGCAAGAAGATCAAACCTATCCATTCTGAAGGAAATCAGCCCGGAGTGCTCACTGGAAGGACAGATCCTGAAGCTGAGGCTCCAATATTTTGGCCACCTCATGAGAAGAGAAGACTCCCTGGAAAATACCCTGATGTTGGGAAAGATTGAGGGCACAAGGAGAAGGAGATGACAGAGGACAAGATGGTTGGACAGTGTTCTCATAGCTACCAACATGAGTCTGACCAAACTGCAGGAGGCAGTGGAAGACAGGACTGCCTGGCGTGCTCTGGTCCATGGGGTCACGAAGAGTCGGACATAACTAAGCGACTAAACAACAACAACACTTTATGGTGAACATGTGCCAGTGCAAACATGCTTGCAAGAGCACCAGAATGGCTCCACGGGTGTGATTGCACTGTGCAACCTCACCACTGCCTTGTTCTTCCCTCTCTGGGTTTGCAGGAGTGACTCAGCTAGAGAGACATCAGTTAAGTGGTGCCATGTCGCTGCATCATCTTCTATATTCTTTCCCAGCTTCTGACTGTTCAATAGCATCACATATATATTAACTTCATCTTATTTGCATCTATCATCAATCTACCCTAGATATGCCATTCCAGTAGCATGTTTGGCGGAGGTGCTTTGATACAACATACAATTGGCTCTGCAACTTTACGCATGTTCTTTTTCTGCGCAAAATGTGCAGTGTTCACTCGCTCTATATATCCCAGAAGGCTTCTCTTGCTAAACTTTGTTTTAAATAATTATTTTATTTCAATTATAAATTATTGTTATTATTTAAGAAATGGATTTATTAGAATTGAATGTCCACAAAGATATTAAAGGCTTTGGCCAGCATCTAGGCTGCAGTCCTTTTTGCACCAGCTTGGGAATGACCAAACCCAAAGAGTGCTCACTTAGCTGAGCACCACAACTTAAAAAGGACATTGACAAGCTGGAACATATGCGGAGGAGGCGGCCAAGATGATCAAGGGTCCGGAAACCAAGTCTTATGAGGAATGGTTGAGGGAACTGAGTATGTTTAGCCTGGGAAATAGGCGAGTGAGAGGAGTTGTGATAGCCATATTCCAATATCTAAAGCAGCGTTTCCCAACCGGTGTGCCGCGGCACAGGAGTGTGCCGCAAGCCACCGGCTCCTGTGCCGCGGGAAGACACCGGCTGCTGTGCCGCCGCCCGCTCGGCTCGCCTCGTGCTCGCCCTCCCGCCCGCAAAGCGCAACCAATCCAGCGCGGCTCCGGCGAGGGCGAGCCAGTCACTCGGGCATCGTCGAGGCTCCCGGTGCCGCCGCCGCCTCAGCGGCCGCCTTCTTGCCTCACCCCTAGGCGGCGACTGCGCCTCCTGGGCTCCGTCGGCCGGGGAAAAGAAGAAGCCCTCTGAGGCGGCGAGAGAGGAGACCTGCTGAGGCTGAAAGAGGAAGAGAGAGAGAGAGAAGCGCCCCGTGAGGGTCAGCCGGGCAAAGGCGCGCGAGGGTCCGCCTGCGCCCCCCCAAATGCGCGCGCCCCTCCCCTCCCGCTTCCCCCCCCACATGCGCGCGCGGGGGCCGCCGTTGCCCCGAGAATAATAAGCATCCCGAGCCCGCTTTTCTCCTCAGCCAGGTGCCCTACCTAGGAGCCCTGCGCCGCCACCGCCAGTCAGCCACCCTCCTCCTGCCCCGCTTCCGTCGGCCAACACCGCAGGGAGGGAGCGGGGAGTGAGTGTGTGTGTGTGTTTCGCCTCGCCGGCCCTCGCAGGCGCTGTCACACGCGCCGCCGCTGCCGCCGTCTCCCTCCTCCTTCCCTCGCCGCTGCTAAGAGCGACTCTCTCTCGCTCCAGCCCCAAAGCTCAGGGGCTGCCACCGGCAAAGTGACGTGAGGCTTACGCAAGGAGGGGTAGAAACTCCTTTACCAAAAAAGAAAAAGGAGGGGGGAGAGAGAGAGCACCAGCCTCAAATCCAAAATAAAAACGGCGAGGGAGGTGGGGGCTTCTTCGCGGGAGAGATCCCATTAGTCAGGCGGGCATCTGTCCCCGCGCGCGCGCGCATCCGGGGCAGCGGGATCGCGCGCCGCCCTCCGCAAAAACACCTTTCCCCGTGTCTGGCGTGCGGTGTTTGGGATGATTTGGGGAGGGGGATCTCCCACTCCGTTTTCGCCCGCCTGGGTCCTTCCCCTCCCTCCCGCTAGGGCGCGCGGACACCCCGCCCCCCGGGGCGGGGTGCATGTGGTGGTGGTGTGCCGCGAGATTTTTTTTGTGGGACAGGTGTGCCGTTGCCCCGAGGAGGTTGAAAAACACTGATCTAAAGGACTGTCACATGGAAGATGGAGCGAGCTTGTTTTCTCCTGCTCTGGAGGGTAGGACCCAAACCAATGGTTTCAAGTTACAAGAAAGGAGATTCCAAATAAACATCAGAGAGAACTTTCTGACGGTAAGAGCTGTTCGACAGTGGAATGGACTCCCATGAGAGCTGGTGGACTCTCCTTCCTTGGAGGTTTTTAAGCAGAGTTTGGATGGCCATCGGTCATGGATGCTTCAGTTGAGATTCTTGCATTGCAGGTTGGGCTAGGTGATTTGAGGTCCCTTCCAACTCTACAATCTTGTGATTCTAAGTCCCATTGGACTCAACCAGGTTTCCTTCTTAGTAGGCATGTATGCTCTGTCAGTCATCATAGTGAATAGCTATTGACCTATTATCCTCTATGAACTTGGCTAATCCTTCTTAGGCATGCCAGGGTAGGGGGAAAGTAATTAGTGAATAACCCAATGACATAATTTCTTGCAGGATGTCTCTTTAATACCGTGTTTCTCATAATATAAGACATACCTAAAATATAAGGCATAGCAGGATTTTCAAGGGGTCACAAAATATAAGGCATACCCCGAAAATAAGACGTACCCCGAGCCAGCGGGACCCAGCACGCCAGCCGCGGCAGGAGGAGGAGGCGGCCTGCCGGGTCGGTGCCCAGAACCAGCTACTGCTGCTGCAGCGCTGCGTCGCAAGGAGCGAGACCGCCGAGCGCTCCAGCCAGTGGGACCCAGACCGCTGGCCGCGGCAGGAGGAGGAGGAGGAGGCCTGCCGGGTCAGCGCTCAAAAGCGGCTGCTGCTGCTGCTACAGCGCCGCATCGCACGGAGCGAGAGCCTTTCCTCTCCCCGCACAGGAGCCTGTCGCGCTCGCCGCCCATGCCCAGCCCGGGCTCTGTGGCGGCGGCAGCAGCTGGAGCGGAGGGGAGAGCCTCCCCTCTCGCCGCACAGGAGCCCGTCGCGCTCCATGGCGGCTGAGGCGGCGCACACACCCAGCCAGCGGCGGGTCGCTGTACCATACTTAATAAAAATAAGACATCCCCCGAAAATAAGCCATACCGTGCTTTTTGGAGGGAAAAAGAATATAAGACGGTGTCTTATTTTAGGAGAAACACGGGTATGTTTCAGCCCAAATCCCATGGTGGGGAAGCACACTTGCTGCTTCATGTATTTTCTTGGAAACAGTTGATATATATATATATTAAAAGGAGCTACAGCGTTTATACTACAATGTTGAATTAACATTTTCTGGTTAAGAAAGGCAGCCTGAGAAATTAAAATGATATTTGAAACATAAATCCTGTGTGCTAACAACTATCGTTATAGAAGCCAGCCAGAATCAACAGACACGGCTTGTTTTCCACACGGTCCTTCCTGGAGGCCAGTTTCTCCCGTTTTTCAGAAAACATCTGTGCAAATGCAGGGGGTGGAGGGAAACCCAGCAGGAATAGAAGCCATCAGTGGTTAGGTGTGTTATAAATACATTATTACTTCATTGTAATGGCATACAGGCCTTGGCTAGACTTCTCAATGACCTCACTAGCTGCTGTCAACCCTTGACTTGCTTGGTGAACAAGCATTCAAGATGCAAGAGCCTGCTAGAATGAGCTCAGTGCATGGTGAGCAAACAGGAAGATCAATCAGAAGGAATCCACACTCGTCTCTGACCATAATTCCTCCCCAGGTAGAAAGTATAATGTCTAATGACAGAACTGCAAAGCACTTTCTTTCCATTCATAACCTTATTCAACCTTTTCCTATAGTTTTAGCTCTGGAAGATTTCCTTTAGAAGGTATGGGGAACCTGTAGTCCTCCATATGTTGTTGGAATACAACAGCTCCCATCATGCCTGACCGTTGGTCATGCTGGCTGGGACTGATGGGATCTAGAGTCCAGCAACATCTGGAGGATCAAAGTTCCCCCACCTTTACCCTAAAAGGTCATATAAAGGTAAAGGGACCCCTGACCGTTAGGTCCAGTTGCGGACGACTCTGGGGTTGCGGCGCTCATCTCGCTCTATTGGCTGAGGGAGCTGGCATACAGCTTCTGGGTCATGTGGCCAGCACGACTAAGCCGCTTCTGGTGAACCAGAGCAGCGCACGGAAACACCGTTTACCTTCCCGCCAGAGTGGTACCTATTTATCTACTTGCACTTTGACGTGCTTTCAAACTGCTAGGTTGGCAGGAGCAGGGCCCGAGCAACGGGAGCTCACCCCGCCATGGGGAATCAAACTGCCGACCTTCTGATCGGCAAGACCCACGTCCCTTAAAATAAAAGCATATAGTCCAGGCTTTAAGCAGTATCATTAGAACTTCTAGCAGTGAACTTGTGGGAGCAGGGGAGTGGATGCATATCAGTTTGTAAGTTAAATGGAGCAAAACAGGAGACTCCATAGGTATGGGAAGAAATTGTTTCAAAACCTCGGGATGGACTGACAAGGACCCTTGAGGTTATAAGCGTATTAACAGCTGTCAAGCTTACAGAGATGTAGAGTTACAGAGAAATTTGGAGTAACTCACCCTTGATAGAGAACTTCCATTTTATATCCTTTCTTTACCTCCCACTCAGGTGAAGTTGTTTGGCACAGGCATTGGGTAAGCATTTATTTCCGGGCTGCCTACCGGGTCAGGGCCGGGTCAGGGCTGCCTATCAGGGCCAACTCGGCAGCGGGTCTTCCTATGACTTACATCAAATAGGGGGATCCCTGCAGGGATCGCTGCCTCTAGGAGCGCTGAGGCCCAAGCCCCCCTTTAATGGGATACCCTATTTCTGGTTTCCCAGTAGTGATGTATGGAAGTGAGAGCTGGACCATAAAGAAGGCTGATCGCCGAAGAATTGATGCTTTTGAATTATGGTGCTGGAGGAGACTCTTGAGAGTCCCATGGACTGCAAGAAGATCAAACCTACCGATTCTGAAGGAAATCAGCCCTGGGTCCTCACTGGAAGGACAGATCCTGAAGCTGAGGCTCCAGTACTTTGGCCACCTGATGAGAAGAGAAGACTCCCTGGAAAAAAAACCCTGATGGTTTATGTACTCCTGAAATCATGATTAATCTTTCTCCCGCATACACACAAACACAGGTCAGCCTCCCCCAACCACACAACTGGAACCTAAAATAGTGCTTATAGTTATGAGATTTGTATTTTTATAATTTATAGACTGCCCTTCATCACTTGTTTAAGAGGAAAGGAAACAAATGAAAATACGAATCTGTTCATAACTGAAGTGCTGAAGTGCTTTACACGTTGCAAGTGTTGTGTAAATGATAAATAAACCTATGTATAAGTGTGTGCATTTTGATGTTTTTTTCCTTCTGTTGTCATTGAAAAACCAAAATAATAAAGCTCCCCAAAAGTGGGATGGCGGAGGAAAAATCTAAGGGATATATAAAAGCTTTCATGGAATGACTATTCAAATAGGGACCACTTGTAACACTTCAGATAATTCTGCTATCCAATATCTCTACCATGGGTAGAACTCTGAGGTTTTTTTAAAAAAAAAGAAAAAGAAAAATAGCACTTGTCATAACAAATTTTGGAGAGGATTATGCTGTCATAAACAGACCCAGCAGGGGTTTCAACTGCGGTTGGAGGAGAAAATTGTGCCGGAACCTACTTTCCTTTGCCGGAGATCTGTGGCACTTTGAGACCGGCAGACTGAATGGACACGCCATTTTGTACATTCTGCTTTTTCTTGTCTCACAATCATCTAACAGGACAGGTAATATAAAGCAAATACAATGGGCACGATCTCTCCCCTGGTGTCTCCACCTTCGGAGTTGCAGTGCCAGTGCCCCTATGATCATTCTCCCCAGAAAGTAGCCTGGCTACTTGGGAGGAAGGTGCATGGAAACACCTGTGTGGATCAGGGTTTGACTGTGAGCCAAGAAGGGATGTAGCCTTCTCAGTTCCCAATTTGAGCTGCTTCACTGCTGAAGCTTCATCAGAGCTGCAAGTGTGGTGAGAGCCAGTGTGGTGTAGTGGTTAAGAGCGGTAGACTCGTAATCTGGTGAACCGGGTTCGCGTCTCCGCTCCTCCACATGCAGCTGCTGGGTGACCTTGGGCTAGTCACACTTCTCTGAAGTCTCTCTGCCCCACTCACCTCACAGAGTGTTTGTTGTGGAGGAGGAAGGGAAAGGAGAATGTGAGCCGCTTTGAGACTCCTTCGGGTAGTGATAAAGCGGGATATCAAATCCAAACTCTTCTTCTTCTTCTTCAAATCTGCCTGACCTAAAGAACCAGGTGGGTGGTGGATGCAAGTTGGAGCAAGAATGCGAAAAGGCAAGCTATGGGTGGACTGCAACATGGAATGGAATGTGAGCTGGGATAGCTCAGCTGCTAGAGCATGAGACTCTTAATCTCAGGGTCATGGATTCAAGGCCAGTGTCGGAGGAAGAGGGATGCCGGGGGTGCGGGCCGCCCCAGGTGTCATCACTGAGGGGGGTGACAAAATGACGAAAATATGAGTCCATATAATAGTCCAGATGTTGCTGGACTACAAGTTCCATCATTCCTGACCTCTGGCCATGCTAACCTGACCTCTGGCCATGATAATAAGAACCGAAGTCCAACATCTGGAGGGTCACAGGCTCTCCATGCTAGATGGTGCTAGCTATGCAGACCCGACCCCTCTCTCTAGGTGGGCCTGGTGAACTGTTTGCCCAGGATCCGGAGGCTGTAAGTCTTACAACCAGCAAACTATTTACTTTCCACCCTCCAAGCAGTCCTGATTCACTAATTCCTGATCAGGGGTAGATGAATGGGGTGGAAGAAAAACCTGAGGAAAAACTGGGCCACATTGTTTGATGACCGGAGCAAAATTAATAACTAAATATAAACCTGACATATGCCCACTTTGCAAAAGAAAAAAGAAACAATTAAATAACTGTTTGCCACCTTTGAAACATCGCAGCCCTGTTCCAGCACTAATTGTGCTATGTTGCATTTGACTGGCGAGTCCCAGATGGAGATAGGCATTCTCTTTCACATTAGACACATCTATCAAATTCACTGGGGACTAGAGGAACATCGCAATGTGCAACTAGATATGCATCTGTGTAACAGCTGCATGTGCAGATAGCTCTCGCTGGATTGTGGTGCACATCCCAATGGTTTTAAAAGCTCCTTGTGGAGGCAAATGATAGTAATAATTTTCTCTTCCTTGGCTTCCGAGTTGGCTGCGTTACTACCAGTCCTGGGACTTGTTGTGTCACACTGTGAATGTGTTCTACAGAGCTCTAGCTACTACTCATATATTTAACCCAAAATCAGGCTTGAACTCATCTGGTATTCTGTTACACATTCAGCAGCCTGCCTCTGAATGCAGAAGAGATGCTGCTCTGCAGAAAGATTGTTTACAAAAGACGTGGAAATTGTGTGGGTATCTTTTGCTTGATCTACACATCAAAAGTGAAATTGGAAGCATACATTTCATAATAGCAGACATCATTTAAGCAGCGCTACTGTAGATAAAAGCAAGGCATGACTGCTTCCTCCTTGCCTTTGCCTTAGGGACTTTTGCCTCTAAAGCTATGTAATAGTCCAATCGAGGCCAGGGCTTCTTTTGAGTAGCTGCATGCCATCTTCATTTCCCCCAGAATTCTTTCAGACTAGCAGTAAAAAAAAAGAGAGAGAGAAAGGTGAACCCTTAAGCTGGTAGCCATCCACCACCCCAGCACAAAATTGGCAAAAACCCTCCGTAGTGTTATGAGTTCATAAAGTATAGTAGTTTTCTCAAGATCCTGTCTCCATGATGTTGTCCGTATGGAAACACAAGCACTGTACACACTTTCTACATCCAAGAATGATGGGTTCATGGAGCGAGATTGCAGTGGCAGACCTTGCTTCCCCAGTGGCCTAGGACCCTCGTACCTAAGGGACCGCCTCTCCTGGTATGCCTCATGTAGGACCTTAAGGTCCACAAATAATAACATTTTGGAGGTCCCGAGCCACAAGGATGCTAGGCTGGCCGCAACTAGGGCCAGGGCCTTCTCAGTATTGGCCCCGACTTGGTGGAACGGTCTGTCACAAGAGACCAGGGCCCTGCGGGATTTGGCATCTTTCCGCAGGGCCTGCAAGACGGAGCTGTTCCGCCTGGCCTTTGGGTTGGTTTTAGTTTACCCCTGATGTTTCATTCCTCTATGGTTTGATTGGTGGGCTACTTAAAAATGAAGCAGCATTTTAAACTTTAAATCGTATTTTAACCTGCATTTTAATTCATTGTTTTGTATGTTTTGTTGTGATTTTATGGGTGTTAGCCGCTCTGAGCCTGGTCTTGGCTGGGAAGGGCGGGGTATAAATAAAAATTTATTATTATTATTCTTATTATTGATTTGGGATACAAGGCCCAAGGGACACATGCCCCCACATTTGTGCAGACTTCACAACACAGGGCTCTCCATTTTCTTGGATGTTGGACTCAATTGTGCGGACTTGTGTAGGGCCCCCCCCCCCATGTATGATCACAATCCTGCCCTGACATGTTGATTGTACCTAGATTTAGAACATCTATGCAAGCTTTTTTATTTTTAAAGAAGTAACAGCTAAGCGAAGGAATTAAAAAAAATAAAGTGAGCATTTTGAACTGATACAAATATTGATTCAATTTTGAATGACTGTGGGTTGGTTGGTTTTTAACATTAAGGGCAGATCCGCAGCTGGTGAAATTTAGCATAACTCTGTTAACCAGAATGGAGTTGTGCCAATTTAAGCTAGCTGAAGATTGTAAAGATTGCCACATAAAAGATCTCAAATGTAGATTTTTTTTAGGCAGCTGTATACATTTAGTTCAATTCTCTATTACTAAATCTATAAAGTATTTATAAAAATGCTTCAAATTTTACAGTTTCCCATAATGGTAGTAGAACAGCATTATCTCTTTAAAATGATGTCTTTAAAACAGAGTTTGTCAGCCTGGGAAGGCAGCCCATCTATGAGAAGGAAAACTCTGATCCTAAACCTCTGCTGCCTTGCAAAATATCTTCGGGAGAAGAAAAGGCTAAGTAGAGTAAACCCTACACAAATCCAGAGCAGAGTCTGTAAAGCGGTTGGAAGGTGCCCTGTACACCTCCTTCCGGCAACTTCTGCAGCCAAGCTGGTGCCAAACATGTTGCTCTGCTTTCCTTTGGACCACATCAGCAAGGCCAAGACGGGGGTCTTGTTGTCTGGGCAGCCCAGGACCTCCAGACACACTGGCCAGGCTTGCACCCCATGGAGGTCACTTTGGTGCTGCTAACGCAGCAGTTTGACTTCGCCCCCAAAGATGCACTCCATTGTTTCTTGAGACAGACTGATGCCAACCACAAGATGGTCTACCTTCCCAGGTTGATGAGACCCATCTGCCTCTCACTTCCCTCTACAGCGCATACAGAAACTGCCTTGTTGACTGTTGGACCCTCTATTGGTCTCGTCCTCTCAATCCACCGGAGCCTGTCTTCTCATGCAGGGGAAGTCCCATGAATGTACCATGTAAAAAATCAACATACACATCTATATTAGATTTTCACATTTACTTCATAACTTCTAGATGATGTCAACTGTTGTGCAACTGAATGTTCCCAGCCCCTGGGCTGCTGTCTAGGCTAGGGGTGGAAAACCTCAGGCCTGGTGGACTTACGTGGCTCTCCGGGCCCCTCCATCTGGCCCCTAGGACTTTCCTCAGGTCACACCCTTTCCTCAGACAAGTCCCCTCTCTTCAGACCACGCCCGCAGCAGCCTTACTTCATACCCTCCTGCCTGAATGGAATGTGCTCTTGAACACTGATTATGCCTCTTGGGTCCACACATGGAGGAGAGAGAAGGTGGCGAGGGGGGTACTTTGCATTTGCTGCTTCACCACACTGGCAGATGGATCTCAGAAGGTTGCTCAGATGGGAACGCAACCCTCTGTCTGAAGAGGGTTCCTCAGCACTGAACAGTCTGTGACCCCAAGAAAACAGGCATTGGCCATTGGCCATCCTTGATCTAGAATTCAGTGGTGGCTAACCTTGACACTCTAGATGTTTTGGTACTACAACTCCCATCATCCCTAGCTAACAGGACCAGTGGTCAGGGATGATGGGAGTTGTAGTCCCAAAACATCTGGAGTACCAAGGTTAGCCACCACTGATCTAGATTATAGTGAGACTTCACCCATGTACAAATCTGCAGATAAGCCTCTGAGATGCAAGTCATGAAACTCTCTCTAAAGTGCTTGCTAAATGTTTTGTGCATGTGACAGAAGGCCAAACTAGATGTGCTGTTAAAAGCATCTTTTTAATAATAATAAATAAATAAATAAATAATCCTAATAACAGCTGTTGGAACGGAGCTAATAATTACTGGGATAGCAGCAGACAGGCAAAAGGAGTTTGACCTGCTCTTGTTGAAAATTGCGCTTTTGAATCTTCCGTTTGCATTGACAGGAGATGTCCTATGGATGCCCATTGCAGAAGAGGAAAGAGATAAACTTCCTTTGGCTGCCTGTTACTATCTCAGTAATTATTACCCTCTACCCACCCAGCAGTCATCGGCTGCTTTTTTTTAAAGTGTTTGTTGAATGCAATACTCAGTTTGACCCTAAGACTATAAGACTGCAAGCTGGAGAAAGCTAACCATGCATAAGTCAGCTAAATCCAGGATTTAAATGTTTGAACATGTACTTAGCACCTATTGATGATCATGAGGCTTAAATGCATTCAACTGGAATTGTCTTGTGCCAGATATAAAAACCCAAACCCCTTTGAATACATTGCTTGAAATAATGTTGTCGACAGCATGCACTGTATCCCATTGCTTAATTTGCCAAAGTGTGTGTTTGTTTGTGTGTGTGTGTGTGTGTGTGTGTGTGTGTGTGTGTGTGTGTGTGCATGTGGGCACTCTTAGGTCAAAGTTAAGTACTTTATTTATTTAAAAATATTTATATACCACAGTCATCTGAGTAATAGCACAGCGATTCACAAAATACTCATATTAGCACCCATAGCACACATGCTTAACCATCTCACCCTGTTCTTTACCATGAGTCCATGTAGCCTAAATCATACCACATTTGTTGCACATCTTTCAGGGCAAGAAGAAGAAGAAGAAGAAGAAGAAGAAGAAGAAGAGTTTGGATTTGATATCCCGCTTTATCACTACCCGAAGGATCATAGAATCATAGAGTTAGAAGAGACCACAAGGCCCATCCAGTCCAACCCCCTGCCAAGCAGGAAACACCATCAAAGCATTCCTGACAGGTGGCTGTCAAGCCTCTGCTTAAAGACCTCCAAAGAAGGAGACTCCACCACACTCCTTGGCAGCAAATTCCACTGTCGAGCAGCTCTTACCGTCAGGAAGTTCTTTCTAATGTTTAGGTGGAATCTTCTTTCTTGTAGTTTGAATCCATTGCTCCGTGTCCGCTTCTCTGGAGTCTCAAAGCGGCTAACATTCTCCTTTCCCTTCCTCCCCCATAACAAACACTCTGTGAGGTGAGTGGGGCTGAGAAACTTGAAAGAAGTGTGACTAGCCCAAGGTCACCCAGCAGCTGCATGTGGAGGAGCGGGGAAGCGAACCCGGTTCACCAGATTACGAGTCTACCACTCTTAACCACTACACCACACTGGCTCATTTGCATGGTGGAATTATCCCACTGTATCTTTACAACAACTCTTGTCAGTTGAGCTACACCTGGGAGATAGCCCAAGGCCAGTGAGCATTGTGGTTCAGCAGGAATTTGAACTTGGGTCTCCCAGGACCAGGGGTGGAAATCTCAGGCCCAGAGTCAAGCGGGCCTTCTGGGCATCTCTTTCTCCCTAGGCCACAGCCCTCACTGCCTAGCTCATATCCCTCCTTGAATGCCTAACAGGCGTAGAGAGGATGGAGGAGGGGGTTGAAAACTCTGACCTTTGCCGCGGCGAGAGTTCTAGTAGCCTCGTATTGGAAGAGTGAAAAGCTACCAAGCAAAAAAGAATGGCTTTTTAAAGTCATAGATTATATTGAATCTATATATATATAAATGTTCCCATTGCGCGTTTGTCCAAAACACCCTTGCTGCGTAACCGCTGGACCAAATCGCATCAAATTTGGACACAGCGTTTCCATTACCATCTCAAAGTAATCTGGCATAATAAAAATTCAGAAAAACCACACCTGTCATACCTAAAATAAAGAAAACACACACACACACACACACACACAAATCTGTCGCAGACATTATGCATCACCAGCAGAAGCTCTGAAGACACCAGCAGCATCCAATAGAAAGGCAGATCGCGCACTGTCACCAGCAAAAGCTCTGAAGGGTGGCGCCAAATAATGACGTCATCAACCGAGCAACTGAAACCACCAAGGTGGCCATTACCAGACAACCCACAGAGCCATTACCAGACAAAGGCAAATGGCCAAACCCAGAGCCACAGCCACAGGCCGCAACCCAAAAACACTCCCCCCCTCCCAGGCCTCGCCTCTACTTTACAGCCTACAGACTAGGCCTCACTAGGCCTCGGCTCTACTTTACAGACTATCCCGAGTGGAGCCGAGTGGGGGGGTGGGGGGAGGAGGGGCCCGAATAGGTCATGGGCTGACCCAGGGTGGGGGAAGTCACAGGGATGACTCGGGGGAGGGGGGACTGGATACCTCATGGGTCACTACAGGATGGGAGGAATCACAGGGATGAGACAACAACGGGAGGAGGACAAAACCCATAGCCCGGGGGGGGGGGAGGACGGGGTTTATTTTGGCTGCGGCTGCTACTGTGGTAATAAGCATAAAATCAGCCACAGCAAGGCGTGGCCCGGGTCAGCTAGTTAGCTATATTATCGGAAAAGGTTAAAGAAAATCCCAGAAGTAGGGTCGCTGAAGAGTGGGGCAAATTTTTGGGTTATCTAAAAAAAGAGGTGTGACCTGAACAGGCTACATGCTGTGCAATAGCTCTTGCAGAAAATTGTCAGCTAGTGAAAAACTAATTTTTAAGCAAAATAAATACCAATTGAATGGATCTTTAACATTTGGTTTCAGAGCTTAAAAAACAAAACAAAAAAGGATAACAATAACAACAACAGGAATATGGTAATTGGAATTGGAATATCCTATATAATAAAGAGCCTGTGTCCGTACGTACCACTTTCCGTGTGTCACAGAAAATCGCAAGTGCGCGTGCGTTCCTGTGACACACGGATTGGAGCGTACGGACCAATAGGCGACTGGGGGCGGGTCCGCGAGGCAGCGACGGCGCACGCGCGTCGTCAGTTGCCTCAGTGCAGCTGCCTCGCACGGAGCTGGGCCCGCAGCCGCCCGCGGGGTCCCCAGAAGAGCGCGCTGCCGGGGTGCCCCTGTCCGCCTGCGCTCCCTCCGCCGCTTGCCAAAGCGCGGGGGAAGCCGGGGACGTCGCCGCCGCTCTTTCCCTCTGAAGACGGAGGAGGCGGCCACGGCTGCCTGCGCGCTTGAACCCACCTCGCTCGGCTCCTGCTGCTGCTGCTGCCGCCGCGCCTGACGAGAGGAGCAGGAACCGCACCTCAGGCGGAGAAGCGGTGACGGCGGCAGCAGCAGCAGGAGCCGAGCGAGGTGGGTTCAAGCGCGCAGGTCGCTCCGTCCCTTTCTCTCCCTCCGCACCCGCTCAGGCTGGGGTTGGCTCAGCGGGGGTTGCCGGGGCCGGCGGCGACGGCGCTTCCCTTCCCCCTTCGCCCCCGTTACCTCAGTAAGGCCTCCAGCAGCCTCTGGGCAGCCCGGCGGGGCGTCAAGCGCCATGAAGCGGGGAGGCGCCGGCAGGAGGGCGCCCAAGAACGGGAGCCCCCGCCCGCAGGAGCCGTGAGAGCGCCTGGCCCGAGGGCTCCGCGAGTGCCTGGACTGGCTGCGGGGTGAGGCGGGGGGGGGGAACGGGGCCCGGCCCTTCCCAGCAGGCTTACTCGGGAGTAAGCCACCCCACCCCGAAGTGATGTGGCGGAGGAGGAGGCGGAATTCGCTTCCGCGTGAGCGCGCGTAGGGTGGGAGTTAACAAGCCCCTTCGTCGGATTTAACGGGAGTTCACGGCTTGCTTCTTGGGGTGGGGGTGGGGAGTTGTTTCGCTTGCAATATGGGGTTCCCGCCACGCATGCACGGCTCGAGGGGGGGCAGGAGGGGGGAGGGAAAAGCGTTAATGGGAAGGAGAGGAGGGTGGGGAGGGAAAAGGGTTAATGGGAAAGGAGAGGAGGGTGGGGAGGGAAAAGGGTTAATGGGAAGGAGAGGAGGGTGGGGAGGGGAAAGGGTTAATGGGAAGGAGAGGAGGGTGGGGAGGGAAAAGGGTTAATGGGAAGGTGGGGAGGGGAAGGGTTAATGGGAAGGAGAGGAGGGTGGGGAGGGGAAGGGTTAATGGGAAGGAGAGGAGGGTGGGGAGGGGAAGGGTTAATGGGAAGGAGAGGAGGGAGGGAGGAAGAACAGAAAAAGGGACAGAGGGAGGGAGGAACAAACAACAAAACCTAACCTAACCTAAACATTACACCTAAGCATTACAAAAACATCCTTTCCATGATGTACAACTCTCCTTATACAATTTATTAACTTCAACACATATTTTCTAGAGCCCGCATGCGCCCCACTGACACACGGATTGGATGACGGGAGAGGGGGGCGTGTCCGCGAGGCAGCGGCGGCGCATGCGCGCCGTCATTTCGGTCACTGCCGCCGCCTCGCACGGAGCTGGAGCTGCCCTGCCAAGACTCCCGCTCGGACAAAGCAAATAGCGGAGGCAGCGGCGCAAAGCGCCGCTTCCCGCAGCCTCCTGCACGCCGCCGACGCCGCCCTGCAACCTCCTCGCGGTGCCCATCTCACCTCCTGCCCGGGGCCGCTGGGCCAGCGGAACCTCCCGCCGCTAACTTCAACTATCTTCTAGCCCCCGCCCGTTTTTCAACGGGCTTAATTTACTAGTTATATTATATATGAGTTATCATGTGATGCAATGGAGTGCTAGTTGAGGGGAGTCAATTTAGATACAAAATCTACACAAAATTGAGTATGAAAAAAATATGTATCAGTTGGTTTGTTTATAGACTATTATTTAGTTGCTGGAGATAAAGAATCCAATGTATTATGAAGAAATCTGTGCAGACATGCATAATAATTATTTATGTATTTATTTATGTATTTTTGTGTTTGTTAGTTTTTGTCCTTTTTTTCCTTTTGTGATCTTTTTTCTTTCTCTTTGTAAAATGAAAAATGAATAAACAGAAATTGAAAAGAAAACTCTGACCTTTGCATGGCTGGAGCGTAACCGCCTTTGCTGTGCCCACTTTGACTCTGGCCCCATCCAGCCCTAGCATGTGGCCCCCCAGAACATTGCCCTCGAGGGAATGCCGCTCCTGGGACGTTCACCAGCCCTGCCTTAGCCCAAGTCCAGCACTCCATTCAATCCACTCCACTCTGCAGTTGTTGCTGTGGGGACGATTTAGCATAATTTGCCTGGCGCACACGGATATGGAATTCAAAGGCAAGTTCAGTTCTGGGTACCTTTTGAGTGCAAACCTCTCCCCTAAAGCCAAGCCTGCGTGTTTTGAATGCCCGTTCCCTGTTATGAATAACAGTAATTGTTTGGCTTGCTCTGCCTTTGCACTGCTTCCAGCTGGCAGCACACAGAGGCTGTGACACATGACACTCCAGCTGGATCCACATGTTCCAGACTGCAACATCCACTTAAATAATTTACTCTTTTTGATCAACAGTTGAGCTGTTCAAGCAAAGTGCCATTTACTTCTTAGATCACCCATCAAACTCTCCAAGTAAGTTCATCAGGTTACATATGCCATGCATACTCACTGGTTCTCCAAGAATACTTATTTTGCTTTTTTTTTAAGGAAACAGCTTTATTCATTATTCTTTATAACTTGCAGTGCTGCAGCAACTTCATTAAACCCAATGCAGTAAAAAGCCATATTCCTGATTGAACATGTCTATTGTTTTTTCCACTGAATACACATAATTACAAGACAATCGCTTAGTATTTAATCAAGGGACATTAAAATGGTAACTAACAGTGACCTCTTGGATACTGATGGGAAAACAGAGAAACTGTGTGGTTTGAGCTTTCTCTTTAGAGCTGTGAGGCATCAGTATATGGTCACTGAAGTTAAAATGCAAACCCATTAGCATAGCCCAGTCCCAGGCATGCTTACTCAGAATATTGAAGACTAGTTGAAGGTAGCCCGTTACATTAACGGGCGCTAGAGGAGGAGGAGGAGGAGGCAGGAGGCGGCAGAAGCTGGCGGCTGACTGCAGCTGACAGGCTGGAGAGATGGGGCGGCGAGGGAGACATCCGTGCGAGGCGGTGGTGCTGTCGCAACTGACAAAGCGCGTGCGCCGCCACTGCCTCCCGGACACGCCCCCCTCTCCGGCCGCTCCAATGCCTGCGTCCCTGTTGGGGGGGGAAGTAGAGCTCTCCAATCCGTGCGTCCCTGTGGGACATGCGCACTCGCGCAGTTCCACTGACACACAGTGGACGCAGGGACACTTGAACATTATTATATGTGATTACTGCCTCACAACTTGCTAGTCGTGCACACTTGGAAATAAGTCCTACTGAACACAATGTGATTTATTTCAGAGCCAATATGCTGCTGCACATCTGCCACCCTAAGCCCACTTCCTAAGAAATAAATCCTATCAAATTTAGTAGGACATACTCTGAAGTGAAGGCATACCTGACTTGGCTTTTAAGGAATGACGATGTTCTAGCTGAACATCACGGAAGTAGGATTTCTGGAAACCTATTCATTTCTTTCAAAACACCACTTGCGCAAAACTCAAGGACGTAATGGATGGATACAGAGAAGTATCCATACATCTGAAGGCATCTCTGTTCAGGGAAGTCTTTGATGTTGTATTGTGTTTTTACTATTTTTTGCTGAGAGACACCCAGAGTGGCTGGGGCAACCCAGTTCGATGAGCAGCATATAAATTATTGTTATTATTATTATTATTACCATTATTATTAGTAACTGACCGAGCATAAAAAAGCAGATAAAGGGAAGTTTCTCTACTCAGGAAAAAAGCCACTGGCAATCTTTTACAGATGGGCAAAAACTGAACAGAATAAAAACCTGCACAATAACCTTTAAATCAGGCATAGGCAAACTCGGCCCTCCAGATGTTTTGGGACTACAACTCCCATCATCCCTACCTAACAGGACGAGTGGTCAGGGATTATGGGAGTTGTAGTCCCAAAACATCTGGAGGGCCGAGTTTGGGGGTGCCTGCTTTAAATCATGGCAACCATTGTGGTGTCCTACAGAAGTCGTTTGAATCCTCCCATCATCCTTCACTATTGGCCATACTTCTGGGTCTGTAGGGAGTTGCAATCCAATAATATCTGGAGTCATAAATGGCCAGCACAGGAGGTCAGTGCTGCAGAGCTGCATTGCTGCAGCTCCATGATACCAACTCGCTATGCCAGCTGCTTCTGTCTGGAAGGCACCATTTTGGCTGCTCCTGCTTTCAACCCTTAACAGGCAAAAGGTAAGCCAACAGACTCTACTTTAGGCTAAGTGCCATTTGGTCCTACTAATGAGGAGGAAAGGAGAGAATGTGTCAGTAATACCAATCTGTGTCGGGTTTTCATAATCGTCAGATAAAATGAGAAGGAAAAGATTAGGCCCAGCTTTTGGTACGCGATGAGAAGAACCTGACAATTAAATATTAAATGTTGTCGGCATTTGGTGTAACTGGCTTGCAGAACACTGGGTGATTAAACAGACATGAGTGAAACTTACACATCCTGATTTCCCCCCAAACAAACAAACAAACCCCAAAGCACTTTGAGTATTATATTCTTCATCTGTAATGATGCCTTGATGTTCAGATTGTCACCCAGCATGGGAATGTAAATAGCATGTCCAACCGAATTATGTCAAATGATAAAACAGCCAGTGATTGTTCACTTAAAGAAAGAGATGCTTTTTATTAGACAAAGAAAACCCAAAAATAGCTGTATCTTTCTGTTGGTGGGGACCTTCTTTACCGCCACACTTTCTTGCCAGCTTTCAAAGGGTTCAGTGTTTCACAGTCGTTCAAAATCTCTAGAACAGCACTCCCAAAACATTTTGTTACCAATTAATTATCATAGTGATAACTTGTTCTTCCTCCAAGGACCATGTTTACCACATGGTCCCATCCAATCAGCCTATAGGGACAGACTTTCTTTAGTCCTGACACTCCCCAAGTCTGAATCAGCCACACTTAAGGTACTTCCACAGATGATTCCCCCCCTCCCCATTTATTAAGTGGTTTCCTATCAGTTTTCCAACTGTCCCAGGGAATCCATATAATATTACTCTGACATGAAGTCAAAGCAGGAAGCCGGGGAGGGAGAGAAATGTATAGCTGCCATCTCTTGTGCTTAGGTAAAGGTAAAGGGACCCCTGACCATTAGGTCCAGTCGTGACCGACTCTGGGGTTGTGGTGTTCATCTCGTTTTATTGGCCGAGGGAGCCGGCATACAGCTTCCAGGTCATGTGGCCAGCATGACTAAGTGGCTTCTGGCGAACCAGAGTAGCGCACGGAAATACCGTTTACCTTCCCGCCGGAGCTGTACCTATTGATCTACTTGCACTTTGACGTGCTTTCGAACTGCTAGGTTGGCAGGAGCAGGGACCAAGGAACGGGAGCTCACCCCGTCGCGGGGATTTGAACTGCTGACCTTCTGATCAGCAAGCCCTAGGCTCTGTGGTTTAACCCACAGCGCCACCCGGGTCCATCTCTTGTGCTTAGAAGGTGGCAATAGAGACCTGGCACTCTGGGCATTGATGACTTCCAGAGTAGATGACTCCAGACCAGTATGTTGCAGTGATGGGATGGAGACATTTCCGTTTCTTGTGCAGAAGTGCCCTGTGTGTTCATGACTTTGCAGGATGTCTTCCAGCTTCCTTTGCCACAACAGCCACAGCGGAATGGGGGCGGGGAGGGGAAGTATTGCTATAGTCAGGCAGGTTTCTGAGACTGGGCTTAGCACCACCTGTTTCTTTCAAGCCTGACAGTCCTGATCTCGGCAACTTAAAACCAATTCACTCATGAAAAATGGGATTGTGAGCATTGCTTCCCCTACTTAGGGAGAACAATCCAGAATAACTCATTCATTTTCTGTCATCAGGGCAGCTACTGACTGAGGGTTATCTTCTGAGCATCCTTGGCAGAAATATGGAGGTCGGTGCTAGGAAACAGCAAGGCCCACCAGCCCAGAAAAGTTTTAAATGAAATCAAGGCAGATGTACCCACTGCATGGCAAATGCTGCAATTTTTGCTGCAAATATTTGCAACAATATTTACAAATAAGAGTTGTTTGACAGTGGAACGGACTCCATAACTTCTTATGTAAACTCTCCTTCCTTCATGGTTTTTAAGCAAAGGTTGGTTGTCCATCTGTCATTTATGCTTCAATTGAGATTCCTGCATTGCAGGGGGTTCGACTAGATGATAATAATAATAATTATTATTATTATTATTATTATTTATTATTTGTACCCCGCCCATGTGGCCGGGTCCCCCCAGCCACTCTGGGCGGCCTCCAACAGATATCAAAATACATTAAAATATCACAGGTTAAAAACTTCCCTAAACAGGGCTGCCTTCAGGTATTTTCTAAATGTCAGGTAGTTGTTTATCTCTTTGACCTCTGCTGGGAGGGCGTTCCACAGGACGGGTGCCAACACCGAGAAGGCCCTCTGCCTGGTTCCCTGTAACCTCACTTCTCACATTGAGGGAACCGCCAGAAGGCCCTCGGCGCTGGACCTCAGTGTCCGGGCTGAACAATGGGGATGGAGACGCTCCTTCAGATATACTGGACCGAGGCCGTTTGGGGCTTTCAAGGTCAGCACCAACACTTTGAATTGTGCTTGGAAACGTACTGGGAGCCAATGTAGGCCTTTCAGGACCGGTGTTATGTGGTCCCGGCAGCCACTCCCAGTCACCAGTCTAGCTGCCGCATTCTGGATTAGTTGTAGTTTCCGGGTCACCTTCAAAGGTAGCCCCATGTAGAGCGCATTGCAGTAGGCCAAGCGGGAGATAACTAGAGCATGCACCACTCTGGCGAGACACTCAGGGTCCCTTCCAACTCTATAATTCTGTGGTTCTGTGATTCTATGACTCTGTGAACAAGCACAGGGTTCATTTGGATTTGGGGGTAATTTCTGTTGGGTGCTGTTTTACACAATATTCTTCTTATGATTCTTGCAGGTTGTTTGCATGTGTGAACCTGTCTGGACATCAACCATTGTCTGTCTCTACTATCCATTCTTAAAGAAATCAGCCCTGCGTGCTCACTAGAAGGACAGATCCTGAAGTTGAGGCTCCAGTACTTTGGCCACCTCATGAGAAGAGAAGACTCCCTAGAAAAGACCCTGATGTTGGGAAAGATGGAGGGCACAAGGAGAAGGGGACGACAGAGGATGAGATGGTTGGACAGTGTTCTCGAAGCTCCTAACATGAGTTTGGCCAAACTGCGAGAGGCAGTGAAGGATAGGCGTGCCTGGCGTGCTCTGGTCCATGGGGTCACGAAGAGTCGGACACGACTGAATGACTGAACAACAACAACTATTACCTCAGTGGCCTTGGGCCAATCAAACTCCTGCTTTAATTTGTTGGAGCGGGTGGGATGTGATGTGCTTTATGTCTATAAATAAAAAGTACTATCTGACTCCTGTAATTTATCTTATTCCCCTGTGACTGTGTCTATCACTACCAAGAACAGTTTAGAGGTTTGTTTTAGATTCAATTTGCATATATCTCTGTATGTCTATGCGCAGTCTTGGATCAGTTGGGGGGGAGAGAGAGTTATAAAGTGTGACTTTTTCCCATGGTCTGGTCTTTTTCCATGAGCCCTTTGAGATTTTGGGTTATGGGATCGTGTCAGTTTGCACAGATTCACACCTGTTTTGTAGGACTTCAAGTGCGACTAAGTGTTGGCTGAGATTCAATAGAATTCTGATCTCAAGGACTCCAATTTCCCCTGCTCATATTAGGCTTACATACATGTGTCAAAATACAAACTGGTTGGGAAGCTGTTCTGGGTCAGTAAAAGGGAGAGCAAATCCTCTCTGCAGTTGCCTTCACAAAGACATATAGTAGTTCTGGAGCAAATATTATAATGACACATTGAATTGAACTGGGCAGGATTCATCAAATGAGCCCCAATCAGCAGAAGTCCTGAGAAAGGACTTTTGCTTGCACAATGGGGCTTTCCCCCCCCCTCTTCCCTCCATGCCCCTCCAGTTGGCTCTGGGAGGGTTGGAAAAGCCCCCAGAAGTTGTTTTCTGCTGCTCCTGAGAAGAGGACACGGAGCAATAGATTCAAACTACAAGAAAGAAGATTCCACCTAAACATTAGGAAGAACTTCCTGACAGTAAGAGCTGTTCGACAGTGGAATTTGCTGCCAAGGAGTGTGGTGGAGTCTCCTTCTTTGGAGGTCTTTAAGCAGAGGCTTGACAGCCACCTGTCAGGAATGCTTTGATGGTGTTTCCTGCTTGGCAGGGGGTTGGACTGGATGGCCCTTGTGGTCTCTTCCAACTCTAGGATTCTATGATTCTAAGAGTGTACAGGGGGGGGGGGGGAAATGGGTTGGTTTTACTTTGAACCAGAGTTTTGAACTGGGATCCATCCCAAGTTGGCATTTGTCAAGCCCAATGGGTATGTGCTATTATCATTCACTAATATGATTATTTGCAATCATAGCCAAGCAGCTGGCAAGGTGGAAAGGGAAGCAAGAGCCCATGGATGTGCTATACCAAAGCCCAATGTGCTTGCAATGGTATTCTGTGTCTGTAATGGTCAACCCTGCCCTGCTCCAGAAACAGAAAGACCCAATTTCTGGATATTCTACAAGATGTTGCTCAATTGCGTGTTTAGACCTTTTACCCTCCCCGAAATAAGCTCAAACAGGAGACAGATATTTGGTTTGTTTTTTGGCAGAATTTAGGCCACAACTTTATTGATTACAACCAAGTGAGTGGTTCCATAGGTTCTGGTTCGACTATCTCCCTGCACCCTTGCAGGCAGAACTGTCCCAGAGCCACATCCGTAGGACAGACAAGGATGAACACCAGGGCCGGCTGTTGGCAGGATTACCATCCAGCCATCCTGATGTCCCCGGGACTCGGCCATAGGCCGTACCCTTTCGGGAATGACAAACCAATGAGTCCCTGGATTCCTGTACCAGAATATCCTGCATTTGCATAGGCGTGGCCACGCACCGTGGAGCGAGATGAGCGCTGCAACCCCAGAGTCATCCGCAACTGGACCTAATGGTCAGGGGTACCTTTACCTTTATGAGTGCTACGGGTTTCCTTCACCAGTGGGAGAGATCATCCTGTCCCATTGTTCAGCTACCACTGTCTCAGTTAATATAGTGCTCACCTGCCACTGTCTGCCTGCTTGGAGCTCAGAGTATCAATTGACAAGCAATTGACAAGCACCATGCAAAAAAGCTCCCATGTCTGTCTCTCCAGCCCATAGCTGTCAACCCTCCCTTTTTTTTGCGGGGAAACTCCCTTATTCCAATGCAGTTTCCCACTGCTATCCCGGATTGTTGATATCCCTTAAATTTCCCGGATTTCAAAGGAAGCAGCTCCTCTCCCTCCCTGCCGGCCAGGGAGGCTCCTCAGCTGCGTTGCTCGGCTGCCAATAAGGAGTCTGAGACCGACTGGGGGCGGAGCTTGCATGCCTTGTGCAGCCAGACCCTCACACCCAACCAGACAGACAGCCTGCCTGCCGTCTATGCGCTCGCTCTTTCGCTCACCCGTTCGCACGCAGCCTCTGGAGCGCAGGGTGGCGAGGCTACTTGGTGCCATTGCACCGCCCTGGCGGCATCCCTTATTTTCAAATCCGAAAGTTGACAGCTACGCTCCAGCCACAACAGGCATTGTAACTCTCCAACGGTTTGACTTCACCCCCAAAGGCGCACTCCTCCATTGTTTTGCAATACAGATTAATGCCATCTAAATAAAGGAGTTGCGCACAAATACACAAACACAAACGCTTCTTCGAAAAATGTGCACATTTCATTTCCTTGGCTGCAAATACAGAGGAGTGAGGATGCTTTCCTTGATAACAAATGCATAAGTAAATGTGTGGGATTTTCTGGCTCAGCATCTCACCCTTCACAAAAGTTTCCATGGCCAGATTACAATGCTCAGTGTGCTAATAATGTCTGCTAGGCAGCCTTCCCTACTGTTCAGAAAAGTTCACTCCTGCAGTGTCTTGGCTTGTAGCAAGAAATCACTGTTGAGGTTAGTGAACTTTTCAGTGTGCTGGTATTTAAACTGTGGTCAGACGGTTCAAAAAGAAAAAGGGGAAGGTTAGTTCTCAGAAAGATACTCCCTAGCTATCCAACTCTCTTAAGCTGGCTGGAATCAAATATTTCTCAAAAATAGGTTTTTAGCATATCTTAAAGAAAATATGGCACATTAAATGGAAAGCTCCTTAAAACAATGCCGGGATTTTGTTCCCGAGAAACATTTGGGCACTTTTGCTGGGAAAGGAGGTTAAAAGGTTGTCATTGCTTTCTCCAGGGGCTTGGTCTGACAGTGAACATGTGTTTCCTCCCTTTAATCGGCTCGCCAGTAGCCAGAAAGCTGCTTGTTTTCTGCAGAGGTTGTCAAAAATGATTTCGGTCTGGAGACGATGAATGATAAAAGAGGTTTTCAAACACAGTTTTGCACTGTAGCATTCGCAGTCCCAGAGAGGGTGGATTGTATTACAATCGCGGTGTAAAGGGCCATGTTCCTGCAGCAAGAAAACAGTACCTCCTTCAACCTGTTTGATCCTTCCACTTTTCTCCCCGCCCCACAAATTCAAGCAGAAAGCAAAAGCTGGAGCACAATAAAGGGAGAGGTGGCTTTAAAAGCAGGCAGCAAGGTCAACTCACTCTTGAAACTTGATCTCCTGCCCCCAATATTCACTGGGAAATGTGTCGCTTCTTTATAGAGCAAAACACACTTCAGAGGTAGAGGCTTAATTTGTAAGGTGAGAAGTGGTTGGATCACTTCCTATTGAAGTTGAGACTTCCATCAGCATTTCCCCCTCCGCGAGGGAATGGTGAACCCATTAAAATGGTCCATTCCCAGAGGTGAATGGATTGCAGGGAATTCCAAAGGGCTCTTGAGGATTCCCCTGTCGGTGTATCAAGGATTCTGTCAAAGTCCTGGTCCCTCTGTGGAATGCAGAGATGACTCAGGCGGTTGGTAACGCTTCCCTCTCCCTCCGAGCAGAGCCCAAGCGGCTCCTTGGCCAGCTCACCTGAGCTGAGAGAATGAAGCAAGAGACAGCTCGAATGCAGATGGAGGAAGACTTGTGTCAAGACCAGTCAAGCACAGGGTTCTTTATCAAGCCTTGTTGTTGTTCAGTCGTTCAGTCGTGTCCGACTCTTCGTGACCCCATGGACCAGAGCATGCCAGGCACGCCTATCCTTCACTGCCTCTCGCAGTTTGGCCAAACTCATGTTAGTAGCTTCGAGAACACTGTCCAACCATCTCATCCTCTGTTGTCCCCTTCTCCTTGTGCCTTCCATCTTTCCCAACATCAGGGTCTTTTCCAGGGAGCCTTCTCTTCTCATGAGGTGCCAAAGTACTGGAGCCTCAACTTCAGGATCTGTCCTTCTAGTGAGCACTCAGGGCTGATTTCTTTAAGAATCGATAGGTTTGATCTTCTTGCAGTCCATGGGACTCTCAAGAATCTCCTCCAGCACCAAAATTCAAAAGCATCAATTCTTCGGCGATCAGCCTTCTTTATGGTCCAGCTCTCACTTCCGTACATTACTACTGGGAAAACCATCACTTTAACTATACGGACCTTTGTTGGCAAGGTGATGTCTTTGCTTTTTAAGATGCTGTCTAGGTTTGCCATTGCTTTTCTCCCAAGAGAAAAGCCTATCAAGCCTATTCCGCAGCAAAGAAACGGTTCTGTTCCATCACCAAGGCATTTCCAAAGTATTTGGTGGCCTTTTGCAATCTGAACCAGGAGAGCAGGCGCATGCAATCTGTTTTTTTCCCAAAAAAATTTTTTATTACATTTTAACAAATAAAAACAAACATCAAAAAACATCCATAAACAAACATAAAAGAAACAACAATAATAAACATAAAAACAAACATACATCCTTTTTACCTATTCATCCTTCCTATCATTGTAGGTTGACTTCCTCCTGTCCTCCCTTCCTGCGTTCCTTGTATATCATCTTTAGTAATTTCTTGACATCATTAAACACTTTTAAATTAATTAACCTCGATATCTTCTCTTATCTAAGATCATTATCATTAATTCCAACTGTCATAAACCTTATATCTATCTTCTAACTCTACAGCCTCATTTTTCTTCCAGCTTACTTCTACTCTTTAATCATACAATACTTTTTTAGATATAATTTAAATTTCTTCCAATCTTCTTCCACCGCTTCCTCCCTCTGGCCACGAAGTTTCCCGGTCAGCTCAGCAAGTTCCATATAGTCCATCATTTTCATCTGCCATTCTTCTATCGTTGGTAAGTCCTCTGTCTTCCAGTTTTTAGCTAACAAAATTCTAGCTGCTGTTGTGGCATACATAAAGAAAGTCCTATCACATTTTGGGATTTCCTGGCTTACAATACCAAGTAGAAAGGCTTCTGGTTTTTTATTAAATGTGTTTCTCAACACCTTTTTCAATTCATTATAAATCCTTTCCCAGAAGTCTTTCACCTTTGGGCATGTCCACCACATATGGAAAAAAGTTCCTTCTACTTCCTTACATTTCCAGCATTTATTACTCTGTGCATGGTACATTTTTGCCAATTTAACCGGTGTTAGATACCACCTGTACATCATCTTCATAATGCTCTCTTTCAGAATGTTACATGCTGAAAATTTAATACCCGATCTCCACAGTTTTTCCCAATCCTCCATCATAATGTTGTGCCCCACAGCGGGCGCATGCAATCTGAACTGGAGGCAGAACATGGATGCTAGTGGGTAGCTCATCTGCCCAACTGAATGCTGTTCAACCTGTTTTGAAGGAGGTTGCGTTCAAGGAGGTTCAAGGATCTGCTTCATCGTTGATGGGTGCTCTTAAACCAGGCATCCCCAAACTTCGGCCCTCCAGATGTTTTGGACTACAATTCCCATCATCCCTGACCACTGGTCCTGTTAGCTAGGGATCATGGGAGTTGTAGGCCAAAACATCTGGCGGGCCGCAGTTTGGGGATGCCTGTCTTAAACCCAGCACAGTTGTTGGAGTCACAGGTGGCTTCAAGTGGCTCAGCGTGTATTTTATCAGTTTCGACTGACACTCCACCTATGGCCCTATTAGGATGGGAATAGCCTAGCTACAGTTATCCATGCTCTGGTAGCCCCTTGTTTGGATTACTGCAATGCATTATACATGGGTCCGGTTCCCCACCCCCACCCCGAAATTTCAGCTAGGATCCCGGCTCAGCTGGCCGCTTCGTGCCGTGGTGGCCATGGCAGACGGAGGCTCCGGGCGCAGCGCTGCTTCGGCGCGGCATGGTGGAGGCGGGTGAGGGCGGCGAGCTGATGCCGGGAGTCCAGCCTCCGCCTCTTCCCTGGCGCCCTCCAGAAGTTGGTGCCCTGGCGCCCCGTACCACTAGCCTCTATGGGTAAGATGCCCCTGGCTAGGATGTTAACTGGCACTGGCCAATACAATAATATTATTTTATTGGGGTTTTCTGTTTCTTAATTTAAGGCACTTCTAAACCACTATTTGGGACCCAGTTGGCGCTGTGGGTTAAACCACAGAGCCTAGGGCTTGCTGATCAGAAGGTCGGCGGTTCGAATCCCCTCGACAGGGTGAGCTCCCGTTGCTCGGTCCCAGCTCCTGCCCACCTAGCAGTTCGAAAGCACGTCAAAGTGCAAGTAGATAAATAGGAACCGCTCTGGCGGGAAGGTAAACGGCGTTTCCATGTGCTGCTCTGGTTCGCCAGATGCGGCTTTGTCATGCTGGCCACATGACCCGGAAGCTGTACGCTGGCTCTCAGCCAATAAAGCGAGATGAGCGCCGCAACCCTAGAGTTGGACACGACTGGACCTAGTGGTCCCTTTACCTTTAAACCACTATTCATTGAAAGAATTCCCTGAGTGGGGTACGTAATATAAAAACACAACAGAGAATAACATCCAGTACACAACCCACCCAGCCCCTTGTGCCCCCTCCTTCCTTTGGTATGTCTGTCAATATCTGATTTGAGTTTGTTTGCGTTTGCTAACGAAAGCAGGCTATATCTCAAACATCAATGTATTCCTACTTAGGAAAACTGAACATGGTACTGGACAACGTGTTCCCCCACCCCCACCCCCACCCCAACCATCTGATTTTAATTATCATTTAAACTACATAATGAGGTCACTGCACGATCCCTCAACATGTGTGATCTACAAAGAAATATCCTCTTCTGGATGCCAAAGAAAGCTTTCTAATCAGAGCACAGAGAATTCGATAACTCGTTTCACACAGTCTTTCCAAACGTGAAAATGAATCAAGCACATGCACCCCAAACTCTCATCCCCCCTGATAAAGTCTGGCCTTGATGAATTTCTTGATGAATTTCAGTGCAGCCTCTGAAAATGTTGATGCTATGCGTTATCCTGATCTTCCCTGTCCTTAAACATAACACTCAGAAGCTTCTTCTCTTTTAAGGCATCAACACCCATTCAAAACATTTTAATTCCTTCCAGCTCTTCCAGCCTTCTGGAATATTTGGCTAGTGTCATAGAGATTTGGCTAAATGGGTTCAATCAACTGTTTTCAGCCTATTATAGTTCATAATCCCTATTCAAGATGAAGTGTTCTGCAGCCTAATGAATGTGGTAATGGAATCCTTGTGTATAAATTTCCACAGCGGGGTGCAGATTAGCATAAGTGTCATATTCTGTTGCCATGCCTGCTACAGTATCTGAAGAAACTGCACTTGCTGGGATTAAAAAGCTGGATAATAGTAAGATCGATGTGGTATACATGTATGTAGAAGAATGCAATGCTTTTAGGAAAGGCTCTATAACTGATCTCACCTGGAGGAGCATTATGGCTAGATTAGCACTGCACTTTGCTTCTCTGTTAAAGCCACATGAACAAAAATACAAATACGGGAGAATTAGGTTACACCTATGCCACAATTTTAAATAATGTACCATTGCAGGACCACCAAGTAGCTGGAAGAATAATGCTCCACAGCATTCTCTAGTTTCATATAGTCATATATAACATAGTTTCAAACTTGGCTCAATCATCACACATCGCCACATCTGATGATGTTCTGGCTCTGAAGCATGACACATTGAGAAAGGTAATATTTTTGATAGTGCAACCATCATAATGTACTCTCTTCTTTACACAGTCCCAGCTTGGTTGCCAAAGCAAGGTGGGGAAGAAAGATTTCTTCCTCCTTTGAATAAATAGCCCATCATAATGAGAGCTAAATCATACCCTCCTTCATTTTTTATCAGAAATCACTTAACAACAAGAGAAGTCCATAAAACAAAACTCAATGTAGGTTTCAGAGTCCACGTTTTGACCCTATGAATTGAACTTTTTGAGTCGAATGCATGCATCTTTAATTTCCCAGGTATTTTATTTTTAATAAGGCTGGAGGAAAGTCCTGAAGAATCTCTTTGCACATGCATAGAAAAGATACCACTTATGATTAGTCCCAGAATTTATTACTTGATTATGAAAAATGCGAGCCTGAGAAAAATGCATACCACTTAAGCAGCGGTTTAGTGTGACTAATCAAAGAGGTTTTCCTGGCACACAGGAGGTATGAATATATAGAGGACTGGTTGAGAAAAGCATATCTTTGTGCTTTTAAGCATGGTGGCATGGTAACAGCATAAGCATATTAATCAGTCTGAGGTAAGTGCAGCTTCTGGGTCATATTTTAATCTGATTCTTTCTGCTGTATTAAAGGAAATTATAGCAGTAACAGGAATAGCATTTCACAAAGAAATTGTTTGCCAAGTTACTGAGACAATCAGACCAGTTACTGGGAGTATTGGATTAACTGTGAATCTCATTTTCCTTTATTATCAGCACATTTCCATGTAACTATCATAACTCAGGTTATTTAATGTTAACTAGAAAATAATATAGTCCTAGAATATTGGTGGGGAGGCCTGCTTCCAGCATGACCTTCAGAATGTGGTTGCAACAGGAGCAGGAAATCAAGAGAATATCTTACCCATGGGAAAAGTCATTTTTGTGAAAGGCTTCAGATGCAGTACAGGACAGTTTTTAACTGTGCCAACGAAAACCAGTGAAAGAGGAAACCCCCAGTATTGTGAGTTAGCCCAAAGCGAATGGGAGGCACTTATCCCAAACAGCATCCAATACAGAAAGGATTCTAAGTAATCCCTCATTTCAATAGCAAATAGAGCTGGCAGCAGGCACTCCTGGCTACTTCTGGATCTAGTGACAATGCTAGATCCAGAGGTACCCCCAGACTGCATACCTGATCCTTTAGGCGGAGCGTGGCCACCTCAAGAACAGGCCGCCGCCACCCGGATTACCCACCCTGATGAGAAGACCCAACTGCACAGCCAGTGTGGTGTAGTGGTTAAGAGCGGTAGACTCGTAATCCAGTGAACCGGGTTCGCGTCTCCGCTCCTCCACATGCAGCTGCTGGGTGACCTTGGGCTAGTCACACTTCTTTGAAGTCTCTCAGCCCCACTCACCTCACAGAGTGTTTGTTGTGGTGGAGGAAGGGAAAGGAGATTGTTAGCCGCTTTGAGACTCCTTCGGGTAGTGATAAAGCGGGGTATCAAATCCAAACTCTTCCTCCTCCTCCTCCTCCTCCTCCTCCTCCTCCTCTTCTTCTTCTTCTTTCTTGCCAGGATTCAGACTCAGTTTATTGGTCCTCATCCAGCCCATTGCCAACTCCAGACAGTGGCCCATCACCACCAAAACCTCACCAGATTCTGGCATCATGGAGAACTACAGCTGCGTGTCACCGACATATGGGTGACACCCTTCTCCCTTGCTCCCGGTGACCTTTCTCAATGCCTTCATATTTAATGGGATACAAGATGGAGCCTTGTGGAACCCCACTGCACAACTGCCAAGAAGTTCCTTTGGTGCTACTCAGTGGAAATAGCCCTTCAGGTAGGACTGGAATCCTTGGGTCACCATACCTCCAACTTCCAACCCACAGAGCCACTCCAGAAGTATACCACAGTTGGCGCTATCGAAAGTTACCAAGAGATAAAGGAGGTCGCACTCCCCCCTCCTCCTCTCTCTCCCAATAAAGACCATCAACCAGGGCAGCTAAGGTCATTTCAGTACCAAACCCAGGCCTGAAATCAGATTGAAATGGTCCAGATAATCCATTTCCTTAAAGTACAACTAAAGTTGGCTGACCACCTTGTCCCAAAAGAGGATATTTGCAACCAGGTGGTAGTTGTTGGAACCTTCAGGACCCAGGAAGGTTACATGAGAAGCATCTGCACCATCATCTCTTTTAAGCAGTAAAGCCGGCAGAGAGAGCACCTTATCTGGGGAGAGGGGCAAGGCATCTGGGAAGTCTTCTTGGTGCAGGGACGGCAGCAGGAACACCAGATTGGCTCTACCACTGCATCCACACCGTGCCAACCTCCCCACCTTCTCCCTTCTCCTTCCCAGTCAGCACAGCAGCTGCATGGTGGCACCCCTCCCTGACAGCCACCCCCACTTTCAAGGCAGCCAGGCAGTACCACTCCTTCCTGCAAAGAAGCATGAACCACCCAGTTAACTTCTTTCCAGCTACAGGGCCATATGGACAAGGATCAAGGGTACATGAGATGGGTCAAATTCCCTCAAGTGTCTTGTTCACATCATTAGGTCCCCATCAGGACTGAATCTGACCCTACCCAACTTGACATTGCGCTCTACGTGGGGCTACCTTTGAAGGTGACCCGGAAACTGCATTTAATCCAGAATGCGGCAGCTAGACTGGTGACTGGGAGTGGCCGCCGAGACCACATAACACCGGTCCTGAGAGATCTACATTGGCTCCCAGTACATTTCCAAGCACAATTCAAAGTGTTGGTGCTGACCTTTAAAGCCCTAAACAGCCTCGGTCCTGTATACCCGAAGGAGCATCTCCACTCCCATTATTCAGCCCGGACACTGAGATCCAGCGCCGAGGGCCTTCTGGCGGTTCCCTCACTGCGAGAAGCAAAGCTACAGGGAACCAGGCAGAGGGCCTTCTCGGTAGTGGTGCCCGCCCTGTGGAACACCCTCCCAGCAGAGGTCAAAGAGATAAACAACTACCTGGCATTTAGAAAATACCTGAAGGCAGCCCTGTTTAGGGAAGTTTTTAATCTGTGACATTTTAATGTATTTTGATATTTGTTGGGAGCCGCCCAGAGTGGCTGGGGAGACCCGGCCAGATGGGCGGGGTACAAATAATAAATTATTATTATTATTATTATTATTATTATTATTAATATTATTATTATTATTATTATCTCCTCTAGACCTGTATCAACTGCAGATCAGAGGAAATGTGAGTGTCTCTGCTATAAAAGTGCCTGCCGATTTGTCACAGGGTGGCTGCTTACTAGGCAACAGTTTATTCCGAGGGAGCAGCTCACCTGACCTACCTTTCGAAATTGTTCTAAGACCCACATGTACCTGCAGTTAGGTGGGCAGTTAGGTTTTTAATGGCACTCTGAAGTGAAAAGACAGTAAAATGTGCACATCAACTTTAACCACACTCATTTCTCAGTATATTCCGTTGAAACCAGTAGGGATTTCAAGTAAATGAGTTGTATATTGAAGTGCCAGTTCTGTCTTGCTTGTGCGTCACACATTTTAGTGGAAACTAGCTTCCTAGTAACTCCATGTGGCTCATTAAAGCAATCCTCACATCTCTTAAAAACAAGGAAACACTAGAATCCCACTGAAGTCCAAGTATCCCTTCGCAATGCCCCTGCCTACTTCCTAGCACACAGTGTAAGTGACTGGGTGGCAAGAACATTTTAGGCTCTGAGGGAAAAGGTTGTTAAGTCAACCTTGGTAACTTAACTGAAACAGTATATGTGTAAATCCATCGCAAATCCCTGGCCTTTTACAACTTTTGTCCCTATGGAAATCAGATCATAAGACTGTTTACAAGAGACTACGATTCATTTGGCTAAAGAGCCATGACAGCAGGACCCTTAGTATTATTTGGAACTGCAGTAACTTAATCTTACGCAAATAGCCTGAAAGCAAAATAATAAGGATTAGGTAATTATGGCAAAGTAATCACTTTCAATATTTCATATTCAAAGAAGGGCATAATTTCACTGTAAACGTCATGTTTTGGCATTTTGGCAATCTATTGCAATTTTTCACAATGCTTAACAAAATGTCAACATTTCCACCTTTATTCCTCCTTCAGATTTTGAGATTTTTGAGCTGCAGTCTTTTATACCTTTGAAAGCAGCATCATAAAAATATTTTACTGCATGGCTTAATGTATGAGCTAATCCTAAATTAATGGTCAGTTTTGGCCATTATATTCCAGAAAAAGGGGAGGGATATCTTCGCAAATCCTCTGTTCAGAAATAATTACCTCTTCCAACTGGAGCAGAAACGGGTGCTTTAAAAATCCAGTAGTAAAGGCCCATAATATTGGCATTTGGAGCAAATACAGTTTCATCAGCACTTTGATGAATCTTCCCAAGATCATCATATATATCCATATGCTTGGGAACATCATCTACATTGGACACGTTGTGCCTTTCTTTTTTCCACCACAAATCTCTTAGAAATATTTACTGCAAACAGATGGGTGTAAAATATCAGCCTGAAGGATTTGCCTTAAAAATTCTGTCTTTGAAAAACATTAACGTTTCACTACATAAAATGTTCCAGTTAATTTTTGTAAACTGTGAACTAGAGGACAGGCTGTTCTTTGCCATTTTCTTTTTTAAAGAACCAACACCTTCCCTAATTATCAACATTCTCTGAATCTGGCATTCCACGTTTCTCTTTATGCCATGATAATCCTATATAGTTTTGTTTGGATAAATTTTCTTAGGTTGCACATTTGTTAGCTTTTCTCGTACGCTGCCTTTCTGTCCAGCATAATGCATGACTTACAACATGTAAGAACTTCAAAATATATAATTGCACATACACTGGTTGTGGACGCGGGTGGCGCTGTGGGTTAAACCACAGAGCCTAGGGCTTGCCAATCAGAAGGTCGGCGGTTCGAATCCCCGTGACGGGGTGAGCTCCCGTTGCTCGGTCCCAGCTCCTGCCAACCTAGCAGCTCGAAAGCATGTCAAAGTGCAAGTAGATAAATAGGAACCGCTGCAGCAGGAAGGTAAACGGTGTTTCCGTGCGCTGCTCTGGTTCACCAGAAGCGGCTTTGTCATGCTGGCCACATGACCTGGAAGATGTACGCTGGCTCCCTCGGCCAATAAAGCGAGATGAGCACTGCAACCCCAGAGTCGGTCATGACTGGACCTAATGGTCAGGGGTTCCTTTACCATTACCTTTACCTTGGTACCAGTGTGATAGCCAGTGTGGTGTAGTGGTTAAGAGCAGTGGACTCGTAATCTGGTGAACCGGGTTCGATTCCCCGCTCCTCCACATGCAGCTGCTGGGTGACCTTGGGCTAGTCACCCTTCTCTGAAGTCTCTCAGCCCCACTCACCTCACAGAGTGTTTGTTGTGGGGGAGGAAGGGAAAGGAGATTGTTAGCCGCTTTGAGACTCCTTCGGGTAGTGATAAAGTGGGATATCAAATCCAAACTCTTCTTCTTCTTCTTCTTCTTCTTCTTCTTCTTCTTCTTCTTCTGTAGGTTTTCTATGATTTCTAGTCAACCAACCTCTTCCCAGCCTTGTATGATACTCATTATACCACAGCTTGGCAGACCTTATCACACCTTATCCCCTAAATGAACCATGGTCTCTTGTAAACAGCCTTGTGATGTGCTGTCCATAGGAATGAAAGTTGCAAAAGGGCCAGGGTTTTGTGGTGAATTTACAGGTATGCATAGGCTACGCTCAGACTAAGAGAGCAGCAATTTTTTTAAGGGAAGAGAATTTTCTGATTGTGAAGCAGCACTGATGTTCACCAGCTGTTTAGATTGGGAATGATAACAGTCCAATGGGTGGACTCACTTCTTTGGAATGCAGGTGAGCTCATCCAGCCCTGGCTACGATGGCTTCAGCCGGGTTCCCCGCCTCCGGTGTAGGGAGTTGTCCAAAGCTTGCTTCTTATTTCTCAGTTCAAACCCCCAAAATAGGGAATGTCAAATTGTTCATTTCCTAAAATAAGTCATTGTAGTGTTACGGCCCAGAAACCTATTCTTTTCAGCCAGCTCAGTGGCAATGAGTATCGTTTGCAGCTGGATTTGCATGTTCTTATTGCTGCATGCAAAAAGACTCCAAGATTATTTATTAAGCCCTTAGGCTCAACACTTGTCAGTTGGTTTTCCTCCAGTCATAGTTATGCTTTCAGAAGCTCATTAGTGAGTGGGTACTGTAGCAGCTCCTTCACTCCACAAGCCCTTGTATAATAAACTTGCGCCCACAATGCAAGGCAATCTATATTTTCTTTAAGGTGGTTTGTTTCTGGCTTTTCTAGGATGCATTGCAAAACGAGGAGCAGAAATGGAAATTAAGGGTGACTTTCTTGTTCTCAGCCACAGGGCTGGCGCTCATGACATTTTGCTGCCTGAGCCAAAACGGCTCTCCCTCCCACCCCTTCTCCCTCACGCACAAAAGCCGGTCACGCTGGCAGCCAACTCTTACCTTAACCCTAGTGATGGAACTGACCAGTATTTGTGTCAGGAAAGTACAGAATCCGGGACACAGCAGAGTACACGCAGTCCTTCAGGAAACTACTGGTTGTATAGCGTTGACAGAACACGATGACTGTGATGGGCTGGGATTCAGACTCAGACACTGAACCTGAGGGATCCCAGCCTGCACAGGATTCCCCGCCTCCAGAACCAGCAGAGCCGGGGCTAGGGCCTGAGTCTGAAGGGTCCTCACCTGTGCTGGATCCTCAGGTGCAGGCATCTGCTGAGTCTGCTCTGGCTCCTGATGGGATGGAGGACCCATTGCCTGCAGGTGCTCCACTCCCAGCCCTGTCAGGGGAAGCTGAGGTTGCCTCTGGGTCCGGTAACCCTCCAGCCTCTCCTGAGCTGCAGAGGCTCAGGGCAGAGAGGCGAAGGGAACTGGGTTCCCGCAGGAGGAGTGCTCGCCTCCAAGCCAGGAGAGGCGAGTCACCAGAGGATCAGGGCCGCCCTATGCCTCGGGGCAGATAAAAGCCGGCCAGCCCCAGCCCCAAGTTGCAGGAGCAACATTGTTGGTGACCAGTTCCTGCCAGTGTTCCTGCTTGAAACCTGTCCTGCTTTCCTGCCTGAGCTCCAGACCCGCCTTGGTTCCCTGCTTGCCCACCCGTCTTTGCCTGACTCCCTGCCCTGTACCCTTTTTCAGTTATTTCGGACTGCCTTTACGTGTACCTCTGACCTTGGACCGGACTTAGACCTCGCCTTTTGGATACCCCACAGGACCAGCACAATGTCGCAGGAACTCACTGCCACTAGTAACTTGATAACTATATACAGCTTTATTGGAGCAAACAGTATCCACAAGTTACTATATACAGACTTAGGAAAATAAAGAAACAAAAGCAAAACCTTTCCTCTCACTATCTCTCTCTCACAACCTTCTCCAACAATCACAAACTCCATTAACCACACCAACCACACGAGCACATGGTCACTCTTGCCTTTATGGAACTTTCTACCCAATGAGATGGTTGTTACTAAGGCCCTGTTACCAGGCAGATAGGAAGATCTTGGCCTTCAGCCAACTCTTAATTTTTTGATGTGCATAGCTGCACGTAGGCACTTCCAGAGTTCCTAACAGGAACTGTGTCCTCCACTTCACCAGTGGGTGAGTCTCAGTGGGTCTCAGGGCAGCCAACATGGTGCACATCTGACCACCGGTCACTCACTGATCCATCTGGCAGCTGCTCACTGTCCACTTGCTCAGGCAAATGCTTTAATTCACCAGCAATGGTGTGTCAGTGAGCAGAGCAAGGTATCCACACACATGAAGAAGAAGAAGAAGAAGAAGAAGAAGAAGAAGAAGAAGAAGAAGAAGAAGAGTTTGGATTTGATATCCCGCTTTATCACTACCCGAAGGAGTCTCAAAGCGGCTCACATTCTCCTTTTCCTTCCTCCCCCACAACAAACACTCTGTGAGGCGAGTGGGGCTGAGAGACTTCAGAGAAGTGTGACTAGCCCAAGGTCACCCAGCAGCTGCATGTGGAGGGGAGGAGACGCGAACCCGGTTCCCCAGATTACGAGTCTACCACTCTCAACCACTACACCACACTGGCTCCCATGATACCAACTAGAGCACATGACTTGGACTGGCTGCCTCTGCCAAAATAAGATCTTCTTTGTATTCTTCTGTTCCTAACACACAAAAACCCCGAGTACTTGTCTATTAGGATTGTGTCTAAGGAACATTTGTTTCTGTTTGCATATGTGTAGGCTAAGCATTGGCAAGGTGCCCTCATGCCTGTAAAAGTCTGTTTCTTTAACTTCATTAAGCGTTTACAATTGAATTTTGCAAGTGGTGGGTTTACTGTCAATTCAGCATGAGCGGCTGCCAGTGTTTTCAATCACTGCAGTACAGTGAGTGTACCAATCAAGTGGCTAGATCCTCCTTTCCAGGTTCTTGCAATTACTTGCAGTTCAGGATCTGGATCCTTTAAAACTGCACGGCCTCGTTGCTGGTCAGAATCTCCTCCTGGCAGTAAAGTGCAGAAGAGTGTTTCTGCTGCCAACAACTCAACTTGTGTATTCATTTTTTTAAATTTAGATTTCTTTTTTTCTTACAGGTTTTTTTATTGTTAAAATCTCAGCATAGCACAATTTAAGCAAAACAATTTATATCCGACTTAACAAGCTCTCAACTTCAAATGCAATATTGCATAAAAGGCAACATTATGAGGGTGTTTCTATGGGCATTTTAACCCCACTGTTCAGAAAATTGCCTACCCATAACTTGCATTTCATACTAGCTTATTTCTATTACAACATTCAATAAACCATGTCCATCTTATCATAAAGTTAGAATTCACACACATACATACATACATACATATACATGAACATATACGTACATCCATGTGTTCACGTATATATATTTCTTAGATCTTTGTGTGCTTTTCTCAGCATATTATAAACAGTGATTTTTAAGTTCTGGTAGAAGGAAATGTGGTTAGGGTCTTGGAGTGCAGCTAAGCCCACCCACCATCTGGTCCATACCGTTCCAAGATACCTCTCTGTTCAACTTTTAGCTCTCTTTGAAAAGTGCACTACTGTTAGAGGGGACCTGGTTTAGAAACTCTATTCTATATGTAGACACAGTGGGTATGTTCATACTGTTGAGTTTACAGCTGGATATGCTCCTACCGATGTATGATTTGAACTTGATGAGCGACAGTTCGGTGTTAAATTACTGCTATAAGATCCAGCTGTAATTTACTACTGTGTCCCCTGGGATGCTTGAAAGAGACAGCGAGGATTCAGGATCAGAGAGTGATGTATTTTGCCTTCCTGAGCAGAAAGAATTGATCTGAGCACCTTTTTGAAAGATGCACTCCTCCTTTACTTTGCAAAGTAAGAAAGCAGCAAGTTTTTTTTTTTCCCCTAAGCCTAGGAGCAAAACAAGAAAGAACAACAATACTTTACTCCACATGGAAGTGGCAGTGTGAAACAGCACAAACATGGAGCACTGGACTTCTGAAATCCTGGCTGGAGAAAGCAATCAGGGCTGGGAAAGGGCAGTGCAAATGCACCCAGAGTTCCATCGGAGGAGCAGCTAGGTTGCTCACTGAACCATGAGCCTTGCAGAACAAAGGGGGGGGGAGAAGAAGAAGAGGAGGAGGAGGAAGAAGAAGATGGATTTGATATCCCGCTTTATCACTACCCGAAGGAGTCTCAAAGCGGCTAACATTCTCCTTTCCCTTCCTCCCCCACAACAAACACTCTGTGAGGTGAGTGGGGCTGAGAGACTTCAGAGAAGTGTGACTAGCCCAAGGTCACCCAACAGCTGCATGTGGAGGAGCAGAGACGCAAACCTGGTTCACCATAATACAAGTCTACCGCTCTTAACCACTACACCACACTGGCTGTAGCAGAATGTGTCAGAAAGGGCTTACACACCTGCCTGGTGCTGCTGCCATCTTTGCTCAGACCTCAGCTGTGAGAAGGGAGGGATGGAAGCACCTGTTCTCCTCCTCTCCTCCCAAACTCTTTTCTGCCCTAACTCTCTGTGTGGCTGCAGAGAGTTCTGTGGGTGATTCTCCTTGATGGGTGTACCTAGCTGAATGAAGGACAGCACACACACTGACCACATTCCCCAGCACATCCAACTCCCTGGTAGGAGAGGAAGTGTCTCCATCATTACAGGCATTGCTGGAGATCAGGGCACCACGGTCAGATCCCTGCTGCCCAAATATTTCTTTCATGTGCGCTTGCTTAGGTGATTTTCACTCCTACACAAATAGACGAATCATGGTCCAGGTTGAGGTCTCAATGGGGAGAAAATTACTCCTGGATGTGGATTCCTCTCTTATAACATCAGAGAAATTCTCCACCTCCTCCAGAGAGCCAGTGTGGTGTAGTGGTTAAGAGCGGTAGACACGTAATCTGGTGAACCGGGTTCGCTTCCCCGCTCCTCCACATGCAGATGCTGGGTGACCTTGGCCTAGTCACACTTCTTTGAAGTCTCTCAGCCCCCCTCACCTCACAGAGTGTTTGTTGTGGGGGAGGAAGGGAAAGGAGATTGTTAGCCGCTTTGAGACTCCTTCGGGATATCAAATCCAAACTCTTCTTCTTCTACTACTGCATAGTCCTGAAATGCTAAAATAAGTGAACACATAATTTCCCCTTTAATAATGTGACTATAGCTCTCTAACACTGGCTGTTTAACATTTTTGCCTGCACCATATTGGATGAATAATAGAGATGCTCTCCATTTGGCCATAATGCAATACTACTTTTAGCTCAGATATACTCTTTTGATTTTGTGTATGTGTTTGTTCTAGAACTATTGAAACAAAACTTTTCTTCCAGCTTTGCATTCTGTTCCTCTTTGAAGCCCAAACAAATTAGCAGAGTTGAGAACTTTATTTTCAGGGTTCATTAAGCCTTGAGCAGTAAATCCTTTTTCTCACATTCCAGATGTTGCGGTTTCTTTTGACCTCAGTTTATATTTCCCTGTGATGTGACTAAGCCTGTATATGTTTGTATATGTTTTTTATGTTCTTAGTCTGTATATGGTTTTTTTTTCCCCTTTAAGGGCCAGGGAAAATTAGACACACCTAAACTGCAAGGACCCTTAAAAGAGGCTAACAAACAGAAGACTGCAATATCATTTTTATTCTTATTAGTTAATTTGAAATCATGATGAAGTTCCTCCACTCTTCGAGAGTGCTGCAGTCTGGCAGGCAGCAATTGTGAATTCAGTGTATTTTGACTAATATATTTTTCATCCACTTCTCATTTCTACCAAAGTACTTAAAAGTTTCTCAGGTACTGCTCTCCTCGGCATGAGCATGTTTAAAACGTAGCCCTTGAATAAATAAAGCATGTTATTTAGAGAGCATTTCCAAGTCCATACAGTACATTTCTTTCAGACTGTAACCCTAGACTTTTATGCACATGTTTAACTTTATGCATATGGGTAGTCAGAATGGATTTGGTGCCACAACATATCTTGATAGAGGGAGCTTCCGTGATGCATCTGGATAGAGGGACTTGGGAGAGGGGGGTCAGGAACGGATGCACTTAGTACAAAATTATCTCTCTAAACCACCCACCCACCCTTGTGGTTCTCAAGACTCTTAACCAATCCAGACCAGCCAGCAATGTCTAAGAATACAAGAAGGGCCTTGCCTAGGTCAGATCAAAGGCCTATCAATTTAAATTGACTCCCTTTAAATTCCTGGGAGTCCATCTGTTATGTACTGAGTTGAATAGGATCCAAAATGCAGCAGTCTGATTGGTCCTAGAACAATAGGATTCAGAATGCAGCAGTCTGATTGGTCCTAGAACAATAGGATCCAGAACGCAGCAGTCTGATTGGTCCGCAGGAGCCAACCAATCCAGCTCCAGGTGGAAGTGAATCCACAACCTGATTGGCCTACAGGAGTATCCCGGAATTAGCCAATCACGTGGGGCCCATTGTGTAAATCAGGGGTGTCAAACTCCGGCCCTCCAGATGTTTTGAGACTACAATTCCCATCATCCCTGACCACTGGTCCTGTTAGCTAGGGCTGATGGGAATTGTAGTTCCAAAACATCTGGAGGGCCGGAGTTTGACACCCGTGGTGTAAATAATGTATATAAAGCAGACGTTCTGGGGAAACTTTCATTCCTCGCTACTATGAGCTGAATAAAGAGTATGAAATCCACACTCGACTCCGAGTATATTTCACCATCTTAGTGACGACCTTACTTGGAAGTTCAATACAGCCCAGGTGATCAGCAAGGCCCAACAGAGACTTCATTTCCTTAGGGTCTTGCGAAAGGACAATGTTAGACAACAACTAATGATTTCCTTCTATCGGTCCACGATAGAAAGTGTTCTTTCATACGGTATCACGGTGTGGTACGCTGGTTTGACAGCCATGGACAGAAAGTCCCCACAGAGGGTGGTGAAGACAGCACATGACATCATGGGCTGTCCCCTGAGTCCGCTAGATGTTATTGCAGAAGGCCGTTGCCTCAGAAGAGCGAGGAACTTTCTCAGGGATGACTCACACCCTGGCCAGCACCTTTTTAATCTCCTGCCCTCGGGCAGGAGATATAGTAGCATAATAAGCTGAACCAACAGGTTAAATAACAGTTTCTACCCGTGGGCCATGAGGCTGCTGAATGGAAGACAGCAACATTGCAGCTGACATTCAGGGTCGGTGGTTGTACAAAGGACTGAGAGATTGGGGGGGGGCTCATTTAATCTCACTGTAAACATGTGGTACAGTGACAATAAAGTATTTCTATTCTATTATATTCTATTCTCAAGCCTAGTAGATGGCTTCAGCTAAGGGTTAATGTTGAGAAAAGAGCATAGGATGTGGAGGAGATGATTGTAGCCCGTTCTAACCTTACTATCTCCTGGATTAGACTTCATGGTTGGACTTCATCACAGCCAATGCTATTGCACTGAAGAGAACTTGACTCACCAATCTCCGCAGCTAGTAGCACAAAGCAAGCATTTGCCCATGGCAAGGTGCTGTTCTGCAGCGTGTCTGCTTTCCAGTGTGTCTTTGTTTCTTGCACAGAATTGGGTGTGCGGCCAAACAAGTTGTGCTAAGGATTTAGGACACAGTGGGTGGGTGAGTGGAATCGGTGACACAAAATGCAGACTCAAAATATAGGCCTACTAACTTTTTGAAAAGGGACGCGGGTGGCACTGTGGGTTAAACCACAAAGCCTAGGGCTTGCTGATCAGAAGGTCGGCGGTTTGAATCCCCGTGACAGGGTGAGCTCCCGTTGCTCGGTCCCAGCTCCTGCCAACCTAGCAGTTCAAAAGCATGTCAAAGTGCAAGTAGATAAATAGGTACAGCTCTGGCAGGAAGGTAAACAGCATTTCTGTGCGCTGCTCTGGTTCGCCAGAAGCGGCTTAGTCATGCTGGCCACATGACCCAGAAGCTGTACGCTGGCTCCCTCGGCCAGTAAAGCAAGATGAACACCGCAACCCCAGAGTCGTCTGTGACAGGGCCTAATGGTCAGGGGTCCCTTTAACTTTACCTTTTAACTTTTTGAAAAATACTTAATAAATTCATTAGATGATAAAATTAATTGCTTAGTGCTTGGCAATCATTCCTGTGCAGAATACTGCCTTATATACCCGCAAGTAACAGCCTAATCCTGTGCTTGGTGAGGTGCACCCAAGCCCATTGACTGCAACAGGCTCAGAAGTGCCTTTCAGTTTCACACTATTGGAAGACCAAGGTTAGTAAAGCCAGGAATTGTTCTATTCTTGGGGAGAAGCAGAAGACTCAAGAGCTGGCTTTATGCTCTGCACAAATGGCAAGGGATTGGCTGGAGTGGTAGACTCGTAATCTGGGGAACCGGGTTCGCGTCTCCGCTCCTCCACATGCAGCTGCTGGGTGACCTTGGGCTAGTCACACTTCTCTGAAGTCTCTCAGCCCCACTCACCCCACAGAGTGTTTGTTGTGGGAAGGGAAAGGAGAATGTTAGCCGCTTTGAGACTCCTTCGGGTAGTGATAAAGCGGGATATCAAATCCAAACTCTTCTTCTTCTTCTTCTAGTCTGGGATCCCAGGATTTGACAATTAATAATACATCCCAGTTTTCTGGGGCTGTAGGTGATCAAAAGAGAGGGGTGGCAGCAACTACCAGAGCGTAAGCCCCAACTGGCAGCACTGCAGGGCTGTTTTGGTCAAGAAAGGGGGTGAGCGGCTCTCCTGAACATCCCCCCCCACTTCAGTGCACACCTAACTTTGTGGGGGATCAAGCAGCATAGTGACTAGACCTTTTATTGAAATATGGAAATTCAGGCAAGAGGCCTGCAACATCCTGAAGGGGCCAGGTCCTTACAGCACCCCCTGCCCCTGTGACCCTGGCAGAATCAGAAGTATGATATACGGTAAGTCTTACAGCATCAAGTAATAGATGTCAGGCAAAACCATTCTTTTTTTCATCAGGTCTTTGACTTTTAATTATCTATGGCTTTTTTGCATGGCGAAATATTTTTAGGCGAAATATTTTTTTAAAAAAATGTTGTTTTTAATATATGTATGTGTTTGCTTATGATTTGCTTTAGTTGCCATGGTAAAAAGTGATATAATAATAATAATAATAATAATAATAATAATAATAATAATATACCCCACAGTGTTATCAATCCATAAGGTAAAGCCCAAGTAACATGGCACCTATAAAAAATTCTTGCCAGCTTACTTTAGGGTGGGGCAGGTGTCACCATGCAGAATTCTAGAACAATATGTAATTTTGCAACTATTTTTATAGCTATCACAGATCTCTGAAACCTAATTTCAAATCATCCAAGTTATTGCAGAAAGGAACATAGAACTGCCATAGTGCTTAGCCATTTCCACCCACTTTTATGTGAACTGTGATGATTCAGGATGCGTCTTGTGGTTTCAGCTTTGTATGGGTAAAAATGTCCTCATCGAAAACCTGCCACACTATTGTTGCCGCAAGAGAAATTATGCTTTTGCAAGATAAATATATCACATCTCTGAAAAACACAGCAACTTGTTTTAGCTCTTGGTTACCCTAACTAACAGATCCTTGGAGATTGCTAGAAGATTCCTCTATTTGAATGTGTAGTGCCATCAGATTAAATAAATGTATTCATAACTAATTCGTATCGTGTTTATACTGTATGCCTAGAGTAGGGTTTGAACACACTTATAAGTGGGAGTAACTAAGTCTCACTGAAGTCAATGAGACTTTTGAGTAGAGTAGAATGCTAAGAACATTGAAAATATTGTGGAGAGAAAAAGGGGAAACTGGCACTCACACCCCAGTCTAAGTGCATTGGCTAGGATCCAAAGTGCTACTTCAGGTGTGTCTAAATTTCTGGGCATCCTGCCTGGTGGGATTTTGACTCCCCCCTCCTTAAACATCCCTCCTGCTAAATCACAAGCTGCTTTTAAAACTCCCCTTAAGCCCAACACAGGTGTGCCACATAGCATAGAGACTTCATGTTCAGGAAACACAGAACCAAAACCATATTGCGGAACCAGTTTTCGTTTTGATGTTATTTTGTTTTCTTTCTTTCTTTCGGGATTTTTAAACCGTTCACCATTCAGGGAATATCAGAGCAGTGTGCAGAAACAGAATATAAAGATCATAAAACAGTATTAAAACATAAAAACAAGAATTAAAAAGTAAGCTCATACTGGATGAGTAAGAAATTGGATGGCTAACAAATAAAACCAATTTCTGCTGTTGTTGTTTGCTATTTAGATCCCTCCTTTCCTCACAAGAAGTTGAAGGCAGCTCAGGAGCAGTTGTCCAGTGCTTGGATCCCTGATGTTAGGTGAACAAAAGAGCTGGTTTCACACAATCCCTTGTACGTCACCTGACTTTTCAACTTGCTCAATCTGCCCAGAGGCGGATTTAGGGGAGCACAACCGGTTTAGTCGCACTGGGCATGGAGCCCCTCGGCCGCCACAACTATGGTGTGTAATGGAAGGTGAGAGGCAGGGGGCACCAAATTTTTGCGTCGCTGAAATTTGAGACCCCAAAGTCCACCACTGACCTGCCCTTGATGATTAGCAGGTTAATGTGTGAATTGACCTTACTGAAAAGCAGAGAGCACACAACTTTGGCATCAGCATGGCCAACTGGTGAGGAATGATGCGAGTTGTAGTCCAACAATACCTGGAGGTTCCTCGCCCCTGGTCTAGGGGATTAGAACCACAACTTGATGTTGTAGTCAAGCGATGGGCACACAGGTGAATCAGCACTGCTGTGTCCTAATGATTTCAGCGGAAAATACCGTATTTACATGTGCATGTGTTTGGGATTATATCGTTTGAATAATCTACTACTCTGAATAGACTTTCTTTTTCCTTTCAGAGAATATATAGGTTTAATTATCTTTGGTTTTTAGGGGACAGGCACCTGCAAGCCTTTGAAAAGGTGTTGCTATTACTGACACTTTAGAATAAATACAGAAATAAATGCTCCAAATGCTCCTTTTCAGATTGTCTAGTGTCAACACTTACGTCATTTAAAAGTAGCAAGTCAGTGTTGTTAGGATTTATAGCACAGGCCCTGCCGGTGGCCTTCAGACCTGGCAGTGATCTAGTTTTGTATCCATCACTAAGGTGTTCTTTGAAATCACAGTGACTCTCCAGCTCCATTTATATTACCATAAACGTTTGTCGTCGTGCGATTGCACATGGACGAGCAAATAATATATGAATCAAGAATGCCAATTCCTTAAAATTCTCCATTTGTAAACACGTCTTCGTCTCGAAGAAAGACAAATACATACTCTGGCAGGCTAGGGTGCTATGCAGCGAGAGAAGCTGCTCCAACAAGGAGGAGTAGCACATGTAACACCTTGTAGGGCAATTTCTGCAAGCGCACTGTTTGTGCCTGAGCTGTGGCATCCATCCATTTCTGGGCCAAATTCACAAAGTGCTACTTTTGACCTTTAAAGCGTAAGATTCAAATACCGGAATGACCACCTGCCTTATTAGTTGTTTTAGAATTATAGCTATTTTACCTAAATTGTATCCCCCCCATTAAATTGTATCACAAAGCACCTCAAATATTTTATTATAAGGTAGTGCATAAATAGCCATAATAAGCAAGAAATACACCTTGAAAGTCTACTATTGAAGATGACTTCTACATAGTCGCTTAATTATATGCACAGTTACCCAATGGGCTCCACTCTAAAAATAAAATATCGACTACGTATTTTGCTGAGTTGTTTGTTAGTTTGCTCAGTATGCATTGGGAAACCTCCAGTATGTGGCATCAACTGTCAAATGGGAAGGCGAAATGGAGAGCAGGCGAGTGACCTATACATTGCGTAAAGATCATCTCCAAGAGAAGGAACAGAATTAACAGAGATTTGCAGGGGCCATCATGTTTTGCATGAAAGTAAGAATTCCCTGCTTCTAAAAGAATACCATGGTACGGTACGGTACGGTATGTTATGGTTTGGTTTTCCCATTATTAGCTCCTAACTTTGAGGTCAATTTTGTGACCTGATGAATCAGCCATTGCTCCAGCATCCCCTTTGTGCTGGTCCCAAGAATAATCCAAAAAGCGAGGTCCAGGTCCGGTCCGGGGTCCAAAGAGTAGCGAGGAGTCAGTCCAGCAAAGCCAAGGCGGGATACAGGGCAGGAAACCAGGCAAGGTCAGGAACAGGAACACAGGCAGAATCTGGCAAACAGCAATGTTGCTCCCACAGCCTGGGGCGGGGTCTGACAGCCTTTTATCTCTGACGAGGTAATGGCCAGTCCCGATCCCCCGATGACTCACCACCCTGTCTCTCCCAAAGGCGAACACTCCTCCTGTGAGTACTCAGGTCTCTCCTCCTCTCAGACCTGAGTCTCTTCAGCTCGGGAGATGCCGGTGGGTTACTAGACCTAGGGGCCGCCTCAGCCTCTCCTGACCCAGCCGGTAGTGGAGCAGCTGTCATTGATGACCCAGCTGACATCAACGAGGTATTCCCCGCATCTGGAGCCAGGACAGGCTCAGGCCCCTGACTCGGCCCAGCTGGTGCTTGTTGCAGGGGAACCTGTGCAGACTGGGGCTCTTCAGGATCAGGCCCCAGACTTGATTCAGATGATGTCTGAGGCAGAGGATCCGGTGCAGACTGAGACTCCTCTGGTTCTGAGTCCGAGCCCGAGTCCCAGGCCATCACACCCTTCATCCTTTCTGCTTCTCTGGCCACTCCTCGCCTATATTTTAGCTGACAATAGCCGAAACGAAGCAGTCTTCTATCCTCTCCCTGTACCCCCTGACAACCATTCAAGGCCTCAATACCAAAACATTATTTGAGGTGTGTGGAGCCCCAGTGCCTGCTCCCTGCCTACAAATGCATTAGGCTCCTGGAGAGATGACTTAATATTCCTCGGAGTGGTTTTGTATCCAATTCATCCCACTGAAGGACAACGTGGTGTAATGATGACTTCTGAAAGCACATTCCCGATAAGTAGGCTCTATGTCAAGATGCACGGCTCAGTTTCATTTGCAGGCAACCCAAGACACAATGCCACCACTGTAACTGCAGCATTTGCTTTGGGGAAGCTATAGTGTCCGGTGGCATGCCTGAGAACATGTTTTCTGGCCTCAACTGAAGGAAACAGTCAATGTTCATGGAGTATCAGATAATCCGCTGTGACATATGATCCCAAAACATACAGCTGACTAGTATCTTGGCAGTGAATTCCACTGCTGAGAACAGCTTGATGTTCTTTCAACAGTTAAAAAGCCACTGAGAACAGTGAAGATATATGGAGCAATCGCTTTGACTACTGGGGTAGATCTGCCCAATGCTGTTTTCAATGGCAATACATCGTGTAGACCCAGAATTTATTTGGGGTCATATTCTCAGCCACCACTTCCACTCGGTGTGACACCCCCCCCAAGTCTCACTTTGCATGGTGCACGCAAGAAAGAACGTGATAACCATTCAAGTTCTAAAGGAGAAGAATGAAGTTCTGCTTTCGCATTCATCACTCTCTAAACCACACATAAGCTCTTGACGGCACGACTGCATGGCTGCTATGAATAAGCATGAGGTGAACAACTAACAAAACCAAGCCTAGCGCAGTGGTGGACTTTGGGGTCACAAATTTCAGTGGCGCCCTGTGCGACCCCAGAATTCACACCCCACCAACCTCTCGCACTCAATTCTTATGTATAGTTTCAGATTTCCCAGCAGTGCCCTCAGGCTCCGTGCCCATTGTGACCAAACCAGTCACACTCCCTTAAATCCACCTCTGCCTTATGTGTTGGTGGCTGTCATCGCCCTGAATTTAGCCCATGCAGCCAATTTGAATCTTCATAACCGACTCTGCTCAACCTTTCTCAGGGGGCCCTATTTCAGCCAGAGCAATGGCGAGGGTTTGACGCTCCCTGCTCGGCGGATGAGGTCAGGGATTTGATCCTGTTGTTGTTATCATTATGTATTAAATTTCTATATCACCCTTCATCCGAAGATCACAGGCCATCCATTTAAAGCACATTTAAAGGAATGACTTCCCCAAAGAATGCTGGGGACTGTAGTTTTTAAGGGTGCGGGGAACTGTAGGTCTTTGGTGAGTAAACTACAGTTCTCGGGATTATTGGGGGGGAACCATGTGATTTTCCATGCGCTTTGAGCATATGGTGTGCCTTCTACAGCAAAGGTAATATTAAGTATATCTGTGCTTCCCTCCCAAAAGTTAAGATAATCTGTGAGCCAATTGCGCCACATGTCTCAAGGCATGGCTCCTGTGGTGGGATCAAATGTTAGGATTTTAAAAGCTAAAGTTTGATGTGGATGAACAACTGCCTATAAAACGCACTAAGCTCTTGCCCTGTAATGTATTTAATTTCACACTGACTGATGATATTGCCCCTGAATGGATTACGGCAGGGGGCTGCCATTGTCCCACTAAACCACACAGGCTAAAGTATACTTCAGAGTCTAAAGCTGCTCTGGGGGCATTTTGTGTTGGCTAACACATGACATGAATACTCAGCTTTTCTCTGGAAGCATTTTTAGGGCTTGGTTCATACAAAGAAATTCGCGCTGCACTGGCGTATAGCGCAAAATATATTTACACATTTGTAGGGGTCGGCCTTCAGACTCTCCTTGCAGCTTATTCTTCAGTTCCAAGAATAATACCTCTTGAGCCTCCAGAAAGTTTCAGAGGCTACTTTTGGCTTCAGCACAATTTGAAGGTTACTGGCTCAGCATCTATCTGGCCAGCCAAATTCCCACAAAATATGGTGTTGCAACATATAACACCATATAACTCTAGGGAGAAGATGAAACAGAAAGAAAGGCCGGAGGGAACTAAAATATGATTCGTCTTCCAACATAACATCATAGTCAAATTTATCAGTTAAGTTTACTTCATATATATATACATTTCAAATTGGTGTTATACAGATTTTCAGAGAACGCAAGTCTAAGCTGCACCTGAAAACCCATCTTTTTAGAACTGACCTCGGAAGTTAAGATCCTTTGACCTCCAGCTTTCCCCTTTTTCTTTCGTTTCTTTCATCTCCTTCCTTATTGTTGATCTATAAGAGATTGTGAGGCTGCCTGGCCTCCTTTTAACTCCTCTGCAGTGCTTTGTTGTGAAGTGCTGTAGAAAAAAACAGTGGCGGATTTCCCCAAACCACAACCTAAAATAGCTTAATGGAACTGGTAGCATTTTACTACTCCAATAAAACCTAAAAATGGAATTTCTTGTCATTAACTGTGTGCCATGGTCCAAGGATATTACTGACCAGGCTGTCCGAGGAAACAAAAGAAGACAGGAACATTCATAGACTAGTTTTTCAGAAGGACACATGAGTGTTTTGAATATTACTTTTATAAGTGTTTTCAGATGGGTCTATGAGCAGCACCCTTCAGTTCTTTTGACTCCTGCTCATGAATCCATCTCAAGGAAGGTTGACCATTCCCCCATAAATTCCAGAACTCTGTTATATTTTTAAGAAGTCAATCTGATCACAAAATGATACACCCCGAAACAGCAGTCAAGAAAGTTGTGACTCTAGGCATCTTAATTTGAACTAAAATGCATTACCTTTTTCTAGATTTCTCACTAATTTTTTGGTCCCTTCCATCTGAGTGTGAAGTTCCCCTTCGCCACTCATATGCACATAGCTCTTACATGTTATTACAGGTACATCCTGACAATGCTTTTAAAATGTTGCCTACTACGCAGGTGGCGCTGTGGGTTAAACCACAGAGCCTAGGGCTTGCTGATCAGAAGGTCGGCGGTTCGAATCCCTGCGGCGGGGTGAGCTCCCGTTGCTCGGTCCCAGCTCCTGCCCACCTAGCAGTTCAAAAGCATGTCAAAGTGCAAGTAGATAAATAGGTACCGCTCTGGCGGGAAGGTAAACGGCGTTTCCGTGCGCTGCTCTGGTTCGTCAGAAGCGGCTTAGTCATGCTGGCCACATGGCCTGGAAGCTGTACGCCTGCTCCCTCGGCCAATAATGCAAGATGAGCGCCGCAACCCCAGAGTCAGTCACGACTGGACCTAATGGTCAGGGGTCCCTTTACCTTTTTACTTGGTGGGTGCTTGGAAGCAGAATGGTTAGAGACAAAAAAGGACTGGAATCCTGCACTTTTAATAGCTGCACAGAAGAGGGAATTTCAGGTGTAGCTTCTACACAGCTGTGTAAGGTGCAAGATCCCTGGCCACCCTCCTTAGCCATGCTACCATGTTTCTCCTAAAATAAGACACCGTCTTATATTTTTTTTCCCTCAAAAAAAACACAGTATGGCTTATTTTCGGGGGATGTCTTATTTTAACCACTCCGCGTCGGTACGCTGCATAGCCATGCCTATCCAGGTCATCTTAAGGGAGGTGCCGTGTCACTATGTCTTATTTTTGGGGTATGGCTTATATTTCACAAATGCGTAGAAATCCTGCTACGGCTTATTTTATGGCTACAGCTTATTTTAGGAGAAACAGGTGGCAGAACGGTAGCTTGTGTTGAAGCTGACCTCCCCACACTGTGTTACTTAAATGTCCTTCCCAGACTTTGCCCCCCCCCATTTGTTAAAATTGAACTGATTTACTTGTATGTTCCACTCATGACATAATGATTCATTGGGAATCATTTCTCAGCAGACTAAGATCCCAGTTTTGGACCTTAGCTTGACAGGTTACCTATCCCACACATTAAGAAAATATGAATGCCTGCATGTGCGGAACTAGATCTGGGACAACATTGCTGGTGGCTTTGCAGTATTTCAGCCCTTTGGGAGAGCTGATTGTGGGTCTTTTGAAATCTCACCTTGGCTATGAACTTACTAGAAAGATAGCCCTAGACCAGGTGTCAGCAACCTTTTTCAGCTGTGGGCTGGTCCACCGTCCCTCAGACCATGTGTTGGGCCAGACTATATTTTTGGGGGGGGAGGGGGAATGAACAAATTCTTATGCGCCACAAATAACCCAGAGATACATTTTAAATAAAAGCACACATTCTACTCATGTAAAAACACCAGGCAGGCCCCACAAATAACCCAGAGATGCATTTTAAATAAAAGGACATATTCTACTCAGGTAAAAACACACTGATTCCCGGACTGCCCGCGGGCCAGATTGAGAAGGCGATTTGGCCGCATCCAGCCCCTGGGCCTTAGGTTGCCTACCCCTGCCCTAGACAAACCACTATCCCTTATCTTCAGTAGCAGCGGTAGTAATTGGTGTCGTTTACCATTGCCCTGTGGGTAAAATTCTGATTTCATTGGATCTACCGTTTTGTCCTTAGTCATTTTTAAAAATGTGTATTTTATCTGGTTAAAGTATAGCAAGTGTCACGATGAATGTAAGCTGGGTTGTATATATAACTCCTTTAAATGTGCTGTGGTACCAGGACACTTTTGTCTTAAATAGCATGTCTCTTTGAAAATTCTTTCTTTCTTTCTTTCTTTCTTTCTTTCTTTCTTTCTTTCTTTCTTTCTTTCTTTCTTCTCTCTCTCTCTCTTAAAAGCTATGGAAAAGAAAAGGTTAAGGAAGTTGCAAAGCTTTGCTGCCCTCGACCAGCACCCTTACACAGACACACACACACACACACACACACACACACACACACACACACACACAGCTTCAGCCTCAGAGGCCAAAAAGAATGTTGGAACTCATCAGAGACCTGGTTGGAACAGAGAGTGTTAATTCTTCCATATCTAAGCCTCTTTGTAGAAATTCCCTTTGTCTCTTGCCCCAAGTCATTAAACACTAATCCCATCACTCTTCCTAATCCTCTGCAGTGGAGCCAGAGTTCAGTTTCCGAAACTGCCTTTGTTGCCTCCCTAATAGACAGCTTGCTCTGGATTTCAGCAGCTTCAGTCACATTAGAGCTCCCCTTTGCAGCTCTTTAATGAAGTGCCATTAATGAATCTTTTCCTCCTCCATGCAGTGTCCATGGGCATCAATTGGTTTAGTGTTAAGAAGGGTTAGGTGGCTAGTCATCTTAGTAGCCTTTTTGCAACAACACAAAAAAAATATGACTGTCAAAGGCAAAACCTAGGAAACAGGCCCATTGAAGGTCATCACTACTGAAGGACTCGTTTAATTACTGGGGATTTACAAAAAGAAAATCTGTCCTTTGTGACTGACAAAAGACAACAAACTAAGAAGCAACAGTGCGGGGGGGGGGTTCCCCCCCAACAAATCCTAAGAGAGGTAACATGGCTGAGTAAACCCAACCGACCATGTTCTAAACTCTGTCCAACTTGTCATGTAAGTGGTACCTTTCTTTCTAAATATTAGTAGGCACTCCACTTGTTGAAACAGCTTTTTAGAGCTGCCGAGTGAGATTGACAAATGAGTGAGTTTAATAAATTCTTCACTGGTAAGAAGTCAACCCACATTCATGGCGGGGATGAAAGAGGCTGTTTGCACTTGTTGCCTATCAGTGTGCGGGAAGATGGTTCTCTTTCAATCTGAGCAAATTAGGTTTTGCTTACAATTAATTGCCTGCTAGCAATATTAATATGAAGTACTCCATTGTTTACTCATTCCTACGGTATATGGCCTAGTTTGAAAAACCATGAAGTCGCCCAGAGCATAGCTGTCAACTTTCGGATTTGAAAATAAGGGATTTTCCCCAAACTTTTGGATTTGAAAATAAGGGATGCCGCCAGGGCGGTGCAATGGCACCAAGTAGCCTCGCCACCCTGCGCTCCAGAGGCTGTGCGCGAACGGGTGAGCGAAAGAGCGAGCGCATAGATGGCAGACAGGCTGTCTGTCTGGTTGGGCGTGAGGGTCTGGCTGCACAAGGCATGCAAGCTCCGCCCCCAGTCGGTCTCAGACTCCTTATTGGCAGCCGAGCAACGCAGCTGAGGAGCCTCCCTGGCCGGCAGGGAGGGAGAGGAGCTGCTTCCTTTGAAATCCGGGAAATCTAAGGGATATCAACAATCCGGGATAGCAGCGGGAAACAGCATTGGAATAAGGGAGTTTCCCGCAAAAAAAGGGAGGGTTTACAGCTATGGCCCAGAGTGGCTGGGGAGGCCTGGCCAGACGGGTGGGGTATAGCCTAAGTAATAAAGCATTGTTGTTGTTGTTGTTGTTGTTGTTGTTGTTGTTGTTGTTAAAAAGTATGCTGCCCAAATATTTTAAATGAGCAAATGTTGGTAGAAGATTCTCCTGTAGCTTTTTCTTTTCTTAATAAGACTTCCGCATTTTATTATAACTTTGTGTTCTTATTTGCTCTCCAGTGTGGTGTAGTGGTTAAGAGCGGTAAACTCGTAATCTGGGGAACCGGGTTCGCGTCCCCGCTCCTCCACATGCAGCTGCTGGGTGGCCTTGGGCTAGTCACACTTCTCTGAAGTCTCTCAGCCCCACTCACCTCACAGAGGGTTTGTTAAAGGTAGATAGCCGTGTTGGTCTGTCATAGTCAAAGCAAAATAAAATAAATAATAATAATAATAATAATAATAATAAAATCCTTCCAGTAGCACCTTAGAGACCAACTAAGTTTGTTCTTAGTATGAGCTTTCATGTGCATTCACACTTCTTCAGATACTTCAGATTCTTCAGAGGGTTTGTTGTGGGGGAGGAAGGGAAGGGAGAATGTTAGCCGCTTTGAGACTCCTTCGGGTAGTGATACTTCAGGGCTCCTGCTCTCCCGCTCAGTGGTTCCATATCTGTCTTTTTCTCTTTGTTAAAACATTCATATTTCCTTTTTAAATGAAAAAAGACAACTTCCAAAGAAAAAAGCATAAAAACAATATTAAAATGGAATAAAATCACCAAACCTGATATCTGCAAAACACAGCAGTGAAGAATAAATAGCACAACAATAAAATCTCGAAAACAACACAAATTCATCTGTATGATTTCACTTCTTCTCTTTAGTTTCCACCCCCCCCCAAAAAAAAAAGTTATTACACATGGCAAATGATTTTTCATTAAGTATTACATTCTGGTTTTCTTTCCTCTTGTTTTATCCAGACTATCACTTGCCTGAATGAAAACCTTTCAATCTTCCCAAGAAAACGAAAGGCATCTCCATTTGCAAACTGAATAAATCAGAACAAAGTGACTTATCTCCAAAGGAAAGCAAAGGCATTCATTTGTAAACAGAAAAAGAATCCTGCAATTTGGCACAGGGGGCTCCTTTGCAAATTCCAGTGCATGTCTACCATTGGCAGAAGAAATTACGTTTGTACATTGTCTAAAGAATGTCCCTCTGCTTCTACTTCTTTTGCCACTGACTTGCCATATCGCTTCCTTTAGGCCGGAACTCAGAAGAAGAGGAGTTTGGATTTGATATCCTGCTTTATCACTACCCGAAGGAGTCTCAAAGCGGCTAACATTCTCCTTTCCCTTCCTCCCCCACAACAAACCCTCTGTGAGGTGAGTGGGGCTGAGAGACTTCAGAGAAGTGTGACTAGCCCAAGGTCACCCAGCAGCTGCATGTGGAGGAGCGGAGACGCGAACCCGGTTCACCAGATTACGAGAGTACCGCTCTTAACCACTACACCACACTGGCTCTCAAGAAGATTTCAGTAAGGATAAAAATGGCCTTGCAAGTCACTTTGAAAACAACACCAAACCTACCACCCCCTTCTCACAACACCTCAAGCACTTTTGCTTCAAATGGGTTAAATATAAACATGCATCATTTCAGCGGTTATCTATCTGCTGCTGCCCTTTTCATCTGCCTGCCCTCTCCAAAGTGACGTGGCTGCAACTAGGAAGGTGCCACGTTTCGGCCAGGGCGCCCTGTTCAGGAATGCCCTCCCCAAGGACTTTCTCCTTGGCCCAACTAGGCACTGGGCAAAAAACCTATTTTTTTTATTGGCTCAGGCTTTTCAAGTCCTCTAGCGCACCCTTTAAGTATTGTCTTCTCTCACCTTTCCCTCCTCATTACCCTCATCTTTTATTTGTATTTTTATGTGACTGTTTTTGTGCTGTTTTTTTAAACCAACCAGAAACCAGTGCCGACAATGGTTAGTAATAATAATAATAATAATAATAATAATAATAATAATAATAATATTTATACCCCGCCCATCTGGCTGGGTTTCCCCAGCCACTCTGGGTGGCTTTCAACAGATCATTAAAATATAATAATCTATTAAACATTAAAAGCCTCCCTAAACAGGGCTGCCTTCAGATGTCTTCTAAAGGTCTGGTAGTTGTTGTTCTCTTTGACATCTGAAGGGAGGGCGTTCCACAGGGCGGGTGCCACTACCGAGAAGGCCCTCTGCCTGGTTCCCTGTAACTTGGCTTCTCGCAGCGAGGGAACCGCCAGAAGGCCCTCGGACCTCAGTGTCCGGGCAGAACGATGGGGGTGGAGACGCTCCTTCAGGTATACTGGACCGAAGCCATTTAGGGCTTTAAAGGTCAGCACCAACACTTTGAATTGTGCTCGGAAACGTACTGGGAGCCAGTGTAGGTGTTTCAAGACCGATGTTATGTGGTCTCGGCAGCCGCTACCAGTCACCAGTCTAGCTGCTGCATTCTGGATTAGTTGTAGTTTCCGGGTCACCTTCAAAGGTAGCCCCACGTAGAGCGCATTGCAGTAGTCCAAGCGGGATATAACTAGAGCATGCACCACTCTGGCGAGACAGTCCAATATAAATATGTATTAAAAATAAATAAACGAATGAATGAATGCATGAATAAGGATACATTGAAATGCAAACTGCATACTCAGATACACAACAACAGTTGTGAGACAGTTGTGTTGCAGGAACATGACTGCAACTATCATCCATAACTGTCTTCTAATGGAACAGAATGTAGTATTTTGTTGTTGTTGATTAAATTAGTATACCACCCTATTCCCATAGTTCTCTAGGGGAGTGTGTCTGTTTTGTTTGTTGTAGTTTGTTAAAGGTGCAAAGTGTTGTTAGAGCAGCGTTTCCCAACTGGTGTGCCGCGAGACACCGGCTGATGTGCCGCGGAAAAAGGGACCTGCAGCCCAGGGCTGCACAGGACCGTGGCGGCGGCGCTGCTGGAGCACGGCGGCGAAGCGGAAGCCAGGGTGGCGCTGCTCCCTTGGCTGCTGCAGCAGCAGCAACAGCAGCCTCGCGCGAGAATCCCGACCGGAAGCCTCGCGCGCGCCGCGCTACAGCTGATCCCAGAGGTAACTCTGGGTCAGGAGACCCGGCGCAGCCGGGTGGGGAAGGAGCGGTGTGCCGCGAGATTTTTTCATTGATTCAAGTGTGCCGTTGCCTAGATTAGGTTGGGAAACACTGTGTTAGAGGACCCCTGTTCCTCATGCAGAGCTTCAGTTCTCAGAGCGGTTTAACAATTAATCCCCCTTCCTAGGAAACTCTGGGAACTGTAAGGGGAATAGGGGTCTCCTAACAACTCTCAGGGGACGCGGGTGGCGCTGTGGGTTAAACCACAGAGCCTAGGGCTTGCCGATCAGAAGGTTGGCGGTTCGAATCCCCAAGACTGGGTGAGCTCCCGTTGCTCGGTCCCTGCTCCTGCCAACCTAGCAGTTCGAAAGCACGTCAAAGTGCAAGTAGATCAATAGGTACCGATCCGGCGGGATGGTAAACGGCGTTTCCGTGCGCTGCTCTGGTTTGCCAGAAGTGGCTTCGTCATGCTGGCCACATGACCCAGAAGTTGTACGCCAGCTCCTTAGGCCAATAAAGCGAGATGAGCGCCGCAACCCCAGAGTCGTCCGCGACTGGACCTAATGGCCAGGGGTCCCTTTAACTTTACCTTTTTAACAACTCTCCGCACCCATAACAAACTACAGTTCCCAGGATTCTTTGGGATGCCATGATTGTTTAAAGTAGTATGAATCATAGAATCATAGAATCACAGAGTTGGAAGAGACCACAAGGGCCATTCAGTCCAACCCCCTGCCTAGCAGGAAACACCATCAAAGCATTCCTGACAGGTGGCTGTCAAGCCTCTGCTTAAAGACCTCCAAAGAAGGAGACTCATTGGCAGCAAATTCCACTGCCAAACAGCTCTTACCGTCAGGAAGTTCTTTCTAATGTTTAGGTGGAATCTTCTTTCTTGTAGTTTGAATCCATTGCTCCGTGTCCGCTTCTCTGTAGCAGCAGAAAACAACCTTTCTCCCTCCTCTATATGACATCCTTTTATATATTTGAGCATGGCTATCATATCACCCCTTAACCTTCTCTTCTCCAGGCTAAACATACCCAGCTCCCTAAGCCGTTCCTCCTAAGGCATCGTTTCCAGGCCTTTGACCATTTTGGTTGCCCTCCTCTGGACACGTTCCAGCCTGTCAGTATCCTTCTTGAACTGTGGTGCCCAGAACTGGACACAGTATTCCAGGTGAGGTCTGACCAGAGCGGAATACAGTGGTACTATTACTTCCCTTGATCTAGATGCTATACTCCTATTGATGCAGCCCAGAATTGCATCAATACAGCTTTATATGATACAGCTTTATATGATATTTGTATGATACAGCTTTAAATGCATAGTGCGGATGGGGCCTACCGTAAGTATGCATTCTAATGCCAGTGTATTCCCTTTTTAATTCCTGGGTTCAGCAACAGGTTTACAAAAGATTAGTGCTGATTGACAATTCAGGAGTGAAAGTGGGACTGCCACTCCAATATGACTCTATGTTTTTAGAGAAAAGGTGATTCATAAATTCTGCTGCTACTGATGATGATGATGATCATCATCATCATCACCACCACCACCTTCATCTCCCCTATATAAAGACATTCCCTGCATGAATCAAGCTTCAATGAGTCTGAAAGGGGTGGGTATTTTTCTGAGGGAAGTGAATCCTTCCACCACATGCATTCTGAGATGGCAGAGTCTGATGAGAGCATTTCAACCATGGCTCAATAATTCTTATATTGGGGGAAAAAATTAAGAAGTATCATCTGGCATCCCAGCTGCTGAGATGTCTTTCCAAGGTGGTTCCTGGGTATTAGCATGACAGTTGAATAATGCCATTAAACAGATATCAGATTACTTGTTAGAGTATTAGAATTCAGGCTTTTGGTTACATTTAGAACCATATTAGAGATTCGTCTGCACATGTAATTAATAAGCTTTGAGCTTATATAATGGCTAGGCTACAGGATTATCTCTTAAAGCTATCTATGGTCCTGGTTTTCCCTGGGCAGTCTCTGTTTTTGCTTGCATGTTCTTGAATCGCCAGCTGTTTAATAAAATACCAAAATTGGGTTTTGGAAATTATCCTATTGTTCTTTAATCCTCCACATTTTTGTGAACAACCAGAGAGGAAGCAGGATGTACGTTTACTGAATCTCTGCCAGAAGAGATTTAATTGCTAATGTAAGTCTACTTGCTTTCTATAAAGTCCTGGAGAACCTCAGCACTTGCCCACCAAAGAGTGCTATGGCTTAACGTGGACTTCAAATAATCCTTCAATAAATTTTGCATCAATTTTGAGCAGGCAAAAATAAAATAAAAAGTCTACTATATGTTATTGCAAACAAATCGAAATGAGTAAATGACCCTATTCCACATATATGATGTTTCTCAGACATAGTTTCAGAGCAATTTGTAGCTCTGTGTTAATGGCAAGCCTACACATGGGTGGGTGTTTGTTGTTATATCCAACTCCCCTTGCAATTCCTAGACTCTCATATCCATAGCTGTCAACTTTCGGATTTGAAAATAAGGGATTTTTCTCTAACTTTCAGATTTGAAAATAAGGGATGCCGCCAGGGTGGTCCAATGGCACCAAGTAGCCTCGCCACCTTTCGCTCCAGAGGCTGCGCACGAACGGGAGAGCGAAAGAGCGAGCACGTAGACGGCAGGCAGGCTGTCTGTCTGGTTGGGCGTGAGGGTCTGGCTGCACAAGGCATGCAAGCTCCGCCCCCAGTCGGTCTCAGACTCCTTATTGGCAGCCGAGCAACGCAGCTGAGGAGCCTCCTTGGCCAGCAGGGAGGGAGAGGAGCTGCTTCCTTTGAAATCCGGGAAAGTTAAGGGATATCAACAATCCGGGATAGCAGTGGGAAACGGCATTGGAATAAGGGAGTTTCCCGCCAAAAAAAAGGGAGGGTTGACAGCTATGCTCATATCATAAATCATACATTTCTGCTCACTAGAAGTCAGTGTGATGTTAAGTGTGCTAATATCTGAACCAAACATGTATCCAGGTGTCTGCTTATGAATAGCCACTCACTGGACATCCCCCCCCCATTTTGCAATTGTCATCTATGAAACTTATCAATATGAACCCTAGACAGGCACCAACTGTTGGGTGCTCTCTGCATGCTTTAAAAACATAATCTATTTGCTCAGGCATTCCTAGGCTGTTGATGCCAGTTTTTAACTGCCTGGTGTGAATATTTTACTGATAATGCTTTTATGGAGTTGCATTCATACCGTTTAAGATTTATAGTTATGTTGTTGTTTTGCTTGTAAGCTGCTCTGGTATTCTCTGGAGTAAAAGGTGGCATACAGATGGTTTTATAAAATAGGATTACTCCACGGCAAATTTGATTGGGATCTTAAACCAACAGGTTAATTTCTCTGTCTCCCTCCTTCTCCCTCCCTTTCCACATTTGCACACCAACTAAAAGAAGATCACAGAGTCCTCTACAGCAGGGGTGGCCAACTCCCAAGAAACTGTGATCTACTCACAGTGTTAAAAACTGGCAGTGATCTACCTCCTTTTTGGGGGTTCAGGTGAAAGTTGTTTTCAGGGAGGAGGTAAAATGTTGAGCTTTTTTTAGGGGAGCCACAGTTGTTCAGCTTCTTTGGGGGGAGCCAATGATCTACCAGTGATCTATTGCAGACGTCCAGTGATCTACTGGTAGATCACGATCTACCTGTTGGACATGCCTGCTCCACAGCATGTTCATATGGTCTGCTTTGGCATACTGTGTCATGTCAACCAGACACACACACACACACACAATCTCTTCCCACCCCATTTTTTTCAGTCGCAATCTTCCAAGTCCAGCATTTGTGTGTGAGCATGTTTTTGTGTAGTTTTCAAGTAAAATCACAACATTTCAATTTACCTAGAAATTTTTCCGCCCTTTGGAGATGAATTTGAAGGTTTGCCATTGATTTTGTCACAGAAAAGCAGCTCCATTACAGATCTCGCTGAAGATCTGTAAAGGCAGCCTGAGAATAGCAAACTGCATTTGACTCAAATCTCTGTGATGAATTAGAAGACAGGCATTTGCACCTGCGAGAGGAGAGATCTGGTAGGAGCTATCAGTCTTCCTTGTGACAGATTCTCTGAGGAGGGTTCAACAATAGCATTCATTTCTTAAAATGCTAATGCAGATAAGTTTGTTTTGGGAAAACACAACAGAACTTTTGGAAATGAGTCCGTCTTCCACAAATGTTTCCTGTAAAAGAAAAGGAGCCCTTTTACATTGTTTCCCCATGTATGACACCCGTGAAGAATGAGCCTCTTAAACTATCACCCCCCCCAAAAAAAAAAAGAAATGGAGGGAGGAGGAAAGAGGGCAATTGTACACACATGCCACAGATAATTGAAGATTTACCAGATATATCATCTAGCTTCTGAATGTTTAAATATGTAGATAAAAGCATGAAGGTTTCCCATCTGGTTGATTTACGTTCTAGGAGCAGGATACTACAAGCTAAAGCAAACTTTTTCAGCAGGGGACCGGTCCACTGTCCTTCAGACCTTGTAGGGAGCCAGATTATATTGGGGGGGGGGGTATGAACGAATTCCTATGCCCCACAAATAACCCAGAGATGCATTTTAAATAAAAGGACACATTCTCCTCATGTAAAAACACCAGGCAGGTCCCACAAATAACCCAGAGATGCATTTAAAATAAAAGCACACATTCTCCTCATGTAAAAACACGCTGATTCCTGGACCATCCGCAGGCCAGATTTAGAAAGCGATTGGGCTGGATCCGGCCCCTGGGCCTTCGTTTGCCTACCCATGAGCTAAAGTTTTGTCTTCCTTGCGTACACATTCACAACATACACACACAAGCTTTCCCCCCCCCCAATATTTAGGGCATTTTCTTGCATTCTTAGCCAACGTTTTCCCTCGCTTCTGATGTTGTGTAGTATGCAGCCTGTTGCCCAACATCTGGACACCACTCGGCACCCCAGAGACGACTGCGCTTCAGCAGGGAAATGCCTCTGGTATGCACATAGCAGTTCTTTGAGCACCAAAAAAATGTCACTCGTGAGGAATATACTGTACAGTTTTGAGGAGGACAATTCCCTCTTGAAAGAACTGTAAATCATTTCCCACAGAATTCATGTAAGGCTTTATAGGATTCAGTTATTTCTTATGAAAGAACAAAAATAAAAAATAAAAAATTCCTTCCAGTAGCACCTTAGAGACCAACTAAGTTTGTTCTTGGTATGAGCTTTCGTGTGCATGCACACTTCTTCAGATACACTGAAACAGAAGTCACCAGACCCTTATATATAGTGAGAGGGTGGGGAGGGGTATTACTCAGAGGGGTGGTGGGAATGGGTGATAGGCTGATAGCTGTGGTGAACCTGTTGACGACTGTTAACGACTGCAATTAGTCTTACAGGAAAAAGCAAGGGGTGAGAAGGTTAAAAATAGCTTTGTCATGTATAATGAGATAAGAATCCAATGTCTTTGTTCAGACCAGGTCTCTCCATGGTTTTAAGCTTGGTAATGAGTTGTAATTCAGCAACTTCTCTTTCCAGTCTATTTCTGAAATTCCTTTGCAATAAGACAGCTACTTTGAGATCTTGTATAGAGTGTCCTGGGAGATTGAAGTGTTCTCCTACTGGTTTCTCTGTCTTGTGATTCCTGATGTCAGATTTATGTCCATTTATCCTTTGGTGTAGGGTTTGGCCTGTTTGTCCAATATAGAGAGCTGAAGGGCACTGTTGGCATTTGATGGCATACACAATGTTAGACGATGAGCAATTAAAAAGTCCTGAGATGGTATGTTTGATGTTGTTGGGGCCAGTAATGGTGTTGTCCGGGTGTATGTGGCAGCAAAGTTGGCATCTGGGTTTATTGCAGGCTCTGGTGCCAGTGTCCGTGTTAAGTCTGGTTGTAGTATTATTGTGGGTGAGGAGTTGTTTATGATTGGGTGGCTGTCTGTAGGCGATGAAAGGTCTTCCTCCCAGAGCTTGATTGTGTCCTCCCTCAAAGAGGGCACGTGTTGCGGTGCGACCTGGCAACCAAACCCTGTGTTGTGGGTGGGTTCTATTGAATAGCCACAACACCCTATTGGTAGGTCCCTCGTTGCTGGGTGCAATCTGGCCAATGGGGCACAGTCTGAACGGATCGAGGACATATATATACTCATGCACGTGACCCTGAGCTTCCTCTTTCGGTGCGTGCATTCGGAACACCCGCCCACCTCTCCCTATTTTTAGGACTTTTGCACTTGACCTTGCTATGCCGTTGTGTGTCGTTTGTCGTTGGGACAGGAGCATGGTAGGATTTTTTCCCACTTGGCTGATTGGCTGGTGGCATTTGGGTTTCGCCTGCCGCGTAGCAAATCGTCACAACTTGTAAGGTTGTGGATAGACTCTGGTGCAGGTGATAGGGATGGGGGAACGCGGGAAGGTAAACGGCATTTCCATGCGCTGCTCTGGTTTTGCCAGAAGCAGCTTAGTCATGCTACCCACATGACCTGGAAAAACGGTCTGCGGACAAACGTCGGCTCCCTCGGCCAGTAGAGCGAGATGAATGCCGCAACCCCAGAGTTGTTCACGACTGGACTTAACTGTCAGGGGTCCTTTACCTTTACCTTTATGTTTCTGGCTAGGCTGTCTGGAGGATCTGAAACCATGCAAATATCTCCTCCAAAGAACAAACAAACAAAAGTAGCATATTATTGTGCAAAAATGTAAATTTGACACTAACTCTCTGCAATCCTTAGAAAGGAAAATACTTGACAGCAAACCTATGAAAATCAATTAATAAAGTCCATGTGGCAGACACATACCGTTGGCTGGGTGGAGTTACTCTTTTCAAGCCCCCACTTGGTGGAAATTGACATTGCCAGCTGATCTGTGTTTATGGTATGTACTCTTGGTGTGTACTTGTGGCTTGATCATTGTCAAAATAAGAAAATGTATGACAGAAGATGCATTTGAAATATCCATGTTTGAACTTTTTCAGAAGCGTTGTATAATTAATAGAATCACAAGCATCATGTTGTCCACTCTGCATCAGACACAGAGCAACCTTTTCCCTATATCCTTGCAAGTCAGTGAGGATAAATTACCACACCCTCCTTTATAAATTTCCTAGAAATCAAATGGGTGACTTTCCTTAAAAAAAAAAACAATTACCCTGAATTACTTACACTGGTAGTGAAAGTCACAGAGGAAAATCCTAAAATTATGCAATTATAATAATAAATCAATTCCGTGTGTCATTTCTGCTTTTCTCCGTTAATAAATTAACCATGTAACATTGTTCAAAATTATGTCAGTTACGCATATAATAATCTTTTAAATTAATGAAGTGATGAAGCAGTTTGATGACACCCTTGATTTACAAGGCTGCTTTTAGCTAATGTTAAAAGCCTTTCATTTAATAAATTGTCCCCTTGAGAAATTACCAAAAATGAATATTTTCTATGCTAAATGTTTCATGGTTTACACTTTTTCAATATATTAACAAATGACAAGGAAGAAGCATTTTTCAAAATATATCTTCTTTTACATATATTTAATTGAAATTAATTAGTATATTACTTTAGAAGGAAATGATCGGTGAGAAAGGTGCAGTGTCATTTACGAGAGTTTCTTATGGCAATAAAACACAATTTAAACAATGGAATTAATCATGTCCTTTAAAACATTTTATGATGGATTAGAAATAATTCTAAGAGTTTTGATTAAATAGGAGGGCTGTGTACGTGTGTGTAGTACACACACACAAAAACTCCTAACTGATCTCCTGTAATTAATATTTCATTCATTTACTTATTGCAGAATATGTTCATGCTGAATATTTACAAAGCTTAAAGCAAAATTTCTAGTGAGACTGATTTGCCATTTTGCTTTAAATACTGTCCAATAAAGCTTGTGGCTGCTTCATTTTTGTCTTATTTTCTGGATTTATAACAGAGTTCTGTTCTAGCTTCCTATTGTCTTCCTGGCGTAATTCAACGTGCCCCAAGCAAACAGACATATCTGATCCCAATTACTATTTCCTCCCCATATATCAGTTCACACTAAAAATTTCTCCATGCAGTCGTAGGAATGATTACATGCATGATTATGTCTTATACAACCAGTAGAACAGAGACATGAGGCAGAGAAGTACTTTAATAGTTGATATTCTTCCAGCCCTACTCATCAAAATACCTAGTAAAATAGACTAATTTGATAAATTAAATAAATGTATTGAGTAATACTTAAAAATACAACCCAACCACCTGAAAAGGCATTTTAAACCAGCCTTGCTGGCCACCAGTTCCTGATTCACCCACAGGGAGTAATGACACCTTCCAGCAGAGTAACTTGACAAACCTGCCATTCAAGGTATGTGGGCCAGATGGCTTAGTTGTGCATTTTTTTGTGAGTACATGTTCTTTGCTTCATGCTAACTTTTGGTTAAAAGGTAAAGGGACCCCTGAACATTAGGTCCAGTAGCGGACGACTCTGGGGTTGCGCCGCTCATCTCACTTTACTGGCCAAGGGAGCCGGCATACAACTTCCGGGTCATGTGGCCAGCATGATGAAGCCACTTCTGGCGAACCAGAGCAGCGCACGGAAACGGCGTTTACCTTCCCGCTGGAGTGGTACCTATTTATCTACTTGCACTTCGTGCTTTTGAACTGCTAGGTTGGCAGGAGCAGGGACCCAACAATGGGAGCTCACCCCGTCGCGGGGATTCGAAACGCCGACCTTTTGATCGGCAAGCCCTAGGCTCTGTGGTTTAGACCACAGCGCCACCCGCGTCCCATCATTTGGTTAGTAGCTGTTTATTAGTCACTATACCCTGTATCAAAGTTTGCCTTGCTAGGGAAATTGCACTGCAGATTTTGGGTCCAGTGTTGTTGAATTTTTTTATTGTGAGGAAAATCAACTGTTGTATTCAGCAGCACTCAGTTCTCACCTGTTTCTACATGGCCATGTAAATGACGGACAATCATTGTGGAAAAGTACAGTAAGTATTCGTATCATGGTTGTTCATCTTGGTGACAAAATCCCACAGCGTTTAATTCATAGACCATTTTTGTTCCTTAAATGAACCATATTTGTTAAAAGGGTACCCAAGCTTGCCGCTTGTTCACGGAGAAGACACAATTAGCGAATGAAAGATGAAAATAAATGGACCATGTATTGAATCCTCTTTTGATGTTCCCCTATCTTAGCCTGATGCAGATAGATGGGCACGAGCTTCAAGATAAATAATGGCCTGGTGCCCACCACTAAAACATTCACAAGATATTATTTTTCTTCTCGATATTGTTTCTGTGCAACCCATGGTGAGACAGGAAGCTTGTTGGTTCTTACATTGTATTTTTTTTTTAAAAAATGTATTTTATTATTGCTGTTGCTAGCCCTCTTGAACTGCATGTGAAAAGACGGAGTATAAGGATATCCTGTGAACAGTTTAGCCTCAGCTTCCCCAGACATATGCATGAGCATAGACCAAAAGCTAAGACAACTGTTGTTACCCATTTCATTGCATCCAGGTACTCTCCTTCGCTTTGCTCCATTACTCTGGTACCAAACACACAACATTATTTTAAGCCAGAGACTCTGAACATAGAAAACCGTCTATATGAAAGAAGAAGAAGACGAAGACGAAGAAGAAGAAGAAGAAGAAGAAGAGGAGGAGGAGGAGGAGTTTGGATTTGATATCCCGCTTTATCACTACCCGAAGGAGTCTCAAAGCGGCTCACATTCTCCTTTCCCTTCCTCCCCCACAACAAACACTCTGTGAGGTGAGTGGGGCTGAGAGACTTCAGAGAAGTGTGACTAGCCCAAGGTCACCCAGCAGCTGCATGTGGAGGAGCGGGGACACGAACCCGGTTCCCCAGATTACAAGTCTACCACTCTTAACCACTCCACCACACTGGCTCTCACCCACAAACCACTTGGATTCACCATATCTACAACAAGGTGGGAAGTCAGCTCTCTGTTTTGCTCTCCTGTCAATTGGGCGCCTTCTCCCAAGTCCCCCACACCCAGCTGATTCAGTGCTCAGTCTCTCCCACTTCTGCCTCCATCTTACCACACAGAAAAACAAAAAAAAGCAAAAAGGCAGCCAAAATCTGGCAAGCAGGGAAAAGTCCATATTGTGAAGTCTTTCTTCCTCCTCTTACACTTCTTCAATAGACAGCTTAGGTAAAATGGAAGTGGAATGGCAGAATAAATAGAAATAAGGGCATTGCACCTTGGTTTCGTGTGCATGGTCCAAAGCCCCACCTGCTTTGATTATAGCTTGAAGCACACAAAGGAAAACTGGAGTGTTGTCAAGGAAGAGTTCACTTACAATTCTCAAGCATGTAATTTGTCCAACCCTTTGACCTACAGAGCCTGCTGCAGTACCCTGGCCTGAAACTGAGTTACAGGAGGATCTGTCCTGGAGTGTCAACACAAGGGGGCTTGTGAAGAAGGCACAGCAGAGACTGTACTTTTTGAGAATTCTAAGGAAAAACCATCTTCCGCAAAAGCTGCTGCTTGCCTTCTATCACTGTGCCATTGAGAGCGTGCTCACTTATGGTTTATGTTTTTGGTACGGAAGCTGTACTACCCAGGATAGGATGGGGTTGTGCAGAATTGTTAAGGCAGCAGAGAGCATTGTTGGCTGTTCACTTGCCACCTTAGAGCAAATTTATACCACCAGGTGCCACAGAAAGGCACTGGACATAGTAGGAGATCCATCGCATCCTTGTCACTGTTTCTTCGAGCTCCTGCCATCGGGACGGAGATACAGGACAATGAAGGTGAGAACAAGCCGTCTCAGGAACAGTTTCTTCTCCAGAGCAATTTCGGCCTTGAATGGAAAGTCTGGACTTGGAAGTCATTTTATTTTACTTGTTGTATTGTATTGTATTGTACTGTTTTAATTAATGTTTTATAGTTATTTTAAATTTATGTGGAGTGCCTTATCTGAGTGGATAGAGCAACCAAGTAATTTCATTGTTCCCGCAAGGAGGACAATAAATATTATGTTATCTTATCTTATCTTATCTTATCTTATCTTATCTTATCTTATCTTATCTTATCTTATCTTATCTTATCTTATCTTATCTTATCTTATCTTATCTTATCTTATCTTAAATATTGGACAGTGCTATGTTCTGCACTGACATTACTCAGTACACCTGAAAGAGAACAATAGATCAGTTGTTAAGATTTTATCCAGAGAATCAAAGTAATATTGGTTACCTAGGATTAGCATGGAATATGGAAGAAATCTCCCTGGATGCTGTTGTACTACGACACATGCATAGAGAAAAATCAGTTGCTATTAAGAAAAACTGAATGAAATTAGACTAAATTTGCTCTTTGCACTAAACTTGCTACAAGGGTGACAGAAACCAAGGAAGAGACCTGGAAGGTGCCTCTGCGTGCTTGACTAATCTGCACGTTGTTCAGAACTATTTTTATGTCTTTGGGATGATCAAATTGTACAGAAACTGCATTTTACACCACCATCGACAGGTCTAAAAAAAGGTGCAAAGGATTACAGAGTATCTGACATTACAACTGTATGTATCCATATATAGATCTACATAAGCATTATTCTCCCTGCCTTCACTTTAAAACATGTCCAGAGTAATTAAGTGCACTTTAACTCAGGGCTATTATTATTAATATTGCTTGCAGTGGCTTTTTGCCCCAACTATAAACCTTTTCAGCAGACAGAACTGCAATGTATCAAAATATGAGAGAGAGAGAGAGAGAGAGAGAGAGAGAGAGAGAGAGAGAGAGAGAGATGTACCAGGAAACCCAGGTCTTTGAAATCTTTGGCCATAAGAACCCAATAAACAAACAATTAATTTCTTTATTGCAATTTTTAACAGCTTAACTGCTCTAAACTGCTTGAGGAGCTCAGAGCCAGTGTGGTGTAGTGGTGTAGTGAGAGCCAGTGTGGTGTAGTGGTTAAGAGCGGTAGACTGTAATCTGGGAGACCGGGTTCGAGTCTCCACTCCTCCACATGCAGCTGCTGGGTGACCTTGGGCCAGTCACACTTCTTTGAAGTCTCTCAGCCCCACTCACCTCACAGAGTGTTTGTTGTGGGGGAGGAAGGGAAAGGAGAATGTTAGCCGCTTTGAGACTCCTTCGGGTAGTGATAAAGCGGGATATCAAATCCAAACTCTTCTTCTTCTTCTTCTTCATCTTCAGAGATGGTGCTGTTGTATCAGAAAGAGCAGCAACCCAAAAATTAAAAGCTGAAAGGCAGTTAATAAATTTTAAAGGCTCATCAGACCCTGGCATGCTAAGATGCCATCAAACTTTCAACAAACTCAAAGCCATATAAAACCAAAGAAACCAGACAGTGTTGCCCCAACATTTGCCCATATTTCGCAGGCAAGCTCTCTGTCTCTTATATAAACTTTATGAATAACCTTATGAGTTTTATAACGCACACACAATCATTTTTAATGCTTAAATATACATTAAGGGTAGTATTCAATACAGATTGATACCTGACTCCATCAGGAGCGAAGCTAAGTAAATGATAAATGAAAATTGCAGTGGCGCTAGCACGGTTCATACATAGCGAGTCTCTTCTGAGATAATATGCCAGTTATTAGAATATAAGAATCTTGAAGCTCCGTGTCAGTTCCAAGCTTTTGAGTGTCTTGGGACTAAAGATGCCGTGGGTGAAGAAGTGCAAATAAATTGTACTTAACTCTTCAAGTAATTGTGATGTCATGTTTAAAAAGTAACTTGAGATGAGAAATAAACAAACTCTGGATGTAGAAGTAGCTTGAAACATTTCCCCTAAATGAAATTCATTGGCACTCTGCTGAGCAAAAGTACAACTTACTCGTATTTTTCGATCCATAAGACGCACCTTTTTCCTCCTAAAAAGTAAGGGGAACTGTCTGTGCGTCTTATGGAGCGAATGTGTGGTCCCTGGAGCTGAACTGCCCAGGGGCAAAAGCAGATCGTGCTTTTTTAAAAAAAAGAGAGAGAAGGGGGTGTTGAAAGGAAGCCCACTGAGCAGCTGCTCAGCAAACGATTGGGGAGAGAGATAAGGGAGAGAGATTCCAGCCCCGCCCCCTTGCAGAGGGAGGCTGTTTCCCCAGCGACATGTGACTGGCTGATTAGATTATCTGTCTGGAAACTGTAGAAATTGCTCCCTTTACTGAAGCTGCAGAACTGTGAGTTAAACCCCATAAAACAGGGTTTTTTCCCTTTGCAAAGTAAGCTCAACAACTTTGAGCTGATCCTCAAAAAATGGGGCTTTTCTCCTTTGCAAAAGAAGCTACAGAAATTTGAGCTGATCCTCAAAAAAATGGGGCTTTTCCCCTCTAAAAACTAGGTGCGTCCTAAGATCAGGTGCACCTTATAGAGCGAAAAATACGGTAATTGTGCCACCTCTCTGTGGTTTTTTTTAAATAGTATCTAAAACCACTGTTTTGGGGGTTGAGGTCTGGCATTCACTACAATATCCTGCTTAGTGACTTGGGGGGTGGGAATCAAGCACAACCTTAGAGCATACATTTATAATTTCAGCCTGCCCTATTCATGTTTACTCCCAGGTGCACATGTCAGCATAACATTTCAGCATTAAATGCTTTTTTAAAAAGGATGAGCAATTGAAATTTGAAACTGAAATTTAATCCCCACTAGACGGGGGTCCTCTGAGCAAGAGTTCCCATGTCTGGGAGGTGGGTGCTCTGAGAGCCAGTGTGGTGTAGTGGTTAAGAGCGGCCGACTCGTAATCTGGTGAACCGGGTTCACGTCCCCGCCCCTCCACATGCAGCTGCTAGGTGACCTTGGGCTAGTCACACTCTCAGCCCCACTCACCTCACAGAGGGTTTGTTGTGGGGGAGGAAGGGAAAGGAGAATGCTAGCTGCTTTGAGACTCCTTAAAGGTAAAGGGGCCCCTGACCATTAGGTCCAGCTGTGACTGACTCTGGGGTTGCAGCACTCATCTCACTTTATTGGCCAAGGGAGCCGGCGTACAGCTTCCGGGTCAAGTGGCCAGCATGACTAAGCCGCTTCTAGTGAACCAGAGCAGCGCACGGAAACGCCATTTACCTTCCTGCCGGAGCGGTACCTATTTATCTACTTGCACTTTGATGTGCTTTTGAACTGCTGGGTTGGCAGGAGCAGGGACAGAGCAATGGGAGCTCACCCCGTCACGGGGATTCGAACCACCGACCTTCTGATCGGCAAGCCCTAGGCTCTGTGGTTTAACCCACAGCACCACCCGCATCCGTTGAGACTCCTTAGGGTAGTGATAAAGCAGGATATCAAATCCAAACTCTTCTTCTTCTTCTTCTCTGCCTGTTCTGTTCTGGAGGGGTTGCACTCCCCTTAAAAGAGCAGCTTGGAATGCTCCTTCATATATCCTTGTCCCTGGAAGCTGCAACAAGTTTGCTTAGCAGAATGCCCTGCCGTTCGCATGTTACACCACTTCTGAAGGAGCTGCGCTAGTGGCCAATAAGTTAATGGGCAAAGATGGCTTCTGGGTTTAAGCTATAAAGCCCCAAACGACTTTGGAACAGCATAGCTCTGGGGAGTGCCTTTCTTCTTGCTGCCCTGGCTGAGCATTTTGCTCAGCTGAGGAGACCCTCTGAGTTGCGCCACAGTCTTGGTTAGCAGCAGCCATAAGAAGGGCCTTCTCTCTAGCAGTCCCCTTTCTATTTCAGTGCCTGTTCAGAATATATTTGCACTTCCAGCCTTTTCTTGCATTTGATGCTGGAGAATTCATTAATAGTCCTCTTTGGATTACCAGCTGTGTTATACCTGGTGTACTGTTATTTAGGGACCCAGGTGGCGCTGTGGGTTAAACCACTGAGCCTAGGGCTTGCTGATCAGAAGGTTGGCGGTTCGAATCCCTGCTACGGGGTGAGCTCCCATTGCTCGGTCCTAGCTCCTGCCCACCTAGCAGTTCGAAAGTACGTCAAAGTGCAAGTAGATAAATAGGAACCGCTCTGGCGGGAAGGTAAACGGTGTTTCCGTGCACTGCTCTGGTTCGCCAGAAGCGGCTTTGTCATGCTGGCCACATGACCCGGAAGCTGTACGCCGGCTCCCTTGGCCAGTAAAGCGAGATGAGCGCCGCAACCCCAGAGTCGGACATGACTGGACCTAATGGTCAGGTTACCTTTACCTTTTTACTGTTATTTTAATCCTTTTATTGCTTTTATGTGTGTGCTGCCTTGTGTAATAGGTGATATACAGTCGTACCTCGTGTTACGAACGCTGCATGTTGCGTTCATCACAGGTTACGAACGCGCCGAACCCAGAAGTACCGAAACGGGTTACTTCCGGGTTTGGCGGTACACGCATGCGCAGATGCGCAAAATGACGTCACACGCATGCGCAGAAGTGCTGAATCGTGTCGTGCACATGCGCATGCGTGGCGCTTCAGGATACATGCTGCTCATGATGCAAACGGGGCTCCAGAATGGATCCCGTTCACATCCAGCGATACCACTGTATACATATTTTATAAATAAAATAAATTACTACCCATAAGAGCCAACAGTGCCTTAACTCTGCACCACAAGATGAAGCAGCAAAGGTTGTGAAGTTTTCTGTACCCAGCTCAATCTAAAAGGAGTACCCCAAAAATGCTTATCAATGGTGCTTTATCATTCTGGGGTGATGCAAAAAGTGGGATGCCACAGGGTTTTGTCCTGAGCCCAGTGTTGTTCAACACAGGGGCGTAGCGTGCCGCTTGGGTACCCGGGGCGGCAAGCCAAGCGGCACCCCTGGGGGCGGGGCGTCGCTCCGTGCGCATGACGTCACAACGCGCATGCGCACAGAGCGACTCCTTTGCCCCATGCAGCGGCAAAAAAAGCCGCTGAAAAAAACCTTTCAGCGGGTTTTTTTCGCCGCTGCGCTCCCGGGCAGAGCTACGGCGTCAGCATGGAGGAGAGGGGCAGACCAGAGCCAGAAGGGGTGACACTCCTCCATGCTACTGGCCCGCCCCTCTCCTCCATGCCGGGGCGAAAAAAACAGCTGAAAGGGGGTGAAAGGAAGACAAAGCCCCCCTTTCAGCTGTTTTTTTCGCCACTGCACTCCCTGGGCAGAGCCGCGGCATGGAGGAGGGGGGCGGACCAGCCAGGAGGGGGTGACACCCCTCCTGGCTGCTGGCCCGCCCCTCTCCTCCATGCCACGGCGCCGCAAGCCAGCCAGCGGCGGGGAGGAGGCTATTTTCGGCGCTTCCAGGGCGGAGCCACAGGGGCGGCCAGCAAGGGGGGTGTCACGACAGCGACAAGCGTGACACCCCTCCTTGCTGGCCGCCCCTGCGGCTACGCCCCAGCAGCGCTGAAAATACGCCCCAGCAGCACACTCACACTCAGTGAGCCAGGCAGGGGCAGAGAGCTGCAAGTGCGAGAGCGCCCCCCCCAAATGTTGCGCCCGGTGCGGCCGGCCCCCCCTGCACCCCCCACGCTACGCCACTGGTTCAACATCTTTATAAATAACTCAAATGGAGAGGAAATGAGGATGCTCATTAGATGATGCCAAACTGGGTAAGGTAGATAATAACTTCGAAGTCATAAACAGGATTCAATATTATCTTGTCAGGATGGAGGACTTAGCGAAACAAATAAAACGAATTTCAGCAGAGATAAATGTAAAATTCTGCATTTAGGTAGGAAAAATCAAATGCACAAACATAGGATGATTAACACCTGGTTTGACAGCAATCTATGTGAAAAGGATTTGGGGGTTTGAGTAAACCACAATCTAAACATGAATCATTAGTGCAATGTAACAGCTAAAAATGCCAATGAAATTCTAGTTTGCGTCAACTTCAGTATAGTCCAGGGGTCAGCAAACGTTTTCAGCAGGGGGGTGGTCCACTGTCCCTCAGACCTAGTGGGGGGCCGGACTATATTTTTTGGGGGAGGGAATATGAACGAATACCTATGCCCCACAAATAACCCAGAGATGCATTTTAAATAAAAGCACATGTTCTACTCATGTAAAAACACGCTGATTCCTGGAATTGTTTTTATTCTCTTTATGGAAGCTACCTTGAGTGGGCTTGGACCCCAAAAAGAGTTAGCAAGCAAACAATCAAACAAACATTTACAGCCTTTTACATAAAGGTACTGACTAGGTTAAAATGGTTTTTAGACATTCCAGAAGCATATGTTAATTTATTGTTTGTTCGGTGAATCACTATTAGACACATTCCTGCCAAAGTTAAGCAGTTTTAAATCCCACTTATTTCAATGGGAGGGACTGAAGCACATGATCAACTCATCCTTTCAACTCCATGGAACTCAGATTTATTTATTTTTTTACTTTGGCTGAATTATACCCATTATGCTTTATTGAAGTGTGTTACTACAGCTGAGCAAAAGCTCCTCCAGTGCTAAGTAGAGTGGGAGGTGTACCTCCCATGTCTTATTTATAATTCCCCTGTTAATACAACTCAGTATGGTGTTCGCTTTCTTCAAAGTCGTGTGGCATTGCTAAACCATACCCAGCTTGCCATCAACTACGATCCCAGGTCATTTCCCGCATTATTATTTGCTAGTAAGACATTTCCTGATTATTAATTGTGTTTTTGGTCATTCCTACTAAAGTTCAGCACCTGGCCACTATCCTTATTAAATTGCATTATATATATATAGAAATATATAAATTTATTGAGCTTATTTAGAATGTTTATTCTATCATCCTAAGTGCTCAAAATTCCTCCCTAGCTGATTTCATTTGTAGATTTCTGAGGTGCATTTTCTATGTAATTTATTAAATAGCACTGAACAGGGCAAAATATTTTGGTACCCAATTTGCTGCACAATCCTAGGCAGCTGCTGAATCATTTACAGATACTCTCTACTGATCCACAAATTACTGCTGTGAATTTCCACTTTCTTTACTTTAAGCATTACACAGAATTATATTCCAGTGCCATTTGGCTCCATGTTTTTCTCTGTTCCGATGTATATGTATATATATATACCTAACCTAGGGTAACACCACGCCTCTGATAATGTGGTCATGAATCCTTAAAGGTAAAGGTACCCCTGACCGTTAAGTCCAGTCGCGGACGACTGTGGTTGCGGTGCTCATCTCGCTTTACTGGGCAAGGGAGCCGGCGTTTGTCCGCAGACAGCTTCTGGTCATGTGGTCAGCATGACTAAGCCACTTCTGGCAACCCAGAGCAGCGCATGGAAATGCCGTTTACCTTCCCTCCGGAGCGGTACCTATTTATCTACTTGCACTGGCGTGCTTTCGAACTGCTAGGTGGGCAGGAGCTGGGACCGAACAACGGGAGCTCACCCCGTCACAGGGATTTGAACCCCTGACCTTCTGATCGGCAAGCCCTAGGCTCTGTGGTTTAGACCACAGTGCCACCCGCATCGTTAGCCCACAATAAATCTATAAACCTTTAAGGTACCACTTAATTCTCAATTTTGTTTTCTGTACATTCAGTATTTCTTTCAGATGTTTATGATGACAAAATGGATAGCATAAGCCACGTGATTCTTCCCTTTCTAACCTGTGTTAAACACTTTAAAGTCACATTTATTTTAATGAAAGACAGAAAACTCTGCATATATTTATGCTATGAGCACACAGTAAGCTTTTCTGAAAGCAAATTAAACTAATCATCCAGCTAGTAAATCTTGTCATAACTATGTCAAGCTCATCTCGAAAAGTTTAAAGACCTTGAGGTTAAAACATAATTGCTATGGAGATGCCACCTAGCCTTTAAGATGGATATCTCCTAAGTGGTTTTTGTGCCACCTAGCTGGGATTTGACAGTCTAGCTTCAACTCTAGATAATGGGGAATGTAAATTTCTACTTATTAAATAAATGAACATGTACAAGTATATGGGGCCTTTTATATATACACAAAACTCAGCCCATTTTAGTCAACCATATTGTTAAACCTTTTTTTAGAAACATACCAAAAATTGTTGAGCCATTTTGGGGAAACCTAACTCAAAAATAGTGATTTTAAGCTTTTTGAGCTATTTGCACTGCTTTTTCCATCGCATTGCATTGCCATACATCCAAGTTTCCCCTGACATTCCCCCAACACCATTTTTACACCTGAAAACCAGGACATGTCAGGAATTTTCCTGATGTATGCCAAGCCTATTTTTCACCAGTTTTTTATATTTTAGATAACAGTAAATGGAATGAATGTGAGGTGCTTTTTTCCTTGTTTTTGTTGTTTAGTCGTTTAGTCGTGTCCGACTCTTCGTGACCCCATGGACCACAGCACGCCAGGCACTCCTGTCTTCCACTGCCTCCCACAGTTTGGTCAGACTCATGTTGGTAGCTTCGAGAACACTGTCCAATCATCCTTAACAGTTTCATTTTCATATTTTTAACATCTATATAATATTTATCATTCCTCTGTTGCAATTTCTTAAATTTACTTAAATAACAATTCCTTTAAAAGCTATCATTTTAAACTGAAAGCCTATAACTCCTCCTCTAAGAGTTTTTCAATTTTGTATTCCATAATATTTCTTCAAATAAATTTTGAATTTCTGCCAATCTTCCTCCACTGTGTCTTTTCTCTGGTCACAGAGTCTCCCCGTCAGTTCAGCAAGTTCCATAAACTCATCATCTTCATCTGCCATTCGACTAGTGTAGGTAGCACTTGGGTCTTCCAATTCTTGGCAAGAAGTATTCTAGCAGCTGCTGTTGTGGCATACAAAAAGAATGTTGTATCTTTTGGGGGGATTTCTGCCCCTACTATTCCAAGTAAAAAGGCTTCTGGTTTTTTAACAAACGTGCTTTTCCACACTTTCTTAATTTCATTATAAATCATATCCCAGAAGCCTTTTACTTTAGGGCATGTCCACCACATGTGGTAAAAGGTTCCTTCCTTTTCTTTACATTTCCAGCATTTGTTATCTGCTGTGTGATACATCTTAGCTAGTTTAACAGGTGTTAAATACCATCTATACATCATTTTCATCATATTTTCTTTCAAAGTAATACATGCAGTAAATTTCAGACCTTTTTTCCACAATCTCTCCCATTCATTCAACATTAGTCCAGCCCACCACATGGTCTGAGGGACAGTGGACCGGCCCACGGCTGAAAAAGGTTGCTGACCCCTGCTCAAAAGCAACACCAGAGGTGAAATCACCAGGCAACTATGGTAGTGAAAGCCACTTTCCAAGCATGCAAAGGATGAAAAATGAAAGGGATATTGGGGAATTTGAGTAAGAATGAAAAAATTATAAACCAGTCCTGGTTGAGACTACTAATTGCAACGTTCATGGGGTTAACATTTTCCAGTTGTGCAAACAGTTCGGTGAAATTAAACAAAACAGTTAAATTAAATAATGCGGAAGAGTTGTGCAGGATACAGCCAAGCAATCTGGCTGAAAGAAAAGCCATTTTAACTTTCTATCAATAGAAATGTGTACATCAATACCAATTTCCCCACCAGTAAGATAGGTAATATTTACTTTTGCCCATATAAGTGAATGGCTTCTGCTGAATTATACGGGAGTAATTTAAAGAACTGCATATGGCAACACTATTAAGAAAGAGGCACACTCTGCTGTTTCTGATGTTGGAGGGTCACTGGAGTCTTGAACAATATCTCTAATTACAGTCATTTTACTTCTTCATTACCCACAACACCTTTAGCTACTGGTCTTGACAACAGTCACCTTACTTTGCTCCCTAATTGTGAATGGCTACTGAGTAGAGTATACGGAGCTACAACTGGTATCACTGAGATACGTGCAAACTATAAGTCCCAGCCATACTATAGTATTCCCATGTGTCAGAGTGTGTGACACGTTTTGCACACACCTGTTCCTGTTCTGGCCGGTACCCATATTTGGAGGCAATAGGAATCGTGAATGACGAACAAGAAGAATGAATAAACTTAATTCCCTTTACTTTGACATCTCATGCTAAAGCAATCTCGGTGTTAGTTAGACATTTGTTTCATATTAAAAAGTCTCAGACAAATACACATTTTTGACATTTTTCTGATCAAGTCTTACTCCAGACAGAAGTTCAGATGGAAATCTGTCTGGAGTCTGCCATCAATGGGCACTACATAAACTAAGAGATCAAAACACTCAGTTCTACTCATAAATGTACATCATGTAATTTGGATTAAAAGATACTGTGCCGCTGACTGAAATGTGGCTGTTGCATAGGAGGCAATACATATTGATGAAGAGAGACAGCAGGGGCAATAACTGAACGACTTTATTACAGACAATCATTCTGCTTCCTGGAGAAAAATGAAGGAATAAATGCAGTTAAAAGTACATATACTTAAAGTGACCACACAGAAATGTAGTCTTAAAATTCTGTTAGCTGAAAGCTTAGATACAGGGGTCAGCAACCTTTTTTCAGCCGTGGGCCGGTCCACCGTCCCTCAGACCATGTGGTGGGCCGGACTATATTTTGAAGGAAAAACAATGAACAAATTCCCATGCCCCACAAATAACCCAGAGATGCATTTTAAATAAAAGGACACATTCTACTCATGTAAAAACACCAGGCAGGCCCCACAAATAACCCAGAGATGCATTTTAAATAAAAGGACACATTCTACTCATGTAAAAACACGCTGATTCCCGGGCCGTCCATGCACCGGATTGAGAAGGCGATTGTGCCACATCCGGCCCACGGGCCTTAGGTTGCCTACCCCTGGCTTAGAAGAAAGATTCATTGCTTTCCACCTATAGACTGTGGTACAATTAAGGTTCTGGAATAGAAAGACCATTGGTCTCACCCAGAAAGTTCCGTGCAACCTCAAGGCAACCGGTTAAAAAAAGAAAGTACATTTAACACAGAATGTACATCCTTAGACATCACCGATTCAAGTTAAACATGTGCTACAGCTGCCAAGAAGAAATGTAAGACAATAAAGTTCACCTGGGAGAAAACATAAAAGGCATCCCAGATAATATAAATTAAATTAAGACTAGAAGAAAAACTGGACACGGCAACATTTAGACCGAAGACCTAAAGGTCCCTGCTTTGCTCCCGGGTTTCAGCACCAGTAGCGTCCGTTTAGCTGAGATTCCTGCATTGCAGGGGGTTGGACTAGGTGACCCATGGGCTCCCTTCCAACTCTGCAATTCTATTTATGAAATATTTCTAGAAACGAAAGCAAAAATGCTTAAATCACATAGTAGGTGTATGAGGGCTGTTTAGCACCTAAGATGGGTTTGTCATTCAAGGGGACAGAGAGCCCTGACCCAACTCTGTTCCTTTATGAATGTGTGGGGCCTACTTCATATGCGGCAAAACTCTCCCATGGAGAGAAATTCCTCATGATTGTATAAAATGTCACTCTCTAGCTGCATTGCCCTATTGACATACTGTACATTATTTCCATCTCTGCAGCTACAGCCACAGGACTGCTGTATGTTGTTTATACAGTGGTACCTCGGGTTAAGAACTTAATTCGTTCTGGAGGTCCGTTCTTAACCTGAAACTGTTCTTAACCTGAGGTAAAACTTTAGCTAATGGGGCCTCCTGCTGCCGCCGCGCAATTTCTGTTCTAATCCTGAGGTAAAGTTCTTAACCCGAGGTACTATTTCTGGGTTAGCGGAGTCTGTAACCTGAAGCGTCTGTAACCTGAAGCATCTGTAACCCGAGGTACCACTGTAACTGGAAAAAATTAGGTCCACAGGTCTGCCAGGCCTTTGGTCAGGGCTCAGCCTGACTTCCCTTCCCTTTTTGTATAAGAACTAGTACGAAACAGGCCTCCCAGCATTCTCACAGGCCCATATAAGATCAGCATTCAGCATACACAGTTGGGCCTGATGAGCATTTACTGTTCCCAACCCAAATCCTGCGGAAAGCCATCTAATTCAGATTTTAATTTTATCCTGACTTGTTTTATCCTGAGAGCCAGTGTGGTGTTAAGAGCGGTAGTCTCGTAATCTGGTGAACCGGGTTCGCGTCTCCGCTCCTCCACAGGCAGCTGCTGGGTGACCTTGGGCTAGTCACACTTCTCTGAAGTCTCTCAGCCCCACTCACCTCACAGAGTGTTTGTTGTGGGGGAGAAAGGGAAAGGAGAATGTTAGCCGCTTTGAGACTCCTTAGGGTAGTGATAAAGCGGGATATCAAATCCAAACTCTTCTTTTTAAGAGGTGATTTAATTATTGTTTGATTTTATATCAATGTTTATATTTGCTGTTAGCCGCCCTGAGCCCGGTCTCACCCCGGGAGGGCAGGATACAAATAAAAGTTTATTATTATTATTATTATTATTACTATTACGATTTGATTTTATCAGTATTTTTAATATATGCTTTATGCAACTTGGAGGCTTGGAGGCTTCGCTGACTAAGCAGTATACAAATCCTCTTAAATAAAAAATTTTAAATATTACATTTATACCCCACCTTTTCTGCAAGGAGCTTGAGCTGGCACTCATGGTAGTCTTCCACCCTATTTTATTTTATTCCATCAAATTTAAACACCACTTGGTTGGTTTAAAAAAAAACACACACATTCAGAGTTGTTTACAGAGAGATAAAACAATGAGAACAATTTTTTAAAAATTGCAGTTTTACAACCCTATGATATAGGTCAGGGGTAGGCAACCTAAGGCCCGGGGGCCGGATGCGGCCCAATCGCCTTCTCAATCCGGCCCGCGGACGGTCCGGGAATCAGCGTGTTTTTACATGAGTAGAATGTGTGCTTTTATTTAAAATGCATCTCTGGGTTATTTGTGGGGCATAGGAAATTCGTTCATTTCCCCCTCCCCCCCAAAAAATATAGTCCAGCCCACCACATGGTCTGAGGGATGGTAGACCGGCCCACGGCTGGAAAGGGTTACTGACCCCTGATATAGGTTAAGGTAAGAGAAGGGCGACTAGCCTGTGAGCTTCTAGGTCAAATTGAACCCTGGGCGCCAAGGCTTCTCTGCGTGACACAAATGCTTGCAAACACACATTTGTTGCCACATTTCATCTTTAGTTGTGGACCTAGAAAACTAATGCATGCAGTTTGCAAATTGCTAATTATCTTTGCAAATGGCTACTCTATTTCTCTAAGCTCCATTACCTGGCCATCAGTTATCCAAATTCACTGTCATTTTAATTCACTCTGTTGCCATCAGCCACCAGGTTAGTCTCACTGGGCTATGCGCACAGTACTCCAGCTTTTCTAACAGTTTGATTTCTACAAAGATGGTGAGTCGTCGTCCCCTATTTTGTTTGTGGTGGCACTCTGTAAATTACGCTGCAAAACAAGAATGGAACAGGGGTCTTTTGATCGCAACCTGTAAATACCTCCTTCACTTTCTAGGCTCTGATACATTTGATTTCAGGTCTGAAACTTGAACGTCTAAAATTGAATGCCGTTCCAATAAAGCTCCATTATCAAAGGCAGTTCTGTGGGAAATGCAACTCTCCGAAACAAACTGCAAACATTTGCAACAGAGTTAAAAAGACAAAAAACAAAAGCAGTACTTGCCAAGTGTTTCTTCTGGTACCTGGACCTGACTTTATGTAACTCTTTCTCATCTAATAAAGGCTGGTTGGGGTGGGGGAGTATTAATACTGTATCTTAATTGCACTGATCTCTGCAACTTTTTTAAATTAAAAACAAAATAGTTTCCTGTATCAAAAACAAGAACAAGTTCTGCATGCCTTTGGTATACTTAACAGTTGATTCCCTATAGGGTAGATCTGACCCCCTGTGGAGTAGCAAGAAGACTGCATGGAACTGCCAAGCTCAGCCTCCATCTGGGAAATGACCACCACTAGAGGAACAGGTAGGAACCCAGGTGGCGCTGTGGGTTAAGCCACAGAGCCTAGGGCTTGCTGATCAGAAGGTCGGCGCTTCAAATCCCTGCGACGGGGTGAGCTCCCGTTGCTCGGTCCCAGCTCCTGCCCACCTAGCAGTTCGAAAGCATATCAAAGTGCAAGTAGATAAATAGCTACCGCTCCAGAGGGAAGGTAAACGGCGTTTCCGTGCACTGCTCTGGTTCGCCAGAAGAGGCTTTGTCATGCTGGCCACATGACCTGGAAGCTGTATGCCGGCTCTCGGCCAATAAAGCGAGATGAGCGCCGCAACCCCAGAGTCGGACATGACTGGACCTAATGGTCAGGGGTCCCTTTACCTTAGAGGAACAGGTTTAGAGTCTAAACTCACGGTGGTTCCTGTGAGACAAGCAGCAGCCACTGCTGAGCATTTAAAAAAAAAAAAATAGTAGGTCTCCTCTGTCTGTAATAGTTGTGTATGGTAGGCAGGCAGAAGTTCAACCAGTGTAGAGGCATTTCCCCATTACTATACCCTCTGCTGGGGATACTGAAAGAGTTGCCTGTCGGGGTTTTTGAATATCAAGGGAGGGCAAAGGTGGCAACATCATTAGCGCATGCCTCATACGGCACCAACAAGCCTAGGCTACTTCTGGGGAACATGAAGATTTCACAGCTCTTGAAGGGCTGCCATGTTATTGGTGCAGCAAGGCTTATGTGTTCCTTTAAATACAGGGATGAGGAACCTGTGGCCCTCCAGAGGTTGCTGGACTACAGTGTCCATCAACCCTGACCATTGGCCTTGCTGCTTGCCAATAGCCGGCCCACCCATGAGGAAAGGTGAGGCACCCGCCTCAGACGGCAGGATCCACAGGGGCAGCAGATCTGAGGTACCGTAGATATTTACTCCTCTCTCTTTGTTCCAGAGGTGGTTCATTCACTCCTTCCTCCCTGGAGGGGAGGGGGCGCCATTTTGTGGTTCCCCTCAGGTACCTTCTTGGATACTACTTCTTTAAAAAGTAGTAGTAAAAAGTAGTAAAAAAGAAGAAGAAGTAGCCCATTTTCAGGTGGGCTGAAGATGCTCTTAAATGGATAAATTATTCCCTACTCAGCCACGAAATGCCTCCTCCTCAGGGGTGGGGTGGGGTTGAATATGCTTTGTCAGCTTTTGGAGAAAGAGCAGAATTCAACCCAAACACATGGCTCTCATCCCTGCCCCATTTGGAAACAAGCCCCCTTGATTGTGTCAGCCGCTGCTGGGATTTGTTCTGAGGATCGCAATTCTAGGCACAAATATGGCAGGCAATCCTGTGTTGCGTTGCGTTGCGCAAGGAGCGCATTTGCCCCCTTCTGGAGCCCACGAACCACAGGCACGCGCGTTCTCTTGCCGTCCTCGCACCCTTCACACGCGATTCGTGAGTCCTTTTTTTTCTAGGGCTGCCCTTTAGGATTAAGCTGCCCTTCGTGTGCCAGTGGGGGAAAGGCAGATGCCCAAATAGTTTGGTGGCTCCATTTAGCAAAGCCAAGAGATGCAATTATGCAAAAGACCTCGGTCGCGCAGCCTCCGCAGAGATCAAGAGAGGAATGCAGTGGCGCCCTGTCGCCGGTTCGGGGGCCGGGCTGGTGGGGGGGAAGAGGCGCCTCGTGGCCATTTGTTGACTACGGATTTTATGCGCACTCTGCTGAAGGATCGCGCACGGTGCAACCCCTCCAGCCCAGCCCAGCCCTTTCGCCTTCTCTGGAGGTCTGATCCTCTTTCACACCCTGACACATGTCCCTTTTCTCTCTGCCCCCCACCCCTCCCCTCCCCTCGTACCCAGCTAAGCCTTTCAGGTGGAGGCTGAATTAGCAGCCGGAGGGAGGTGGGATTGATGCCTTTTTGTCGCTGCCCTTTGGCGCTGGCTCTGCGAGTGACCATATTCCTCTCACTTCACCCGCTGCCTCTGAAATTCGCTGCCTTCCCTTCTTCAGCTCTGGGCTGGGGTTTGCTGGTACCTGAGAGATAGAATCACGTTTCCCCTCGCATTTTTTTTCACCCGCCTCTAATCCCATTAGCACACCTGAAATAATAGCCTCGGTGGGTGACAAAATGCCGCCTCTTTTTCCCTTGGTTTTGCCGCTTAGCGGAATAAAAGAGAGTTGGGCTTCCTGGGTGTTTTGTGTTGTTTTTCTATGCAGAGGGGAGGGCTCATGCAGCGGATCAAAGGCCTTGGCACTGAGCACCCTTTTTGGGAAAGAAAGTGGCACTGAAATCATTGCTGCTTCCACGCAGCGGTGTTTCCTATTGATATGTAAAGGAGGGAGGTGTGTGGGAATCCTGCCACCAGCTCTTCTGCCTTTGCATAGTAGAAACCCAAATCTTCTTGGCCCTTAATTACATTTATATATACTGTATATATTAAAACCACATCAGTCTTAAGCAGCTGATTTCAGAGTAACATATCTCAGGAGATGTGCTTAGATGACCTCAGCTTTGTATCCTCATCTTAAGCATGTTTACTCAGAAGTTAAGTCCCACTGAGTTCAGGACTTAATTGCATGCTATATATTTAATGGTTATTTGCTTCAGTCAACATCACTTTGACCTGTTTTCCTACTGATTGCTAAAGAGAGTTCTATACATAAGCATAAGGACCAATTTATATAATATGAATCCCTTTTCCCCTTAGTTTTTAAAAATGGTTAAGGAACATTACATTTTAGAAGGTTTTGGGAAAGTCCCCTCCCCTAAATTATTATAATATACCAACAAATATGAATTCATCGAGCCTTTCTCTTTTAGGTCATATCTGGTACATATCAAAGACATCTGAAACTGCTGCTTAAATTTAAGGAAGGTTTTTTCACCCTCTTTTGTGCATGAGAAATCGATGGGGCTAACTCCTGTGCTACATTGGAAATAATATAATTGTAAACATTCTTTTAATCCCTCCTTCAATACATTGGTTTAAGTCCTACCGTACTGCTCTGTGCTAAAACCAGCCACATTACAGTATGGGAGGATTATGATGAATTCACTCAGAATCACTAAGCTATCAAAAAAATTCATATTAAAAATGTTTTTTGTGTACACTGCTAAGAGCCATGGGCTGGTGTTTTATTTTGATGCAGTAGGGAGCTGCAATTTCAAAAACAACTTTTGCGTTGTTTTTCCTTCTTCGTCATCAGATGAGGTCTCTGCAAAAGCACTCGGTGTGTCTGCAGCATCTTTTCACCTCTGATTTACTAAGGAAAACATTTCATGCTTGTAAGAGCCCACTTAAAAGTAGGAGACTCGGTCCCCCAGCCTCTTCCCCGGCAGCGTCCGAAGGCGTAGCGCCACCAAACAGCACCCACAGGCGCACCTCACGACCAAACTGAAACATTTGCAGCACGATCTCTACCTCTCTACTCAGAAGTAAGTTCCATTGTTCCCAATGGGGCTTGCTCCCAGGTGTATTAGGACTGCAGCCTTTCAACCAACGTTTTCAACCCTCGTAACCTGATAAGGACACATTTATTCCTCTCCCACACGAAACCACATACAGCAGTTTACTTTCCCAGCGCCTCTACCTTCTCATAATAATTTGCTTCAAACCCAAATTATATCTATTTTTTTTTACTTCAGCTAATTTACTGAGCGACTAACATTTTTATATACTGGGTTAAGAGGTGATCTCTAACTCTTGTCATTGAAACACTTCTAGCAATAAAGCATTCACTTATTTAATTCATTAAAACTACGCTTCTTTTCCCTTTAGTCGCCTTTCTTTGCCTTAAAGTTTCGCGCACAAACTCAAACAGCAGCGGCACATTAATGAACTTTATTGTTACAGAGAATTAATGCCCGGCACAGTATTGTACTGCTTAGGTTCTGCAACCTATTGAGTACCAAGAATGTAACTTGGTCAACTCCGAAATGTGACATTTGCCGTGTTCCGTCCCACTCCACGCACTCATATATTCTGGCTGAGAGATCACTTTTATCCCAAACGAAAGTTTTCTTGACAGTGGCTGTAGTTTTTCCATCGTCCAGTAGACGGCATAAACGTTCAAGCCTTCAAATACCAGGCGACCGAGCAGGTTTTATTTTAAATAATTAAGCAAGCTGACTTTTTTTTATTTTATTCACGGAGTGTTTCGGTTGCTTTTGTTTTTGTATGAAGCAAGTAGTATATTAACATAAATTACGATGGTCCTATTTTTGTAAAAAGAGGCAGATACTAAATCAGGTGACAAAACATACCCATTTACTCGAATTAAATATAAGCAAATCATCCCTCAGCACTTACCCAAAACTGCTGAAGAGTATCGTATAAGGGACTGATTTATAGATCTTTAGTATTACAACTATAGTATGTACACATGAAATTCTTTTGAGGCGTTTTCTGTAGTTTGTATCTCCTGTATCTGAAATTTAAATCATAACAACAAGCTCAATGTTCAAATAATTTTCCTCTGCACGCCAACAAGTTCCAGCAGCAATTTCTGAACTATAAGCGTGCAGTGATTGGGAAGCGTTTGTGTGTGTTTTAGATGCATAAACCAGGCAAAACTTACGTCTAGACCTCACCTCGACTTTCTTGCTATGTACAACTCCGCAACTTCACACGTTTAAGTTTCTGAAAGGCTCCCATTTTGACTTCACGCCACGCTCCTTGCTCACGTAGAAGTTTTCGTGACAAAAGTCGAGGGTAGTAACTCATTTCCCAGTTAATTTTAGTTTTTAACAAATTTATGGCGGTGTTTAGAAAGTTTTAAGGCAACCGTAAATTTTATTAGGAATATTTTATTAAGCCTCCATTTAATTAATAAAAGACCTCTATAACTCTGAAAATGTCAGAGCTGGTAATTATGTTAAACAGTCTAGCTGCCTTTCTCTCCTCTCCTTCTCCCTCTCCCCCCTCCCCCCCACCCCCACCCCGCGCCTAAAGAGATTCAGGCATTTTAAAGACTTGAAAAGAAACGCCACTATGCAAAGTACAGCTTTCTCCTCCTCCTCCTCTTCCTCCTTCTTCTTCACCTCTTTCTCTTTTTTTTCTTTTCTGCAGAATGCATTTTAGGCCTCTCATTCTCATCCAGACTGTTTACTGAATACAGTGACTTGACTATTTTGTCTTTGCCTGTCCGCGTAGTACAACCTGACCTCTGGTTGACTCCTGAACTGGACAGGCGCCCTTTGTTTTCAGAAGTCAGAATCCAGTAAACAAATCTTCTCCAACTCCAAGCGCCCCAGTCCATGCTTGCACATGGCCACTTGATTCATCTTCACTTAATCCCCCCCTCAGTTAACCTCCTTTTATTATCACCTTCTCAGGTTTTGCCCTTTAATGGATCTTTAAATAGTTTTCTTTTTTCGCTTGCTCACAGACATTCATTAAGCGTATGACTTCTTTTTGCTTTTTGGTAAGGTCACTCTGATCACTTCAAACTCTTATCTGTAGCATTCCTTCATTATCTCTGCCACATTTAAAATCTGTTTTCTTTTGTTTGTTTTTCCTTATATCGTGCCCTAAAACCTAAATACTGATGGATTGGGGGGGGGGGGTGACCAGGGAGGAAAAACACACTTGTGCTGCTGGTGTTAGTATAATCACACCAGGCTAGTGTGTAACATCAGCCTGTAAGTTTGTTTGTTTTGGTGAATATTTAGTAATGTATGATGTCATGGATCGTCATATTAAAACCAGAGACTTGTACTCGGGAAGTTGAAAGGCAGGAACATTCTGCTTAACGTCGTAGGCGCAAGAGACTGGTAGTTTACACTAGTGTAACCCTTCGGAAATAAATGTGACTACTTCAGAATAAATGGTTAATAGTTTACGCCCTATCTGGGGTGCACGTCTCATTCTTTTTCTTAAACTTGACATTTTAGGCAATGTTACTTGAGAGCGAGCCCATTAAACTCATCGGGATTTACGTTCGAGTAAACACGCATGAAATCGGGCTGCCCCCAAGTTTTGTTAAAGTATGTGCTCTGTTTTTAGAAATTACTATAGAAAAGTCTACCCTGACCCTGAAACATCTTGGTGTGATTCACCTTTGAAACTTTGGAGAACTTTGCTCCTCGTTCATATGAGAGGCCTGTAGAGGTGCAGAGAGCCAGAATATAACCTCTGAGGAACTGAAACCAAATGGGCCGACCAGTCATCATTGAACACTCACAGAAGCGGTGCTCGAAACACAAGCGGAGAACGTCCTTCTAAAAGCAGTAGTGTCTTGGAAAGAAAACAATAAAAGTTGTAGCCAGGGTTTTTTGGTTTTTTTTTTAAAGCTCGCTGCTCCCTTTTCGTCTCCTTTGCACAGTTTTCTAAAAGAGTAAAGAGGCGACCGCAGCGAGACTGTATACTTCAGAGTCCTAGTACCGATGGGAAGTCAGTAATACAATGAATTCAGATCCCAGGTTTGGGGTTGAATCGGGTCAGTGCTGGGGAGCGGGCGGGCGGCAGTTATAGTTGCATTTCCTAAAAAGGCCATCTAGTTGTGAAGTGTGGGCCGTTGTAGTAGTAAAAAGCACAAAACCCAGGGCTGTCTAGGACAGTTTACGGAGATAGTGAGGAACTGTGCGTTTACTTTTTTCCTTTTAATAGATGATTAATTGCTGCCCGCTTAGTCTTTTTATGACCAGTATATTGCAACTCGATACAGCCACGGTGCAATTTCTCACAGCAAGTTCCCGCTGTAATAACTGTTTGCTAATTGTTAAAAAAAAAAAAAGGCAACAACCCTTATCCAGAAGGAGCTTTGCGCAAACAATTTGTACTACTGTAATTACACTGTAAAAGTGTTTTAGCCTCGATTGGGCTGAATTAATCTCAGAAAGGCCTGGGAATGACACTGGGTACAAAGATGAATAGCTCCCTTCCTTTCCCTTTCTCCCAGACCCACCCCTTCTAAAGAAGCATTGCACGGTTAGGAATGCTTTCCTAAGAGAAACTTGGGAAGCCGCTTCTGTTATAGAGAAGCACCCAGGAGAGTGTGATGCTCCAACTGGGGTTTAAAGTGGGCAAAATTGCCTTACCTGGGAAGCTTTCATTTTCCCACCAGCCCCACGCCGCTGGTGCGTAAGGCTGAGGTATCTCACCGCGTGATGGTGAGCCCAAAAATGGTGGGGTGGGGTGTCTGGAGTTTATTTCTGAAAAAAATGTTTGGAACCTCCTAACACAGATGTACCAGGGGAACAATATTTGCTAGCATGCAGCAGATAGCTCGTTCTCTCTCTCTTTCCTTTCAATGTTTTTTCTTAAATAGAAGAATGCTTCTCCCCTCAGGTGAACTCGTTTCTTGGAAATATGAGCGTGGAGCTATTACTCCAACACTCTCCGGCCACATCCATAAGGCTGCTTGGACCCTAGCCGTATGACTGCACGGCTGTTGATTTTGCGCTTTATTCCCCCACTCGTTGGACTGATCTGATAGGTCAGACCTCCCTTTTCTTTCCCTTAATACTCAACTTTTTATTATCTCAATCAGCCAACAACAGGTATCCGTCTCTAAAGGAAAGGGACCGGAAAAATAACAGACCATTGTACGGGAATTGTGGAAAAAGAGACCCCCCCCCTTTATTATTGTGAATCTTCGCCTTCAACTCCCAGAAGCGTCTGTGCGTCGTCCATTTCTGTTTGAAAAAGCGAATTTAAATCAACCCCTCTCGTCCTTTAGAAATACAGTTTTGTGGCCAAAAAAACCTTAATTGCAGCACGCAGGAGACAGAAAGCGAGGCTGTGTTGTTGGAAGCAGCAGCAAAATATTTCTGTTAACGTTTCACTTAAGAGTCTTCTTTGGCCCGAACCAACCCTTAGGTGATTTATTTCTGTTGAAATATATTGTAGAACATGTGAGATGAAAACCATAACATTGCCACGGTGCTAGATCATAGAGGACAGAAATTATAAATTCGAGGAATGAATTGGAACAACAATAACAAACTTTTTAAAAAAAATCTAGAACACTTCATGGGTACCTCAGCTGCCTATAAAAGGTACCAAACTGCAGCTTTTATTGTCACGTGTGAACAGGGATGCTGTGCTCAGGAAGACTCCTGCAGATGCGATCCCCTATCCACCTCACCTCTTGCCTTTCTGGAATCACTCGGGGAGGCCATCTGTGCGTGCCGACCAAGAAAAAACATTATACCCAGACAAAGTGACAGAAGTGTAACGAGCTCACAAAGCCCACTCCAAAACAGAAGAGAGAGCACTCGATCTCACACTTTACCCCCCTTTTTAAAGAGGCAAACTAAGAAAAACCAAGATAAAGTCTTTTTCCACCCGCCCTCTCTGTTTAATAGTAGCAGCGGTCCTATTCCCCTTAGGGATTAAATCCCAACACAGGGCAAGGCAAGTGAGCAATCTTTCTGATTTATCAACTTCGGTTCTCTGTGAAGACGCCGAAGTGGCTTTTTGGGGAGGAGGTGCTCCCGCAGATCGAAGCTCCCTGCTGAACGATTATTTGATAATTGATTTCCCAAAAAAACCCAATCCATGCCTGGCTTTTCGAGAACAGGTCCTGATTGGATTACAGCTGCTCCTGCTGCCTGCGGAGGGGAGATTCCCCCTTCTATGAGGTTTTCAAAAGGAATGAAGGGGAGTCGGTGGGGGCGGGGAAACCCTGCCTGGCGGAGATCTCTGCTCGGGGGGGGGGAGATGTTGCAGTTTTGAGACAACTCCTTGTGCAAACGCCTCGCCTCGGACGACAGAAGTGCAATTCCAGCAAAGAAGGCTGGATTCCTCCCCTAATAGGGCTTTCTTCTGCCTTAACTCCGCTTCCTTTTGTATTCGCTTGCGAGAGGAAGAAAGGGGGACGCGTAAAAGTCCTGCAATTTCAAGGCGCAGGCAGAGGTTCGCTTTTACAGAGCGAAGAGTAAATAGAAATTAATCACTTATTTCTAGACAAAGGAAATGGCCACTAGCCTCGGAGGTTGCTACAGTGTAGTGAGGGGTCGCTGCTGGATGTGCCCTAGATGTGACACGGGGGCGGGGAGTGGGCGATCTTGTGCACCAGACACACACACACCCTCTCGTGTGTGTGTGTGTGTACGTTAGAGAGAGAGAGAGAGAGAGAGAGAGAGAGAGAGAGAGAGAGAGAGAGAGAGAGAGAGAGATGTCTTCAGAACTGACCTGGGTCCCATTTGATGAACCTAAGCAGACCCACAGTCACAGAAGCAGATTCACTACCTTGCATGGGAACTAAGAAAGAAGAAAGAAAGAAAGAAAGAAAGAAAGAAGAAAGATAGAAAGAAAGAAAGAAAGAAGAAGAAAGAGGGATTGATAGGAAAGGTGGGAAAAAGCCCTAAACGTTGACGAGGCAGAGGAGAAGAAGACAGAGAAATTCCGTGCAAAAGAACACACACAAACACACACACACACACACACACACACACACACACACACACCTTCAACGCCACGTTGGACGGGTGAGTTTAAAGAGAACACCACCCCAACGCCAGAAAGCCCATTTTCTCTTGACTTTCGCCCCTGTTAGTGATTCAGGAGGTAGCAAAGGAGAAGCTGGAAGTGAGGGAGGGGGTAGTCTTCCGACCAGCAGGAGGAACCGCGCTCCGGGGCAAGCCTCCAAAACATTCGTGAATCTTTTCAAACATCAGGGAAGGTCTGCCACTTGAGGCTTCTGGCAGGCACAACCGATGCCCACAGGAAATCTCACCAAAAAATAAAGGGAGGTTGTTTTAATGCACGTGTTAATAATAGGTGTCCTCGTTTTAACTTTTGCTGAGAAAACGTACAGGAGGAGGCATCTTTCCAGCATGTATTTATGTTGAGCTGGACTCCAGAGAAGCCCTCCATCCTCCAGTTAACTTTTTCATTTCCACGAGGACGCTGTGCCAGGACCCCAGGAGGAAAGTACTTGCGAAGGCCTACTGGAAAATTCATTGGAGACTGGACCCAAGACCTAAAAAAACAAAAAACAACCCACCCACCCCACACACAAACCAAACCAAACCGCAGGAAAATCTTATTTCACTTTTTTTAAAAAGACGCGGCCTTCCCGGTCCTTATGTTTCGCCATCTTCTTCCCCAAGTGACAGAGTGGATCTTCTGTATTCCTTGGTTCCCACTCTCCTCGCACCCACCCCAGCACTCCAAGTTGCTCCCCCCCCTTTAAACTGCACTGCGAAGGACTGGCCTTCAAGCTGACCCTTTTCTTTTCCCTCCTGTCTATTATGCAGTACGACGATTTACCCCATTACGGTGGGATGGATGGAGTGGGGATCCCGAGCACCATGTACGGGGACCCCCATGCCGCCAGATCCATGCAGCCCGTCCACCACATGAATCACGGTCCTCCGCTTCACTCCATCAATACCCGCACACAGCTCACACCAACGCCATGCCCCCAAGCATGGGCTCCTCCGTCAATGACGCTTTAAAGAGAGATAAAGATGCCATTTATGGGTAGGTACAGCTAGCATCAGGTTCATTAGCTTAAGACGTGCTCGTTCCCCGTTCTTCCCCTCCCTGATGAAAGCCACCGTTTACTCGAGACCGTAGGTAAATAATCTGGGGCAGCGAGGCTTTGCATGGGGGTGACGGACCAGGGGTGGCGGGTTGGGTTGATTTCAGTGCCTCTCCTTGCCAATCGATCTCGGATGGACAAATAAACACCCTCTCAGAGAGAGGTTTTGAAGGATAAATGCAAAGAGGTTGAGCCACTTTACAACAAAATATTGACCACTATCATTCTAAACACCGCAACACACCTCGCCTAAACCATGAATTGTTATAGGTAGAGAGGAAAGAAGGAAAATCTTTTCAGGAATAGTTGAGAAATAAGGAAAATTCCCTTCTACGTTAAAGTAAAACGTTTTAAAATCTAACAAACTTTTTAAGAATGTTTCATTTAAATGAGAACTTCAGGGCTGACTTCAAAGTTGCAATTCCAAGTTTCTCTATAACATTTGAAGCCTCTCCAACGTGGAACTTTAAAACAGGGTTTTTTTGGGGGGGGGGCTTGATCTGTCTCAGAGATATGACTTAAAAGGAATGATCACCAATTCATGTTACAATTCGGAGTGTGAAGCACAGGTGTAAAATAAAGGAGGACATAACGCTGCTGTGGCAAAATGTTTAAAACGTGAGATTTCATCAATCCACAAGGTAATTTATTATAGTGCAGTAACCGGTGGAGTGTGTGTGAGAGAGCGAGAGAGAGTTTGGAAAGGGATAGTGTAGGCCAACTGGAGAGGAAGGGCTGGTGTCACACATTTTAGCGGTTAGAGATGGGTGACTTTTAAGGGGACGTCCCCCCCACCCTACCCTCCACGCCTGGACCCCCACCCAGTTCCAAGCCTGGTTGGCAATTTAGCTGAGCTGCGTAACTTCGCAGCCCACACAACAAATTATAAATAAAAACCTTCGTGTACATGAGGCCCCATTCGGTCTTCCCCACAACTAACCTACAAAAGAAGATTCGGGGTGGGGTGTTTTTTTTGGGGGGGGTTGTTTCAAAATGGCAACTAGATCGAGGTTGGTTGAACTTTAGCTAACGTTAAACAAGTTCTTTGACCAAGTTTGCTTCAAAAACGGCCATCCTCTATGGCTCAGGGCCTTGGGATCTAGGTCTGGAGAGTAGCAAAGGGAGCAGTGATTGTAAAATTGGGTGTAAAAAGCCGGGGGGGGGGGTTGCGGTGATGAGGAGACCTGCTGCTGTAAACTTCACTTTGGACGCTCCTCTTGAATTTGCTCTAATTGCTGTGTCGTCTTGTGTGTTGCTTTGGTGACTCTTGATTTTTCTTTCAGACACCCCCCTTCCCACTCTTAGCACTGATTTTTGAGAAATGTGAATTAGCGTCATGCACTCCCGGGAACCCGGGGTGGCGGGCGGCGATGTTTGCTCCTCAGAGTCTTTCAACGAAGACATAGCAGTGTTTGCCAAACAGGTCAGAAAACAAGTCTCAATGCAAATCTCTTGCACTTTCCCTCCTGTACTGTTCCAAATGCCTGGTGATGGCGAGAGTAATAGCAGCAGCAGCAGCAGTAAAAGCACTAATAAAGTGACAAGGCTAGAATGCATTGGAACTGTTATCCCTTGTCACACACGCCCCCTCCCCGGAATGGATCGCAAGCCTCTGGCCCTCAGGTTCCTCCCCACATTGACTTGGGGGCGAGCCTCGGAGGTTTCATGCCCTCTGCCGCCCACCTTGCAAAGGAGCCTGCTTAAGGTTTTTGGACCAAGGCTCAGCTGACGCTCGGAAGGCTCTGGTTGGCGTGGCGAAAGTCCTACCGGCTTCAGCCACCGAAAGTATTCTCGGTGCTTCGCTTCGCTTCCCTAAGCGGGTGCCTTCCAAATCCAGCACTCGGGGCTTTGCATGAAAGATTGCATAATGGACCCCACGGATGCTGTGTTCAGGAAGAATCCTAGCGATGCGACCCCCTATCCACTCCACCCCTTGCTTTTTTGGAACCTCTCAGTGCAGAGAAGGGAGCCAGCCACCTCTGCAGGCTAAGCAGGAAAAGAAAGCATATTTCCCAGGATATTGACAGATGTGAAGACGAGTTCACATAGACATGGTCTACTCCAAAACAGAATAGAAAGCAGCATTTCATAGCTTTAAAAAAAGCCCAACAGAAAGCCCCCCTCTCTCCTTGCACGAAGGGTGGGCGACACTTTCTATTATTATTTCCTGTTGGATTAAATCCTAACACAGGGCAAGTGATCACTTTCTAAACTGATCAACTTCGGTTCTCCGTAAAGAAGCCGGAGTGGCTTTTTTGGGAGGAGGCGCTCCGGGCAGATCGAAGCTCCTGCTGATCGATTATTTGATAATTGATTTCCCCTCAACCAATGCACGCCCGGCTTTCGAAAAGACGGTCCTGATTGGACTACAGCTCCTCCACTGCTGCCTACTGAGATTTGGGTGAGCTCATTTCCTATCACGGCGGGGGAGATTCCCCCCCCTTCTGTAGGGTTTTCGAAGCTTGGGAAGGGAATGGAGGGGAGTCGGTGGGGGCGGGAAACCCTGGCCTGGCGAGATCTCTGCTCTGGGGGGGGGGGAGATGTTGCAGTTTTGAGACAACTCCTTGTGCAAACGCCTCGCCTCGGACCACGGAGGGTGCAATTCCAGCAAATAAGTCTGGATTCCTCCCCTAATAGGGCTTTCTTCTCCTTAACTCCGCTTCCTTTTGTATTTCTCTGCGAGAGGAAGAAAAGGGGACGCGTAAAAGTCCTGCAATTTCAAGGCGCCAGGCAGAGGTTCGCTTTTACAGAGCGAAGAGTAAATAGAAATTAATCACTTATTTCTAGACAAAGGAAATGGCCACTAGCCTCGGAGGTTGCTAACAGTGTAGTGAGGGGTCGCTGCTGGATGTGTCCTAGATGTGACACGGGGGGTGGGGAGTGGGCGATCTTGTGCACCAGACACAGCCGTGTGTGTGTGTGTGTGTGTGTGTGTGTGTGTGTGTGTGTGTGTGTGTGTGTGTGTGTGTGTGTGTGTCCTCCAGAACTGACCTCAGTCCCTTTTGGTGAGCCTAAGCAGATAACGACCCAGCCTCTCTTTAAGTCACAAAAACAGATTCACTAACCTGCCTGGGAACTAATAAAGAGCAAAGAAAAGAAAGGGGGGTGATGTGGAGAGGGGGGAGGGCTGCAAAACGGCGGCGTTAAGCGGGAGAGAGAGGGAAATGAGAATTCGCGTACAAAAGAAACACCCAGCCAGACGCGCACACACAGCGTCTCCAAGGCCACACTGGGTGGATGTAAAGAAGCCACCCAGCCGCAGCAACGGAGCGAGCCCTTTCCCCCTCGATCTCTCCCCCGGTCTAAGAGAGTCGGGAGGCAGCGAAGGCGAGTCTGGAAGGGAAGGGGATCTGTTTGCTGCTGGTGGTGGCGGTGGGAATCTTCCGACGAGCAGGGCAGGAGGAACCGCGCGCTCCGAGGCTTCGGTCATTGATCGCTCCTCTCCGCCAGCGCGCTCGCCTGCCTGCGTGTGTGTGTGTGTGTGTGTGTGTGTGTGTGTGTGTGTGTGTGTTTTTGTTAATGGGGAAGCCTCTGCTAGCAGCTCTTCCCTGCCGCTCTTCCTTGCCTTGCGGCTCACCCAACCCACCACCCCTGCGCTGCGAGCGTAGTTGATGCAGCCCGCTGCATTGTGTAAGACGCGACCTGTTATGGCACCACTACTTCCGGGTTCCAGCTTCTGGGTCCAAATCCACCTCTCCGCCTGTGTGCAACGCACACTTTACACACGCACGGGAGACTTGCAGCAGGCAGCATCGATCGTGGCTCCTTTAAGACAAACTCAGACAGCCTCTTTTCTTTCTTTTTTTCTTTTCCTTTTTCTTTTCTTTCTTTTCTTTTTTTTCAAAAAAACCAACCCTCTTCCTCTAGGCTTCTCCAGTTGCACGAGGGAAGAGAGAAAATCTGATTAGGAATTAGGACTGAATCAAGCGAGGAGAAAGAGGAAAGGGGAGGAGGAGGAGGAGGAGAAGGAGGAGGAGGAGGAGGAGGAGGAGGAGGAAAAGAGAAAGAAGCTTTTAGAGCTCATATGCTTTGATGTTAACATTTGAGGTGTCCTGACCACTGGAAGCACACACGGAGGATTCTCATCATTCATTCACCACCTTTGACAACCTCTCCTTGATTGACAGCTGGAGTGGCAAAAAGTCAAAGCGAGTTGGTAGTTGGGGTTTGAGAGGCACTTTTTATTTTTATTTTTTTTATTTTTTTCCAAAAAAAAACAAACTGATTTGGGGGGAAAGGATATTTTGCTTTCTCCCCGTCTGCTGTCTTGGAAACCCAAAGGGAAGGTCGTGAGAGCGACGCGGGAAAAGGAAGAAGGAAGGAAGGAAAAGAAAGAGGATGAGAGAAGCTTCTTTTTTCTTTTTTAAATGCTGAATGATCGCGCCGCTTCTCTGAGGTCCCTCCGGCTGAAGGACTCTGGTCGCTGCTCCAAGCTACTGGCGACTTTAAAGGATTCTTTTTCCCTTTATTTTGGGGGGTGGGTGGGTTGGGGAGAGCACGTTTTGTTTCTTTTCACGCTGGCCTTAAAGAGGATATATTAGAAGTTGAAAGGGAAGGGGTGCGAAGCAGGCCGATGGCGCAAAGGTACGTATTATTATTATTT